>JAJTTV010000011.1:0-1200000 GCA_036971225.1 Arthrobotrys sinensis | reverse complement strand
GCCTTCCGCTACGACTTCAACGAAGACCAGATGGCCGTTGAGAAGTTGAGCGACGGTATTAGGAAGTTCGCCGCCGATGCTGTCACCTTGAAGACTATCTTGAAGGCCAAGCTGTCTGCTTAAATGCATGACGAAAACAAATTGAAACAAAATCTACCCATTATCTTCACATCGGAAGTATGAGCCAAAAACAACCCGAACCCTCTCGTTTTCTCTCTCTCGCTTTGGAAGTTTTCTTTCCTCTTCGGTGGCGGCCTCTTTTGAAACCCTTTTTAATGCTGGCCTTTCTTTCTTAAAGGGGAATAGCCGTTTTGTTTCTATCTGGGCTACGGTTTTTGTACGGAATAGTTAACGTTTCCTTTGCGAGAAAGTTGGTTTCTTTAAAAAAGCGAATTTGAAGATTTATTGGTGTAAGATTGGCTGTGGTATACGTATTCAGATTGGGTATTAGGTAAAATATTCGGATGTCGTAGCGTGGTTGTAGACTGTAGACGGCTTGGCGGATGTAGATGTGGGGGCTTGACGCTTTAGGTTGAACAACTCAAATATTACAACAGGGCTGTCGAAATTGCCGTCGACAGAAGTACCTGCTTCATTTTCAGACCAGACCCCTCAGTTAGGATGCACTTGCTCGCTCGAAAGTACCACCGGGAAAATGTTCCGACCTCAATATCAGCGCTAGCTAATTATCACAAATACAACGCAGGCACTAGTAACTAACTAACTACCTAAATACCGATAGTACAAAAGACTGAAAGAGAGAAAAAGAGCAGTATCGAAGAAAATATCAATCGAGTTGCATTGCGCCGCCCCAATCTTGAAATCCATATGCAGATGCGTCGAACCCACTTCTATCCAAAAGATAGGACTGCCCATAATACCTATGCAGTAACTTGCGATATGATTCTTCACTAACACCCGCTGCTTCGCATGTTTCGATGGTAAGGCGCAGGATGGGCTGTGAGTAACGAACAAGTCCCCTCCGCTCCATATACCCAGTAGCGTTTTGTATACTATGAAGATACCATTGATCTTGTATCCCAAAATGTTCCTTGCGAAAGTCCATAAATACCTTCTCGTTTTCTATCGCAAGTTTGTATTCGCCCAACTTGTCGCAGGCTTCGCCAATCCAGGTTAGGCAGTTGAAAGCGTAATCTCTGTATGACGTGCCCTTGGTGATGGTATGCTGCATGGATTCATAAGCTGATTCAAAGCTCGATTTTGCTTCTAATGGAAGCCCAACACTCATACTCGCCATGCCCATTCGGTACCAGGAACTTCCGTATGCCCACCAACCACTGGTGGTAGCTGGCTTGCGTACCCTCAACATTTTGTGCCTGGTGTGTCTGATGATTGATGAACCCTTTTCGTTCTCTTGGTTGAGTATATATGCTGTACCCAGCCTGTGTATAGTTGCATACTGTTCGTAGATGATTTGGATCGGGCCCCCCTGCCGAACTTTGAGCTCCAGTATTTTATAAGCAAGGTGGCATAACGGTATAAGATCCTTTAAATTCTCGCTATTGCCGGTTTCGTTTAGTTCATTGCGAATTGTATCATAGATGATTTGTAGAATAGAGATAGTCCTCAGATGGGTTTGCATGCCTAGCCTTTTTAACAGGTGGAGAAGTTTGTAAAGCATCCGGACGGGGAGTTGATGAATGGTAGATGACGAAACCTCCATTACAAATGTTGCAAACGCTCGGATAGTGAGATAGTGGTCTGGTCCAAAACGCTTAACGAGGGTTAGATAGTGGGCACCTGTATGCTGAAACACTATGTTGGTCATATAAGATGTTGCAATCTCGTCTAGATGCTGTGTATAGAACATGCGCGTCTCCTCCCAGAGAGCAGAGTTTCGCCGGTCCGGGTTCCGCACCTGTTTGCTAGGATCGGGATCAAGTCGATGTAGTTGCTGGTATATTGAATAGGGTAACGGATCCCAATCAACTGGAATTGAAGTGTCTGGCTGTTTTTGATACCACCGTGCTCGAATTCTTGAATAGCACTCCACTAGATCCAGGGTCCCGGTCCCGGTTCCGTTAGAGCGTGCTCTTTCCTCGTCCATTTCTTGCAAAAACAACGACGCAAACCGCTTTTCATGCGCGATCCATTCTTCTAACTTGTCAGCAAACTCGGTTGAGTAATCTCTTGATTGCTTTCCTGTAGTCTCTGGTTCTCCAGATATTGATACGGCTGTGTGGACAGTATCCACCGAATCCAGGATCTCCTGGCAGACAGTCTGAACAGCTTCAGGATTTTCTTTTGTGTTATCTATTGGTTTTGGGATCTCAGCGGTTTGATGCGGCTCGTTTACATCCTCGGGCTTGTGCTCGCTCGCGTTCAAAGCGCTGGTGTCTAATCCAAGCGATAACTAGATCTCAGGAAATTGTAAGATCAGTACTGCGTTTTCCTAATACCGCCGCAACAAACAGTGCAGCAGCAGCTTCATATCGACATCATATGCATACCTCAGCCGGGTCGTCAGCATTGCTGTTGGCTGTTTCGTTTGCCGCTGAGGAGGCCATAGTGTCGGTGTGACTGTTCCTATTCTCGTCAACCTGATTATGATTTTTAGTAGCTGAACCATCGTCTACCGCGAGTGGTATGGAATAGGACAGTCCAGGACTTTTGACATCGTTGTTTAGATAGTCTATTCCGACGGTTCTAAGTTAGTCCCAGCTGTATTTCGCTATACATTAGTCACAGCGGCTAGCCCGCGAGGCAACTATGTAACTACTTTTAAAAGTTAGGAATTTTGGACAGTCAACTCACTCAGGAACTCACTCCCATCCCCTTTAAGAACCTCATCAACCTGCTTTTTTGGCACCTCTTGGTTGTTCTTTTTAAAGAAAAACACCGGCCGCGGGTCTGGTTTCCCCTCAGACTTATGTTGCTGGAAAATATTCCAGATGAAATGTCGTTGTTTGAGCATGAGATTTCTTTTACTGAGCCCCCAGTCTCCCAATAACCGTTTCAGTTGATGCATTCTAATTACTCCGTATTAATATATTAGATAGTTCTACTCATCGCCATAACTAACTACAGCCTGATCCAGGGGGGGGGGGTTTACAGAGACTCACTTGATGGTCACACCTCTCTCATCTTTTAGAGCATCAATGATGGCTTGAAGAGAACTATTCTCTAATTTACTTTCAATGAACTCCCTATGTTCATCCCATTTAGTAGATGGGGCATAGTCCCTTTTTTTATTTGCGAAAAATTTGAAAGTAAATCCGTTCGACATGATGCTTCAGAGGCACTTGATTGAAGAAAGATAATTATACGTTTATATATCCGTCCGCGTCGTCAATGTTCGCTTGCCTCTGGGTATATATATAAGGATGTAAAGATGGTTTTCTCTATTGAGCAATATATCCTTAATAGAACGAAAACGGAATGGACGGGGGGTCCTGTATCCTTATATGCACATTCGTATTTGAAAAGTGGAAGCCTTTCCAGCGCGGCCAAGGCGATGGCCAAGACGAATACAGTAGACACAATATACAAGTATCTTTCCGTGTGTTGGATTTGGATCCATGGAAAGGACGGCGTTCATAAGGCGTTCGACAGCCTTGGAGATTCAACCCGCGAAAATCATGCGAGTTTAAACCGTCTTACCCATAACCTGCATCTCGCTCTGACCAATCATGTCGGCATTTGAAAGTCGGGAGACTAGATGATTATTTACACCAACTAGACTGACTACTAGTCCAGAGAATCAACTACTCGATGCAAACCTGAAAGTCAAATAGGTGCAAACCTTTGATATCCTCCACGACCGGCCGGCATATCAATTACTGGAAGCCCAAGAGTCACCCAAGCATCACGTTCCCACTGTCCTATGCGGCAGATACATGGTCTTTCCACAGTAGGTCTATCTCTTTGCGTAGTTTTAAATCTCCGACAAGCAGCCAACAACCTCACAGCCGCACGCCTCTCCGCTTCTAGATATTTTTGTCTCTCATCTATATTGTTCCCACACTCTGCTAGCATTTCGAAAACTCCCTGTAATTTCGCAGCATAGACTGGAAAGTTCGTCTCGGTGATGAAAGTGTTTGTACCCGCAATTCGAAAGAGCGTGCCCCGTTTTTTGAATTCTTGAAGTTTTTGAAAAGCGTCGTACCATATTTCGGAGTACAGTGTATGTGTTCGTCTCGCCAACGTTGTAATTTCCCATTCGAGCGGTGAAACGAAATAAGGACGGAAAGTTCCAAACCCAAGCATTACAGTATGAACCCGATGGTAGTGTGTGTAGGATAACCCGCGATTCAGATCGAGTCGTCGACAACGGAGTTCAATGGAGACACTCATGTCGTTCATTTGGTCTATGAATCTCCTTCCTGTTAATCTCATTGGGTTGTCGATGGTTGGGGCTATTAGGAAAGTATTGAATTCGGGGTCGAGGTCTTTTTCGAGGAAGTTGAGGTTGGAGATCAGTTGAGTGATGGGGATTTCGGGATTTGGGATGTCTGGTTCTTGCGGATGGGTAGGTAAGGAAGGTGGTGGTGGGTTAGGGTCATTTGGAGTTTTGACGTCGTCCGTGATGTATTCCTCGGACCGCAGTTCCTCTGGGGGCGTTCGTGGAGGGCCCATTGGGGTGATGTGAGGATATAGGTCGGGGTTTGGGGGGGTGGAAACGGTGAAGCTATTGGCATTTCTAGTTCTTATGATTATGATTAATATTTTATATTATACAAGTTGGAGGGGAGACCGCCCGCCCAAGGTTCTAGGCGAACTGGTTGGTATGGATATATATATCCACATATTCTTTCTCCCAAGTTTTTTATATTCGAATTAAACTGACGTCCACGCACTAGCACTGATGAGTATACCTGCGAACATATAACTGCTTATATAATTCTATACGCTCGGAGATCCGTAGTTTTGGAAGCCCGAATCTGATATCTTGTACGTATAGTTGCGAATATTGGGATGTGGCACAGCTATGCAAGGGAGAGGCGTGGTTCCCGGCAAAGAAGGTCATTCTTATCATAAAATGGTTGCGATATATATAGATATCATGATACATCGATGGCGGCTCTATCCTTGAATACTTGTGAGTCGGACTGAATTCTATGTACATGTGCAATTCATTCATAATTACTTTGAAAATTATACCGGCATACTGGTAATCGATATAAGTGACGCTTTGGACAAGCTTACAAGTGTGCAAGTCGAGGCCGCTCTTTTGTTGTGATTGTTGCAATAGAAAACGGGTGATTGCATCTGTCGAGAGTCACACCAGATCTATCTAATAATCTGTTGGAAACCTCAAACCCCTTACAAGATCGATTGAATATTTCGATTCTACGGGAAATTAATGACGCAGTCGCACAGAACCGAACCGCGTCCGCGGAGAGCAGCGCCTCCCACGGAACCGCTGCTGGGAAAGGAACGTTTTGAAAGATATCTGCAGGTATGACAAACGGATCTAGCCGTCTACGGTAACGACAGCCCTGTTCGAGACTAACATCAGAACGATTCGAAACCTGTGTTAGCTAATTAGCTCTTATGACCCCCTGCAATTGCACAACCAAAAGTTCCGGCTGGCTGTGTGAGTTTTACGAGTTACGTTACAGCGTACATACCTGCATGCCCTCCAGATTTTTTCCTTTTACTTCTTTTCGGCTGGTTCCTGAAGGGGGTTTTAAACGGGTTTAAATGGGGCCAGTTTTTCCCCAATGATAAAAATGCAAAACCGGATTTTTCACTTTTTCTAGAGCAAGTCAAGAGATCTTGGGACCTGGCCATTCGGACGATTATTTTTTTAGAGTTCGATCGTTCGCGATATCACAGGACGCACACGCACAACTGAGAAACATCTTTGACAAAGGGATACTACATCTGAGAGCAGGAGCTTACGAATACGGTTCTGGAATCGTACTAACTTACATAACTCCCCTTGCTCCTGTCCACCGGTTTTGGGCGCCTGTCCACTGGGAAAAGGGCCCCTGAAAAAGTTCCAGTTCCAATTCCAACGGAAACCTGGTCTGGGGATATTAATAACTCCACAACCACGCCTCCACACTCACGTTCTCATCCTCATCCTCATCCCTTCTCGACACTCGTTTTTTACCTCCACGTTTTTCTAGACCTTTTGGACGACATTCGTATATTTCGGTACATAAACGACACTTTTCATATATATAGTAAACCAGCGCAGGAAAGAACGACAGCAGGAGCTTTTATTCGTTCCCGTTTGTCGTTGGCTCAAAAGCTTAACCCTCGGCTTACCGACAACAACTCGCACTACACCGAGACCCTTTAGACTCAGAAACACCTTGATCAAGAAGCTTATACCGTCTACGAAAGAAAAAAGAGTTGGAAAAAGTCAACTTCAAATTAGATACATAGTCCCTGAGAGAGGGCACAGAAGCCATCGACTATCTTGGAGGGGACAACATCGAAACACACCACCGTGCGGCGTGCGTGTCTTGTGTCGGACGACAAGAAACACCCCCGGAAGGCAAAACGGACCTTTCTAGGTCGACACACCAGGCATGATGGCACAGTTATCCGCCGACTACGCCGCCATACCGAGTAGCAGTAGCGATGTTGGTTCCAGACCTGTTAGTCGGGCGTCGAATATGAGTAGTACGCTGGGGAGTCGGAGTAATAGTCGGAGGTATTTCGCTACAGATCTTACTTTGAAGCTTTGATGACGATGGGGGAGGGCGAAAGGCTGACGTTTTGTGTATACATTTTGGTAGACCGACTAGACGGCGGAAATCGATGAGTAATCCGCATAAAGGAGAGGCTTCGTTTGCGAGTTCAGTAATAAATTTGCTGAATACCAGTATGTTGACAGCTAAGAATGCTATAACTTCTGGAAGGATGGGGCACTAACGAATGCTTATAGTTGTCGGCGCCGGCGTCCTGGCTATGCCCCTTGCGATGTCGAATATGGGAATGATGCTTGGAATCTTCACCATCGTCTTCTCTGGTCTTGCAGCTGGTTTCGGTCTCTACCTTCAAACCCGATGCGCCCGATACGTGGACCGAGGGACAGCTAGCTTCTTCACACTAAGCCAGCTTACATACCCTGGTGCAGCAGTGGTATTCGATGCTGCGATTGCGATCAAGTGTTTCGGCGTGGCGATTAGTTACTTAATCATCATCGGAGACTTGATGCCGCAGGTTGCGATTGGGCTTTGGGATGGTGCTGATGAGGTTTCGTATCTCATCGACCGGCATTTCTGGATTACGGGGTTTATGTAAGGCTCACTTTTAAGCTTTGTGGTGTTTCGGGTGTATATGCTGACCTTGGATGATTATAGGCTTTTCATGATTCCGATATCTTTCCTTCGCCGACTGGACTCGCTGAAGTACACTTCGTTTATCGCCTTGGTTTCCATTGGATACTTGGTCATCATTGTTCTAGCACATTTCCTTAAAGGCGATACGATTGAGCAGCGCGGAGAGATCCGTTACGTTCACTGGGCCGGCGCCGTGGCGTTCTTCTCGAGTTTCCCGATCATGGTGTTTGCATACACCTGCCACCAGAACGTAGGTTCCACCCTTCCCTTGTCATATGGAAGCTATATAAACTAACCAGACCGGGATAATGGCAGATGTTCTCGATCTTAAACGAGATCCAGAATAACTCGAAGAAACAAACCACGGGAGTGGTATTTGCTTCTATCGGCATTGCAGCTAGTATTTACGTTCTCGTCGCCATCACTGGATATATTTCCTTCGGCGATGCTGTTGGCGGGAATATTATTGCCATGTGTATGTCCTCACTCTTTCGCCATCTCCATATCGCAGTACTAATTGATGGCGTGTGCAGACAAAGAATCCATCGCCTCAACAATCGGCCGCGCCGCCATCGTCGTCCTGGTCATGTTCTCGTACCCTCTCCAAATCCATCCTTGCCGTGCATCGATCAACAACATTCTCAAATGGCGACCATCCCGAGGTAACCTTCCTGTGTCGGCAAGAACTGTAGCCCCAGCACACGATCCAATGTCTGACCTTCGATTCGCGATTATTACAACGATCTTGATCGTCAGCACGTACGCTACCGCCATGACGGTGAACAGTTTAGAACGGGTCCTGGCGTACGTTGGTTCCACGGGCTCGACTTCGATTTCGTTTATTCTTCCTGGATTATTCTACTGGCGGATTGCACGACCCGGACCAGGGGCGAATAAGATTAATCATGTGGGAGACGGAAGTGACGATGAGAGTGATGAGGATGATGAGGATGGTATGTTGTTACCACCTGGAGTTGAGAGGGAGAGTGTGAAGGTTAGACGATGGTTGAGGAGGGGTGCGGCGACTTTGATGGGGTATGGATTTGTCGTTATGGCGATTTGTTTGACGATGAATATTTTCTTCAGTGCTGCTGGTTAGATGGTGGGGTTTAAAGTTAGATGGTACTATGGTGGGTTATATTGGGAGGGTCATGGGTTAGATGGTGAGGTTGGCGTATTGAGATTTTTTTCCCATACTCCTTTCCTTTCATTTTAAGCCGTCCTTTTTTTGGCATGCATATTGGCATGATTACACTACACTACACTACACTACACTACACCTTGCGGATTGCGAATTGCGGATTCGGTTCTTCATTCCTTTTGGCTTTTGTTTATACTACTACCCTTTTAAAACTATGGATGATTTTTTAGCAGGGAGTTTTTGCTTTGTCTCTTTTTTTCTTTCCTTCGTTTTATATTCTCTTTTGGCGGATTGCAGTTGTATTAACTCTATGAGCATCCCCTTCTTTTATATTGTATATTATACATATTTTTGGGTTTCCTTTCGGGCATGAGGAAAAAGATTGATAATGCAAAATGTTAATGACCTCCATTTTGATTTCGTGCTTTTTTGGCTTGTAGCTGTGACGGGTATCTACCTTCCGGGTGGAACCAGTGTCTGCACTGTAGCCTTCTCGGGTATAATCCAGCAGAGCCCTCCGTAGATAGAGATGTCTGGTGGCAGTTGCATACACAGCAACAGCGACAGTGATAGCTAGGCTTCGGGCATACGGTCTTTCCGTATCGCCTGCCGTATGACGTCCAAGACGACCTCTTGGTAGTATTCTTATAGTTTCTCGTCCTCCTCCTCCAACAATATCTTCCACCATTCACCCCTCCACTTCTTCCTCTCCGCTCCCATCCACCGTCATCTCCGCCGCCCTCCGTCTAACCACCCTATCACACTTCCCAACCCTCTCATCCCACTCCGCAAAACACTCGTTAACACCCTCCACACCAACCTCATACCACCGCTCCAAAACCTTCAAACTCCTCCTCCTCAATTCCGCCATCTCCCTCCCCTGTACCTCCTGCATAACCGCCAACTTATCAATCCTAGGCTGCAATTCAATAAGTTTTATAGAAGCATCAACATCCGGAACCGCAATATCTCTTAGTGAAACTAATTGTGAAGTAACACCTTGGATATGCGGTGCTGAGGAGAGGACTATGCTGGCTTTTTCTTCGATTGTAAGACCTCCCTGGGGTGGCGGTTGCGTGGATGGGAGGATGTCGATGAAGATTTCGGGGTATAAGGCGTGGAGGGAGAGGAGGTCGTGGACGGGTTTGGAATGGTTGGCGAGACGGGTTAGGGCTGCTTCGAGGGCTGAGAGGCGGGCGCGGATGGAGTGGTCGCGGTGGTTGATTTTGGCGGCGTGGAGGGAGAGGGGGGTGGAGGTGTTTTGGGGGTTGAGGAGGGGGGTGCCGACGAGGGCGTGTTCGATGCGGGAGAGGCGGTGGGAGAGGGAGGAGAGCGTTTGCAGCGCCAATGTTTCGGTGGTTTGGAGGGACTGCATTGTGATGGCGGTGATGGTAATTGTGATGATGACGATGATGGAGGAGAGAGGTGAAGGTGAAGATGAAGATGAAGGTAAGGTCGAGGTTGAGGTTGAGCTTAGCTTGCTGGTGGTCTGATGTTTGTGTTGCATCGAAGCTGCATAATATATTGGCATATACTGCAGTAGGGAACTCTTCGCTTCAACTTCTTCAATTCAAAACGACTCCAACAATGCCGTCCTCCTGCAAAGAACTCCGTACGTCCCGCTATCTCTATAGCCTCACCTAATAGTATTAGCTTGCTAATATTATATATCTCTCTAGGTCTCGCCGTAGTCGAGTGCCTTCGCGCATCCGATTGCATTTCAAAACAGGGTTACTCGCCCGCGGAATGTATCCGGATGCCCTTAAAAGAGCAATTACCCACGCAGTGCCAGCAACTGCTGCATGCTTACGGTGAATGCAAGTTGAGTTTTATTACTACTGCTCATGATCTGGGTTTCGAGTGAGAGGTTCAATGGGAGTCGGGAATTGCTGACGGTTTGAACCGGATTGGTACAGGAGACGGAATATCGATATGAGATATCGTTTTAGGGTATGTTCATCGTCTATTGATATAGATATGATAGTGGAATAGGGTACTAATTTGTATGATCGAATAGGGAAATAACGTGAGTATACTCTTGTGAACAGTGTCACATTTGAGGGCTGCATCTTGACGACATTATATCGGATAGCCTCTTGGAACTACTCAGGAACTTCATCCGAACCAAGAAAGTGTTCCCCAATTATACGGTGGCAGGCCAGCCTTACCGCCGATGCCGGGAACAAGTGGTGACGATGATGAGAAGAAGAAGGAATAAGTCTTTTGCGTTTTTTTTCTTTTACCTAGTACAGGCAATTATAATATCAAGGGATGGTATTGCGGGTTCTGGTTGGATACCAGTGAGTGTGCCTTATCCATTGAATATTGGTAGACTGCAATGCTAACGGTCACAAAGGGAAGGTAGTTTTCATGGGCATTATGTATTATAGAATTATCACGGATGCTCGTTAATGCGAGTGGGTGCCCTTTTGGTAAAAATCACCAATTTATGCTCATTGGACGCTCAATAAATCGACAACTTCTCTCTACAATCATCCATGCCCTTTTAAATCACGGTATATCCACCGTCAATTCTAATATCGGCACCTATAATCTAGTTGTTAGCTCTTGTTTACGGTTTGGGAAACTCTACAAGGCGCTTACCAGTTGTATAGCTACTCGCATCGCTCGCCAGATATACCACCGCTCCCATCAAATCCACCGGATTCCCCATCCTCCCGGCTGGGATTCTCGATACCCAGTTATTGTACAGCTCCGGCTGCTCATCGATAATCTAATTCTCCACGTTAGCCAATCCCCCATATTATACTAACAAATAAATAGGGAAGGAGTCGATCCTCCTACCTTCTGCGTCAGCGCGGTCATCATATACCCCGGACTAATACAATTAACCCTAATCCCATGCGGCGCCCATTCAATCGCAAAACTCGCCGCCAACTGCCTAACCGCCGCCTTACTAGCATTATAAGGCGCCTGGGGTTGCGGAACATTTACCGCCACTCCACTCATACTCCCCACCATTATAATACTACCCCCCTGTTTTTTATTCTTAATCCACTCCTTCGCAACTTCAACGGCGCAGATATAAGTTCCATCTACATTAACGCCCCAAAGCTTTTGCATCCTGGAGTGAGGGTATTCCTCCGCTTTAAAGTTTTCTGTAAACCCCGCTGAGGTTACTAGGACGTCTATACCTGATGGATGGACTTCTAGGATTTTTTGGAATGTGGAGGCGACGGATAGCGGGTCTGAGACGTCGCAGGTGTGGGCTGTTACTTTGGGCGGCAGGGCGGACGGGTTTGTGGAGGTGTAGTCTGAGACGAGGGTTTTTGCGGATTTTTGGGCTTCTTCGCCGTTTAGGTCGACTATTGCGACGTTGGCGCCGGATTCGATGAAGGCTTGGGACATTACGTAGCCTAGTCTATTTTTATTATGCATATAAGGTTACTACAAGGTCTATGAATATATGGAAAGGGAAGATATATACCCTCTAGCCCCACCAGTAACCACACACGTCTTCCCTTCCAAACTGAAGATTGGAAGGGTACGTTTATGATGCGTGGGAGCCACTTGCGCCGGAGCATCTTGGGGAACCTGGCTGGGGTGTCGATGTGTGATGTCAGGATCGATACGGGCTGCTGCGCCGGCGACGTCGCTGGGCGGTGCCGCGGATGTCGAGGGGGGTATGATGAGGTCCTGTGGTGCTGACATTGTGGGATGTATAGTGGGGTTTGGGAGGGATGTAATATGATTGGGATGCTAGTATAGAGGGATTGGGTGTATATGTGTAAGATCTGGGGAATGCTAGGGAGGGGAGGCGATGGGGTTTTAAGAATCGTGGGAGGAGGGATGTTTGGGGCGACTCTTGATTTACAAGCTTACAACGGCGGCGGCGAGAAAAGCGGGGAGTGGCCGTCGATTTGGGAAGTGATCGATATCGATCCGGGGGCAACTTTCTTGTTCCAATTAATCTAAGAAATAGCTTAAATTTTGAAAGGAAGGCCAGGATAAGATAGTCGGTTGAGATACTCTTGAAGCTTCATAATCGACATATACAAGGTTCTTCGGCACGAGGCATCCTGGAGCTCCCATCTTCGCCGTTTAAGCTTCTAGCTTGCAACTTATCAATTAAAACAAGTGTAATAACTGGCGAGCTGCCGATGTCATTCCGCAGATAAAGAATGATCGTATGGTGATTCAATTAATGCAATTGGGGTGTGCTGTATAAAATGCTAGGATCTCCCCGCAGTTACTCCGGTCAGGAAATGAACTGCAAGCGCGGAGTCGTGCCGGACGAAGAGAGAGGCCAATGTGTAGTGGCGGATTTTGTGGAGAAAAAGTTGGGCTCGAGACGAGACCACAATGACCTTTTGAGGGAGGCTCCACTAAGGTTATCAAGCTAAAGCTTGTGCAATCATTGTATCGGTGCCTCTACGCGAGGAGCTATTGTGGATGGTTGCAACACTCAAAATACAACAAGGTCGAAGGAAGGAAAGAAACTGTGCGTTCAAATCGTATCTATGGTTTCGTTTGGTAGACAATCTTGGAAGTTACACTCCCGTTCCCCTCGATTTGGTATATATATAAACGCTTCAATGTGTCCTCCAGCGTAGGCTTGGGGTGGTAATATTCCCATCGAGAAAAAGGGTTTGTTTCCGGGAATATTGACTCGACTTCGTGAGTGATGAATGGGCAAGCGTGGGACCGTACACGTGGCATACGCGTGTAGGTGGTATCGATATTATGGAGATCTACGAATTGGTGGAAATACCATGCACCGATATTATACCCAACTTACTTTCTAGCATTGTGCGAGCAAATGTCTTGATACCATTGTGTTTATGCTTAGAGAGTCCTAAATGATCAGGAGGACTAAGAAATATTAACACAGATACCTCTAGGGGTACTTGCTCAATTGAGATTCTACAAATATCTCTAGAAATATTGCTTATTTAGAGGTATTTGAATATAATGCGAGCCCTTCTGAAGCCAAATATGCTACTTAAGGAGCTAATAAGGATAGGAGCTATGGGTTACACGGGGACGTTGAAGGGTTAAAAATTGCAACAAATTCAACACGAAGCGCTCAAAGCCCGGCTAGAGGCTGGTCATTAAGTCTTACTAGTCTTGGGACCGGAATAAGCTGAACGATCTTGGGGTGTACTGTTTTACTCTAGGATCAGGTAGCTTATCGGCACCCTATATATGTAGATCTGTGAACCTTAGTCTCTCGTAACAGGAGAGTGTTTCTATTTTCATTTTTGTTATCAAGCAGGGTTTTTGTTCTAATTAGAGACTATATCAATATATCGAAGGTTGAGAAACCCGCGGTATACAACGAAATAGCCAGCTAGACCATACACACCAATGCCCACTCAGCCTCATAAATATTTCCATCCAATTCGTTAAAACCTCGCCATTTCACTCATCGGTCGTATTCTAATCAAACCAGAGGCGTGAGCCTACTGGAGGTTGGGCCCACGCTTTCTTCTGCACCTCAACACGGCCCTCCTTTTGGTTCCACCACATCCCGCTATAGCCCACGTTTTGAATGCTGATGTCCTTAATATCACCGTACCAGACCCGTACCGCAATGCCTTCAAAACTCAGATCCTTGTTGCATTTCAAGAACTCGTATAACGTCAACTCTAGGTTGATAGTCAAGGCGCTGCGTCCCTGCTCTTTCATTGATTCGGCTCGTTCTTTGGCCAATTCTCTATCCTGCTTTAGTGATTCTAGGTCGATGACATTGTAAAATGACTCGAAAACACCGTTCAAGGAAATTTTTTCCAGGAACTTTGTGGCGTGGGCGAGATCGATCAGTTCTTCAACCGGTAGTGTGCTATTTTTTATATCCAATCGTCGGAGTGAAGAGAATCCCGTGTGTGACTTGAGACGATGTAACATGGCTGAGAGGGAGTAAAGGTTTTCGTCTACCATATCTTCGCATTGTATGGCTTCGATTTGAGGTAAGTATAGAAATGGCCATAGTTCGGAGAAGGGGATCCCGTGAGAGTCGGGCTTGTCGGTGATGGACAGTTCGATATTCGAAGTGGAGAAGAATCTTAGATTCCATAGGCCTGGTGGCCAATTGACTTGATCAACAGACTTGGCAGAAACAACCAAGCGACAAAGGAAGAGCTGGAGCCATAGTTGTTCTGGGTAATTTCCTCGAAATCTGCATTGGGAAGAATGCAATCCCTTTCTCACGAACCAGGCTTGCGGAGAACTCCCGACTACACTGCCAAGGTCAAAAGTCTTCAACTTTGGAGTGAAATAGAGCAAGAACGGGAGCAACGATTCAGAGTCTTCTCCTGCAATGATTTCATCGACCAATTCCTTGAAAAGTCCGTATTCTTGACCAAGTTTTCGACCAAGTTCTCTGATTTTGGCAACTTCCCACTCGGTCCAAGTCCAGGTTGGGGGTCGCCGGCCAGGGTAATTAAGCCTGTTGAAAGCAACTCTAGCTGCCCAGCTGACAGTGATCGAAGTGAATCGTTTCCCCAGTTCCGGATTGTAGAGCAAACATCGAATAAATTTCCAGGTGTGATGACCTTTCGCGTCGACCTTGAAACAGTAAGGGCGACCTGGAGAACACTGTGCAGCAGCGTTGAACCGACGACAGACGAGGGAGGCACGGGCAACGTCTTCATTGGTGAGTATGTCCTGAGAGAGGACCTCGATAAGGAGTTCCATGGGAAGGGAGGTAATTGGCGCCATTGGGTAATGTGATCTGTCGATGCAAGTTTGAGGTGGGTGATGCGTTAGTGAGAAGTAAAAGACGAGTCTCGTAGACCGCGTTAATATTATTGGTACCTGGAGTAGCTTACTGACCTCAGCACGTTGATTGGTACCGTTGATGTGACGTTATAGACGACGTTCGATTGTATTGGACAGTCCAGCGATCAAACGTCCGACTGGCTAGCTAGTCTCAAAGACTGGATTGGTATATCATGCCTTAGGGCGAGGGTTCAGCCGTCCAGGTAGCTGATGCAGTAGTTACCGGGCTTGGATAATACGTGGTTTTCGAGCGACGTTCGCGTTCAAGGCGACGACAAACCTTACGCACCTCCCTGGACCGAGCCAAGGTATCTTCCACCTAAGAAATCATTCAATGGTATCTTTTGTCATAGTATCTTCCCCATGCTTGTTTATATTGTAAAGCGTACGGCCATCATCAAAGTAAGATTTGGGGGATAATTAGGGATCACAAGTGGTACCTAAAATGATAAAGGTAGTTTATGAATTAACATACACATACGCGAATTCCCAAATGCGAAGTCAAGGATCTAATTACTTGCACCATCAATTAGATCTAAAGTTTACTTGGTCTATACAAGGAAACCGCGACCCCTTCTCTTACTAGTAATTCTCATCTGTCTCTTCATATGTACTAGTAGTTGAAACCTCCTGGACCGAGCCCGTTTTCAGTTCCCATACCAAATCCACACCAAATATATAAGCCACAAATCTACAATCCACGTTCTCAACCTTCAAACTGCCCTTATTACACTCCAGAAACTCATAAACGAGTAGCTCCACATTCGTTACAAGGTCCGGGTATCTGTGGTTTCTTTTCGCAATTCCCGCGATCCGGGAAGCCACCAAGGTCTTATTCATTTTCAGGTTTTGGTCTGTTACAGCTTCTTCAGTTTGAGAGGCACCGCCGCTGATGGAGAGATCCGTAAGGTGCCGAGTTGTATGCGCAATTTGTATCATCTCAAACGAAGACATCTGGGATGTTAGAGATAGTTTTCGGACAGTGGAGTGCCCCATGTATCTTGCGGGCACACCAATAGGGGTGTGGTAGTAATATCCACCCATGAACAAGGAATCCATCGAAACACTCCGAATACTAGGCGCAAAAAGAAGCGGCCAAGCGTTACTCCACACTACTGAACTGTCGCCTGCGGAGTAATTGTCGACTTTATCCTTCGGAGCCGCCCAAGACAGATTCTTCAAATTTGACAGCCCAGGAGGCCAATTTATTCTGTCGAGGGAGGGACAAGATAGGACAAGATCGCGAGTAAGCACGTTGAACCAGAAACGATCTAGAATAAACCCTTCTTCGTCTCTAGGATGAAACCCCTCTAATGGGGATAAGCTACCGAGATCAAGGCTTTGTAGTGACGGTGTGTAGTACAGCAAGAGTACGAGTAGCGGCTCGCTGTTCCACCCCCCGAGCACACTGGAGACCATCTGGGAGCGAAAATCGTGTTCCTCGCCAATCTGTTGGATTTTTGCAGCTTCATCTTTCGTCCAGGTCCATTTTGGCTTACTTTTGACGCCGGTCTGCCCGGTCGCCGAGTCGACTTTTATGGAAGTAATGGGTTTCCCAATTTCTGGGTTGGTTAGGAGGCATCTAATAAGCCTCCATGGCGTCATGTCTTTGGCTTCGAGTATAAAATCGACGTGGCGGGGTAGTTTCCGTGCGATTTGGCTCCATGCATAGCAAACGAGGGAGATTCGTGCTAGGTCGTTGGCGTCGAAAGCCTTCTGGGAGAGTATCTCAACCAGGATTTCAGTGGGAAGGGATGCTATAGATCTCATAGTGTTCTGTTCGTCTTTAGCCCACCGGTTACTGGTACAGGATTGATATATAGTCCTCTGTGTCATGGCCTTGCAACCCATAATTAATTCATGCCAAGTCCAAGGCAGCTAAGTACTATGTGCGGCCTGTGCGCAGCTGAGGAACTAAAATGCAACATCAAATGTATCGATATTCACCGACTCAGGCCTTTACCCTCTCATAACGTAGTTCTCAAACGCTCGCTACGATACACACATCAATTAGTCGGGGGTCATCTATGATTGTGATGCACCAGATACTTGGCAAACGTTCTTATTGCACTAACAATAACAAAATCATATTACCGTCGAGAATAGCATATGTACATTCAAATCCAAACCCCCCCTTTTTTTTTGGAAGAACATGCGATGTAGAAGAACAATAATAACATGATATCTAGTCTCATCGTAGCTATATCTAACCCCCGAGTTAATCTTTCAACAGTTGCTCTTTTTACAAAAGACTCTTACTCTCCCCAGTTAGTTCGCTCCCGGCCCCCATCATATCGCTCTCCGTAGTTTAAACCGTATGGAAGCAAGCATCTCATTCCTGTAAACCGCCACCAGTTATCACCCGGACCAGAATATCTCTTCTCCGACCCGTATCCGCCTATCCTAAATAGCTCTTTATCACATTGCCCGCCTCCGTAAAAGATACATGAGCATCCACTAATGAAGACTTCCCTAGGGTAGAAGTCTTGGTTCATTCCGTTCTTCCATCCTGGGAGATCAAAAGGGTAGCAACCACCCGTGACCTCCAAACTAAAATCATCTTCCGGTTCCGGTGTATCAAGAGGAGCATTTTTGTAAAAATATAGACCCCTGACAGCGTGCGAGAAAGAATTCTGAAGATAATCCACCATGTTATTTATAGGATCTAGGAGTCCTCCGTTGGTGAACTCTACACTGCAGTGCTGAAAATCCCGAAGATGATTATTGCGGCGACAGCGGAAGCTCCGGACTCTATTGACGGTATGCTTGAGTAGAGGACCAGATGTGTCATGCCCAGAATACAGCCACGAATTTTCAACGCAGTCCTCTTCATAATAGAATTTGCAACCACAATAGCCAGTCATCCTGCTATACGCTAAACGGCCTATGAGGTCTGGATTGACATCCTTGAGATTCCAGCAGTTTTCCTGCTTGAGGTATGGATCTTTTGGATCCTCCCACCTGTTCCCCAGTGGAAAGCCCTCCCACCGGGCACCATCGCCGCGAAATTTGTGTTCATACAGCCCCACCATACACACCCTGTCGTTAAACTCGTGTTCTCCAAGCTCTACCCCTTGGCTAGTCCCAAGGGGCGTCAGAGGTTCACTGTTTTGGATTTTGGCATCCGGTTTGTTAAGGGCCATTACTCCTCGATTTTCGTCGTTGAAATCGGTTTCCTTTTCAGGTCCGACTCCGGTTCCCGATGGCTTAGGGGTCTGCGTAGAGGATACTCCTAGTACGGCAACGGGGGTTTCAGAAGATGCGACTTTTGTAGTAAGGGTTTGTATAGTAGGCACCTGCTGCGAGGGAGTGGTTGGACTGAGGGATGATCCCTCTGCAGTAGTAAAGGATTTGAAAAGTCCCAATTCAGAATTAAGGGTGTTCTGGGGTCTTGCGCTGCTCGCGGGAAGCCATGACAAGAGACTGATAGTGACTAGACACAAGACCTGCTTAGATGAGAACACCATTTTGATCTTGGGTTTTGGGGTGGATTTGCCGATGTCTATCCATCCAAGAAGAGAGAGAGAAACGGGCGTATTTATAATACAAATACCCCATCTGTACCTACTGATAGAAGTGCTGGGATCGATGGTGGACATGGCCTGTCCGAAACCGACCATTGCAACAGGCCACGCCCCACTATAGGGCTACCTAGTCCTAAACCATGTAGACGCCATTAATTGTCAAAGGCTTCCGTAGATACTCCTACAGAATATAAACAAGTCATGCCCAAAGAATGTGAAACCTGCGGTTGGAACGCTAGCTGATGGAAGGATCAAAGGTAACGTTACGATGCTATGAAGTAACATTTTAACAGAGCTGTTGTGGGTTTGATGAGATGCCTGGCCATATGATCGTGCACATAAAATGTCAGTCCATCGCTTCCATTCTGTTAAGATCTCGTAAACCAGCCTCAATCGAAAGACCATTGCCAGCATTACTGTATTGCGAAACGTCCAATGTTGTTATAACGTTAGGTTTTATACGGGGTACAAGACTAGGTTTATATTACTTCACTGTGTTGCATGTTGTATTCTGAACAGTGTCTATCACACAGGTCCGGGCAAGGCAATAGCCATGGATGGTGGTTGGTGGTGTGGATATATACAGGTGGCTATGTACAGGCAATGATATGTCGGATAGAGCTCGATTTGGGCGCTTGTAATGTCTCCCACATGCCTTCACAATTTCTAAACAATTTCAACTGCATGCGGGTATACCATTTCCTGCGGTGCTCAAGTTAATTAAACGGCCAGTTGACAGAACAAAATTCTTATATAATCTAGATCTATCAATTATGATTAGCTTAGTAAACTAGCTCGAATACGGTAATACGTAATCGCGAGCCAAGGATTCCTTAGCTAGTACCAACCCAATCCGCCTTGCACAGCTCGTCCCCACATCGATGTCGCACCCACAAGGGTCTATCGATTCCAAGACCACTACCCGTGGCAGTGCATATCCTGACATCATGTCATGCTGCCCTAGCCGTCGGAAAACACGCTTACCCGGCGGAAATCCGATCAAACTGCAAATCTTGGACCCCTTTTCTAGACGTTTTAGAATCTAAAAGAGTGGGTCTAGAAAACCCGGCAGTTGAGATTATGGCTAGTTACAGCCACTTAGGGGACCAAGAACATGCGTTAACAAGCTTAAGTAATTACCAAGAGAAGCTTCTTGAAGTGAATATATAAGCACGACTATCCGTTTAATAGGATCATGTATCTTCACCTTTATAGCATCTCTGTGTTATAATCATTGTGAATCCGACGTTTAAAAGTTGATTTTAAACTGTATCTCTACTGATTTGCCTAAGTAACGTTACCCGAACATTCAAATATCGATATACCTACCAAGACCTATAGTCACTTTCAACTTCGATACCACGAAAACTCCCTTATCGAGAAGGGATTCCTAAACAATGTCACTCTCCTCCTTCCTCACAAAACTCGAACAAAAAGTATCAGGACCACCATCCTCTTCTCATCAGCAACCTCAACAATATCCCCCAAACTCACAATACAATACCCACCCCCCATTCCAACCCTATAGCCATCCAAATGCAAACGCATACCAAGGGCCCGCCTACAACCAAAATCCATTCCCCAATAGCAATCCACCCGCTCCCTCAAATTATTATAACCAGCCCGCCTACAACCCCCCGCAGTACACCCCGTCCCAGTCTTACGCACCGCCCCCACAGCAGTATCACAAACCAGCCACGAAGTCACTCTTCCTCTCCTACTCCTCCAGTGGAACATCAACCATCGCCAAAGACCCCGATACGAACCAGCAACAATACATAGTAACATATCCAAAATATGATGGCTGGACCGGGAAACCCAAATCCGGACTCGATCAGGAACTCCATGCTGGTGATAAACACGGAAAAATCCTCGGCGGGTGGAAAAATTCCGAGATGACAAAGAAACCGAGTATGTGCATCGGAGAACCCAAGAATGGTGCACAGTTCCAGAAACTGAAAACCTCGAGTTTTGGAACTAAAATGGGGTTCGTGAGCCCTCATGATGGGAGAGAATATGGATGGAAAAAAGGCGACGAGAAATTTGAGTTTAAATTGATCGATGTGGAGAGGGGGGTGGAAGTAGCTGAATTCAATCCTCATAAGTCAAGTCTTAGTATGACCAAACTAGGGACATTGGAAATGCAGCTTCTCGGTGGAGAGGATTGGATTGCGGCGGTCTTGATCACTATTATTATCTTGGTCAACCAGAAAGTGGACGATGAGATTGGTAAAGAGGTGCTGCAGGCAGTCCTTGGTGCCTAGTAAGCGTTTGATTGATAATGTAGTGGATTGAGCCTATATATGTTATTTGCAGATTCGGCGTATTGTCTTGTTCATGTTAGATATATCCCGCGCCTGAAAGCGGGATAGCATTTGTTGTAATTTAGCAACATTAGATACAGTCATCTTGGGTCTGGACTCAACTACCCATCGTTTTAACGATCATACGGGTCTTTCAAATGGATTTCAACAAAGTCGGGGGTATTCTGAAACTATGACCTGACTACCTTAAACACTTGTACTGAGAAACGTTTAACTGTCTGACCATCTGGTGGCAGTGACCTCAACTTAGGTTGATTCCTAGACCTATGGAAGAACTCCCCCAGAAGCGTTTTGACATTCATTATTTTAAAAAGCCTGAGGGTCTCGCCCTGAAAGCCGAAACATTCTACCCTCCTGGGAGTGGCAAATGTACCGAGTGAGCGAAACGCAAGATATATTGTGTGTGTGAGTGGTTGAGGATTCTCGGTATTGGGGAATGATGATAGGGTAATCGGCTGTGGCCCGGAGGTGTTCTGTGTTCGACAGAACTAAGGGATCGTCTGGATCCGGCTTCGAGTATATTTTTCCAAACTCGAGTGTCAGGGGATAGTCCGAACGGTCAATTCTTCCGCGGACGTAGCCAGTAAAATCAACGAGGGCCGAGTGGATAAGGAACGGGCTATCTGATCGAGACACTGGTATAATTGTTTGGCGAGCCAGAAATGTGTAGCTATTCAGTAGTGCTTCATCTGGTCGAAATGGTTCCTCGTATTGACTTTTCAGTATTCTCCAGGTTTCCGCCTTCCAGTATCTGCAAACTGCTCGCAGGGTTGGATATTGAGAATACTCAGCGAGTTCGAGAATGCGCCCTTGAAGCTCAACTGGAAGAAGTGTCTTCACGGGACGGCTAGATCGGGGAATGGCCGGATTTTCTCTTCCTAAAATATCTCCAACGAGAAGAGGCTTGTAAGAGGTTGAAACTTCGACTTCTGAAGCCTCCCACTCCAACTTTGATAATTCAGGGAACAACATCTCACGGTAGAAGCATTCCCTTGAGTCCTATTGAGCTTAAGTAAGCCATGTAGGTGCGGGATGGGAATTGAACTGCTAGAACTAACCTGCTTATAAGGCACTATTGGCGTTAATAGATCGCAGTCAAAACGATGGAAGGGGGGTCGGCCGTGGAGATACAATGGGAGCTTGATCATGGGAAGTTGATACCCCCATTCTTTTAGTCTCCAATCATCCCAGACTACCACCAACCTATCAATGAGAAAATCTTGCGATATCCACCAATCGTGATCACCCGGCCCAATAACAAGCTCGTCCCGGCAGATGTGAATAAATGGCGGGTATATCCTACCCGATCTGGGCACAGCCAGGGGTCCTCTAATGAAGCGATGAGGACGTACAAACCCACTCGCAACATGTTTCGCACATATAGCAGTCTGTTCTTCCAAGGACGATTCGAATAGAAATTCCCACAATCCTTGAGGCCCAAGAGC
This sequence comes from Arthrobotrys sinensis, assembly GCA_036971225.1. NCBI lineage: Eukaryota > Fungi > Ascomycota > Orbiliomycetes > Orbiliales > Orbiliaceae > Arthrobotrys > Arthrobotrys sinensis. The sequence goes on along the minus strand of JAJTTV010000011.1, from coordinate 1,177,566 downwards.
CGCCGGTATGTACCATTCCCCGTTCATCGCGTGCGAAATTGGGCGGAAGGTAGACACTATATATGCCACAGTCAGTAATTAAGTACTGGTGAACTAGGTCACGATTATAGATTTCGAGGTCGAAATACCATCCCAAAGTATTCTACCTCTGATCCTGGACATGACTGGTCTAGTCAAGTCGTCCATGAAACCTAGTAGCGACTCATCGACGATAGTATAATCCAAGCAGCTGAGGGTCTCGGTAATAGCGAACCCTAACACATCTTTGAGCCTGTGTTCATTCGGGATTCCATCCTTCTTCTTATTATCATCGTATTGATATTCATGTCCGGGGTCGACGAGTTTAAACACGCTAAAAATAAGACACAGAAATAACTGGTAAAATGCTCTCGCAACTCTCGTGATTTCAGACTTGGTAGGTGGAATAATGCTTTCTCCAGGTACAGGCTCCCCAGTTAAAGGATTAACTCGATCAGGTAGTTGCGAATCCAGGAATCTCCGTGACCATTGGAGAATAGAGGCGTGGGTTTTTTCCAAGTCGGATGCTGGGACTTCAGGTATCCAAGCCCTTTCTTTATGACGAGGGGTAGGTGGATTCGCCCATTGGATGTATTGTTTAGTCACCTCGACAGCATGAAGCGCTCGAACACCATTTCTAGTAAAGGAGAGGTTAAATGAATTGGATATATGAACAAAAAACCGGCAAAATATTTCGCATTCTGCAAAGGATTCTTCGAAGAGAGTCCGCGACTCTGCTTGCTCATATGCCATCTTGGAGTCCCCGACGGGGGAGGTGGTACAGACACGACAGCAGTTTGTGGCCTCGCTCTCAGCCTGTCTCCGGGTTTCCGCTGGGAAACCGAGCCTTATAAAAAGGTCCGGCAATCCCAAAAGGTTAACCTGGTCTCGAGAATCCGTGGACGGCGGTCATGGAGAAGGCCTGACATCAAATAATCTAATCTAATCGGTGTTAGCGGAACTTTGGTAGGAACCAATAAGAGGAGAGAGCAGGGAACGCGTACACAAACGAACACGCTAAAACTTGCTATGATGACAGGCAATGAGGCAAAACAACAGGGTGGGCAGAGACGAGGGGAGCAGAGAGGTTTGTTTGGAGTCATCACTACCATCGCTCCTTAATATTTCTGTGTCACGAAACTGGTCGCCGTCGACATCGACACCTGTCTCTTTTGTCCATATTATTTCGCACTGGATAGTGCATGAAAGATCTTTATTCTTCCTTGTGAATCGGATTGTTTTCCCCGTTCCTGGTCCCCCCTTTGAGAAATTGAGCGTCGTTTCGAGCTGTTGCAGTGAGTAAGTGGAGGATTTGTTTTGCTTCTGCTGGCTGCGCCGTCGATGGTATTTCTTTCGGCCATCCTTCACCAACATCAACGTCGCCGCTTACATCCACGGCTGGCTATATCGAAGACAAAGAAATATCCATCCGAGGCAATTTGGTACCTAGTTGTAGACAGGTACAAAGGAACAGAAGAAGAAGACGAAAGAAGCAGAAGAAATTTGTTGGGAGCTGAGCTGCCGCACAGGTAGCTTCTTTCAACAGGACGGTCATCATGGCGCGAAAGGTTGTTCCTCGGCCTTATGAAGACCCCTTCGAAGATGACCAAGAGGAGAGCCTCTACACAGACCCTTATCGGGACACCATCAAAGCCTCTTCCCGCAAACTACATCCTTCGTATGCACCCGACGGCCAATTATCATCTCGCAATCCTTCCTTCATTTCATCTCCTAGCTCCGGATCCTTCTCCGATAAAGAAAACGCTCCAATTCCTTCACGGCAACGTGGCAGCGATACCTCACCTCTCGTGAAGAAAGAGAAGGGGCTGATTGCTCGGTCTGCCCATTCGGCTCCATATCCCGTTGCACACGAAACAATGGCTGCGAGAAAGCCAAAAGCTTCGGCTTCGTCGAAACCATTGACTGAAAGGTCGAACAGTAGCAGAGTTTCGAAAGCAAAGTCACCACGCACACGGCGAGCGACATCAGCTGCCCCGTCCAGGACATCATCGAGGGCTCCTTCCATTGTTCCCGAAACACCAGCTGCCGAAGACAGCGATCAAGAAATGAGCGAAAAAGACTCAAGAACCCAGCAGTCACACGGAGATGAAGAAGAAGAAGATGACGATGAGGAAGACATACCACAAGCCACCCAGCGATCAAGAGTCTCCGAGACTCCAGCGCCTTCCAGGCCTGCCAAACGGGCACCTCCCCAATCACAGCTTCCGGCCGCCTCACAAGCTCCGGCTTCCTCTCAAAGACCACTTGCAACCCAGTACTATGATCCCAATCAGTCCATGGCGGAACGACGTAGAGTCAAAGGGGCCTACAATACCATCCAGCAAGACTTGGCTGGTATGTACCTAACCCATCCACTTATCGAAGATACTCAATTAACTAATTCTTGATTCCGCGATTAGACAATCGGGATAAGCTCCTGAAGCAAGGCAATTCGGGCCTCTTGGAATACATCGAAAAAGCCAATGAGCTCTTCAATGATGTTAAGCAGACGTCTGATGCCATGGTTGACGGCAAGGTCCAAGTGGAAATTGGTAAAATCGCCGCCGAAAAAGCTAAAAGAGTTGGAAACAGCAATACAAACACAGGCCTCGACATTGATGAGTTTATCGCCAAAACAATACAGTTCATGAGCAAGTCGAGACCAGGCGATACGTCCGACGGACATGATTGGGCCTATCTTGGCCGCGAGGTCGCCACACCATCGATGAAAACAGCCTCTACATCAGATTTTATGTACGGGCCTATGGCAGTTCAGAAGCGCCAGAGGCTGGTCAAAGAACGGAAGAAGACAGTCCGTCGCCGCCCTGAAGAGTATATCCGACCTATCGATTTAGATGAGAAGCAAATCGCGAAGAACGAGAACAGTACAACAAAGAACGTCGTCCACGTTCACGAATGCCTAATCAACTATCTTAAAACAACCGGGGAAGAAGTCATCGGCTACTTCGACTTCGTTATTAACCCGGCGAGCTATAGCCAAACCATTGAAAATATGTTCTATTTGGCTTTTTTGATCAGGGACGGGAGAGTTGGTATCAGAGAGTCTGATGATGGATTGCCCTATCTCGAAGCTACAGATCCAGCAACTCCAGAAGAAGCCCACGACAAGGGCATTGTTCGGAAGCAGATCGTGATGCCGATGGAGAAGCACATCTGGAGAGAGCTGATTGAAGTTTTCCAACTAGAACAGTCCGTTATCCCGACGAGACCAAGGGAAGTTGAGGCTATCAACGCAAGTGGGTGGTACTCCTAAGCGGACACTATTGAAAGCCTTACTTTTCTCCTTTGGTTTCGTATCGGGAGGAGTGGTGTTGCTCATCCTTCGAAGGGCTCATAGAGGCTGTAGATGGAGCATCGGTGGACATGTCCCGCGAACAGATATTTTCCTTAACAGATCTCTTTTTTATTGTAATTTTTTTCTCTTTTCTCAGCATGTTGTCATTCAAAAGTCTTGTCTATGGAGGGCGGTCTTCTTTTTTCACGGCGTTCACGCAAAAGGTTCTACTTTCGGCGTTCGAAGGCTCTTGCATGTTATATACTACCTTCTTAGATTCTAGATTTCTAGAGTCGATACCATCGTTATTTCACAATGGTATCTAACGGATTTTACCCTGTACAATTGAACCAACACTGAATACATGTACAGGCTCTATTCAATTTTAAGGCCCTGTCTTGCGCACTAGTAATGAGACTCCAGCAACCGTATCGATAGAGCTCCTGACCAACCAGATCAACCGGAATTGGTCCTCTCAAAGGCTAAGAGGAGCTTGACTTGTGCCAACGAATCGGCTTTATCGCTAGCCAATCAGAGTGCCAACGTGAAACAGTTCCAAGATCCACTTTTCCTCAGGGCTCTCGGAGACCAGACCTGGCCACTTTCTGGAACCGTGGTCTTGTGCGCCCGAAGCGGAATTGCAAAAAAAGAAGACTGGCACACACAACTCCGACTTTGAACCGTCGAAGGCGCATATGTGACAAAGGCTTGCATATTCGATGAGACCGCAACCTACATCTTGGTGTTTCGCAGTCGGTCTTGGAGATGCTGGCCCGCCGGCCGGCTGTCATGGCCTTGCCGCCGAGGTGCAGAATGCTTGCAGGCAGCTTCTGCTAATCAGATAAATCCACCTTCCCTTCTCTCTCTTCCCCTCTTGACTTCTCCTCTTTTTCGAGCTGGACCGATCGAATAGCGTGAGCTGGTGCAATTGTGCTAAGCTTATGGTTCCCCGCATCCCCCCAATCGAAATCTACAAATCGCATTCCAGCCTTTTGTCATCCTCAGCCCGTAGGAGAGAAAAAGAGTAATCGTCAATTGAGCTGGATTAGCCTCTCGTAAGATAAACCCCATGGTCGCTCTTGCAACTACTCCGTCGTCGTCGTTCATCCTGTGACTTCCCTCAATCGCTTGTCCATGCTGCGTCGCTTTCTCACTATCGGGTCAACCTTGTCGTTGAGGTAGAACTAGACCGGCTTGCTAGCACCGTGGCGCGAAGGAATCCGGACCGGGGTTTTGCTGTACATCCAGTCCTGGCCAACTTTGACCACCCTGTTGCTTCGTACTGGCAGAGCAAACTAAAGCTAGCAGTACGAGGCCGAAGCTAGCTCAGATCTGTCTAATCTGATCCCTTCGAGATTCCTTCCCAAAAAGAAGCCTCTTCGAGACTCCGGTTGAGCGGTTGAGCGTCAATTCGGCCTGTGGCTGCCGGGCACTGATATTAACACCTTGCTATCACAATTAATAGCAATAGCGCACTGCCAGATCTGGTGAGGAGGCCCTCCCCTTTCCCCGGCCAGCACTGCATCCCATCTCGCTATCGCTTCCAATTGCAAGAAAAGAGATTTGACCCTGATTACTTTGATATCTTCCAGGTGGTCTCCATTCTTTAAATACGCTGGACAGCCAGTAGCAGCTCTCCTTTTTGTCTCTCCGTTCGAAACGACATATTTTGTAGTTGAAGAAGAACAAGTTGATTCAGAGAAGTTGTGCTAGTTGGAAGTTGAAGAAAAAAGAAAGAGTTGGAGGCTGCCATTTTTATCCTGCTCGCCAATAAATCCCCTCTCCTCACAAAAAATAGTGTGAGCGAAGGATCCTGAACCTCTCCGCCTCAACAAAATTCCAGCTTGGGAACACCGGGAAAAAGGCCAACCAACATAAAATAGGAGGATACCACGAAGAATCGACCACCAGAGAATGAGTTCAGCGTCTTCGACGGCCGCCGTCGAGAGCGGAACCGTGCCAATGGCTCGGAAATCGCCCGCCAATGGCTCGGCCAGCAGAGCTGCTCTGCAACCTCCAAACGGCGCCCCGAGACGCCTACGAGGTCTCAGACGGAAGACTCCACAGCCAGAACAAGTCTCGCAGCCGTTGACTATGGCTTCCATTGCTCAGTACATCGTGGAGCACCAGATTAGTATGTTATTCGGCCGTTTCCGCCAAAATGTGACTGTTTGTTGGGCCCTTTGAGGCATCACATGCTGACTTGATATCTCTGCAAAACCACTCCAGCTCTATCTGCTATCCCCATCGCTACCCTTCTAACACTCCATTTTTCGTCTCCCGCCGACTCTAACATCCACAGATGGACTGCGAAGTTTTGGGCTCCGAGCTACTACAATCCCCAGACCGGCCTGCACGGCAAGGGTCTCGACGATGCCTATCTGGTCCTCTTCTGGGTCATTGTCCTCACCATGTTACGCGCGTGTTTAGTGGACTACATTGCCAAACCGTGGGCTAGATCGCAGGGGATGTCTAAGAAGGGATGTATCAGGTTTTCAGAACAACTATGGAGCCTGGTCTATTATACAATTTCGTTTAGCGTGGGAATTGTACGTCTACAGAACGCCCAAAGATCACCATAAAAAATTGCATCACTAACGATTTTAACCTAGAAACTACTGGCTGGCACCAAGTATTGGTTCAACTGGCCTGAGCTATGGACCGACTGGCCTCTCCGAGAAGTCGAGGGTTCGTTCAAATGGTACTACCTCGTCCAAGCCGCCTCCTGGATCCATCAAATCTTCGTTCTACACGTCGAAGAACGACGAAAGGACCACTATCAAATGTTCGCGCACCACATTATCACCTGCACCTTGGTTTATTGCAGCTATGTCTACCATATGACCCGTATTGGGCACGTTATCCTCTGCCTCTTTGACTTTGGCGATATTTTACTGCCAGTAAGTTTGCCCTCCCTGCCCCCTATTCCTTTAAAGCAACCCCCCTAATCCGGAACCTACCAGGCCGCCAAAATCCTGAAATACCTAAAATTCCGAACCACCTGCGACGCCGCCTTTGGTCTCTTCCTCACATCATGGGTCTACACCCGCCACTACCTTTTCGTCAGCGTTATCCTTTCCGCCCAAACCGACGCGACCAAGATCATCACCCCGGGCTGCTTCGAAACAGACCTGTCCAGCCACGTCCCTCTAACTCCAGAGTCTCCCTCACCATTAAGCATGTTTACCAACCCACAACAGAAAGTTTGTTTCACTAACGGCATCTTGATGGGTTTCGTGGTTCTACTATGGGCTCTACAAGGACTTACATGCATGTGGTTCTATTTGATTATGAGGGTGGCAGTGAAAGTTGTTACCGGTATGGGTGCTGAGGATAACCGGAGCGATGATGAAGTAGAAGAGGAGGTTGACGAGGTCAGCGCCGAAGTCGACGTCCTTAACGGAGATTTGAAGATGCCCCACGATGTCTATGCAGAGGCTAGTGGAAGTGCAGCCAATGGTAGCGCTGCAGCTAGGAGAAGAAGAGATTTGATCAATAGGACACCGTTGAGAGATGTTTTCAGCGCTGGAATGGCTGGGCAGAGCCAGTTTATGGCTGCACAGAAGCTCGCAGAAAGCAAAATCGGCTGCGGTAGCGATGATCGTTAAATACCCTCCTTTATCTGGTGCGAAACAGAAAAGTCGGTTTTTTTTGTGTCTTTCTTCCTGGGTCTCGTTTATGAAGTATATCAATGAGAACGATCAAGTTTTGCCTTTTGTACTTTGATTGATATGCAGGGCATTGGCGACGAATTTCATTGTCCTTTTGGTTTTTTATATCCAGACGGTTTCCCCCCAATGTATTGCATTCGGATTCGTTTTTTGTTACAACTCTGCGCAGCCAATGCTTTTTTCTTTGCTGCCAGCGCCCTTGATTTTTTATTTCGTCTGTCCTGCGCTGCTGCCGTTTTCACAATATCTAGGTGATTGACCTTTTTTGTTTCATTATGATACACACCACCGTTGCTTTTTCGTTTACCTGGACATGAACAGTGTTACGATAGGGGTTTTCATTCCTTCCAACTGGTCTTGCTTTTTTTTATAGGGTCTAGATCTATACACTACACGCAGGGTCTATAGATTTATAGCTAGAGATACTACTTAGAAGATTAGAAGCATGCGAATGGTATCCTTTTTCTTTATATAACCCACCAGGCTGTTCTGGGGTTCAGCCATATTCAGAACCTCAGTTACTCCTAATTAACACCATTGAGACTTTTATGGGAGTAACTAGAGTACCCAAATTATCATGAAATCAAGTCTCCCAGCCACCTGTATACACAGACGGTACAAAGCGCGAAGTACAACAGCACACGGTAGTTGGACATGTCGTCCACCTGTTACACAAACCCTCTCAGGCCCGAAACATACAAGCCACCCTGTAATCGATAAAAATCTAAAACCCATTTAAAAAAGAATCACACTTGTTCAGGTGGAAAAAAGCTGGTTTTGTTTTGGGGTGGTGGGTGGTGGACTATGCCCTTTCCGCTCTGTTCCGGGAGCGGGGTACTTCCTTTATAGCTTTACCAAATCAGAATTTCCCGGAACCAACGGGGATTCCCAAGGTTTGCATGCCTCTCATTGATTTCTTTATTTACCCTTAATGGGTTTTTAACGTTATGTGAACTCTGGGGTGGATTTCCCATGGTGGGTGCTCAGATCGTTGGAAGGCTCGGGATTCGGAATTCGGAACATGGAGATATCCGGTGGCCGGTGGGAGACGGGTTGAAGTGGGATTTTACCACATACGGAGTGCTTAGTCAGAGGAGTTTGAGATTTGCCAACACCAATTCCCAGGCTTAAGGTCTTGGGATTTGGTCGATACTGCATGGCGAAATGTGCACAAGATGATACCTTAAGGTGCGGTCTAAAGGTTGAGGTTCGTATCGCTGTATTCTAGGACCAATCATCACTATAACTATAACATCGAAAATTTTGCTTAATACATGAAGTGAGTCTAGTTACCACGCATTCCGCCAGCTCATAAAGCTCAAAAATTATCTAAGCCAATGTCCCTGTACATAAAATATCCAAACCTATATCTCCACAAACAGCTGATAACTTTCACCTTTTTTCTTCAACCGCCCTTTCCTATTCAACTCCCACAGCATATCCACGCCAACCTGTGCAAAATCCCCTACTCTGACCCGTTTATAGACCGAGAATTTCAGAATCTTCTCCCGAAAGTCTATTATCCCAGGACCTTGCAGAAGATGGCCCCAAACGAAGTTCGTAGAATCCGATGGATCGCGAAGGATAAAAAAGGGATATAGCGGTGTTCGTTTTACTCTTTTTACTGGTTTGTTTATCGTTACTGTCCCTGTGGTTGGGATGGTAGTTCTAGGAGGCTGTCGAATTTGCAACTCTCGAGGCGGGAAGATGAGGTCGTCGAGCAATGGACAGTCCGATATGTCGATTCCTTTTGCAAGATCAGGAATCAACTTTTGCCCTTTTTCATCTAGATTCCAGATTGGTCCTTTAGATTTGATGAATAGGTAAGTGTATATCGTTCCGTACTCGCAGACCGTCTTTGTATACCAATTCCGGCGCCCACTATCGAGCAGCAACGGGAGGCCGCACAACCCAGTTCCTTCATGGGGCTCCGTAAACCGTCGAGCGAGCTGAGTACCGTGGTTGGAGAGAAGGAGAGTAGCCCAATTTTCACAAGCTGTAGAGGCTGCGATCTGAGATTCGAAATCGAGGTAGGAGAGGATTTCGAGCTGGAGCTCCATGGGGAGGGAGAGTATCTTTTCCATTGTTTCGTAGCTGATTGCTTTGGTCTTTTCGCTGGAAGATTTACCGATAGATGGGATGATTGTATTGAGAATTCCGCGGACGTATTGATACATTTGGGAGGTAGATCCTCTTGATAAAGACCTCAGAGATAAAGAAGGTGTCGGTATTTTGTCAGGAACGCGCATGCGGTGGAAGGGTCTGGGTTGTCGTACGACGCTGAGGCTTCCTGAAATTTGTATCAAGGAGGGCCATAGAATTGTATCAGGGTGGGTTTAGCCTTGCCAAAAAAAAATAGAGGCCTTGTAACATCAAGCGTCCACCAACAAAGAAAGATAGATCTGTCCGACTGGAGGTGAGCTGGTTTACCTTTTGGAAACCGAAGTCCTTGTATTCACGCGTGGGCAACACGTTTCTTTGTTGTATTATTTGTTAAAGCAAACGATTCATGTTGGTTGGCCACGACCTGTCAAAGTAAAGTCCCGCGGCGACACTGTATGTTATTTATTCTACCCTGCATATTTGCGTACAATCCATATCTCATCGATTCCTAAATCCGAAGGAAAATAGTGGAAACAGTCACCCCTCAAGATTTCATCATATGGTGTATACCCCCTGAAAGTCACTTCAACTTCGTTATTTTCTAGAAGCTTAGCTCCTGGTAGTCTTATAGATGACCGTGATCCCATACCATTTCTGCTAGTGAGGCTAAGAATATTAGCTGGTTAGACTACGGGCTGGTCTCGTTCCCAGACGTCACAAAGGGAGGTTGTCCTTTGTTTGGCTACAGGCTATTATTGGTTGGAATTTGGAGCTTTAATTTGAAAAGGAATATGCATTTCATTCCCCAAGATATCATGGCATCCGGCTATCTATGCTGGCCCTCACCAATACACTACCATCGGTCTCTCATAATATAATACACGGTGCCTTTTTCTTAGTTACTATAATTCCAAAACCTACAAGAATCGCCGCGGTCGTTCTCAGGGGTGCAAGAGAATGGAACACCCATGATTTTGAGGATTATTACGTCAACGCTCCGTAAGGCGGCCGAAACATGCCGGGGACGGGACTGAGAAGTCTCATTTCCATCTCATAGTGGTTACATATTTCCCTATCTTCGAATTCTTCTATATAGTTTTGAACCAAATCCTTACCCAATTCCATCGTCTCTCTGATTGTCTTTCCGATGATGTCATAATCATGGAGCTCGAACCCCCAATGCCCGAGCGACCCTTCAAAATTCACGAGAACTTGTAGTTGGTATCCATAAATCTTTCGGATGCCTTCATCTATGCCGTCATAGTCGTCTTCTTCTTCTTCTTTGATGTTCTCGATACTCTCCTCCCTACTATCGGAGGTGTTGGAGGATTCTTCCGTATCATTTCCGCTGTCGCTCTCTTCGTAATCTAAATCCGAATCTGAATTGTATTGATAATCGTCGTCGCTTTCTTCTTTATCCTCCCTGGGCCCAGACGATTCTGGGCCCCGTAGTTGTTCCCTCCTTACTTGTTCGTACCCAGTTGGTATGTATGACAGTGCTAGTTCGTCAAGAAAGGGGCAGTCTGACATATCTAATGGTTGAGACAGCAGATGAATATATTCTGCAATATCATCCAGTCCCACAGGCCATGGGTGCCAATATATGTAGTAAAATTCGACAAGGGAGCTGACACGGATAGCGTGACGTCCTGGATAGTCAGAGAAGTACCGTTTTATCTCGCCATCCTTGACTTCCGCTTTCAAAAATGCGTCGCTATCAATGTTGAAAATAGCGTGGGTGGTTAATATCCTGTCGTCGCCAGGGAATTTGTATCCGGGGTATCGGCTTTTTCGAAGGGTTTTGGAGGCTAATAGTAGGTATTCCCAGTGCTTGCAAGCTCTTGATGCTCCGAGTACTTGGTCGTAGGGTCCGAGGTAGCTTAGAATTTGGACTAGGATGATGTCTGGCAGAGCTAGTATGTGCGGGATTCTCTGGGGGGTATTAAAAGGATCGAACTCTATGGACTGTGTGCTTTGGGTATCCATTTTGGACTCATGTTGCTGCTTGAGACAGGCTTCGGGAAACTGAGTCTATCCAGGCAGAATAGTATGGGCGGGTTGGCCCTATAAGCCCACTGCCTGTGTCTTTGATTATTACTCCGGTATGTATATCATCAATTAATAATAATATTAATTAGTTGATATACTTAAAGGGGAGATTGCCTGGCACCCCCCAAAGCCAGACACCCCGCATTAAGATTTATAAAATGCACCACGGCGTCTCAAACCACATGAAAATCGAAAGTCTTTCCAAAATCATATCCAAGCGCTCGACTCGACTCCAGTGAATACAAATCCTCTATCAAAATCTAATACGCCTAAATCCACACCTCCACAACTTCAACCAAATACATCCCCTCGCATTCCTCCAAATCCACTTCTTCTTCATCAACTGCCTCCTTCGCTTTCTCCACCACTTGGTCCAGCGCTTCCCTCATGGTCACCGAGCCCGTCTCTGTAAAGACATTCACCTGCTCATCCACCTTAAGTTCTACAAACCCGTTCTCAATATCCTTAGGAGTAAATATAAAAAACACAAATTTATAGTTTACTCCACTCATTTCCACATCCTCAATTGGGGTATATAAAAGTCTTGATGTACGCTTTAGGTCATACGAAGACGACCCAAGCGGTTTACCGGCACTCTCTTCCAAAAATGGCGAGTCAGTGACATCAAAGTACCCTTCACGTAAACCTCGTTCCCGTTCTTCAGTGAACAGCCAGATGAACTCAGCCGGCGTCTCTGAATCCGGAATCGGTGCTATGTCGGGTGAGAGATAGGTCCGTATGAGAGCACCATCTTTAACTAGGAGTTTGAGAGTGTATTCTCCACAGGCTAGGAGGGCGTGGAGACCTATATTTCCGGAGTATGAGCATAGATCGATGGGATATCGTGATTTCGCGACCTCTCTGACATCGAGTAGAAGACGTTGCCAATGCGGGCAAACTTTGTAGGCGTTGAGTTGGTCGTTTATGGAGAGGAAGGAGAGGATTTGGACTTGTAGTTCGTTTGGGAGGCTGAGGATATTACATCTTGAAGGGCCGGTGGTCGTCTTGGGGGTTATTTTGCCTTGATCGTCCATTTTTTGAGTACGCGGCCGGCATGCGAGAAGTCTTAAACCCCCGAATTCTGTTGCAGTTGGATTGAGGCTAGTTAGATGATCAACAGGCGCACCAACCTGGAGTTAAACCTTTAGGGCTTTTGCCTGGACGTCCGATTCTGTTTAGGGCGTGCACTTACGTAGTAACGAAGTTTATAGCCCAGCCTAGCTACGCATTCAATGTAATGTTACGGCTATGACGCATGCTGCCCAGTCTCGTAACCACGTGCTAGTATGCCGCGGACCCTGTTGCATTTTAGAAAGCTTCAACTCGGCATAGCTTGGCTACAAGCCTCGACCCGGACCTGTGGGGGTGTAAAGGATATGTATTGGCCTCGTAAACCAGCCTCAACGAAGCAAGATGTGAATAGGTACCGTATTACTTCACATCAATCCATCAATTCCTACATCTAAACCGGGAACAGATATGCATGTTTGGCTTCCAAGCCAGCAATGACCATTTCATTGAACCCACCAACCTTCCGTTGACTAGAATACAGGTTCCAAGTATCAAGAAAAGAAACCCAATCGACAAAAAGTAGTAATAATGTACATGTGTAGAACGCCCCAGAGCGTGCGTGTGTAATAATACAAAGTAGAGAGCCAAGTTATCCCGTCCGGATCCACCCAAAAAAAAAAAAGACTCCAGTAAAAGCTAGCCAGTTAGAATACATGTGTAGGGAAGAAAAATCCACCAGGTGTGTATGTGTGCAACAGCACAAAGTAGAGAGTTATCTTATCCAAATCCAAAAAAAGACTCCAGTAAAAGCTAACCATAGCACTAGCCGGATAGAATACATGCGTAGAAAGAAAAAACCCACCGGGAAGCGTGCGTAATAGTTCAAAGTAGAGAGTTTCTTAATCCTGTCCAAATCGATCCAACGAAAAAAAGACTCCAGTAAGGTTAGTAGCAAGGAGCAATAACCTTAGTACCAGAATAGACTCTTTTCCTACTGATATCGGCGTCCCAGAAAATAAATGGATGGTTCCCAGAAGTCCAATGCGTCGCCCATCTCCTCATCGGAGATCCCCCACATGATGATCTTGAACCCGAGTCCATTGAAGTAAGTACCCTCGACCGTGTTGATGTCGCGTGCCCATATGCTGACCATATTCCAATCTGCGAAATACTCGAGAGTATATCGAGTGTTTGGATCGATCATGAGAGATCGGTAGACCTGTCGGGTCATAACCTCATGCAACTTCTGAGTTGTTTCGACTAAAAACTCTTGAACAGTGATCTCGGGCTTTGCTTTCGTCAGGATCGGAAAGCAAAGTAAGATATGAGCGTCCAGGCAATCGGCGCGCATGAATAGAAGGGTCATATCGTCAAGAGGAACGGCCTCTAGGTATCGATCGGTAAGCCAGGAAAGGGCATTGACCTCGAGCTTGACGTTGTACTTGGCATCCTCGTGTGTATACATTCCCCAAGCAAGCTTCTTGGAGAAGAGGCACTCGTCGGAGAAAGGGATGGGGTTGTACCAGGTGTCGTAAGATTCGAGATCTTCCTCTCCAGAAGTTGTATCTTCGCAGATGATAGCTAATTCTAGAACTTCACCGTTGTCGACTTCGGCCCGTAAGAAATAGCCATTGCCAGCATGCATGAGACGGTGTATTCCGATATTCTGAGGCTCACAATCGTCTTCAGCTGTGAGATATCGGTTCTCTCGGAAGAGTTTAGTCTCCAAAATTGCTTCCCAAAGAGGAAAGGCACTTGAGGCAGAGACTTGATCTTTGAATCCAAGATAGGACAGTATTTCCGCTTGTAGTTCCTTAGGCATCTCAAGGATTGGAAAAAATTCGGGAGGTTTGGCAGATGAGACTGCCAAGGTTGTTTTGATAGCCGTAGCAAGGTCTTTAAGAGGGTCTTCCTCGCATGTAGCTTCGTCGCCGGCGGCGGTGTTCTCCTTGTTAGACATTTTGATGACGGGATCCAATGATACGATTTGGAGAGACGGTTTGAGGGATGGCTTGGATGACACGATGGGTAGCTAGCTATCCGGTTGATGATGAAGAGGGTGAGGATGAAGATGAAGGAAGGTAGGTTCACGATACTTGTTCATTTTATAAAAAAAAATTGTTTGTCCTCGTAGAGGGGGAAGTGCAGATTGTATTTGTCTGCGTTTGCGTCTCGCTCTAGATACCTAAGACGTTGTGAAGCCAGAAGGCTTCTCTCAGACTCAGCGAAGCTTCAACAATAACATACATGTTCTTGCCCATAATCAAAATTCAGAAAGAAAGCAACCCTAGTAAAGAGAATAGTAGTAGCAGATAGTAAACCCCATCAGTAAGTCAAGCACTAGCTTATCAGGTCGAACTCTTCTTGCTTGGTTGGGGAGTCACCTCTAGTTTGATGGATATTCAAATCAGTAGAAGCGGGGGTAAACAGACAGTCAGACAAAGGCCGAGTATGCGCCATTTCGGTATCCATCTCCTGGTCAAGAGAAGGAGTTAACTGAAGCCCTCCCGTACCTGGATCAATCATGGTACGCTGTTGAACGGGTAACATGTTTGAACCAGTACCCGGGGTACCGTCAGTTCCCTTCATCCCGCCATCAAGGACAAATCCAAAATCAGGAGATCCATCCCTCTCACCAGGAAGATGATTCCCGTGTCTCGAAGGGTGAACATACGCCAAGTCGCCCTGAATGTTAGTGCCCATCGTACCCAACTTACCTGAAGTATCCACATCCATCCCGGCTGCAGCTCCGACAATTCCGCTTCCACTCTGAAGACCAGACATCTGATCAGCATCAGGCATCTCTTCAGTGCTCAAGTCTTCAAGCATTGTGTTCAACGCCCAGTCAAGGCTGGCGACAAACACTTTGTCTTTATCCTGAATTGATTTGAGTTTTGCTTTCAATTCGGTCTTCCTCTTCTCAACCCCTTCTTCGAACTTTCCCGTCAACTTCCGAACCCGATCCTGCGATCTAAGGACCTCCATCCTCAGCGAGTGTAAGCGTTCCGTCTCCTCTCTCAGCTTATACTCTTCCTCATCTTCAATTTCTTTGGCTCTCTCTATCTGCAGGTCGACTTCTTCGATCTCTTGCCTGAGAGTTTTTGCAAACTCTAACCTCTTACTCTCTGCATCGGCAATGATCCTTTCGACCGCGGCTTGCAACAGGCTAATCTTCTTGACGTCACCGTCGACCATTAGGTACTCCGTAAAGCGTGTTGCGCGGAGGAAGAGTTCCCTAATATCAGACATCGGACAACTCTCTCGGTAGACAGCGATCCCCCTGACCCTCTTCAACATCAAAATCAATATCTCGATAGGCTCGCCGTGCAAGGCCGCCTTGTTAACCTGACTATCTCGGATGGTGCCTCGGCGCATCTCGCTCATAAGCATGTCAGACCACATCAAAAGCTCGAAATTCTCGGGGCGAGCGTATAAGGGATCAGATGCATATCGTGGGATCGACTTCTGAAGGAATTCCCAACAGGTGTTCTCGAGAATAGCTTGAGCTTCCGAGAAGATTTCGTAGAGCGTATGGACTGGAAGATTAAGAGGATCAAGGTTTTTGTCGACGAAGTGCTGGTAGTCTATGATGCCTTCGACTTGTTTCGGTTTCTTCTGTGGTCGGTCTGGATCTATGTCGTCCTCGTTGTCCCCAAGGTCGCTGAATGCCCTCATAGGTGAAATCCCCTTTCGTTTATGGGCAGAAGGGGCACTTGGGACAGACAGGGAATCTGAATCGCCGAAAACCGGTGGTGCACAAGGACGTGGGCCCCCGTGTGAATACCCCGTGTATCCGTGTACAGTACGGAAACCTCCACCTGACCGCCCTGCCCTTTTAGACTTGCTAGATGATTTAGTAACGGTAATACCGTCGTAATCAAATAGGCCACTTTCAATCATCGGATGGTCGTCCCAGATACTTCTGTCAAGATCCGGAAAGCCAAGTTTAGCTTTCTTCCCATCGGGGTAAAACATTCTCTGACCCAAAAGGTTTTTGAGGATCAGAGCAGTTTCCTCAATATTAATCCCATAAGGAGTCGGGGCCAACCAGAAAGTCTGGAACGTCTTTGAGAGATAGTTTTTGATGGTCGTTGGGTTACGGTAGTCGTATAGCTTCCCCTGCCCGAAGATCGGGTACCAGAGGACGTAGACAAATCTCTCTTTGAGACTCTGATTTCCCCAACCGGCGAGAGAGCCATCTGAATACTTCAGCAATGCGGCCGCAAAGCTTCCCTTTGCGAAGCCTGCACCATGTAGGGTTGGAATGCGAAGTTCAACGGCGAAGGTAGGTTCGGGAACCATAGAGGCATTCTGATTGATTTCCATATTGGCTCCGGCTCCATTCAGCCATCTAACGGCAGTGGCATAAGAGGTATCGTTAAACGTTGGGAGTAGGTTGTGATCGTCCTGATGATGAAGGCGTAGATATTGGCGATGACGAGTTGAGGTCCGTGATAGTGTGGTGATAGTCAGCGTCCAGGTTGTGAAGGGACGTAAGGTGATGATTAGAGGTGAAGAAGCAGCTTACAGCAGAGTACGCGTTCCTTTTTCTACCCAAAAACTCCCTTTCTCTGCTAAAAGGGGTCTATCGCTGAGGTTGTGCTGTCGACACTTCGACCCCGCCAACACAAAAATAAGTGTTGGATATTGCTACTCGTTGCCTAATTCATCCACTTCCTAATCAGGGAAGATCTGCTCCTTCTCACTGACCTGTATCCATCTTCACCATGATTCCAAGTATATGGACGTTTCAAAGACGACGAGATATATCTTTAATAATAGGATCCTATATTCTACTGAGGCAAGCATGCATTCAAATCTCACTAACAAAAAGCTTCAGCACCAATTCGATGTGTAAAAAACTCATGGTATTCAATCAACCATGGTAGGCATTAAATCATATTTACAGAAGAAAAATAATTCCCACTCCCCACGACGAATCAGTCAAAGTAAAAAAAGGTATCAAGTCCCCAAGAAGAACTATAAAGATAAAAATACAAAAGCCTCCTATTCATACACTCTCATTTTTGATAAAAAGCCTTCAACTCTGAAAAACTGGTTGATATGAATAATTTACGACCTAGCAGCGGCCTTCTTGTCCTTGCACTCTTGGGCGGCCTGTCTCCCAGCACGTCCTTTGGCAGCACGACCAGGTCTTCCGGCTCCACGAGTGCGGCCGTTTTGACGACCATTTCCACGGTTGTTTCCTCGTCCGTTTCCGCGGCCACCACGTCCACGTCCACGGCCGTTACCATTGCCATTGCCATTGCCACCGTTTCCACCGCCAACGTTACCACCGTTTCCGCCGTTTCCAGCACCGTCAGTGGGAGTGGGCTCGACGACTTCATCGTCACCGGTAGTAGGCGAGGGAGTCTCAGTCTCAGTTGGAGGCTCAGTTGTAGTAGGAGCTTCAGTCTCAGTCGGGGCTTCAGTCTCAGTTGGCTCAGGTTCAGTTTCTCCGTCATCTGTGGGTGTTGGCTCCTCAGTAGGCTCAGGAGCTCCACCGCCTACACCACCGGGAGCGGTACCAGTGATAGTTGGCGCTGGGATTGTCTGGAAACCATCAGTAGGGAAGGGGGCGAAGGTTGGGATGCTGTTTTCGGGAGTGGTTGAAGTTGGTGCTGGCTCTGGTTCTGGTTCAGTGACTGGATCTTCGGGTTCGTTGCCACCAGCTGCACCGTCGCCAAAGGTGAAGATTTGGCTTTGATCAGCGTCGTCACAGGCGGCCTTGTCAAGACGAGCACTAGAGGAGGTGACGCAGGTGCCAGCTTCGTTCAAGGGTTGTAGGGAAAGAGGGCCAGCGGTGACTTCAGTGAAGGAGAACAATTGGGAGTTGGTAACAGTGCCTTCGCCAGCTGCACGGCCACCGCAGGAGAAGATGTTGACTTGGTCTCCTGGTTGTCGGCGGGGATCGTAGTTAAGGCAGCCTTGTGTCTGAATGGAAATGTTATATCAGTATGCTGTTTGGAAGAAAACTTCTGTTATATAATTGCTATTAACTTACCAATGCACTAACAACCAACATTGTTCCCTCCTGATCATTATGCTTTCCAGCAGTAATGATATCCCATTTCTGGCCATCGCTTCCATCACAATCTTTAATCTGAACGGGTAGAAGGTTGGCCCTGAAGTCGCCAGATAGAGGGTCAACGAACAAGCACTTTCCACCAGCGGTGTTAATTGTAACGCTGGAGAAGGCACGGGTAGCAGTATCGTCTCGCTGATGAGCTTCCCGGGTGGCTTCCTCGTTTAATTCATCGACTACACGGCGGAGAAGTGGGAAGCGCTGGGGGAAGGCGGACGTAAGAGTGGCGCCGGTGGTAAGGGCAAGGAGATAAAGCGACTTGGAATGCATTTTGATATATGACTTTCAAGAGTATCTTATCAAAAGACAATGAGGCGTAAATATTTCAAGAGAGAGTGAATATATTGTTCAAAAATCCCGAATGAACGAAAAAGGAAAGGATCCAGTCCAGGCAATTGGAAGTTACTTTTAGTAAAAAGGAATGTGGGGAAAGTAAAAGAAAGTAAAACCTCACAGAGGTTAGAAAAGAAAGTAAACTTTGAGGAAAAGTTTGTATTGCGGGGGACCGATTGACCTGATCGTGGGGAGAGAAGACGAGATGAAATGGGCGGGAACTCTATGGTTTATATAGCGTTAGGTTCTCATCGCGAGATGCATATACTAACGTTAGCTAACCTTTCGCCAAATATTACCCTGCCACTTCGCAAACCAGGGTTTCGGTATCCCCTTTTCGAAATTCCGATAACTCTAGGATCGCTTGCACTTGAAATTATTTGATACCCGCTCGGCGGCCCCTTGCGCTAACTTTCTGGATCGTGGACATGAATCCGCAAGGCCCTGCGAATAGGCGAGGGCATGCATATGTCAAATGTTTGATAGGAGCCCTCGTGGTACCTGGCAGCTGTGATACGGGCGGCCAAGGAGACAAGCTCCATCAGCCAATGGAAGCTTAGCTGCAAACAACTGGGTCTTGTTGTTTGTGCAGGGCGACATTGTATAATTGAGGTTTGTCCCGTTTCACAGGGCAAGCTTTTCAGGCAGGGACGGTTTCAAGGATAGACCTCTCGGTAAGCAGAGCTTGGTCGTCCCGCCCAGAGCCCGAGTTTCAACAAGTTTCAGCACCTCAGCGCTGACAGGTGGTAATTCTCTCAAAAAAGTGTTCTGCCCAGCGCCGAAAAATCGAAATTTTTTACTCTAGCGTCGACGGAGCTAGAGGCTATGTGCGTCTATAGTCGCAGGAAAGACATCGAATGTATGCAAGTCTACGCGGCCGCACTAAAGAAAGAGGCTGTGGAAGAGGCGGTGGTTAACATGCGCCATAGGGCCAAGATGATCGATAGTGGTTTGGCGTTTCAACTGTGGCACTTGGTTCCGTGGGCTGGTGGAAACATCACGGGTTTCATGGCTCTTTGGGGATCTGTATCATAAAGGAAAGTCGACACGGTCTGGGCGTCTATTCGGCCGATTAGGTAGCACGGCAAGTCGGCAATTGAGATTTCCAACAATGAGGTCTATTAAGTTGACCAATGAATAGTATCCGCAACCCCTTCCACACCTGTACCACGATCAAATTCGATTTCATAATCGATGGTCCCTACCTAATATTGCTAAGTGATTTTATTTGCAAAGGGCGATATATCAAAAGTCTGTTATTGTATTGTCTATATTAGCTTCCAGCTCTCGAGCCTCCACGAATGATATACGCTGTACCGCATAATACCAGTGCGCTATAGCATCGGTACTCGTATGTAATTAAGGCTTCCAGGCTACGTATAAATCAACTATTATACATACAATCTCCAGTATTACTTACTCTAATTCCTCCCTACAAGCGGTTCACTCTCATCCAACTCCCCCCTCTCCTCAGAAAACAGCCTCTCCACGGCCTCATCGCCCACTCCATCCACAGCAACATACGGCGTAATGAACCACGCACCCAACCAAGCGACCATGAATAATGCAACAAGTACTATAAACACCGCTTGCGGGTACGTCTTCGCTGTCTTCGAATAAATCCCATTAAATGCCGTGGGCCCAATTACTCTCGCTAACGAATGCAACAATGCAATAACTCCCAAAAGCTGACCTGTTTTATCAGATGGCGAATGTTTCGTTAAAGAACTCTGAATAGTTGGAGAACCTAAGCCTCCAAACGAAGCTATAAGACCACCAGCCATGAAAAGCGGTGTGTCTCGGGCGATAAAGAAGAAAGATGTTCCAAGGACCTCCGTTGTTAAGGCGCCTCGAATTATCAAGGTGTCCAGATGATCGCAGCCACCGACTGGAGCTCCCGGCTGTGGTTTCTTACGGAAGAACCGAGTAAGTAGCGGAAGAACTACGAATAGTCCGAGCACCCTCGAGGCATTGACAAAGCTGGTGTAGTACGAAGCGAATTTAGTCGTCCAGTGAAACTCAACCTTTTCAAAAATCGTTAGTAAAACCGTAAACTTCGATAGGACGACGAGATAGACGAACCTTCGAGTATAAAAGGATGACCGTTATAGAACCAAACCCCACGCCAAACATAATAAAGTCGATCGCCGCGAGCATGATCATGTTCGTCCGCAACTTCGTCAAATTGCCCCCCTCCGTCGGCCACAGTACATTGAGTGGCTCGAAGACATTTAAGACCTTAAAGTTGCTTAACCAAGTAGCCGAGTCAGATGACTTTCTCATCTCCTCCACAAACTTCTCCTCTGCTAATTTCATCTTCGCTTTCGATAGAGATTCGGGCAAGACGAATAGTATGTATGAGATGAATATAACGTGGACGATCACGACGCCGTAGAACACAACGGCTATGTCATCGGTCTTCTCTATCGCAAAACCCCCAATCGCAGGTCCGATCGCTATCCCGAGGAAGAGGCACCCATGGAATAGCGAAAATGCCGAAGAACGCTTCGCAAAGGTAGTACAATCCGATGCATAAGAATGTACTAGGGCTAGAATGAGTGTGAAGGCTCCAACCAACCCTTCGAAAGCACTAGCGAGTAGAAGCCACCAATAACTGATCCGGTCGGAAAACTTGAGGCAGAGGATCAAGGTTATCTCGCACAAGCAAGCACCTAAGGAGCCGAGAATCAATAGCTTGCGTCGTCCGATCCTATCGGAGTACTGGCCGAGTCGAGGAGATGTTATGGCGCCTAAACAATGTAACGATTAATAAGTACTAGAAGTAGCATATGCCGTGAAATGAATCGAAACTGACTTAATATCCCAGTAATTATGTTCATGTATAATGTGAACGTCGCAGCATGAGCTCCGACCTTTAGAAATATCAGCCTTCGTACCCTATAACTCTCATAGATATATGCAACATACCTCAGGGATCTCGCACTCGGGATTATCCGCCCCAAGTACTAACTTTATAGGTGTAAAATCCCCATGCGTCGCTTCCCGCTCCTTCCGGTTGAGGTAGTCTTGACATACTAGTGTCAATACCAGATTAACTCGGGGAACTGCGGCACTGTGTAACCATAATGCATCATCATGTCAGTCATCAAGCATGATTAGAGTGCATGATTAGAGCACAGTTATCTATCAAGGCCATAACTTACGCTCCGAGAGCAGTCGCATATAGCAGAAATGGCGGTAATAATATTAATATCTGATATATCACCACTAATTAGTATTGCTATCAATGATGATATTTGTAAATCGGGAGAAGCTCATACAGTTGGTCGCTTCCACCATTTAATACCATCTTTTGGTAGTTCCTCACTGGGTCCATCGTATGAATCAATAGTGGTATGTGTCTCCACCGGTGTAAGTAGTGGCTTTGACTGTGATTCAACAGCATCGACATCTTCGCTATCTCTGCGCCTACGGCCCTCTTCGTCTTGACTCTGCCGTAGTAACCGCCCCTCCGACCCCTCGGCCTGGGAATCCATACTGCTGTCGGATTCGCGACTGTTGTGTTGTTCAAGGATGTTGACAGGGGTTTAGATTGTGGGCTGCGAATTCTCCGATGTTAAGAGCCAGTGCAGTGCGGGCAAGTAGGTCGGACCGTGGGGTAGACGGCGTAGCTAAGGCTGCTGGGCGATGATAGAATGAAGGAAGTTGGATTTGGGAAGATGCGATATAGATATTGGCAGCATTCAGCAGCTAGACAATAATACAGTAGAATTAAAGCCTAGACTCGACTTGTGAGGCGGGATCGGGCCTTGTGCAGCTGTGCCTGTTTCATCTGCAGTGCGACACTACCCTTATCATTGCGATCACCCACTGACTGCCTGAAGCCTTGCAATTCGACGTGTAGACTGTCGACGCTGACGTCCTATAAGTATGAGAAAACGTTGGGACGTGGAAGGAAAAGAGGAAAGGCGCCCGTTTCCATATCAGAAGAACAAGTCTTTGGTTAGCTCTGTCCGATACCAAGCGCGATCTGGCTTAGAAATCCGCACGGGACTTAACGGTTTTCGGCCGGCAAAGTTGGCCTACGTACAGTTAATGCACCTAACCATCTTTAAGCTCCAGGTTCAAAGAGGACAATAATATGTGGGGGCATCGAGCAGCTTGAGCCAACGACGTACTACATCATCACTCGAGGCGGGCCTAAAAAGCCTATGCAAGAAAATTCTCGGCTAGCGGTTGCCGTGCCGGCTGTTTGGCATCGATGCATCCAAATTGATTGGTTGTAGACTGTCGGCTCAAAATGGACCCGACGGTGTGGTTAGAAATACACGAATTCATGAAAATTGAAGCTAGGGGGCGGGCTAGAAATAAGCTCCGAGTACCGCTCGGACATTTAGCTTCGGAAACAAT
Organism: Arthrobotrys sinensis; assembly: GCA_036971225.1. NCBI lineage: Eukaryota > Fungi > Ascomycota > Orbiliomycetes > Orbiliales > Orbiliaceae > Arthrobotrys > Arthrobotrys sinensis. The sequence goes on along the minus strand of JAJTTV010000011.1, from coordinate 1,154,630 downwards.
GCTTGATTGATACGACTTGACAGCAGTAGACATAGGAAAAGTAGAAAGTACCAATAGCGGGGTAGGGACATGATATTCTAAGGGAAGTTTGAACAAGGCGGTATTATCGTGATTGCCTTCGTGGAAGAGACATAAGTGAAGACGAAATTAGCCCTCGAATCCAGGTGCTCGAGGCAGGCCAAATAACGAATTAGATGGGGACCTTCAGACCATAGCTCTCGTTTTATTTTCATAGCTAGTAACTAGAGTAAGACCCAGACCAGTTTTCACCAATCCAGTGTCCACCTCCAGTCGTCTCGAACTTTGCCAAGTTTTGGACTTGAAATCATCACCAGGCCAAATTCAACGAAAGAAAAACAAACGACGAATTTAAGGGTACTACTTATCATTGTGAGAAAGGAAAAAAGACCTTCAGATTAGCTCTCTAACAGTTATCATGGCGAACACACGGAATGTATGGTACATCCAGGTTGGCCGTGTCCCTATCTTCATCCGCGAAAATGGAATCGATAAAGTCTCTCAATTTTGGCTTATCTTCATCACTAGGTCCATAAAATAGGTAGATGACGAATACTACTCGGGAGTATAACGGTGGAAAGGAGATATATCTCAATGTAAATGTGCAAACGTCAAATGCTCGAGATTGTAAATGCCTAATTCTTTGGTTAGCAATGGACGCAAAGCCAGAGAACTTAAATAAGAGACGTACCTTGAAGCTTCATCCGATTGAAAACTAGTAAAATAAATAAAAAGTCGGCATCGACAAGCAACACTGAACAGCAAAAACCGCAGGTGCGTCTTCGACTTGAGCCATAATTATCGTCTTCAAAGCCCTTTATCAAGACCAATCCAAAGCACCAAACTCCACCCAAACCGAGATACCCTTCAAAACCAACGATACCTTCCAGTCGTAAACGCCGACACGCGAGTCCGGCTAGACAAATTCACCCGGTCCAGGAAAACCAAGCCGTATTTCTACGATTTCCGTTCTATGATTCACCCATATTGGTTGTATGCAAGCCTAACTAGGAGGCCGCAATTGACGCCTCGTGTAAAGGAGGGCCAGGAGTCATGTGCTCTCTAAATATCGTCATGGAAATGCAGGCTCGTCAAGGAATACGGATTTCATGATCTATCGATGGAATGTTAGTGTTTAAGCTTCGGAGCTGTGAGGTCTAAAGATATGGGATACTTGCCTGAGGTGGAAACGCGATGAAGAAAGAAACATCGAGCATCGCGTGGTGGGTGAAATAAGATGCCTTGGTGTCACGTGAGCGGCATCGAGACGTCAAAGTCAACACAGCCGAGAATGGGTGCTTTCCGAATATCAGACCACGCCGAAGACGTCACCTCTTACTGGAAACTGTCCCAATCGGCAATTCAACCTCATTGTCGACGAAGGCTGGCCGGATGCCTTACAAGTACGTCAGATGATACTATTATAGCCTCTCCCGCGGCCACCGTACCTCGAGATGGCCCGGGAAACTCAAACCACCCGTGCTCTTCGGGAGCATGCCTCGAATCTCAAAGCCCCTTCTCATAGGGCCCTCCGGTATCTTCGGTCCATTGTCGATAGCCGGCCATATACTGCGCTCCCAGCTTGCAATGCGGACCTGAAAGAACTCGAGGAGCTGCGACAGATGGGTCTATGGCCACTTCAGACTTGCAATGGCGCCAGGAATGCTAGATGGAAGGAACGAGGTGAAGCAGATGTCTGTGGTATATCGCAAAGAGAGGAGAAGGCGGCGAACAGGGTTTTAAGGGGACTACAGGGCCGTCAACCAGAGTTGAGATTAGATTACGAAGACACAAGTGTCATAGGAAGGAATCGCCGACCGCCAGTAGCCTCCGCCTCTCTTCCACAGACCAACAGTTATCAGATCTCCGGCAGCAGAGGCATACATACGGACGCAAGAGCAGAAGCGAGGGCAATACACACAAGTGTCAGTCAATCACAATCTTCGACACTGCTATCACAGCCTCTTCCAGCTCCAAACAAGACTCGGAAATCGAAAATAGGAAAACAACATTGGCAAGTCCAGCTTGCGAATGCCGGTCGCCGTCAGGCTGAGGCTAGGAGAAACGATACTACACCATTTCTCCAACAGCTTCAGGCTAAAAATTTTACGACAACTATAGACGAAGGCAACCGAAACTTGCAATACCGGATCAGCGACTTCATAAAGTACCCCTGCACCCGTCCATTGCGACCAAGACCCAAGGATCCTTCAACTGAAAGCACTACTCAAAGTTTACCTACGGACAACCAATACCGGGAAGCCGTAAATACCCTGCATTTCAAAGCACTTGACCCAACGAGATTGGACATGCAAGAAGTTCAGACATGCATTACGGCTTACCGGAAACTTGGGAGAGTGGCAATGGCCCAAGCTGTCGCGGACAAATACAAAACTGGACGTAAGCCATCCGAGGAGATGATGGTTACACAGCTCAAGCTACTTCTTGCCAGAAACAAAGTAGACGCAGCCATATATTTTGTGCAAATGGCGAAGGACACTGCTACCGGATTCGGAGCGCGGTTGACTCAGACCCTGCTTGAGGGTATTCGTCGGTTAAAAGTCGAACTCAGCGTTCTTAAAAAAGCGTTTGAACTCGTGGAAAGCTTTTCCCCTGTTTCTCAGAGTATACACTTTTCGATCTTCATAAGAGGATGTATCGACAATGGAAGGTTGGATCTAGCGTCCGAATGGGTCTACAAAATGCAGGACGCCGGACACACGCCTGATGCAGAAACATATAACGGCATCATCTCTGCTACGGCGAAACACGGCCAATGGGAAAGCATCGAGCCTTTGCTGGAAGTTTGTCGAGGAAAGGGACTGGCCATCACAAGATTCACCATGAATGCTGTTCTTGATGGTGCTTCCAGGCGGCCTGAAATAACTCTTGATGAGATACACAAGCTGAAGGAAACACTACGGGCCCCAGCGGATGCAGCAACCTGGTGTATCATGCTCAAGGCCATCTTAGATAAATGTCCTCCCGAATCCCTCGAATCCGAGCTCAATAATCTCCTCAAACAGATGGAGGAGGCCAACTACCGGCCTTCCGAAGTTTTCGCCAATACACTTATTTCCAGGATTAACAACAGTGCCGACGCCTGTCCACCCGTTCTCCGTCGTCTGCTCGCTATTCTCAGCTCCCCAAACACAGCCAATACTCACGAGCTCATCATATCAAATATCCTTTCTAATACATCCCCTAAAACTACCACCAAGGTCATCCGCAAAGACGCTGACACCTACACGAGAGATACAACAGCTCTCCGCATGATCGCCCATCTTCGTGAACTCCAACCTCTCGAATCTCTCAAGGTCTTCCAAGCGCACATATCCCAATCCCTCCGTCCAACCCAGCATCTTCTCATACTGGCCCTCAAATCAGTCTTCACCCTCCCAGATCGCCCAAACTACCCCAAAAATACCACCGCAGCCGAAAAAACCCAGCTAAAGTTCGACCATAATCAAGCTAAATCCCAAACTCTGAACCAAATCCTCGAACTATCCGCCAAACACGGTCTAGAAATCCACACCGCCCTTTCCGAGCCCGCGTGGTCCTTCCTATCCGCCGTATACGGCTATCGAATCTCGAAGGCCCGAACAGACATCAACCCCATCCTCCTGAAACCCCCAACCGAAAAACTCCTCGCAGAAATCTATCAATTCTATCATCGATACGAACTAAAGAATCCACACCATCCGCTTATGGTCAGTATTTCGGTTCTATACAATAGGAAGCAATACCAGATGGTTGTGGATATAATGCGAGCAGTGGCATCATCGGAATGGGGCAAGAAGACGAAATTCGATATTGTGGCACTTACGATACTATTAAAGGCGTATATGGCATTACGTGATGAAGGTGGCGTACGATGGATTACGGACCACGTTATCGGGAGAGGTATGGAGCTGGATGGTGAATTTATGAAGGTCTTGAAGGAGAAGAAGAAGATGCCTTTAGCATCGTTTGCGTTGGATTGGGGAGATATGGAGAAGGCGCTTGTGGCAGAGAGTGTGAGGAGGTGTGAAGAGCACATAAAGTCAACGAAGGGGGTGAAAGAAAGGAACAGTGGGTTCATTTTAGGGTTGTTAGGAAAGGGCGATGAGCTGGAGGCGTTGAAGATACATCAAAAAGCAGAATCGAAGTTTGAGGAGGAAAAGGTTGAAATGCCTGAAGACACTCAACCTGTGGCAGGAGAAACGCATACTGTGTAGCTGAAAGTAAAAAAAGGTCCTTGAGTCAGTTTGTACATATATTGATACCCTACATAGTACTTAAGCTTAGGTACAAAGTATTATAAAAGTTGATCGAAAAATCGTCAGCATTTGTTAGAGCTACCAGTGTAGCTGTGTATGTCCACCAATCCAACTTCCACATCAATTTTTTGTTTGATATATATATAGCGCTCTATAGATACATAGCAACATCCGAGCAACATGAATAATGTCCAGACGTGCAAAAATAATAGACACAGTTAAGTATACATGCATCTGGGAAATAAAAATAAGAAGGATTTAATGAACTGCATCTGGCAATGCATGCAAGGAGCAGCAAAAAGCATTTAGCAAAGAACGGGAACTCAAATGAAAAAGAAAGAAAATAAAGAGTCATGACACCGGTACCGATATTTTTTCTTCCCTTCTTTCCAAGCTTTGCAAGAATGTTTTTTTTCCCTGAACACAAATAATAATAATAAAATCCGAAATGATTTTGCTTTCCATGGATCCAGTTGACGCCCCTAAATATGTGTATTGGTCGTGTTTTTTTGTTGTCCAAATGTATTTTTTTCTTCTTTCATTTCTTTCGATTGTCGCTATCGATATCTTTCTCTCAACCCTCCCCCCGATCTCTCTTTCTTTCTTTCTTTTGATTATAATAACAGCGAAGAAAAACCTACATGATGATGACAAAGATGCAAATTCAAATACCAAAAAAGGGGGACCAAAGGCCGTGCGGTGCAGAGCGGAATGACGATGGAGGGGATATCACTTATTTAACAGGTTTCAATGCGGCGATAAACAATGAGGAAGAGGAGAAAACGATGAAGAAAGACGAGGTATTACAGACAACCTTCTGTACGAAAAGCCAAGGTCAGAAAAGCTGTGAGAAGAGAGAAAGAGGAGGGCATCGCATCAAAGGCAAAAAGGTATTTGTTAGAATCGCAGAATATACATGAATCGAAAGGAGAAAAGAAAAAAAAGACTAGAAGTTACGACTAAAGGCTCGCATGCAATTATAAAAGACAAACAACCTATAAAGACAATCCGCTATCCTTTTGAAACTATGATGAAAAAGGAGCACATAAACAGACAAAAACAGCAAACAAGAACAAGAGGAAGGGAGGAGGGCGTATGAAGGATGTGTGCGGGGCAAGGGAGCATAGTATGCGTAAGGAGAACCACCGCGAATGCTTTAATGCTGAAGAAGAGTGACTAAGTACAAAACGGCCGAGCTATGTGTAGTAGACAAGCAAGTAAAAAAAATGGGGATGCAACTTGTAAAAAAAACTTGCTGTATACGAAAAACAACCGAATGCCGAACTCAAGGGGATTAATGTTCAAGCTCATCTCGTCCTCCACTATTGCCTTATTATGGCATGCATATATGTACTGTGTTCCCATCCCGTCACTGGAGAAAAGCTGAGGTCGAATCGGAAGTTAGTACCGATACCGCGAGGGGGTGGCGAAGAAAGGGACGGAGGATGAAAGGTAGTCGATATTGGCATCACATGTACCGCCGAAGCAACCATAAAGCATTCTGCTCCTTCTATATATCTCTTTTTCCAAAAACTTTTTCGATGCAATCGGAGAAATCCCCTGATTAAACGCCGCAGCACAAAGACACAGAATCCCCCCATCTCACAAATCCTCCTATTGCTTATTCCTTCCTCTTGAATGTCGAAAATAACTGACATATATATCAGGCCGGGAGTCGCTAAAAAGGGAGGATGCGAATCGAGTCTGTCGATGAGGAAGGCGGAGGCTGTCACAAAAAATGATACCGATCTAAAAAAAATCGCTCAGAAAAAGAAGAAAGGACGTGTAGAAACGGAAAATAAAAGCTGCAAAACCGAATATTGCATGTCAAAATCGTTAGAAGCATGATCATAAACTCATACAGTTTGAGCTATACGACGTAATCATGTTCATAGTATCACCTCCATTCATTTAACCGCCTTTGCGGTCTTCTCCAGTGGTTGGCGCTGTATCTGTGTTCGCCGCTGCTCGCTTCTTCTTGTTTCCACCCTTTCGCTTGTGCGAGTTCTTGTTCCACTCTTTCGACTTAGGATGAGTATTACTCTGACCCTGGTTCGCCGGCATAGGGCTATCCTCCAACTTGGTAGAAGTAGAAGACGATGCATTCGACTTAGAGTTGTGGGTGGTGGAGCTTTGACCCGCCGTGCTAGCAGACTTAGTAATAGCCTGGATGGCGTCCACCATTGATTTCGCTCGAACTGTTCCCGACCTATTCGATTGATTCGCTTGTCCGGTTTGTTTAGCAGTAGTGTTCCCATCCTCTGACGAATTATCGGCTTCACTACCAGATGGCTTCGCCTTTTTGCCAGAACCATTCTTCGGTGAGGGATTCTTCCACGTAGAAGCAGACGAGTTTCCGGTTTGCTTTGGGTTTGCTGGAGCATCATTGGCGCTGTTGGCGTTTCCTTGCTTGTCCTTTGTTGGAGAACTTTGCTTTGTTTCCCGGTTTGCTTGGGTATGGTTTGGAGTAGCAAGGTCGAGATGTGGTTGTCTTTGGTCAGCATTTTTCAGGGTGGATGCAGCTTGCTCGACGTCATACTGACGTCCATATTGCTGCTGCTGCTGCATTGTCTGCCGATGCCTTAGCTTTTGGCCCGTGTGAAGGTCGAAGTTCGAAGCTGGTGCAGCAGTGTATGCTTGAGGAAACTGAAGGAATGTTGGGAACGGTATTGGATGCCCAGTATACGGATTAATCGTATATCCTCCTTTCGCAAGACCACTCATGTCGTCGTGCATCGTCGGCTGGCCATAGCTACCGTGCTGATGGCTATGGTCCAGCAGTGACGTCCCATAAGCATCTGAGAAAGCAGCAGGGCTATGAAATATGCTTTCCTCGTGCGGAGAATCCCCGTGCAGACTAAGCTGCGGGGAGTCATCGTTGTCGAATGGCGGAGTCACTGGGACGCTGCTAGCAGATCCATTGACAATAACCGGGCCACGCTGCCTTGGCTCTTCATCAAACGAATCCTGCGATATTGACCTTTCCCCATCGCCTTCCGACGAGGACCAAATCGCATCTTGGTTCTGGGCGAACCTCGAATGATTTGCTGTTGTGATGGGAGAAGGCGGCTGAGACGGCCGTCGATGGTCGCTAAATTTCGGCGGAGCCATCTTTTCCTTCGACAATTGCCGTTGGTGTTCCACCACATCCTTCTGGTTGACAAATGGGTCTGGCGAAACACCGGTCGCAGCGTGTTGGTCAGGGTAGAGGTAACCGTAGTAGTCCCCATAGTTATCTTCCCCAGCAGGCAATTCAGAAGGCGTATGTGGTTGCTCCGATGTGCTAGATGCCGTGGCTATGCTCTCGCTTGTACCCAAGTCCTGGCTGTCGGCGATGGATTCCGGATGCATAACGCTGGGTATCTGTCTTGCCCCGGGTTCTAGGTGTGGTGCAGGCTGCGACCGTGATCTTGGTCCACCAGGTTGGAGATTCTTCGTTCGATTCAGCCGTTGTTCGAGACTGGTCTGCGGAATCGTCGCCGCTGGAGCAATGTTCATGCCGTAATCAACCAGCCCATTAGGTAGGTAGAGAATTGGCGGGTATAACAAGTATGCTGGATAACCAAGAGGAAGCGCTTGCAACTGTGCCTGGGCCGCTAGTAAGTTAGACTGGGCCTGTTGTTGTTGTTTTCCAATTGCATCCAACTGGCTGTTCGCCTGGGCATTCATCGCTTGCGCAGCTACCGACGCCTGAGCGAACGTATTAAGGAGGTTCTGGCGTGCAACTACATTCTGTCTATGAGCGTGTTGGACATCCAGAAGAGGCTTCGGGAGCGCCTCCAGCACAGGGTAGGAGAAAGTTCCATCCGGGTTCTGCACGAACTGATACCCTCCTGGTCCGGCCATCAGATGAGTCGTTATGGGCAGATTGGCGTTAGCAAATGTCGACCCGCTAGACGCTCTACGACTATTGAATGTACCATTCCGGGGATTGCCATAGTTGCCAAACTGCCTATTTCTCGACCTTCCAGATTCGGCCGACCTCCCTTTATTTGCAGAATTACTCCTTGTCATTTGAACGGGTCGAGACGCCGGCTTGACAAAGTCTGATGCGCTAGGTAGCTCTTCCTTGGGGAAGATATACTCCTCGCTCCAAGCTGTGAGATTCGGAGGCGTTTCGGCCAAAAGCTTGAACGCCCTTCTGAACTCCTCATGGATGCCACGTACAGCGTTGTCATCAGCTCCATTGCTCAGATTCCGTGCTATGCTGAACGGTTCCTCCACGCATAACCGATTCCCAAACAGGGCATCCCACTTCTTTTCGACCTTCGAGATAAGTTTCCCCATACGGATTGAAACGACATTCTTCTCAAAATCTATTTCATATCCGTATCTTTTGAAGAAGTTGAACAGTAGAGACCCTAGGCTCTCGGTGTTTGCCTTGCCAAAGCCACGAAGTGTCTCGATGTCATCGTCGAAGGATACGTCAACCCCGTTTTGTGGTGGTCGTTTCTTGTGTTCGCGCTGGTGCAGTGACGGCAATATCGGCGGCTCCCGCGTTTGAAGAAAGTTGACAATCATGCAAATCCAAGTGTATGACGAAAGTGTTCCTCCACCGGCTGTTCCAAACGATAGATATCAGTTAATAATCATATGGATGACAGTAGTTGCGAGCCGAAAAATAGGATAACCCACCAGCATCGTTTAATATTCTCTGTTTCGTCCAGTACTTGATAATCATTGCCAGTGGCTGGACTCGCGGATCGATATCGACGTAGGTCTTGACCATTCTTGTGTTCTCCAGGGCTAGCGTGTTATTTACGTTCATATCGCATTGTACTTTATACTCTGGATCCCATATTCGAACGATGGGTACCTTCGCGTTCTGAACACAAATGATACGCTCCATACGATCTAAGTTGCATCAACCGTCAGTTTCAATTGTATTCAAGTAGGCATTGGTACTCCCACGTTTTCCCAGAACTTTTGCCAGTAGGCAGACGTTTTCGAGGTCCTTGAAATCCGTTACAATGCAGACGTCAACTGAAGTAATAAAAAGAAATTAGTTAGTTATTGTATGAAGTGGCTAAAGCCTGTCGAAAGAGCAATACCATCCGAATCTGTGGAGCAAAGCCTATTCTCCGTCGAACCAAAGGGCCGAACTTTGATTTCATGGCCGGGCCATTCATCGTTTAACAATTTCTCAAGCTTTTCTAAGAACTTGCGTCTTCTTTCATTGCTCTCGTCGGAAGGAAGAAGCTCGTGGTACAACTTTTCCATATCAGCAGTAAGCTTCTCTTCATCTTCAGTCGACAACGAATCTTTTGGCGGCTTCTCTTCTGGTAATGGATCGCTCCCTATCGAATACTGTATTCTCCGGCGTTGTAATACCAACCCGCTTTCGTATTGACATCTGGGCCGTACTACAGGGTGGGTGCTTGGGTCGGATGCTGCTGAACGGGGAGAATCGAGAGTAAAGGGAGTAGGAGACGGCGAACGAGATTTTCCGGCATCATGCCGTGTTCGAGGATGGCGAGGGGTTGATGGCATAGAGTTTGACATTGTATAACTCGATCGTTGGCTTCGATATTGTGGTCGAGAGGAAGGTGGTTGAGCTGGCAACAAAGCTTCACCCTTATTATTCGACTGCAGGTTCGCTATACTATGGCGGGGACCCAGAGAGGAATTCGCTAATCGTGTTGAATTGCTACTGCTCCAGCTTGAATTTAAAAATCCACCCAGTTCCGACGTGAAAACATCCCTGTCGGACGATCGTGATTGACGCCTCTGATGGTTATGCGGACTGGAGTGTCTGAGACCTGCAGGCCGTCCCTGACGTTGGCTTTGTGAACCAGCACCACCGTACTGCGGTGCGTACCCAAGATTCGGTCGAAACCGATCCACCGAATCAAAGCCTCCTGGTCCTATAATCGACGGTGCTGATATCGGTGCAAATCCATTAGAGAGTACCGGTGGGAGCGGACCGTCGGGTCTGAGAGGAATAGAGGAGCCGGTATACCGTCTCCGGTGGTTCGTCGGCGATTGAGGGTCTGTAGGCACTTGAGCTGAGGCAGAACTGCTAGAAGGAGTCGACAGCAATGTTGAAGGATGACCTCCTGATGAACTCGCCACGTCCTCCATGAGATCCGCTACTGGGCGGAAAGCTTGTATCGCCAAACACAGGATTGGCAGTGTTCTTGGATCGAAAGTCTTGAGTCCGGGATGTAGGCGCGAATTTCAAGGTTCTCGGGATTCCAGAGGGCACAGGCCGGCTTGCCGTTTCAATGAGGAGACACTGTCGTTAAGGAACGGGGTATCGGGTTTCGTTACAAGGAGAATAGAATAGGGAGGAGTTTATGACGAGGGAACGGAGACAAAGTAATTCTTCGCAAATAATACTGTAAATCGGGACCAGGATTGATGCCGGACGAAGGCTGATGACAGCTGCTCCCTTGGTAGGAGATGCAGGGGTGCAGAGGGATAAGAAGCCGGAACCGTAGTGTGGGAGGGATGTCGGGACGATGGTGGTGGTAGTGGAGGGTATGGAGAGTGGTGTGGAGCGGGAGGGTTCAGTTGGTTAGTTGCTAGTTAGCAGTGATGCCGAACGAGATGAGAACCAACCCGCCTCGCTTTAGTCAGTTAGTTGCAGCTGATTAACAACCAACAGGAAAACGATCCACCGACGAATAGCCGCCCTGCTCTTGACGGCCGAAACCAGCAAGATTGGAGGAAAGTCGAGATGCTTCACGGAGGATAGGATTGGGATAGGGCTGAAGGCAATCAGCTGGTGATTCGGCGCAGGTACACCAACGTCGTGGTCCGCTTTTGCTGCTGCTCAAACCGCCCTCGAAAATCCCCGATCTGGCGTGAACGACGTAACTATAACGAACGAAGGAACGAACGAACAGTCCAGCTCTGGTTCCAGCCGCAGGGAACACCAAAGGAACGGCCGATGGCTGGATCCCAATTCCGCCCGCTTGGACAAACAAATAGCTAGGCCTTCTGGATCTGCCTTGGAAATAGGTCCCAGACGTGAGGTTCGAATGTCAGAATGACTGGATCAAAAAAATCAAAAGCGCACTGCGTAAAGTGAGATATCTAAAAAGTCCGAGTCAGAAAGCTGCAAAGTAGAGGCTGCCGTCAGATTTGCCTGGTGCATCCGAAGAGCGAGCCACTGAAACCTCAGGCACACTCCTCCACTAGGTATATTGCTCAGATCAAGAATCCGGTGGATACAGTGCTATCGCTCTCGAAACCAGTCACTCCAGGAATCATGAACCAGAAACTGTCCGCGGCCAGCCTTCGAACGGAGACAATACGACGGTAGACGGGGGCTGGGTAAACAACAACCAGTAGCGGGAATTCAAACTGTCGACAGTGCAAACTCGCTTAGTCGATGTTGGAGTCGATTCGCAGAGCAATTGAACCGCAAGACTGTATAGGTATATATGTGTATATGCTCAAAGGAAAGTGAGTGAGGAGTAAGTATGGAAGGAGGCAGTGGGCAGGGAGTAAGCGGGTTGAAGTAACGTTGTGGGCTAATAATAAGAACGGCGGTAACAAGGAGGAAGCCGGGATGTCGACCAGATGCGAAGAACCATCGGAGGGCGGACCTGACGAGCAGTGCAGGCACAATCCAGGAACAGAAAAGGATGGCCAAGTTTACCGTACCTGAACAATCGCGGCACTTATGCCGAACAAGAAATATAGGTATTCCCGAACGCCGTGTAGACGTAGAATGCGTGAAATGATTAGTGTACTGTACACCCACAGCTTTTGAATGCTATTGAGCAGTGGCAGTCGCTGAGTATGGTATTGAATTTCGTGGATAAGGAGTAAGCAGGACACCAGGCAACTTTTGACTATTTCAATTTCTCGTTCTCTGACCAGGTCTGTCGCCAAACAAATAAAAGGGAGACACCTCGGCCAGCAAATGCGACAGCGACTCTGAGTGATAATAACATTAATAACAGCACCCCGTCCAGCAAATGAGGTTCAAGCAGATGCCTTAGCGCAAGATGTTAAGGGAACCCACATTGGAGTGACGCCTGTGGAGATCGTTTGGGGGAGCTATTGCTTGATATGATTAGATATCCCTCGGGCCTCGACACCATCGCCGCCGAATTCTTTGCCGGGTTTCTCGATGTATGTACGAGGTGCTTATAGTGAGTACGGTCATCATATATTACGCTTGCAGCCAGCAATTAAGTCATCCTCTCGTATCCATATTCACAGGGAGCCCTGCGATAGGCGTGATATGATTCTACAAAGGCTCTCTCGCCAAATCTGGTGCCGAGAAACATGAAAAGGAGAGCTCAGACACAACTATCGATACACACAAACAGATAGTTCGCGGCCAAAGCTCCACTGCAAGCCGTTCATAAGTTTGAAGAAATGATTGATTTCTTCCTGCTGCTTGTCGTCGTCGACAGGCGCATTGCCCCAAGTAATTTAACATCGAGCCACGGAACCTCCAGCGTGCCGATATCGTCGTACCGCTGCAGATGCACTGTCCAAGGGTATACTTCATTACGCTTGGTTTAAATCGCATGCAAGATACAGACTAGGAAGCAAATAGCTGCACTCGAAGCTGTGCCCTCGGAAATTTCTCCTGGTGGAAAGTGTCCAGTCAATCGATCCCGCATCTTTTTTCCCATAGTCATGCGCTGGTGCACTCTTTCAATGATCTCTTCCTGCCGTCATGCATCTACCGTACATCGCATCTGTTACTGCAGCCCAGGCGCCTGCGCCTGCAGCAGCACACTATGTAATCCGTGTTCTGGCTCCCCTCCCTCAGTCCTTACTCTCGGTTTTTTCTGTGGGCCTATGAATCTGTACCGTGCTTCTCAAGCTCACTGTTTCGTCCTACCCAATCTTCGGATCCACCCACACATACCCGCTTCTCTGCTACACCGTCTGCTGCACGATCCGTATGGGGTACTTGACATGAGGTGTTTCCTCCGGCTTGCCAGACCTGGTGTTTTCTTTGCCTGGAAAAGCCGCTGTCCCTCAAAGCGGGTCACCTGCTGTCAGGCCCAAGCCAAGCTGCAAGCTGAGACTGCGGCTTGGTCAGTTTCCAACGCCTCATTTCCATTTCTCCAGCCGTCGTCAGGTACCGATTGCAAAAGGTACGGAAAACTTTCCAAACCAACAAAATGCAAGTGTCACGATAAAGGGTACCGTTGCAAGCTTTCCCTCTTAGCGTGTAATCTTGGTCGCTGTGGTTTCGGTACGTCTCGCCGTCATATCTCCATGGTACCCCAGCCCGCAAAATTACTTGGAGATTTCTCGCATGTGTCGGGGGTTCCATACGCCACTTTTCCAGAATCGGCCTAACCCGACTGTTCAATCCATCGATGGCCGACGGTTATCCCTGGCTAGAATTCGAGGTTCAGACTTGAAAACATATCCCGTAGGTACCAATACCGGTGTACTCCCCATTCAACAAGAACCCTCGTCCTGCCCATGATCCGTTTTAAAGACGTTTTGAATCTAGTTTCCCCATCAACCCTTTTCACCAATGCAATGCCAGCAAGAATAGCCCGTAGTATTAATATGCCCCAATCCATATCAAATCTCCCAGCTATTTCAATCAAAAGGGGTAGATCATATGCATTTTCTCGCTCCTTCCCGAAACCCTCAAAACTTAAAGATCCATGAAAACATTCTTTTTGAACCGACCCACCAATGCGGTCAATTCGAAGATCTCCTGGGAAAGAAATTCCAAAGCGTCGCAAAATGTTGACAATTTGGTTCGAAACACTGCTCAGGAACAAGTGATGTCTGGAGTTTCCTTTTTGTGGTTTGGAACGGCTGTGAAATAAAAATAGCAGTCAGACCAGTTCTTCTGTTCAAGTTTGTAGGAATTCCTTAGCTTGACCAGCTTCAACATTTCATACCTTGCAACATACAACACGTTTCTAAGGTTCCAAACCTCAACATCATGCCATGATACTAGCCTGGAAGAATCACTCTTCAAATCCCTCAACGGAAACTTCCCTACTATTAGAGCCGGGACCATCTTAAATCTCTAGGTAATCGAAGAGCATTCTTCAAAGTTACGAAGCTTCTTATCCTTACCCGTAACCGAAGTTTGAGAACACAGATGGATCTAGCTCACATCGTTAATTGATCAACCCACGTGCTTCGCAGCATATCGATCATTTACTAAATTTAACAACCACTCGTACAATACCACCACGTTGAGATCCTCCGTTGTCTTGTTTTAATTGAAGACCTGTTTACACAAAAGCTTTGAAGCATGCGCAGCAGCGAGCACCACATTCAGATTACCAAAGCCGGCTTTCGGACCAGGACAAGGACCTGCAAGGGTATTTAAGGAATATCAACAAGCCTGGAACTAGAGGCTTCAACTGTTGGCAATGCCCGTAAATTACAAGGCAAGAGCTGCACTGAGTTATAAATATCTAGATTTTGGCCTCCCGGAAAGTCAATTCATTGGTTATGATATCCTTAAGGCCTTACAGGCCTTGGTAGCTAATAGGTCAAAGTCCTACATAATAATAGGATAACTGTTGGTAATTCCCCCAAGCAATCGAAATGAAATAGGAAATATACCGATATTCAAGCACAGCTTTAAGACTCGTTTTTACACATAGTATCGAGGCTGGTTTACGAGACTATATAGATATAAGAGAAATAATCTATATCGTCTAGCTCGCAACGCCTAGCGTTTGAGTGGGTCGATCAAATTTTCCGCGGCGTGGCGACTAAACATCATTGTAACTATAACCTAATGTAAACGGTTATTGGTACTGTACTTCAGAGCTAACTAGTTCTATAATAATGCAGGAACAGGGCCTTGTCGGTGCCAGCAACTATTATGTACCACTACCAGTACCCCACTAACTCATTGTTGAGGGTACTTTTGGGGAGGCTAATTGACGATAATCTCGACGCAAACATCTGTACAGCTGTCTAGCGTCTATCTCGATCTCAAGCATAATTGTATAAACGGAAACGAGCCGTTGACTAAATTTATAAAACTGGAACTTTGGTCGGGATGTGTCGTTCCCTAATGTAATAATAGAGGGACAATGTCGAAAACAGATTGTCAAGCAATTGCGCAACTGGAAACCTTACACAAGCCAAGTAGCTCATGAAGAGCCGTGAGTCGTCTTTTGTATGATATAGGGCCGGCGCGGCTTACCAGTTTGGACGTAATGACATAATTTAAAGGCTTTTACGCCTTACGCTTCTTGGGTACCCGGCGGCCTTCTGCAATGAACCTATACGATGGAATCGAAGGAATATTGAATATCTGTCCCCCAAAAGGCTTTAAAAGACTAGCAGGTAACAGCAGAGAAGACACAGCTAGACTAGTCGTCAACAATGCACCTTTACCGGCCTCAACAATTACCTTAAACTTAACCTCCCAGCACGTGTCTCGACACAACATATTAACAGCCACAACATAGTCAGAAGGTTCATTACAAATCTAATGCGCTAAACGTAGGCCCAGTTATTCCCGCAAATCTACAGTTACAAACGGGTTGTGGTCAGCTTTCATAGTCCTAGAAACGATCACTAGCGGCTATTAGCCGACTAGCCCTATATCTGAGTGCCTCGCGGGTGTCAGGAAGTCTCTCGAATTAGGCTACTACTCATTCTCGGAATAAATAAGGGGTTCGATTCTTCTTCTACAATTGAGGAAGTAGACTAGCTATTAAACAGGTTAGAAATGGGCCAAATCAGTAGTAGAACTAGCTATCTTCCGCATTCAGGCTCCGCTAACAATGACAACCAGATCATCACTGGCTTAAGTAAGACGGGGAAAATGCCGAGGAAATCTCACGCACCTGCAGTAATCAAAGACCAAAACTCCAATGGAGTTTAAATGTTTCTGCGATCTTATAACCGGCCAATTCTCGTCCATCCACTTCTAATGGTAAATGACCAAATTCTTAAGTCAGTGAAACAAAGCTAGTATATCATTTTGTAATACTTTCAGACTACCCTAGTAAAGTTTGCTTTCTCCTCTAGCCTTGGAATATTGAATGTTCGAATAGGGCACCAAACCGGATTCGGTCGACCAGCCACGACTCAGGCACCATAAGTGCACGAATTTAAAGTATACAACCCCGTCATGTATAAATATCGATGCTCGAGTGTAAGGTGGCTATTATTCACGCCGTTCCGGCTGAGTTGGATAGCTACATGGACGAAGGTTCGACATTGAACTCACCAATTACGATCAATAGAGGTGACGTGTATTCGCTCCCCCCGGCTAAAGTCCGAATCGTCATCAAAGAGTTCCCTTAAACACAATCTGTGTTGGAAGTTGCATTTCCTATTCGCGAATTCGGCTGCATGAATTAGCGCCGCCGGGTATTTCTGACTTTTTACCTCTAGACTACTTGCAAATGCAAACATAGTCGCGGCCTTAAACTTCAAAATATCTCTACCAACCTTCCTAGTTTTTTCAGTTCGAAGATGCTAGCCCTCAGTTAGATCAATTGTGGAGGTTCATTCAAGACTCAAGTGCATCTAGGTTGCAGGCTTCCCCAAAGTTACTGCTCAACCCGCCTTCCAGCGCCGCCCCCGCACGCCGACATTTCTGTCGCTCACGGATGAACCATCTACGCCTTGCCCACTAGCTCCGAATGTGGTAAACACATAGCTATCAGATATCCTTAATCACAAAAGACGAAGAGACAGCAACAGCCATTGCGCAACGATGGCGCCTGACCTCGCTTTCCTACTTCCAATAACCTTCGTCATTATCATCATCGTCCTTCTTTTCATCTACCTCTGCACCCGTAACTCTCGTCCTAAGGGCCTCTGCTCGTTTAACGGCCTTAGCGTATGGGAGGATATCAAATACTTTTTCACCGGTCCAACCAAGGTTGAAGTGGTCGAGATTAGAGACGAAGAGTCCGGAACTGTCAGAACTGCTAGAACTGGGAGGAGCAGCAAGAAAGGTATGTGGACTCTGATAGTATGGGTTATCAGGATAATGAATGTGGCTAACATAAACATTACCTTCATATAGCCACCGCGATTGTTGAATCGGATGCCGGCTAAGGCTTGATGGCGTCTTTCTCTACCCGAACCATAACCTCGATGATAAGCATATCCTTATGAGACCTCCGAATCACTAATCGACAATCCCTTACCATCCACACGTTTTATCAATGTTTACCACTTACCCGAGCGCTCAAATACTAGCAACATAGTCTACCGATTGGCATCAATTGATCATGTTTGCAGTGTTTGATGCATGAATGAGCGATTTCTTGGATTTAGCAAGCGTCCTTCCTATGAGTCACGATTAATCGATTACGATTTGACGAAACCAGTACAGTGTGTCTTTTATCCAATCATGTAAATAGCGTCTCAAGCCTTATATTCGGATTCCTTCAAAGTCATGTCGATTTTAATCCATGATCCCAGCCAGCAAAACCTTGAGGATGCCGTCTACGTACAGCACCGTTGTAATATGCACCTACATACATGAGGCAAGGGCCGACCACGACACCCCTAGCTGAAAAAGCCCTGCATTGATCCCTTGCATAACTTTGATAACAAAACCTTAGTATAGGGAAGCTAAGATCCCTGATGCGAGATGACGGCATTTGGTGCAATATTTATGTCTTGTCGATGCAAGTATCCGGCGCGGACCGGTATGGCACAACAGAAAGCGTCTTTCCGATGCAAGCGGCCTCCGAGCGAGATGCGGGTCGCCTATAAACGCGGGGCCGCATATGCTTAATTGTTTAACTAGCAAATTACGAGTACTTCAGTTTAAGCATCGGGGCCTACAGAGTAGCAAAGAGGCTGCAGGTAGTTAAGCAAAATATAGATGACTCCATTTAAACTAAGCAAACACCACCCTGACCACCCCCCGAGTATTTCATTGTATACATGATGTTTCCACTTGTTAGATACAAGAACAAATACCCCGATCGTTTTGAAAAAGTCCACAAGTTGGGGAAGACCCAAAGCGTTTTGTGATTTGTTATAAGCCTTGCTAAAGTCTCTCAATAACACCTGAAAATGTTGAGAGATAAGTAGAAGGAAGAAGAAAAGAAAAGAAAAAAATACCGAAGCAATATGGTAAAAGGTGAGGAAGGTCAAAACTCCTGAAGCGCGGGGTCCAAAGCAACCTGCTGGCAATGATAACGAATTGAATGTCGTCTGTCGGAAGCTGCAATTGGTCATGCTAGGAGAGAAGCGGATTGAAAACGAAACGGCCTGCGACTTGCAATGCAGAAAGTAACGAGATACTTTTTTTTCCCCGGTTGTGTTATTCGACATCCCGATATGCTCCGGATGAAATCCCACACTTTTGAAGCCTCCTTTTCCTTCCGAAACTCCTATCCATGGCCACAGTTAAGATAAAGAAAACGGCATCCTCTCGCTCTTTTTGTCGAACCCTGCGTACCTCGTTATCGCGATATCGTGTGACGCCGTCTACTATTCTCGTTCTTTTTTTTTGTTAAGGATTTTGTGAGTTAAGTGCAAGTAAGTGAATGTCTTTTGTATAGCCCCCCCGTTGAAACTACCCAAGCAAAGATACATGATTCCCATTAAACTTTGTTTCCCGTAAAAAGCACGAACCCTGACAAACATAAAAATAAAGATAAAAGATAAAAGATGCTCTTCTTCGCCAGATGATATAAACACCTCCAAAGAAAATAAAAGCGAAAGGTAGGATAATGAAGTTGAAAAAAAAAACATCCCAACATGGCCAAAGAACTCTCATCTAAAGTTCGACACCTGCTTCAAGACGTCCGCCTGGTAGCTCATGGAAAAACTGGTTATGCAAACTTCGAGATTACATTATTTGGAGATGCCGTGATGTAAAAAAGGAAAGGAAAGGTATGAAAAAAAAAATGCCACGATAAAATGAAGCAACCCCCTCAATGTAGATGCGCCGAATGAACCCGATAACACATATATGGATCCGAAGGGGAAACGACAAAAAGATTTTTTTCGACTGAACACCATGACCATGTAAGTACCCTCCCAGATGGAAACGATAAATAGTAAAAAATATTTGGAGATCGCGAAAAAAAAAAAGAACCCCAACCTGTCCGTGAAAAGATGTTTTCTTTTTCGCAAATATAAAGATCAAACACCGTAAAAGATGAAAGATGGATATATAAATGAAAATGATTTTTTCCCGTCCCTGGGGTATATTTAATTTATAAAATATATGGGACGGAATGGAGTTTAACCCCAAACGCTGGCGACGGTTCCAAGACCCTTGCTACCGCCCCAGACTTTGCTGCCCCAAGCTATGGATGGATCTTGGGAAGATGTAGTGTGGTTGGATGCAGCGGATGCTGATCGCTCGTTTCCAGAAGGCTTGTTGCTTCCGGGTGCTGCATTAGAGTTTCCTGGGCTATTATAAGATTCATCGCCAGGATAGTTGCTATACCCCAATGGGGATGGGATTGGGGTGGTGGATCGCTTTTGCAATCCGCCGTTGGGTGGAGGAATTTGAGAGCTGCTGATTGGTCGGGTTCCGATTGGGGCGACGCCGGAGTTGGTGACCGGGGTAGTGGAGACGCGGCCAAGCCTTGGAGGAGATCCGCTGGGAGAGGTGCGGCTCGATTGGGTGGCCTTGGTAAAGTCCTGGTGGACACCGTAAGGACCCTTAGAAGATGGCGAAGACACGCTGTTGGTGCGAGAGCGAGTTGGCGAGACTCCGTTGGTGGTGCCGACAGGATGCTCGCTGGACGGGGTTTGAATCAACCCATCCTGCTGAGAGCCGTTCTGATACCCAAAAGGATCAAATGCACCGAGGGGAGAAGGTCCTCGAGTACCTCCACTAACAGATCCAGCAGTAGATGGAGGGTTGGATCCACGGGAGTGAAGGTCGAAGGGGCCCAAAGGCTCATCTTCACGACGTTCGCCATAGAGGGCACGATGTTGACGAGCAATGAGCTCGCGGCGTTCCTCATCGGTCATGCTTCCGGGGCTAATGACACGGTCTTTGCCGTTGAAGTTGGACATTTCGGCTAAAATAACTGAATCAGTAACTCGGACTTTAAGGGGTTGTGGAATTTGAGGTCTGAGATATCTCATAACATACTGCGATTGTACTGCTGCTCCTGGTGGAAGTTACGAAGCTCCCTCTCGCGTTGAGCAGCAAGACGCCTTTTAGCCTGCATCATCTGGTCCTGTTCAGCTTGTCGAGGGGCAAAACGGGCCGTGGCATAGTAGTTTTGCAAGTTGGCAGCGGATTGGCTGCGCATGAGGTCTTCGTAACCCGGACCAGCGGCGGAATAGTTTCGATGCATCGGGGAAATCCTTGGCTCTATAAAAAGACAATTTGGATTTTGATTAGGAGCTGTACGCAACCGGTCCATTTCCGGCGAATGACGAAGACTTACGGGGGAGTGCAGCTGGAAGTATCGGCATCGATTCACGACGACCAGCAAACATCTTTCCACTCTTAACAAGGTTATCAACCGCGCGGTCAACCTCTATGTATTGATATCGAGAAATTAGCGCAACTCGTTTACGACATGCACATATGGCCGCAAAGAAAGCGTTGAAGCCTTCGCATTCCGTGCAACCATATATTGCCTCATATAAAAGGTTTTCCAGCACAAGTTTGCGCACATACCGTCAAGTTGAGAACCGAAAGCCGTTGGCTCCTCGTTTTTTAAACGAGCAGAGGAAGGGCGCGATGAGGTGTCCGTGCCTTCTGGCGGAAACTGGCGCTGGAAGGGCACTGTAGGTCCGTTATTGTTACCGCGAGCATCCCAACCAGGCCGGGCAGCGTTAGGCCATGCGCCGCCTCCAGGCGCAGCAACTGGATCGTAATACGACATGATGAATCGAAAGGCAAGCTAGAATTGAAGCCACGGGGAACAGAGGCTTCAACTTTGTAGGAACGGGTTTACGAGGAAATAAGGAGAAAAGGGAGTGACGGCGGAGATGAAACGATTTGGGGAATAATCCTTAACAATGAAGAAAGGATTATATTATCGTCTGTTAGTCGGGTAAGCAAAAGACCCAAGGAAAGGATGAATAACGGGTTTAAGGAGTTTTGTGGTTGATGTTGGTTCCTCAAGATATGAGGTAGTTGTGAGGAAGAGGAGGAGAAATGGCAGAGGTGTGGTTGGAGAGAAAGGGAAGAAGAAAAATTTGGTTTTTTTTTTGGTGTGTGCGTCCAGCAGGAAAATTGGGGGATGAGGAAAAGAAGAAAAGAAAGGGAAATAATCTGCTACTAGGGAAGAAAAAACTTTAGCCCGTCGTTATTCGTTAATTTACCAGCACGGTTAACTCTGCACCTGCGGGCCCTATTGTGCTGTCTGGGAAAACTTTGGAAATCCAAACGGCGAGGGTGCCGGTGTATAAAAATTTTTAATCCGTTTTTTTCTTCGTAGTTTGATATATGGAATGGCGGGAATTGCTGAGATTCTGTGATGTTGTTATTATTGCGAGTGTGAACGGTTCCCACATATAAAAAAGTGCTTAATGTGACTTCTTGTGCGTGGGTGAGCTAGCTTATTTCTGCTCGGAGTTCTTGCGCGCACGTTGATACCACAAAAATCCATATGTCCTTAAGTACATGGCAGCCCGTATCACTTTTGTCTTGCTTGATATTCTCTAACTATTTCCTCCCGCTCGGGTTTTCAGTGGTCCTGTCGGACACGAGAGTGCCGTTGCAAGGGCACCGGAAAACATGATTTCTGTTTAGTGCTGGAAGAATGGGGTAATCTTCTGGATCCCGAGCTTCGAACTTCTTAGGCAGAAAGGAAGAACCGAGTCGGAGAGGAAGAAAAAAGCAATCCCCGAGGGTGAGGAGAACAGCCAGCAGCCACTCAGGAAAACCGAAAGGGTTCAGATTGGAACTACGGGTGAATGAGGAACTCAAGCAACTGGTTCCCTTTAAAATGACGGCAAGGCAAACAGGGTCTCCGAGGGTTTAAAACGCTGGCAGGCCTATCGGAGCCGATAAGTGGCGGTTTCGACAATATGATTTTGCATGATATTTTATTCACTCGTCATATAAGATGGTTGATGTATTTCCATATACCAGCCCGCGGCTCACGCGATTTTACATACATCATAAATCATACCACTCCAGACTTTTTTTTTTTTATCGTGGGGACGGAGTGGGGAACTTGAAAGCTACAACACCAGAGAAGGAAGGCAGCTTCGACGCACGGAACAATTTTCTGTTCGACAAGCGGCTGTGCGCTCTCTGGCTTCCTGCGGCCTCCGATCCCACACAAGCTCCTGCGGATGCGCCAACTCTAAGGAAACGTTGACAGAAAAACTGTTGGAATTTCTCTCCCGTTGATGTTTTGCATCCGCTCCGAAAGTTGGACTTTCCGACGATATGGAATTTCGAGAATCTCTTACTGCGAATTCTGGTTGCAATATGCGAGGACATCAGGACAGCTAATTTTCGCGAGCGTGACCTCCTTCTCTGCGGAATATTTGGGGAAATTGAAGTAGGGGAACTCCTTGTATTGGTGAACCCTTTGGCCGAATACAAGCGACTTCCTTTCATCCTGGGACAACCTTCCTCATACCCACAGATACTCGCGAAACTTTGCTACCAGGAAAAGGTTGGCCACCGTATTGAACATCATCATCCGCATATTCTGTACAGAGGATACGACTCAACGCCGCGATGCTGTGACTATCATACCCAGTAGGGGTTGCTTGCCGATGAGATAATCGTCGACCAATACCGCTATAATATGTCTTACCATTGGTAATGATCAAGGCAAGCAACGGATTTCTCTAGGGGTCTGAAGATCCAAACGTGATCACCAAGGGACTTTAGCAGATAGTTGTTCGATGTAATTCGCAAAGATCTGACAGCCACGGAAGTACATCCGAGGTACGGATGAATTCCGTACCATGCCAGCTTCAGAAGCCTTGGCCTAACTCCTTGGCAGATGGATGGCATCCTTGCAAGGCCATGTCTCGTCGACATGTTTGTTTCTGTGAGATTGTCGAGTGCCTCTCTTAGACAGGAAGGTTCCCGGCTTCATCTTCGATCATATATTTGCCGCGAGGTGCCCCGTCAGCCCTTTTAATCGCCTTGGCTCAGCCTTTAGTCGGCCGGCAGCGCCTTGCATGCATCGCTCGAGACACTTGCGCAACGGTTGACCGCCTTCAACACGAAAAGGTGTTGGAGGTTAAGTTGGATGTTACACAAGCTTCTACAACTGCCCTGAGGCGTCATACGTAATCGATAGTGCAGGATCCGGATCGTAACCTCCTGCAGATGCCCTTTAGATACGCGATTCTAGCCCTATCAGCTTACGGCTCAGTCAACCCAACTAGGTTGTTATATCTTCCATGGCGGCTACTTGCATACGAATCCAAAGTATTGTATTGTCCCGCTGCAGAGCTAAGTACTTGGTACTATAGTTTTCTCTGGGGCCCTATATTAGCAGCTCGCACGCAGATTTTTGGGTATTTACTGGAATAGCTATAGTGGCTATATATATTAATAAATATCTCTATTAAATTAATAGAATCCCACGTATACGTGAAGATTAGTCTAAATTTTTTCGATCGCGCAAGAACCACCTGGCTAAAACTTTTCACCTAAAGCAAATGCACGTCCAAATTGCAACTAGTAATAAATAAAACTCGTCCATCGCAAGTGAAGTCAAACTGACGCCAATAGTAAAGAGCAAACCCCTCATAAGTTCATGATCATGGTATCGTAGCCGTCGTCTCATCGTCTACCCAGAAACCGTCCCATTAATCCAGGTATTTCCAAGCTGTAAAGCAATGTCACTCCTCTTATCCAGCGTCGTTCCAACGAATACAACCAAAACCGCGCAGTAGCTAAACCATAGAAAAAGGTCAGTCATGAATACTAATTGACTACCAAAAAAATTCCCTGGCTAACTTGAGGAAATTTTAAGGAATGGGAAAGGGAAACTTACGCAGCGGCCACCCCGAATACCTCACTCTTTTTCGCCGTTGTGAAAACAGATGTCAATACCGCACATACCAGCGTAGATAAACAGAGAATAGTCACTCTCCATTTATCTACATCCACTAGATATAACGCTACCACACCTGAAGTCACTATCGATGTGACAAGTAATCCGAAAAAGGCTCTGCCAACAATTTTCATCCACTTCTCGGAGTACAGTGTAATTTCTTTGGAGTCCTGGTAAATAGAACTTTGGCGTTCTTTGAATATCTAGCCGAATTCGATATTGCATTAGCTGTGGATCGGCCGTACCCAATTAGGGAAAATATATCTTGTTACTTACTCCTTTTCCAAAACCTTGGAAGATCTTTCTGCGCAGTTCGTCGATCGACTCTAGCATTTCGGCACTATCCTCGTTCTCCTTGCGAATGGAGATGAGGTCGTCTTCTTCCAAGAACTTCCTCTCTCCTTGACAAATAGGTTGATGATTGTTCAGGAGCTGAGTGAAGTTTTTCTTCTGCCATTTTTTGGCCTTTGGGAGCTGCCGCACCTGCCGGTACAATAGCAAATCCTTCTCTACACAATTGTGAATTCTTAATCAATATTGTTGCAATATAAAAAAAAACAATCGGGGGCGGCGGTGCAGTGCACCCTTACCATATCGTCGAAGTTTTCCCGAGATCTCCTGAATCAGTTTTTTTCTTTCTTCGTTTCTGTCCCTTAACCAGGTCATATTGTCTGTATGACGGAAGTCTTCCGCGTCCTCCAGTTCTTCAGCATCAATGTTCGCGAGTTCTGCTTCCTTTCTTGCGAGTTCCGCTTGCTGAGTGAGAAGCACCCTTGCCTTTAGGGCGCCGAATCTTCTGAAAAGCGGGGCTGCCTCGTGCCCATCGGCATAAGCTGCAACGTAGGAGTACCCTAGAGGGATTTTTTGGACTGTATATATCCATTGGTTAGTTTCTGGGACGTGTAGAGAAGTTGAAGGACTGAGAAAACAAGTTTTCTTGGTGTCGTTCATAGGGAATCTAAGAGGAGATTGCACTAACGTGTAGTTCGCTGGGGCTTGGATTCCGAGCCTTTCTCAAGGTCCGGTACTTTGTGGGTATTCGGTGAACTGGTTGTCATCGATCTTTGCGAAGCCATAATATCCGGTTTAATACAATAACAGTGATATACGGCTTAGTAGGTAAATTCAAGTAATCTCCGTGTCAAACAGCGAGATGTTCTGGTTGATCTATGGACCTGAGGTTCATCCAAACCAAGCCTTGGAGGGCACCGATTCTAAGCGAGGTATTTATACTATGTGCCCTCTACCCAATTGCAAGGATGCACGAGGCTCTGGCCCTGACTATTTGAAGGATACTACCGCAAGGCTGACAATCCAACAAATTCTTGAATGCACTCCAGATTTCTCTGGCTCCGTACGAACGGCACCTCCATGTGACGAGTCAGAGGTTAGGAGGCTCATTGCTCAGGTCTTAATCCTGATTAGATCATTTAGACGCTCGCCATGACTATACATCTGCTCAGATGACGCAGGGACCACTGAAAACATCGAATAGATAATTAATTATGATTGATCAGTTTTTTAAGAAGATACTCAAGTACTCGTCCCCTGTCGTATATGTATTTGCCTAGGTAAAAACTAGGTACAGGTTTGCGTTCGCAAAACATGTTGAGAAATTCAGAATCCCTATATTCTAAGAAAAACTTCGAAATCGATGTACGGGGTTGGTGAGTGCGTAGAAGTTCTATTTGTCCTTCCATAGCTTGTCGTGGCAAAGTTTTCCCCCCCCTTCTTCCTCTGTTTTTTTTTTTTTTTTGTCGTTTGGTAAGTTTTTACCAATTCGCCCTCTAGTATAAAAGAGGTCTGGAAGCTGATGTGTGAACTCCAAAGCCCTCCCCTATGAATATGGCTGCAATTGCACCCATCCATGTCCACCACGAAGTTCAGACTCACGCTGCCATATAGGTTGAGAATCGCCCCGACCTCTAAGCAGAACCAGCGAATAGTGCCATTCGGGTTTCCAGTCGTCTGCTTGGAATTCAGCTTTTCTCACTGTCCATGTGCGTCCGTGGCTATCTTTGAAATCTAAAGTTTGGAGAAGATTGTAATAAGGATCACGTCTGAGGCACCTGGACACTGTAGCTTCGTCCAACTTTAAGATCAGGTTTTCAGATTCTGGTTTTCGCCCGCTACGCCAATGGAATTCGTAAATATATCCGTATTCATCCCGTTCTTCGACATCGTATAATTTCCATTGGGCTCTTTCATAGATGACGATAGTACCTGGTCTATCATAGCGGGGCCCAACCTAATTTTTGAACTAGAATTAGAAACAGAATTCAACTCGGCGCTTAGTAGAGTAGTGATCTAAATGTATGTATGATACCACGATGTCGTTGCATTAACGAGTTTATGGAACTACAATTCATGATTCATCTAGGACACGTGTGTATCCCAATTCAAGCGCAAGTGAGGTATCTAAGGTTATAGGAAAGGCTTACAGGTTTAGGTAGGTCTCCCAGCTGGTCGACTATGAAGGAGATTGCGCTACTGGTTGGGTGTATGGGTCTGCCCTCATGCCTGCCAGGGCTCCGGAGAGCCTCACCGTTGGCGTTAAAGCTGCTAGTGCTTGAGGCAATCGTCAACTTTGGTGCGAGTCCTCCAACCCTATCGATGACTAGTTCCTGTCGTTAGTCTAGACATATATGCATAAGTACTTTATAGCTATAGGGTTGTTGGATTTGCGAATTAATGAGACCCGAAACGGGTTAGCCACCCGGCCTCATTCTGCTTCGATGAGGAAAGCTAACGCAACTTTGGATGAAGCAACCAACACAAGATGCGTTTGGTTACTGTCTGTTTCTCACAACATTATTCAACTATCCGGCCCTCTCAAGCTGAGTATTCTGGACAACCAGATATCAGAGCCTCAGGCACATCTGGAAGGAAGGGTGAAGGAGAATATGTGAAGGATCTAATATTTGGTGTGCATACCTTCAAATTCACCCCGGACGCCAACATCCGGAAAACATTCGAAACCGGGTGGCATGGTTTCTAGCTGCGGGAATGCTGACTACTGCGCTGATATTGCTTTCAAAAGCGCGAGAACTGTCTTGTGTGAGTGGCAACCAGGCCCTGTGGTATACAGGATCAGGCCAAAATCGCGGCGGAGCATGGCCATTATATAAACACGGCTACTCGACATTAGGACAGGCGAGGCCGCGAGGTTGGAGCACGCTGTTGATTTACGATCAGGCCGTGTAATTTCGCACAGAGCCTCAACGTCTCTTCTTTTACACATCAAGTTTCCCTTGTGACCGCGGCCCGTACGTGGTCATGCAAGCTAATGCAGCCGGTGCTTGGATCCTTGAAGGAAATATTCAAGCCTCGTTGGGCTCGATCAAACCGATTCTGCGGATGGGATTTCAACGCATATTTATGATTACACGAGCACACCACGATGGTGCTTTTCTATATGCATAACTTCTACCATAGCCACAATAAGGCTAACTGGAAGATGCCGTACTCATAGATGAATCATCGGTGATGCCGACCGAATTGGCTCTTTGTCCGTTCGTTCGTTCTCCGGTCATCTGCACGAGACCCATTTGCGATCATTCAGAGTTCATCAAGCCTCGTTTCGCAACCCCTACACCCCTGCTCCCTGCGTGCCGCGCGCATATATCTTCACAGGAAGGCTATAGATCTGGATCGGTAGGCAGCAGAATCTATTTTCTTCGCCGGGTTCTATCCCTGATAAAGGGGAATAGCAGTAAGTTCGACTCATCAGATCACATAGGAGCTCTAAGATCAATCCCGATCTACTTACCCACCTACATCACCAACTAATCTTCGGTATCAATAACGTTTTAATATTTAGCTTGTTCAAGGGTATTCACCAACCACGACATATCAAAGAAAGATATCTTAGGTTACCCGCAAACTGGTTATAACACCTCTTGACAAACTTCGCAGCTAAGATGGCGACCACCCCACGTCCTCGCCGGTCTCCCAAACAGCCTCCCATAAATTATCCTTGGCCTGGTAAAACGGTCTCCACGAGCCACTATCCGGAAGGTTACTACTCCATCAAACGGCGTCGGCATCTGAACGATCCCACAGGAAATTCTCTCGACGCAATACGACTAGAGATGGAACCGGATGATATATTTTTCTTTAAAGACAGATCTAAAGCATTGAAACGATCAGCATCTAGCAGAGGAAGACTCTTTAGAGCGATAGAAGGAGAGAGTCAAGGCAGTAAAATTCACCAGCTCAAGGCCGGATACTCAGATGATGGATCGAAGCGCTCCTTTAATTCGTGGACCGGCAACCATTCCCCCTCTAGTAATGACGGC
This sequence comes from Arthrobotrys sinensis, assembly GCA_036971225.1. Classification (NCBI taxonomy): domain Eukaryota; kingdom Fungi; phylum Ascomycota; class Orbiliomycetes; order Orbiliales; family Orbiliaceae; genus Arthrobotrys; species Arthrobotrys sinensis. The sequence goes on along the minus strand of JAJTTV010000011.1, from coordinate 1,126,160 downwards.
GAAGAAGGATCTCCGGATGCCAGAGTAAAAAATTCCTCGAATTTTCAGGCCGGGCTCGATGAGACACCGACTCCCCCGGAGGTGGTCTTTCCGAGATCTGGGATTTGGGGGTACAATCCGGATGAAGATACCATCACGACAAAGGATCTTCTGGCGTATACAGACGGGGAAGATCCTGGAGAACACAGGCCGCCCACCTTCCTTGGCCTGATAAACTCCCCAAAAGGGCTGAAAGCAGATGATCGAGCCCCCTCGCCCATCTACGTATCCAGAGGACACAACTACAGCAAAATCATTAACCAGAAGGTGCATGGGTGGCAGAAGTCTTCTATCACAGAAAGCGAGTCAATGCAAATGAATATTGAATATGATCATATACTAGGTTATGGGTTAGTAAGAATCTTTCCTTTGATTATCTTGAGTAAATTTTGACTTCTCGATATAGAAACACAAATGTGGAAAAGCTAGAACCAGGTGTGGAAGACGGCCAGGCTATAGGCTGCGAGGTCCCGCGTCCCGCGACATCCCCAAGCGATAGTGGTTCGAGTGCGGTGACGATGCCCTCTGACACCGATCGCCGGAGTATCAATAGTACGGCTGCTACTGATCCCGAGATGTTGCTGTATCAAACATCAGATTTGGCGGTGCCCAAAACTGGAGAAGCCCAGCACACTCCCATGCGAGAACAATCTGACGATGAAGGGTATAGCGAGCTACCGGAACCAGTTACTACCATGAAGTCGCTTCAAGAAGGCTTCGATACCTTGGGCGGGATGGATGTCCAATGCTACGAAAATGTGGATGTATTTAAAAAAAAGGTGGACTCCTTCAAGCGGGACATAACCGCAATTCCTCCAAACTTTAGGGTTAAACGCACAGAGTTGGATCCATCGGACTCGAATATAAACCTTCCTCTACCTCTTTATAAGTATGAAGCTAACTCCGAAAACTGGCGGGAAATCCGGGAAAACCTCCCTCCGGTATACAAATTCGCCGTCTTTTCACATGGAGTTTGGACAGTAGACACAACATGCATGTCCTCGAGAAATATCAAAGATTTACCTATACGGATTTCACGACGGCCAGTTATCCTCAACTATACAACCCCCGTGATTGGTTCCTTTCCGTACCGCCCGGATCCCGCTGAGAATCGACCAATCGACCCAAGAAAATGCCTTGATGACGACACTCTTCGCCTACTCTTTCGAGTATATCCCGGAGCGAAAGCTGCGTGTGTTTTATTAAATAAAACATTGATTATCCTCCATGAGGGCAAACTAAATCGGAGGGAGGAACTTCGCAGAAGACCTCGCAAATTTGGCGGGCTCAATGTTGACTATATTATGTCCAAGCAAAGGTATACAAGCGGGTTGATCACGAACGGCTCGAAATTGGATGCAGAAGGGGAGTCCTGTCCTGGGGCGCGACCGAAAACAAATGTTGGCGCCAAGTTTAGCATGACATACACTTACGGCGTGGACAGTTCTCAAACTCCTGGCGTATGGACCAAAGGCATGAGGGCAGGTTTATGTCTAAGACCCAAAGGCCAACCCCAACGAAACGGAACAGCCGATGTTATTACCACATCGCTGCATACTTTATTAGAAGCCGCCGATGAATTATATAGGGAAAAACCTGAGATCGTGAGCGGAGATGACCCATGGGCCAACCCCGGGAAATTCGCCGACAAAAATAAGGATAACTTTAAATTTAGTTATCTCAAGCGTGAGGTAAGGGAATTACTCATTTTCTAGTGTTATAATCGCTCTTCTAACTATCCCGTTAAAATACGCTTAGTTCGGAAAATTACACGACCACTTCGAGCCAAAACAGATGCATCCACATCTAGACGGGGCCGGGGAGCAGAGATTGCTTAAACATGACATCGCGCTCATTGAAGCACAGCCAGAAAAATCCGATAATATGCCCTTTCTCGTATTTCGGGACGCCGAGGGGAGCCACATTGAGATGAAATGGGCAGACCCAAATGAGGATTTTATCTCTCAGAGAGTCTTCCTCCTAGGTTTTGAATTCGAGTCCCGCAACTCTGGACGTGGAGGCAAACCAAAACTAGGGCTACAGGAGAAAACCCCTACTGCATCTGAACCAGGCACAGTTCTGCTTTCCCCCGCGGATTTCAAGAATAGAGTAATGGGAGTAAGGCCGGACGGTGACATAGGACTAGGAACGTTGAAGGATCCAATAGAACCAATTGGCTCTGGAGTTTATGCCGGCCAGTCCTCGGACGCGAGCCTCCAGTCCCCGGCGTTACCGGTCGGCGAAGACGAGAGTAGCAGTGTTACTTCTACTGGCGGTGAGAAAATGGATATCGACGAATTTTCGCAGGATAATGGATCCTCTCGGGGCACAAGTGCTACTGCTTCGATTCCGACCAGAGAGTACCCTATAACGGTTGAAGGTATGATGTACGCACGCGGTCAAAACCTCGACAACCTCGACGATCGCAGACGCGAAATGCTCGACAATTACACACGCAATTTGGAATATTTCCAAAAGTCATACCTCTGGAGGCCAGACTATAGAGAAATTGGGAGAGACGACCAAATTTCGGATAACATACCCTCGATTGGCGGTGCTAGCGGTTGCCCATTGGCTACGAAAATCGAGATAGACAACAAGCCGGTATATAAAATCTTTGGGTTTCAAAGTTCGGAGACATATGCACTACAAGCGGAGGATCCTAGATTACCTAGGGAGGATTGGGAGCAAAGCGCAGTTTTTGGAACCTTTAGGACATATCAAAGTCTGTGCCTCCCAGACGCCCTTCGTAATAATTGGAAGATTGTCTGGGATCCGGCAGACCTCGATAAGGGCCAGGGAAACAATAAAGAAAACCCTAGAACCCGCCGAATTCGATCGAAACCCGCCAAGATATCGAAAAGAAGTATTGAAACTCCGGATCCCCACCTGTTCAACCTTCAACCAGGCAAATATAATCAAAAGTTAGTGAAGGGCGATGCTGTACACAGCTCGAAGTTAGGCTTCAAACGGCGCAACGCAAAAAAAACCTAATCGCCCGTTGGATTTTAATTTTCCCACGTTCCATCCACGAACCCCTGGCAGCCTGACGTCACAAAAAAAAATTGTTGCAAAGTCAACGCCAACCCGTCGATCACGCACAGTTAGACGCCCTCCGCGCATAACGGTCCTCGTCCCGCGGTTGTATGGTGTAGTGGTTAGCACTCCAGATTCTGATTCTCTTCGGATCTTGAGATTTCTGGCGACTTGGGTTCAATTCCCAATACGACCTTAACTTTTTGGTTTTTGGTGTCGCCGGCGTCGGTTCGGTTGCCGGTTGCAATTGGGAGTGCGAGCTCCTTCTCTTTTGGTTTTTGGATATCATGGTTGTGCGATAGACGGGCAGGGGTGTATATACAACATTCTGGGTAAAAGCTCAAGGAGATATCGAGTCGATATCAAGCCTTGGGCTCCCTAGACTGTTTTTTATAGTCACTGGATACCGTCATTGACCAAGGCACCAATACAATCCATCCAAAAGGCCGAACTCGCGTATTTGATTTATCAATATCTTAGCACAGTCACGAAGACCATAAATTCAATCGACAAGGGAAACGAAAATACCACACTTCTTTGCGAAATTGACCTTAAAGATGTCTAAAAGACCTATCTCTTCTTTCTTCACAAAACTTCCTCCTCCAACCTCCAAGAAGCCTCGTCTTTCCCCTCCTTCATGTCATGAAGAATCTCAAGAAACTCTCCCACCAACGGTTCACCCCTCCTACCCGCATCCTATATCCACTCTTCCTACTTCTCTTTTAACACTCCTAGACACCTACACCCGCCCAATTCCCAAGTCCATCAAAAAGACTGATCTAGAAATCGCCTTCTACCAACCATTCTTCCCTTCTTCAATCGCCAAATCCCTATACCAATTCCTCAGATCCACCCTCCCGTTCTACCGAGTAACATACAACATAAAACGCGACAATCTAGAAACCATCGTCAAAACTCCACGTTACACAACCGTCTTCGGCGTAGACGCCCATTCGTACTTTAGCCCCGCCTCTGACGACGGAAAATACGACAATATAACCCTCTTAGACACCAAAACTTGTAGAAGTATTTCTTCGGAAAGGTATAAGACATGCGTTTGTCGTCCACGACCAATTCCACGATGTCTTGAAGTTTTGAAAAATATAGTAGAACGGGAGACAGGGGAGAGTTTTAATTTTGTATTGGTGAATTATTATGCGGATTGTTCGGATAGTATTGCTTATCGTATGTCTTCTACATTTCCCAATTCTTTTCCTCTTGGGAAGCGTATACAGGGGTTCACTGCTAATGTTCGATGCAGATTCCGACGATGAAGCCTTCCTCGGTCCAAACCCTACAATCGCCTCCCTCTCCCTCGGCACCACACGTGACTTCCTAATGAAGCATAAAGAAGATAATTCGTTAACTCTCAAACTACCATTATCCAACGGCGAGCTTCTGGTTATGAAGGGTGCGACGCAGAGGAGGTGGTTACATAGTAGTATGCCCCACAAATCCCCTATCCTTCAATCATAGTAATATATGTTCTAATTTAAGCCGTCATGATATATAGTCCCAAAAAGATCATCAACCGTAACAGGAGGCTGGACCAACGGCGGGAGGATAAATATTACTTTTAGAAAGGGGGTAGAAATTGCTTGTACAGGCAATTATTATAAATATAACGTGGGGAATGGGCAGGTTTATCGGTGGGATGAAGAGAAAGGGGGGATGGTTATTTATGAAGAGAGGAACAAGGACAATAAAGAAATCGGCGTGGCTGCTTCTGGGAGTAGTGTAGCAGGAGATGAGAAGCAGGATGAAGTAGTAGTGGTTTCGGAAGAGTCAATATAGTGGACGGATCCTGATATTTGGCCGCTATGGGTATAGCTTGCCTACGAATGGTAAAGATTGATACGCATAATTGGAAAAGAGGAATTTCATATCCTCCTTGTATTTCTTCTCTCGCAGCTAGCAGGTACATATAGGAAGATCTAGCTCTATAGCTACCTTCTACAGATACTAAGACCTAACTGCCCTAAGAGCAAACAAAACAGCCGGAGCAGGCTAAATTGATCAGAACCAACAAAAACTAGACGAGTTGCAGAACGACCTCAAAGGCCAACTAGTTCGTGAAGAGACATTACTTTTTCCCCCATTTGATAGTTTCCAAGTACGGTGATTCGAATATACAGGTAGTCAGGAGGCTGGAGTAAGCTAAGAGGTTTTGACAAGGTTAAGGAGTGAGGTTAGGAGAAGAGAGATAGAGAGAGAGCGCAGAAGCAGACCAGAGTAGCATGATATACAATGACATATAACGTCACACAAAAGCAAGAGCACCCGCAAAAGTAACACACGGTCAAGAAGAAAAAAAGTTCAAAAGAGCCTAGCCCAATCCCCCAATTGAAAAGAATTATTACGCCGGTTATTTTTTGCAAGAAATGTACAGTATAAGGAGCGAATTCGAAACCAAGATAGTAGTATAACATCAAGGGACCAAGAAGAAAAGGAAAGATATAAAAAATGTGAGTTTGTAAGCAGGAAGAACGCCTGGTATCTATGCTTGCAGAAAACCTGAAGTGATGGAAATGAAGCAGAAAATGACATAGCCGAAGGAGGAAGAGGGGACGGTGTTCCAAAAAGACCAAAAGGGAAAATGGCTGAATTGTACTGAGGACTGATGTAGTAGTTGTTGAAAGGAGATCCGTTAAAATCTTGTTGAATGTTCGTGGCTTCGTTTTGATCGTGAAAAAGGAAAGGCGACAGTAAAATAAATCCTGATCTGATATATTTTCGGTTACCAGAACCTGGCGCTTTGTACTAAGGGGAGGCAATCGCTGAAGGGCAATCAAGATTGCTTCAATGAACCCTCTCAGTTCGGTTGTAGGTGAACTCCCAATGATTAACCTTTTTCATCAGGTAGTCCATGAGCTCTGTGCTAGACATGGCCATGGTATTTGGTGCTGCCTGCTCGGTTTCCGGCTTATCAGTGACCACTGTGACTTTGTCGGGTACGCCAGAAGTTGGCGTAGGGGCCGACGTAGTGGAATTGGGTGTTTTGCTTTGATCCAGCAGATTGAATAGGACATCTGTGTTGAGGCTACCTGTCGAAGTGGCAGATACAAGAGCACCGAAGACAGTAGTCCTCTGCTTCTGGCCGACCATGTCTACTTGTGTTTTGGAAATGAACTCTGAGATGCCAGTGACTCGCCGTCGCATCTCCTGAATTGTAGTTCTAGAGTTGGGAAGACGGGGCTTTGCCGGTCGGTCATGGACACCATTGGTGTCCGTGCCCTGGGCAGAGACATCCCTAGCCATTGGGTGGGACGAGTTCTCGCCAGGGTCTTCGGATGTACGATTGTTACGTGTACCGGCCCTGCGTCTATTTCGGGCGCTGCGTTTTGTCATCGATGGGGTGTCTGGGACTTCAAGGGCGGGTGTAGAGATGGTGGGAAGGGGTTCTTCCGCTTTGGCAGATGCTACGGTGTTTCTAGTCGGTCTGGGTGGCTCTTCCGATTGCTCTGACTCTATGATGATGTCAGCGTGAGTTACCAGAGTAACTTTGGTGGGTGTAGCAGTACCATCTCGGCGATTGTCCCTTTCCCCTCTGCTTCTTCCTGAGGGCCTCTTGGAGCTTGACTGTGTTGTGGTAGGTGCTGGGGCTGATGCCGGTGCAGCCACTCTACCATTGCGAGATTTCCTGGCGGGTTTATCGGCCGTGTCATCGTTGGCAGGAGTTGGCTCCTTCTTCTCGGGGGAATCTGAGGTTCTTTGTCGTTTTGTGGAATGCCTGTGTGTAAGGGGAGAAGGTTAGGGGCGTCCAAAACTCAACCAACCAGACTAGATGGTCGAATAGGGTGGAGAGGTTATCCTACTCATCAGAAGTTTCACTGGTACCACGCTTTCTACTCCTGGAGCCAGTGCTCTTCTTCTCTTCTTGTTTACTTTGATCGAGGGCTTGCTGGAACATCTGTTCGTCATAAGCTGCGTCGCGGGAGTTCATAGTGGACCGTCGTTTCGTATGGTGGTCTTTATTAGGGTCCACGCGTTCCGGTCCGAATCCAATATAGGTGGAATACGTTCGTCTACGAGGTCATTGTTAGAGTCTTTCGAAGGATGCCGGGTAGACCGGGCTGGGGTAGGAAGCAACTCACCCTCCCTTCTTCTCGTACAAAGTGTGATTCTCAGGCTTGCATTGCTCGCAAAAGTAGTTTTCGGGAGCCAGAGCCTTATCTCTGATCCCGACACACAGGCCATGCTGCCAGACATGGCACTGGTCACATTGGATGAAGAGTCCATCGGTGAGGTCGGTGTGGCTGTCGTCGGAACCGCCTTGGTACTCCTTGAAGCCGCAAATACACCGCGTCTCGCCTTCTTCTTCTTCATTTCCGGAGTAATTGTCTTCCATGTCTTCGTCTACCGGTTCGTCTACTTCGTCATACGAGTCCGCTCGGGTGATGTTGTGCGAGTCACTGCCGTAGCGAGACTTGTTCCGGGCTCGACGGGTAGACGATGAGGATGAGTGCGAGGATGTCGATGTGTGCGAATTGCTGTGATTGGCAGCTGAACGCGCCCTAGATGACCGTCGAGGGGACATTGCTAGGCTGTGATGAGGATATCGCGTCTAGTAAGGGCGTAGACGGAGGAAGGATGCTTCGGGGGAAGGGGAGAGTGTACGGATTCGCTCGATCGGGAGGGCGGAGAACGACACAAAGACTTGAACGGGAGTGATTAGGACGAGATCGTGGCGTTCCAAGACCGTCTAAGTATCGTCTGAATGAACCGGGAAACAAGAGCGGAGGAGGAGAATGCTCATCTGATCGGGTGGCCGCAAGAATCGAGTGATGATTGTTGGAACGGGTCAAAGGGGAGTGGAGGAGAGATGCGGACAAGGGAAAGCGACAAGGGAGTGCCAGTCGAGGAAGTTCGGGATAGATTGAAGCAAAGAAGAGGAGGAGAGATGCGGAGGGAGAACGGATCACAGCAGAGGGAAGCAGAAGCAGGAGAGAAGAGCAAGAGAAGGAAGCAGCAGTAGTAATTGTTGGAGGGGGAAATTTGGTGCATGACCGCCGGCCGAAAGTGATAAATTTTGGTGTGTGGTGTGGTTGGTGTGTGTGTCCGGCTGGTGCTGGCGGGCTTCCCAATCAACCACGGATTGGATTGCTCTGCTGCTTTCTCGCAGAACTTACCACCCACAAGTTCTTTTTAGTCTCTCGCTCCCGTACACAACTGGCGGAGTGACTGACTGTCAAGCTGGACGACGATGACGGGGTTGCGCAGTAGTATGTAGTAGCTGGTGCCCGTACATAGACTCCAGCAGCTGCCGACTAGTGCGAGAAAAAGGTGGCCGACCCAGTTTTTTCCTCACTGCTATTCGGTCACTGCTCTGGTGAGGCCTGCAGTGGAGGAGAGAAAAGCAGGTGCTCCTCTCCATCATGCTGTGCGAGTGCCTTCCAGCCTAAACTGCATAAGGTAAAGACCGACCAGGTCCGGATAGGGTGGGCCTTGTACCAGCACATACCAGATTCTATGGGCGGTGACTTCCTGACCGACTGGGGAAATGGAAATCTTGGTCCGGATTATGTGATGGCTTCTGCTCTGGCGCTATATTTGAACGCAGCTTTGGCGAAAGAGCGACAGGCCTTCGAGAACATGGTGGGCTGAAAAGAGTTCTTCGTTCTTGATTTTTGTTTTTGCTTCTTGGAGTTTCTTTTTTCTTCCCTTCCGATTCGTCGGTCCTCGCACAATCTGGAAATCGTGTCGATGATGCAGGTTAAGTTTGACCGAAATATTTGCTAGCAGGCTGCAGTTATAATATCTCATGCCGTTGACTGTTTTTGAGTAGGGCTATTTGTTAGTAGAACACAATTTTGAAGCATTTCAAAAATTCGGTGATGCCCAATTTTTTTTCGCAAAGGAGTTTGTGAGACAGGTGTGCCCAAGAATGATGATGATACGATGAGATGACTGAGCATTGGGAAGGTGGGGTTCGCCGAATACCTATGAGGAGAAGCGACAGAAGAAGAAGTCCCCTTGATTGAGACCAGATGAATATTGAAATGAGGGAAAAAAGATGTTCAGGAATTGGGCGTCAACAGGGAGCATAAGAATTTTATGGTGAAGGTCCATCAAGACGATTGTGATAGTGCGGGGATCCCAATATCAGAATAAACAGTCGAAATTCAAGCCAAAAGACCTGTTTGCTTGGGACCATCGCCAAAATCGTCATCGTTTCGGACCAAGTAGCTCCAACCCACTTAGGAACCGACCGCCAAGGAGAGGACCAAAGAGGCCAGGGGTGTGCGTCGGTGCTAAGTCTCCAAATTACGCTGCTGTGCGCATATCTGAGCCCAAGGAAAGGAATAAGAAGGGTGGCTTCAGGTGATCCTAAACGAGAAGGAAACCCGAAGCTGAAGGCCTCTCAGGAAGTTGGAGATGGCTAAGCTGCTGTTGAGTAGCATGTCGGGCCGGTTCATTCTTTAAAATATAATTTTTGATGAATTTTTGATGAGAGTCTGAAAAAATAAAACCCCAAGGGCAGAGTTCATATAGAAGGAGAAGTCGTTGACACGCGTTTGGATTCCGAAGAAAGGGAGAGGGAGAGAAGAGCAGGCTCTTCCAGCGGAAGCAGAGGCTGCAGCAGCATCCGGTGCATCGAACAGCGCTTTCCATTTGCTTCTTTGGTGCCGGTTTGCTCCATTCTGTGTAATGTACGAGCCCCTCATCCGTTCATTCCCTCCGCAAGTGCCAGCAAGGCCAAGCGTCCCCCTGCTGTGACTGGCCACTGTGGGATGTCGACAGAGAACCCTGCCTCATTGGTGGAGACGCTATGCATGCTTGTGCAAAGAGCCGACAGCTTCTGGAGATCGACTGGGAACTTTGATCTTTTGTGTTGCGAAGGCGGGGTGATAAGAAGAGGAAAAGAAGCAGCGGGTGATTCACAACTGGTAGATGGTGACATGACGGGAATATAAATTCATGTCAGAAGCGTACTCAGACTTGCTCTGTATCAAAGTGGCAGTGGTTCGTCGTTTTTGTCAGCGTCTTCGGGAGCTGAACTTAACTCGCTGACGACGTTGGCGGTTGGAATTTGAGATTTCGAATGAGTTCATGCAACTCGACAAAATGGACATAGTGGGCGAATAGGGCTGGACATCTGCCTCTCGCCTAGGTAGAGGAGGCTCTTAGGTTGAGGTTTTGAAAGCATTTGGCCTCACATCGAGCATAATATCATGATGTGAGAATTCGGTGCGGCCTCGGTTTCAGAAAGTGCGGGTCGACCCATACCACAGCACAATGTAGCTGCGTCAGATAACCATACGTACAAGATATTTGGTACCTTTGGAAGTGACAAATGGATTCATACTTGAATTCATCCAATACATTAGGACGAACTAGTATCTGCGGATGTCGATAGAGTTGATGAAAAGATTAACGGCGACACCGGCGTCTGCACGGACGAACGAATGCAAGGCTGGTTAAGTATAGCTGTTGGAAGCCATATTGAATTGGCCTAATAAGAGCCGTTGGCTATCGGGTGATAACCATGCCGTCGTAGTCGGACTGATGCATGAGAAACCGGTGACTAGGGTTGGAATTTAATTCATGAAGCTAAAGCTCAAAGTAAGGCGGGAGTTCTTGTGTGGGAGGAGGATCCAAGGCCTTGTCTGTGGTGTTTCATTTTCCTGATTGATTCTGATATAGTCGAGGAATGCTGAGGTGAGGTTATGCACAGTGGAAGGCATGAAACGACGTTCACCACCACCACACTCCATCAAAGCAGGCCCACTCGACAGCCACCTGACTGGCTGATTTCCCCCGCATGAAAAAGGATTCGATTAGTCGATGGCATCGATATTAATTACTTTGTGCATATGTGCAGTACTATCTACTGCATCAATTGTGGATGGGTGTTCTCAACAGATCTAGCGGGACGGTCCGAGGACTCTTTCGTGCATTTCAGCCCTACCCTTGCACGATCTCAATTAACGCAGGTATGAGTGACCTCGAGTTTGAAGTTGATATTGTAATGCTTTGGATCTGATTACTTCCGCTGATTCGCTGTCTTATTTAGAGTGTGCCGTGATTGTTCATTCGCCTCTGCATAGCTAAAACTAGCTGGAGACATATGCAATGCACTCAGCCGTCGCTGAAGAAGATGCCTTGATCCTGAAACCCGGGATATACGAGTGCAAGTGCAAATGCAAGTGCCACTGTCACCGTCACATTCGCTGTCGAGATCTGATCTTGTGTGTCCGGCCTTGAACCCTAGATTTGACAGGTTACCCGATGGGGATGCATATTATACATCCCTGGGTTCAGTAGAACTGAATGGGTCTTCGAACTATGGGGGAATGGAGGACCTTTCGTCCGATGATGGATGGCAATATAAAGAGCTAGCATATGCTGTATCAGGCAAAGCCGAATACCGAGCTAAGCTAGCTGCTTATTCGCTGATGGGTTTTATACACTCAATCAACCTTCGATTTCCATGCCCTTCCATTCGCAAGCCTTTGTTCGTGGCTGAACCTCAATCTAATTTCGAGGAAGTGGTTACGATACCAAGACCGAGAGACGTATACATACAAGCAAAGAAATCACCTCTCCCGGTTTCCAATCAAATAAACGCTTTCGATTTATTTTATTTTTTTATTTACTTTATTTTAAACTATTTTTCTCGTTCGAAATTATTTTTTTATATTTTTTTATTCCGCACCGAAAAAGAAAGTGTGCAGAACGAACAGCCGATTTGAACTGACACACACAAGGACAGCCATTCATTATTATTATTAAGACAGCCAACAACCTCCACCACAAACGTCCACACTCCACTTTCACCCCCCATCGTCATCTCACAGCATACCATCACACCCTCGGGTCCGCCAATTTATTGCCACTACCCTCGATCTCGACTTCCCTCGCAGATGTTCTTATCTTCGTATCATAGAATTGCCCGGTTATAGCATATCGTCTTTGTGTTCGCATCCCTTCCGGCCCTCATCAAGTGGAGCAAATTCGGTTATATCGTTCTCGGAAATTTTAAACAGCTCTTGCTTTGTCGAATCGTCCATCTCTCTGTGCACCGTAGCAAATACACTTGCATCACGTTGAAGGATGGCAGCAGCAGGAACAGCAGCAGCAGCGGGTATGGTCTTTGCTCTCCTCCTCCCTCTGTCCTATACATGAACATCCATCTACTACCACCCCATGTCCCCGGCCGCGTACACTTCATGTGATACCCGTTACATGCATAAACATGTGGTTCAGAATATGCTCAAGGTGTTTTGCCCATCCGCCCTACAGATACAGGCCTGTTCAGCCCAGTGCATGGACGTCCCATCCGACCTCTCCCAAAGAGAACTCTCCGAGACCGTCTATCACCTGAGTCCTCCAAGGCTATCCTGAGCCCTCCTGCGCCACCGAATCCTACACCGCTCTTCTATCTACCGTATACATATCCTCCACCGCCGGGTGGATCAACCGGGTCACCGTCTGGCCATGGCAGCCATGAGCACAATGATTCCTCGGACGAAGATGATGTGTCAAATGCATCCGTTGGACGTTTCAGTAACAGTGGCCAGTTAGATGACGCCCACGACCAGGGACTCGGCGGTGCCAATGACGGAGGTTATGATTGGTCTGAAAACACCAACAACAAGAAAAAACGCAAGATTCCCACGCCTGCTCATCCCGGTGGAGCCACCTCGAACGGGTTTACTACCACCGGCCATAACTATGCCACGCAGTACTCCCAAGCCTCTACTGGGACGTCAGTTCACTCGACTCCTCGGCGATATAGGTCCGCCGGAACCCAGAGATCTCCTTTATCAACTCTGTCAAGCGGTGGTAATGGTGGGATGAGACGAGTAAAAAGATTCCCTGGAACACCAACTACAAGCTCTGGAACATATCCGGAGAGTGGGGGCAAGTCTCCGGGACCTGGCACAGACGATGGTCCAAACACTCCGGACAAAGAAAATCGATTCGAGAGGCCCGGAATCAATGCCCCAACATCTCCATTCACATTTAAGTGCGATTCTCCGGTTTCTGCAAACTTAGCATACTCGCACCCACCGCCGAACGTCGGTGCAAACTATCAGAGGTCAATGTCGACAGTTGGAACTCAGACTTCGCCGAACATGTCGGGAAATAACTCTTACCCACAGCAACAGAAAAAGAAGAGTGCAGCGAGGGCAGCAGCAAGGAGAGAGTATCTCCAGCAGCAGCGTCTTAAACAGCGGCATGCGAGTGGAAACAAGGGTGAAATTTGGATATGCGAGTTTTGCGAATACGAGGCCATCTTTGGGCAGCCACCCGAGGCTTTGATGCGGCAATACGATATCAGAGACCGCAGGGAACGAAGGGAGCGGAAAGAAGCCGAGAACAGACGACGGCGGGCCGAAGAGAGGTTGCAGCGAAAGGGCAGAAAGACGAGCACCAAGAATAACAAGAAGCAGCACGCTCATACTAATGCTCACAACAATGCTCACAATGCTCCACCTCCACCTCCACCACCAAGTCAAACCGACTCACAAGGCACCCAATCAGACCACACTCCAATCCCATCGGCTACTACGACACCAGCTTTGAAACCCCACCATCCTGGAAAGCACCATCATCACCATCATCATGTTCATGGAGACGGCTGCCAACATGACCATCATGAGTATGGTAATGGGACGGCATATCGGAATGGCCACGGCGGATCATGACTCCTACGCATATTGGAGCGTTTCTCCATGTTGATGGCCGTTTTGCACGTGTGTTTTCTGCTTCTAGTTTTTCTTAAATTGTTTCTTTATCTGCGATTTGGTGCGGAGACTTTGCATGGCGTATTGGATTCTGCGTAAACCGCACGATCTTCTTGTCTACGTTTTTACTGTTTGGTTCCGTTGGAGTTCACGGTATACCTCCTTTCCTTTGGAATGTCACAACGCCCCTCTACTCTTCAGTCTGCTCTTGCTCTGCCAGACTATTAGGTTCTGTTATTAGAGCCGTAGCCTTACACTTCCCTTTCAAGTTGAGCCATCGTGCCTCTTCTGCTTCTTCCTCTTCATGGCCTTTCATTTACAGATCACGATTTTCCGGCGATTGCACTTTCGTAGCCGTTTGGAGCGTGTATTTGGATGCCTCATTTTTACTTCCCAGAGACTGTACATACTGTATAACCTTTCCCTTATACCCCAACCCTTTTATGCCCGGTTTCCCCATACCCCAAGACTGCTCCAATCCTTTTTATCCCTGCACCCTTTAAACACCACAACACCCCGAATCAATATCAATTATCGCTTACACAGCTTCTGAATTGCCCTTTCCACTCTCTACCCCGATTCGTGGGCTGTGGAATGGGCGTAGGATTCTGAAGGCAGTGTAAGATTCCCCATGCGACGATTATCAGACTGCCTCGCTAGCAGGCTGGCAAATTGGAACGAAGTCAATTGATGAAAATATAGAATTATATAAAAGAATGAACCTTATGAGATGACGTGACATAAAAGTCGGAGACCCCGCTTTATATCTGCGAGTCCGATATCGATATCGATAGCGCAGAAAAATTTTCTGCGGCGTGTGGTCTTAATTTTTTATTTATAGTAGTTTTATACGGCGGAATGGTGGATTCTAGAACGGCCGTTTTATGCAAGCACAGGTGCTCCACTTTTCTTGACGTCCCATGCATATTATGTTGGTGTTTTTCCAAGGAAAGAATGGGCCATTGTGCATGCATTAGAGACGTCGTCGACGTTGGCACAGACCAAACAGGGGGAGCTTTAACGTGTTAAGATGGGATTTATTAACTCGATTTGCCCCGATGGAATCTTTGCATTTTGCATTTCTTTTCTTTTCGATATCGCACTCTCTGTTTCTTCATTCCTGTTGGGTTTTAATTAACGGTTTCTTTGAGGCTGCTTTCTCAACGGTTCACATAACCTTGTCTGCTGCTGCTGCTGGGTTTGCCGACGGACTAGCTGACTCAGGACCCAGGCGGGCAGGTAGGCTGGCTGGTTAGCTGACACCGCTGGGCTGTAAGTACAGCAGCTGGCCGCTAGTTATTAGAGCGCTTGTCGTCGCCCCCACTTTTTCAGGTCGCAGGTGCTTTTGTGGTCTTCTTTCTCCGGCTTTTGCGCTGAGGCAGAGATAAGCTTGTGACAAGACATCGATATCAGTATCGAGAGAAAGAGGCCCCGTTTCATCTATACGTCTCGTTTCCCGGTTTCAACTCCAACGGTACCGGCCAGCGTCCTACGGTAAAAGCAACAGCAGTGCAGGCGGTGTGAATTGGAATCCTGGTTCCTGCTTATCCCACTTGGCGTCATATTCGGCTGGGGCGTCCGACACTTGCACTGGTTATCTCGAGGCTTTCTTTCTTTCCTGGATTAATCTTTTTCTTGGAATCGGTCATCTTGCGTCTGGTCTTTTTGTTTCGAATTCGTCCGGTCGATATTCCCCCGACGTTTATATAGGTAGAAAATATACGTTTCCATCGCAGGGCCGCATTTCCCATCGACCTAGGGAAGGTTCTTGTCGGCTGGATCCACGTCGACAGGCTGGGACTGGTCCAATCGGGTGGAGTCTGTGGGTTTTCCTGGGACCCGGCTTTGGGGCGCTCCTGCTCCGCTATTGCATAGTCCAGACATCCATCTTCCATCACTAGCTTCCCATAACCATAGGCTGCTTGCCTACATCCTCGTTCTATCCATCAGCCGGGCATCTGCTTGTTCCGTCGGGTGATATCAGCCCAGTCCAATCCAATCCAATTCATCGCCAATCGGTATCCGTCGTTAACGTTGACGGTCGTTCGTTGGTGGTTGTTCTTTGAAGCGAGCTGGTTTGGGCCCCTTTGCTGTCGCCCATCGCAAAACCTTCCTTTCTTCAATCCAAACCTTCGTCATCGCCCTGTCACAGGATCCCGACTTCAGCTTCATCTTCGTCTTTCTTCCTCGCCATCACCATCGCCAACATATTCACCGCCGTCATAACCATCTTCACCGTCCTTACTCGCATTCTCTCTGGCATTCTCCCATCAGCTCCCCGAATCCTTACCTCTCCCTTATCGCGACTGCTCTCCTGCGATCCACCAAGAAGCATCCCGCATTCCTCCCTGCCAATTTACGCGACGAGTGGGAAATCCGACCCAAGGAAATCCCCAATCGCGATCTCTCCCACTCCCCTCACCTCCCACCCTAAATCTCGCTACAGGAACTGCTATCGTCCTTATCCTCACCCCCCGGGCCTGTCGCGCGACCATTCAAAGGAAATTCCCGTTTTTGGCTGACACTTCTCCATCCTGTCATCGCCTCCTTCGCCACTACCGCCCATATATTTACATATCGTCCCGCGCCATAAGTTTACCACTTCCCGCCCCGCACGTGCATACCAGCCTTGGGGGTGTACAAAAACAAGAAAAGTGTGTGTCATTGTGTAACCAGGACGCCCTTCCTCTCTCTCTTACACTCTCTCCTCCCGTCTCTTTCACTCCGTCTTTCTCACCCACAATCTATCCAATCCTTCTCCCATCCATCTTCGCTTTGAAAGCAGCGATAGTAAACCCTCCGTCGTCCGAAGGGAGGATTACACCAAATAAAGTCAGATCCCAGCAGTGAGGTACTACGACAGCCACGTCCTTTTCCTGGTAGCTAGCGACCTGCTCGTCACATCCACCCGATCCGACGTCAGTTACATGCCCATTTATATCTTAGAATAGACGTCGAATCGCGCAGTATTTTACACCTATCCTATCATCGATACATCGCAAGCGGGGTAAAGAAGGGTTCATTTTTTGGTTATTCAGGGTTTTAAAGCCAGGAAAGGGAATAGATAAAAGGGAACCGGAGCAAGGCGGCTTATACACTAAATACGCGCACAGATTGAGAACACTCTTCTAACTTTCTTCAGCTGGACTCTGACAGCCTCACCGCCCCTTTCAAGCGATAACAAAGACGACATCCTTCCCGATTCATCCTTCGTCCGCCTCTTTTTCACGACATTTTTCGCATTAACGGCCTTATCTCAACCACCTTCCCATAAAAAGCGACCTTCCTTATCATTTCCGAAAGTTAAACGACTGTTATATTTGGGATCTGTCTGATAATAGCATTATCAGTACTTTTACGGCTCGATTATGGCACTGGTTGTGCCGAACCCGCCGACACAACCGCGACGAGTCAAGGTTTATGAGCTACGGAATAATGATTGGTTCGATAGGGGGACGGGTTATTGTACAGGGCAGGTCTTAAATGTAGGTGGCGATCCTCCTGATCATTTGGGGTTAATGGAAATGGCGGAAGGGCGACCTCGCTTTGCCTGATGAAGATGGCGCTGGATTAGTGATCAGATAGAATAGGGTGGCTAATTGGGGGTTTTTACACTTTAGGATGAGCCTCATATACAAGTCAAGTCGGAGGAGGAGGAGGATCGGTTACTACTGGAGACGAGGATAGTGAAGGACGATGGATATCAGAAACAACAAGGTTGGGCTTCAAAACTTTTATGATGGGGACGATAGATGGATCTTACTAATGGGACTTGAGTTTCAGAAACTCTGATAGTATGGACGGAACCCAATGGAACGGATATGGCCCTGAGCTTTCAGGAGCCGGAGGGATGTGCTGCGATTTGGTTAGTTTTGAATTCCTTGGGGGGTTCTGTAGAGTCCTGATGATGAGCTGGGGTGCTAAGATGGCTGTTTACAGGGATTTCGTCAACCACGTTCAGAATAGGATAATGTCGCTATCGAGCGCTGGTATGTCAATATTTTATGCCAATGGAAAGGGGTACGCGGCGACTAACACATTTCCGTGGTGCTATAGATGATATACTATCCGACGATAATGAAGCTCTACTCTATTCGGTTAAGCTACCTAAGCCGGAGCTGAATATCCTCCCCAATATCGAAAACATGATGCACACCCTGACGATAAACGCGGCTGGAAGAGACTCGCTGGCAAAGTTCATTATCAATGATGATTACATACCAAAGCTTGTGCCGCTGCTGGATACAGCGGAGGATATGGAAATGTTGCCGGAGCTGTTCTCGTTGTGTCGGATCATGAAAATAATAATATTGCTGAATGATTCCACGATAATAGAGTACATTGTGACGGATGAGGTTGTTATGGGGGTCGTTGGGATCTTAGAATGTGAGCGAGGATAACGGTCCGGAAGAAAACGACCTAGAGGCTAACTTCGAATGTAGATGATCCCGACTTCCCGACACACAAAGCAAATCACCGGACGTATCTTTCGGACAATACTAGATTTAAGGAAGTTGTGACGATTGACAACCCGGACATCAAGAAGAAAATCCATCAGACATACCGACTACAATATCTCAAGGATGTTGTACTGGCCAGGATACTAGACGACCCAACATTCTCTGTTCTCAACTCCCTCATCTTCTTCAACCAGGTCGATATTGTTCAGCACCTCCAGACTAACGGTGTCTTCCTAAAAGCTCTCTTCGAACTCTTTTCCTCGGACCCACTACCACCCGAAGACAAACAGAGACGAAAACATGGTGTCCAGTTCCTGCAGCAGTGCTCTGCTATAGCAAAGAATTTGCAGGGACCTAGTAGATCCCAGCTCTATGCCAACTTTATCCAACATGGCCTTTTCAATGTCATCGACTACGCGCTCCAAAACGACGACCCCGTCACCCGGATTGCTGGCACTGAAATCCTAGTCTGCATGA
Source organism: Arthrobotrys sinensis (assembly GCA_036971225.1). Taxonomy (NCBI): domain Eukaryota; kingdom Fungi; phylum Ascomycota; class Orbiliomycetes; order Orbiliales; family Orbiliaceae; genus Arthrobotrys; species Arthrobotrys sinensis. Next base: position 1,107,457 of record JAJTTV010000011.1, on the reverse strand, counting down.
TCGATAACGATCCACTTATGATGCGGAACTTCATCTTTAAGCAGATACAGGAGAAGACGAAGCCGTTGACTGACACATTGATTGAGCTGCTGTTGTCGGAACAAGATATGGGCGTTAAATCCCAGGTTGCGGATGCGATTAAGGTGCTACTCGATCCAAATCAGGTACAGCCGCTGGAGGGGATTGGCAAGATGAGCGAGATGATGAATGTTGTTGGGACTGCGACAAGACGGCCGCCCGGTAGTAGCGCGGAGGACGTGCACACCGAGGTGTTTTTTACAAGTTTTTACGATAAGAGTGCGAAAAAGTTGTTTAAGCCGTTGTCGGATTTGGAGGGGAGGACGATAGGTATGATATCTTATGTGATGTATGTTTTTGGATCCGGGACTGGCTGCTGACTGTCGGGAATTAGCGGCGTTATCACCTTATGAATCTGCACTGTATACCCATTTGCTCGAGCTTTTGTGTTTCTTTGTGCGGCATCATTTGTTCCGGAATAAGTACTTCATACTCAGCGAGAATATTGCGCCGAGGGTTGCGCAGTTGCTTACTGCTAGTGAGAAGTTTGTGCAACTTGGTGAGTTTCATTATCCTCTCAAACCAAATTCTCGAATCAGGTTGACTAATACTTGGATTTCGTTGAATAGCGGCGTTAAAATTCTTTAGAGCATGCGTCCAGCTGAACGATGAGTTCTATAACCGACAGCTTATCAAGAATAAACTGCTCGAGCCGATATTGAACATTGTGATCGAGACAATGCCGAAGGACAATCTGTTGAACTCGGCGTGTCTGGAGTTCTTCGAGTTTATCAAGCGGGTGTGTATTATTCTATTATTTCCGGACGTGTGAGGAGGTTACTAACTGAAGCATAGGAGGGCATCAAACTCCTCATCAACCACCTCGTTGAGCAATACCGCGAGAAACTCTCGGAGATCACATACGTCGATACCTTCTCATCATTAGTTATCAAGTACGACCAGATACATGATACTACTGTACCATTCTCTGCGGACGAGGAAGTCGGTAATCGTAGTGCAGTGAATGGTGGAAAGCGTTGGGAGGGACTGAAGGATTTGGATGCAGCTGAGGAGGAATACTTTAACGGCTCCGATGATGAGGATGAAGTTGAATATTCGGCTGTGGAGAATAGTGGGAAGAGGATCAAGACTGGTGGGAAGACACCGGCTTCCGCTGCTGCCGCTGGTGCAAGCCCCGCTGGGAGCGTGAAGAGTTTGGTGGATTATCCAGATGATGATGAGGATGTGGTTATGGATACTACCGCTGATGTAAACGGTGAGACGCCGAAGGATACAAGTTCGGCGGGCGATGAGGCCGGTGGGATTGAGAATTTGAATATTGCAAGTCGGGATAGTAGTGTTACTGCTGATGGAGAGGATGCGGCTGCTACTGCTACAACCGCGGCGGGAAGTACGACGCCGACACCGACTCCAACGGCTGACGATCAGGTCATGACCGGGTCGTTACCGCCGACGCCGGATCGGTTGAGTGAGAAGCGGAGGAGAGAAGAGGAGGCGGAGGATGATGGGATGGAGAGATTATTGAGGAGTACAAAGAAGAGAAGCCCGAGTGTGGGGAAGAAAGGAGGTGTGGTACCCAATGCTACAGCCGCGGCTGGTGGAGCAGCTGCAGCTGGCAAGAAGATTTCCATCAGCTTTGCGAATAAAGGCGAAAATGGGAAGAAGAAGGACAAGGAGAAGACTGAGAAGGAGAAGGAGAAGGGAGAGCAGTAGATGGTAGATTCTATACTGCTCTCCCATGTTTGTTTTCCTTTCCTATATTCTTCCTTTGGGTTCTTTTCTTCTCTCCTGGATTCTGGGATTGGTATATTTTGGACCGGAATGAGTAGTATACATACGGCGCAAACATCCTCTTCTGTTCCTCTTCTTCTCCCACTTTGATTACTTATCTCCCTCTTTCGGCTTCTGCGGAACATCGTTCTATACCAAAGACTCAGACCCAAGGGCTGTGACTCCGTTTTCTCACCTGCATTTTTGGTTTCCTCTCTCTTACTTTTTTCTCAGTTATACTGGCACCCAAACGGCCTCTGAAAGACGGGCATTGCGATCATGGCGTTTGTTTCTGTTTCCCTTTTTTCTTCCTTTCTATTTTCATTTCCCATCTCGTAGCTTTCTTTTTGATATACTCTCTTCATCGGGTTAGCTTTTTTTCCTTTTCATACTCTGGGTCTTCTCCCTTTCCTTCTATTCTTCGATGGAAGTTCCCGTTTGTGGTTTGGTGAATTCGTAGGGCTATGTAGGCCTTTACTTACAGCGGAGGAGAAGGCGAGCGGTTGTTGTGAGTTTTGTATGTGGATACAAAGATGAATATAAAGGTGTTAAAACTCTTCATCAAGATGCTACGTAATGCTTTAGATATGGACGGGTTGTAACAAGTTAGAAATGTGCCATTGGCGCCTGTTTCTTTATTCACAAGGTATCTCATGGAAACCAGATCGTTTATATATACAAGTCCTTACACAGGACTATGAAAAAGAGTATTCCTAGAGTAACCTCGCACTCTGGAGTCATAAAGCAACAAAGCATATTACGAAGGGATCACAAAACCCTTGTAGGAATCTTATTAACCCCCCTCTTCCGATCCTCGGCTGGAACACCATATCTATGTCCCACAGCCCCAGCGGTAGCCGGCTTAAGTCTAAACCTAAACCTCTCCGTCTCAACAACCTTCCCAGCCTTCAACCTCTTCTCAATCCGCTCCCTCTTCTCCTTCAGCTCCTCAGCCTCTCTATTCTCCCTCTCAGTCTCGATTCTAATCATCTCGTGAACTTCCACCCCAGCCTGCTTCATCCTCTCAACTTCGATGAGCTCGCTATGAGGCATTCGAACATCTGCGGGGAGGATTCCGAGGGCTTCACTGGCGTCTTTACGGTTGAAGGCCATGGATTCTGGGACGGAGAGGAAGAGTTGGTGGTTTGTGGCTGGATGGATGCGGAGGTCGGTTATGGATTCGTGTTTGGGGAATGGAGTGTAGTGAGTGACTGGCATCATGGCGTGGACACGCTTTTGCATTTCTGTGCATAGCGGACGGCCCTTTTAGGTTGTAAGAGTGGTTGTTAGCGTTATGATTCTCCCTTTTGTGTTAATGCGAGTGGGGGGCAGGTTGGTGTAGATATTGTAAAAGCGATTCAGACTGTTGGGACCCATAGTTTATAACCATGTGTTTTTGATGTCTTATAGACTAATCGAATTTTTTAAGGACTCATCATATTCGCTGATAACAATGGATGAAAAGAAACTCAGAGGCCCTTAGGGGCATCGAAGGGAAAAAGAAATCTTACCTGCTCAATCCACTTATTCTCAATCGCCTTCAGCCTCACCACCGCCGCAACTCTCTCCAGCTCACAATTCAACTCCGCAGATACCCTACGAACCGATCTCCCAGCTTTTATCCTCAAATCTATATGCTCCCTAAATTCCGTCGATATGACAGGGTGGGCTTTAAACGACTTATTCGACGGGAACGGTGAAAGAGTTGCCGACGTTCTCGCGGTATCCCAATCAATTGAATCCAATTTTGCCTTTTTCCGAGATACACCCGGTGCCCGTCCCACCTTTGTGGTAGGGAGAGGACGGGGTAGGTAGTTCATGTAGACGGGGACGTTGTTGGAGGGGTTAGGGACATTATAGCGTGGGGCATATTTTGCCATCCATTCGACGAAGCCATTGCGGGTTCCTGGTGTCTTTTCGAAGCCGCGAGCACGACGGTAGGCTGGTTTTGAGGTGGAGAAGTTGCGAGATGAGGATGATGGAGTGGATGATGATGATGATATAACGGTGTATATGTGGTGGGAGGGGAGGAGGAATGGAAGGAGAGGGGATGATGAGAAGGATTGAGGGATCACATTGCTTGTGGAGGGAAGGCTGGAAGACCGTAACCGCGGCGGCATTGTCTATGTGAAAAAGCTTTAGACGTAGCCGGTTGGGCGACGTCCGTGGGGTTGATATCGTCGACGTCCGTCGAGTTATGGTGGAAGGTTAGTGGTTTAGCTTCGAAGAATGAAAATTTGAATGGGTTCTGGGCGGACGAAAGGGCCAATCACAGATGAGTGTGTTGGGGATGTCGTCCAGGGTCCTTGCACGCAACGCAAAATGGTGAGCTCACTTTTTGAATGCCGCATCATGATACAAACGGTACGGTGACATCACGGAGTGCTTGATTCTTCGCCTGGAATATCTGAACGAAAGGTGAAAAATGTCTAAACTAGCATGACCGGGCATGTTGTGACCGTGTTCACAAGCGTCGGTATGCACTTAAGTCCGTCGCCGTATGTCGTTCAACTTGCAACTGATTCAATCGTCCTCGGCACGAGATGCCCCGAGTACCCTAATCATGACATCTGTAACCTGGTCAAGCTCTTAACCGTCTGAATAAACAATTGAGGAGCTAGAACTTCTGGGGGGGAATCTATCCCGGCCGTGGCCATGCGATGCGGGTTGTAAGAATCATGCATAAATGCATCTGACCGGGATGCCACAACCTTAAAGGTCTGCCTGTCACAACATGTTCGAACGTTAATAGTTTTAGCTTTTGCTGGTATGCCGGCACGTTTTTCTTCATCTCTGACGGTGACATGCGGGATTCCGCAAATCTCGGAGGGTTTCTGCCTCCTCGTCGGAGTATCGATAGGTTGACCATTCTAAAATGCCCTTCTGGGGAGGTGGTGAATTTCTGTCTATTCTTTATTGGGTTTAGTGAACAAGTAAAAATAATTCTGGACGAAACTTCGGCCAGGCGTATACCCTGTCCATTCGAACCGCGATAGATGTAATTAATATTAATTTTCGATATGGATAACCTTTTATTTCGCCTGAGTAGCGATAAATAGCATTGCGACTCTCTGTTGTCTCAATCTGGGACGAAGGCGAAATCTTGAACTTTGGTAAATTATATCTAGGCTATCATATCATGCACTGTATGGGCCCCACAACTGGACAGCAAGAAATCTAGACTTCCCGGCCATTTGGCTTGCATACAGGCCCTTTTTCTTAAAGATCCGCAGAACAATCCGAATACGATACAAATCTCGAAAATAGATAAAGATTCGAAAGTTCGCCAACTTTAGATCCTAATAGCGTCTAGGGTTCTTTGTCGCGCCTATGACGGAACGTCTGTTTGAGAATCCTTCAGACAGTGTCAACTGTTTGAGAAACAACCACCTCGAACGGGCCTAACCTCCAACGACACAGCCACAGAACAGAAAACCAGTTGGACCCTCGAGAACTCGGGTATTGTTCAAAAGAGTATCTTGAACGTCAAAGATCGTGCATCCTAAAAAGTGGGTGCTACGTATGTACTAGCTTATGTGACGAGGTAACATTGCAGTAGCCGGGGTGCGCGAACTGTGCATCTTGTGGTCGAAGCTGCAGGTGCACCTCGGGTGCAGCGAGAGGCGGACGCCACGCATTCCGACAATCTCAATTGACTTCCCTCAAGACTCGAATGCGCACAGAAGTTTTCCTGGATATACCCCTCAGGTGATATCAGATTAGGAGATATATATTTTATTGGTCGTATCGACTTGTAAACTTGGGGGAGCGCCTCAGGAATCGTAGCAGATTATGCCAGGGTTGAGGATTCAGTTCTGTCGGATCCTCATGATATGTCGCGAGCATAAACGGCTTCTGGATGCGAAAGGCAACAACATCCTTTGATTAATTGGCATTGGCGGCCAAGATCTGCTCTTGATGATAATAAGGCAAAGTAACCAGAAATACAACTTGCACACGGGCCAATTGTTTTCCAATGTATGGTGGGAAAACAAAGGGTAAGCGTTAAAATCAGACGATTAGAAACAATCACCTAGCTCCTCGGTGAAACTTTTTAAACATTGTGTACTGAGGTCCGTTTTAGCTCAGGTCGACACACCTATATTAAAGTAATCGGTCCACCTCCAGTACACCCAGAAGTTCCTTCTGGGCGTTACTGCTTCTTCTTTTCTTTTATGCCCACCTTACCTGCCGAGTTCGACTTACCTCCTGTCCTTTCGATGGAATTTTCACTCCTTACTTAACTGAATGGCTTCTTGACCACTTTTGTGCGGGAGCCCTTGCATGCCGCTGTTCGACTGTGCGGCACACCATTCCCTTTTCGTTCTTTTCAACGCAAGATTTCACAGGTTTTCCAACATCACAGGCACATATGCAGCTCTGCATTCAGATCAGATTCACCTAGTATAATTTTGGGCTAGCGTTTATCCCTCTCTGTATCCCTTCCGACCTTAAGAGAACTGGTAGATCATTGTTCTCGGCGGTTGTGCGGGGTTATACATATCGTTCGTTTCGATCAGTATCGACATAACTCTCAGTTACTTATAAAACAAAATGGCATTCGAGGATATGCCCGTTGGGGCGAAATATGCGTATGCACCTATCTTCTTAGACTTAATTGATGTCTAGAACCTAACAGATGTGTGTAGCTTAATTGGTGGTCTTGCAGTGTTTATTACACTACTTTTGATCCTTGGTCGTTTCATGTGGGCGAGAAGAAGGTAAGCTTAGATCTTTCAGTCGGGGGTAGGTTATAAGTTACAGAGGCTAATGAATTATTCAATAGAAAACAACAAAAGCTATGGAAGTCGAGAGATATCAACAAAAATATTGAAGAGCCAATAGTTGAAAAGAAACCTGAAATTTCCAACAGCCTTCCAACTCTTCCTCGCGGAGCCACTCAACTCCCCATAAGCGGTCCTGTGAGACCACAAGATGATGAGGACCACAAGGAAGAATACAGTCGTACCGCCAGTTTAATGCCACCGGCAGCTACAGCCTCGCGGCCGACTAGTTCACGACCACATCCATCCGAACTCACACTAGGGCCAAGAGTACACCCATCCCGTCAAAGACAAGGATCCGTCCACAGCGAATTCAGCAATGTACCCACTGAATTCAACATTGGAATGAAATCACCACGGCTTCTCCCGCCGCAGCAGGCACGGCATAGAAGAAATCATAGTGAAGATTTCGGAGAGACATATCTCCCCGTACCCTCAACATCCCAACCCCAACCTAGAAGCATAACTCCACCCTCACCATCCGTATACTCCCCCGGAATCGAAAGAGAGCCATCAAGACGAAGACCGGCCAATATGACCAGCCCAATCGACGAAATGACAAGCCCTAGCGACGATATATACATCCGCGCCCCACGACTTTACGACCCCCCAAGCATGGCATATGGTGAAGCTGAACTGCCATACTCACCACCAAGAAGAAATAAACCCCATGGCGCCTACCAACCCGGTGGCTCCCTTAGAAGAAAGAGATCAGTATCAATGCAAGATCCCTCCACAATACTCCGCGCAAACTCCAATGCCAGCGGAGGCAGTATCAGGCGAAAGAATAGTCGACGAGGCGGCCCAGGCGACAGACTCTCCACGCAGAGCGAATGGGTGGATACCCTTACAGTTATCGACGACAATGAAGGCGATGCACCGGGCACTCCAAAACGAATACTATCACCTGCAACCCAACGACAACTATTGATGCCTCGCAAAAGCACTGTCAAGAGAAATAGATCTATCAAACAGATTCCAAACCCAATTCAGACGTCGGCGCCATCCAGCAACACTTCGTGGAACAACTCTATTATTGCAGAGCAAGCAGCCGCGATTAAATATAGCACAAAGAGAAACCGCAGCAAGTCGCCACCAAAGAGCGCAAAGACAGATGCGGAACCTTAACTGCATCGCCATAAAGATGTCGCGAAATAAAAAAAAACGAGGACAAAAATTGAAAAAAAAAAATTTTTTTATTATGGTAATGCGGTCGGTACATATTACAAACTGTTATGAACCTGGTTCGGATGTAGACGATCTGCTTGCTGTGTCTAATTATAATACCTCTCTCTCTACACGTACACGGAGTTCTCATATTACTAGTACTATTCATATTTGCTTACCACGGAGTTCGGAAATCTCATTCCTGTATGATATCCAATGCAAAAAGTTTTCCAAAAGGCCCTTAGAAGATCTTAAGCAGTCCAATGATCCCAGATTCTAAAATTTGTAGTAGTCCACCGATTTTCTTGTGTTGAAAGGTGGTATTTCGTGACAGGCTAAAATCGGCGAAAGTTCCCGCCAATCCGCCTAAAAAGGAATCTGAGCTCCCCGACATCGACAAACAACCTCAAAGCAAAGAGCCCAAAAGAAATTAGCAAAAAGGAACTGCCCGAAGGCCGTAATGCGTCCGCCGGGAATCGAACCCGGGGCTGATCGAAGCTGCTGACTGGAAGACCAGTCGTGGCAACGATCAATTTTACCACTAAACCACAAACGCTTGCTTTGTTGAAGCGATGAGAGAACGGCATGGTTATAAAGTGACTTTTCTGATACAATGTTGGATTTTGAAGCGGCAGCCCTGGTTTCTGACACATTACAAGGCCCGACAATACACTATCTGAGAGCTGGGGCAGGTATACATGTAGTCTCGATGACCCTTCTTGTGTCCAAAAACGGTGTGATACAAAATTTTATTGTTTATTAAAAACCCTTTAAAATTGAGTTAAATCAGTTGAAGAATTGAATTCAACCTCGAATCCTATACATATTCCTGAGTTATTGCTTGTTGTAGTTGGATTCAATTTGGTTTCGATGACAATAGCTTTTATGATAGTTGAGCCTGATGACACTTTTATCTATAGATTAAGTTGAATTCAACTTTTCAACTGATATAACTCAATTTTAAAGGTTCTCTAATAACGATAACATTTCGTATCAGATCTTTTTTGGGCATACGAAGGTCATCGAAACTAGTATATGTGTAGCTAGAAGTTCTGGTTCAAGTTGTAATGAGAAATTTTGGGGGATATTCGATGAATTGAAGCAGTGCCGATAATGGGACTACAGAATGCTCAGCATACACGACATAGCCTAAGTTATATTTAGTGGAATGCCGAATTGGCCTCATGAATCTCGCACGGAGGGATTTCGGTCAACTTAATCGCACAGATGCGGGTGTTTTTGCGGTTTATAAATCTGGCTTTGAGCTTTTCAATACGAATTTTCAGTTACGTTAGTAGGTCTAACACTGGTTTAGTATGGAAAATGTTGATTCGGATGTCCAGCACCTGTCGGCATCACCACCCTAAACTCCTAGTAACTTACACAAATCTCAAAGCAACTACTATGTCGCTAATACAATGACGGATGTCTAATCAGGCTACCACAAAGCGCCGCTAACAACCAGGTATAAACAACCCCACAACTCCGTCTACACCGCTAACCAATCCACCCGCTAAAACGCAACAAAATACCACAATCTAATGACCCTGCAAGTCACTCCCGTCTTGCCAGCTTGTACAAAACGGACACCTCTTCGCTTTTGCTGAAATATCCTTCCTGCAGGCAGGACACTTGGTCTGGTACTTGATAATGGCTTCGCTCGAGAACAGGGAGTAGAATTTCGCGAGAGCGTAAAGCGTGACACCGAGTAGCATGAATTGAATAAATTTTTCTAAAAAGTGTCTAGAATCGCTGTTAGCTTTTTTCTAACCGTAGTACTATGTAATCCTAGATTGTTGAAAGTAAAATACGCACCCATAATTCCAAGTAATGGCTCCGTCGTCTTGTGCTTGCTGGAAGGTATTATAGTGGGCGGTTGTATTGTGGCCTTGCTTCAGGACTATGAAATTTTCGGCAAGGCTTTGCTGCCACATTAAGGATATCGGGGGCAGAATGATATCGGCGACGAGAGAATTGACGACGGATGTGAATGCGGATGCAACACTGTGTTGCCGATGTTAGCAATGTTGTGACGTAACACAACGGTCACACAGTTCAGGGGCAGCCGATGAGCGATGCTTGTGGGTGGCCAGTGCTCGTGTAGTTACATGTGCTCAGGATACTTAGAGGTTTAGGTAAGCTGAAGGTTACTTACATGAGACCGACAGCGACTTCGAGGACATTGTCACGGAGGGCGAAGTCTGTTATCGATTTGATGGTCAGTGGCAGATAACGGCTAGATCTAGACCTGTATGTGGAGCAGTACCTCGAAACCCAGCCCAAACGGACGATACTCGGCGGACAGCATCCCGCCCGCGGTTGATAAGTGGTAAGCTCTCGCTATCTATGCTTGACGGCATGGCGAATCGAGATTGATGGGATTTGATGAGGAGATTGAAGTCGAAAGATCAGACGAAGTTCGCTGGATTGGATGGCAGCACTAGCTAAGTGAAGGCCCGAGCTTGCCAAGAGCTCATCGAAACATGCATCTGCACCGCTGTGTCAAGCGATTGAATGATGTCAATGCAGAGCAAACCTTGCTTTTCGGTTTTGGAGTCGGAATTCAGTTCAGAACTGATTGGGGGATTTCACGAAAGACAGTTCTAAACACGCTTTTGAAGGTTGCTTGCAGAAATCACTTTCGAAACCCTATTTGTCACGCGGCTTTGAAATTTATAAACCAATATCATTTAAATAACATTGGAGAATATCAACTTTGCTTGTTTCTGTATCGCAACAGCGAGTAGTTATATATTCAGAGTCAACTTCCGTCTACTTCTAGTAACACACATACTGCGGACCGTCTATCTGTTGTTATTTTGTCTCTTGAAAATAGATATCACTTAATTCTTGCCAGTAGCTTGATAATATACATTAAGGCTGACTATTTCTCGTACATTATAGGAACTAACATATTGGATATACAAACATCAATTTTCTTCGATCCTTTTGAAAGCATTCTTCTAACAACCCCAGCGTTTACTAAGCTGGCCTCTGACAACACCCGGAACGAACTTCTTGGTGTGAGAATCGGTGAAGAAACCAGCTGGGTTGGCAACGATCTTGTCGAGGGTGAACCCGTCGCCACTATCAACACCATTGGCTACGATACCAGTCTTGAACGGCCCCTTGAGACAACCACGGCTCTTTCGGTACTTATCATTACCGACTGGGTTTGGAAATGCAATCCTTGGTGGACCACTCTTGCCCTTTACGGCCTCATGAATATGAGTAGCGGTGTTAGCCGGGGATTGGTAGTCGCCGGTGACGCCCCAGAGTTCAATGTGGTAGCAAATGACTTGGGACGCGATGTTGATTCCGTATCTGAAGCGGCCTTTGGCTCCTGGTTCCCCAGGTGCTGGCATGGAGGTATTGGTTACGACTTGGTTTGGAGTAGCAATGACATCGTAGGTTGCGTCAAAGAACCACGATTCATACTTTGCTGGTGCCTTTCCTCGTCCGGCTGGGAAGGCAGAGGCGAGGCCGAGGAGTGAAAGCGCAGTTGCGATAGTTGCAAACTTCATATTGGGATAATCAAATGTCGATAGAGCGGGACTCAAAAAGATCTTAAGACTGAATTAGGTATGAAGGTAAGGGATATGTGTATCTTTGTAGAAACAGCTGGATGTTCCGAGAATACAAAACCAGGATCTTAGGGAATTGACCGCAAATTTATACACACAAAAGAGCATGCGAAAGCAACTGCTTGTTGATATGATGCAAATGAATCGATTGAATCGATCTGGCGGCAAAGCGAACAACTCCGCTTGGTATCAACGTACATGGTGACGATGGAGACCGCAGAAATATGCAATATCTAGTTGGCATTTTGCTTCTTCAGGTCTGGACACTCTTGGTATAACTGAGTTCATCAATGAGAAGGCCTCACGATAGTTATAAATCGTGCCAATGCTACATCCAAGTCTTTTCTATCTCTTGGAGCGGGATTTGTTAAAAGTTTTGACCCAAGGAATGCCACCTGTTGTTGTATCTCGAAGGCTGTATGGAGAGCGGACTAGTACGATAAAAGAGTTCATCCTCGCATTGGTATTGTCATGGTTTGTCACACCTTAGCCGGCCGTATGAGAAACGACAAGATCGCTGTCACCTAGCTAGATCGATCCGAGAACCGAGCGGCTGAGTACGTCTCGATTACTGCTAAGGATATAGAGACAGGGATCGAACCCCATGATTTCCTCTTTCATGCGGTGCGAAGGGAATGGGAAATGGGCAGTGCCTGCAATTGACACCCCTTTTGAGCTCTGTAGTGCAAATCCTGTATCATTTGTGGAATACGCAGATTCGTTTTGGGACTTTCGTCGATACATCGGGAATTATACCAAGCCCTTGGAAAACGCTTTAGGAGATGAGCTCGCAAAGCAGGTTTTTTTGGGATGGGTTGGCGTACGTAGATGTACTTTACCATTCCAAAATATGAATAATGAAGAATGTACGAATACTTCAAGTCCACTCTTCTCGGTCTGTGAGCTTGATTGGATAGGTTTATCGCGGTCGGTGATCGGTATACCAGTACTTTACTCAATGATGTGCTGCGAACTCAGAATACGCCTTTCCGAATGGGATTCCCTCTTTACCCAAGGTTATGGTATCGACATAAGACAGGATCGTTAACTTGGACTACTCATTCGAAATTCTCCTTACTTTTAACCCCTTATCTGAGCACAGGAGAAGATCAATAATGCCAACAAAACGGAGGGTTCTTCCATCCAGAGTTTAGCATTGTCGCCGTTAACATATGCTTGCGAGCTAGCATTCATGATATCTACATAGTACAATCCGGTAGGGCGCCAGCAGCCTCAAAGGCTAACGTAAGACTATAGTTACCAGGGAAGGTGCTGTCCGTATGAGATATCATCTAGCGGTACTGTTTTATCAGTAATTAATAATGCATTTTAAAATCCAACAGCAATGGAAGTCCGCAATTGGAATAATACTATAAGGAGCAAAAACCCGTGCCATTTTCGATATAACCGATCAGTTAACCTTCTACAGGTTGAGGCTAGTGGTGTCACCTCGGGTACCTCGAACACGCCGATGTAGATGGTTGAGGGTCTCGGTGGAGTTAGAAGGCGAAGCTGTGTTGCGTAGCATCAGAGATGGTAACGCATGGTTAGGACTTGTCTCATGAGCAAAGAAGTATCTTCGCGTCGCACGACCAAAAAGATTATGGGACGGTTTATCATCAAAGGGAAGGGTGGTTTGGGTCATCCGGGTCATTCAAAGGGAAAAAAGTGCAAAAAAAACTTTTAGCTACTCTTTGTTGAAGCGTGTCATCCTTAGTGCAGGGGCCATGCTAATCTTCTCTGTATCGCTGTTGAAAGAAGGAATGTTAGTGATCGGGTTCGAACGCGGGTTCTTTTGGCAGAGAGGAAAACCTACTTTCAAATTGACCATGTGACCCGAAGGTCAAACATTCGAAAAGTTGTTTGCAGTATATAACGCCATTAGAAATTCCAAACACGGAAATGTCACAAGGCAACACACCCACATCCAAACGATTAGCGAACTCGAAACTAGATAGAGGAGTAGCACATATGATTTAACTAGGAACATATTGAATTTCCGACCTAATTACACGCATTAATAAGTAATAAAAGACAATATTCAAAAATACTCTATATACGGTACGTCTTAGTACCAACATTCATTCCTGCCAGCATCATGTCCATATGTCTATACACTATGTAAGTGGCTGCTCTGGATTATTTGCTGTTCCCTTCTGAATACCCCCATTTTCAAACCTTTACATGATGATCAGTATTTAGGTATATATCTATGGTTTTACTCTAGCATATTAAGTTTATCAGAAGCGTCGGCGGGTATTTTCTGGAATAGATCCATGAAAAGCAGCCATTCCTCATTACCTTTGATACTATCTCCGTCCCGCTCTAAGACTGTCACCGGGTTCATGGGTAGATCGCATCGGTAGCTCCGAATCTGTTGTCTACCAGTGGCCTCAAACGCTTTTACGACTCTCCGTCCAACGGTTCCATCGCTTACTAAAGTATGCTCGCACTTGTCATCGGTGAAGAAGTGACAGGTGCATCCCATAATTTCCCAAGCTCGCAGTACCATCCCACGGCCCGTCTCGTTAGGGAAAATTACAGTACAGGTACCTCTCCCCGTATCGGCTGCTATATCATTCTTCAGGAATTCTTTGAAGATTCTGTATTGAGACATCTCTCCGTTTTTAACGCCATCCACCCCGTTATAGTCTTTATCGATATCCCCACCATTCGAAAACGCTATTGAGCAAGATTCGAAATCTGTGTACCCATTGTCTCTGACACATTTGAAACTAAAAGGTCGCTGGGAGGCGTACCTCTTTGAAAAGACATTTTGCTCCGGCCCCAGCCGTAGCGGATATTGATCCGGAAGATCATCGTTTACACCAGAACATTCACCGTCCTGGTACAATGTACATTTGCAATACCCCCGAATGGCGTACATGTGGTAGTCGCGTTTCCAATCTAATGCCTTCCTGATATCCCCGAAACGATAACATACTCCATCCGGAACAGAACCGTCGTCAACTGATTCAGAAGTACTCAATGGGGTACCCTCCCACCAAATAGGATCACTCTTTACGAAGAATTCCTCTCTGTGCCAAGTGTAGTAACCTACGCGGCAGATGGGATCCGGGCTCCCAATGTTAACTCGCCACCGGCGGAACGGTGGACTATTTGGCGGTAATGGACGACCGTCGCGCCCTTTCTCGAACTCATAGCCTTCGGGTTTAGGTATGGCAACCGCCGAGTCGATGCTAAGTACAGTCCATACCCCTAGGATAGTGGTAATGGAGTATATCAATTTGCTTAACATTTTATATTATGGACGCGTTCGAAGGCTTATATATAGGTTAAGAATTGTTTGGAGGGAATGGCAAGAAAGCCCTGGAGATGTAGGATAAAAGAGTGGCCTCGGCTGTAAATGTACTAGGCCTATCGGCTAATGGGCTAATAGATATGGATTGAAGAGGTAGACAATCTCCGATGTAAGCGGCTTAGAAGTAGCGTTTGCCATACAGGTAAGACCTGCCATAGACTGGAGCTCGGGTATGGGTTGAAAAGTGGGGAAGTGTATCACCGATGACGTGCAGGGCAGTCTGCTTTTATGCTTAATTTTGACGGTACTTATCTGTCCATATTCTAAGTGAATGTGTTATATAATTATAGCCACTACATGCATGTCGCTTTATGCGATGTATATGCATATGCTGGTGAACAGTTCCAGACCTCCACAACATGCCGTGGAAATTTAGCCCTGAAACTCCGCTGTAAATTGTACAATTGTGTGATTGGCAGACCGGGTGGCACGACACCGTTACGGCTTTGGGAATTGGGCTGAGAGTGTACAGTCATTGGATGGGCCATCGTAGAGGTTAGCCGAAAGTTTGTACTGTGGCTTAGAATTACAACTGAGTTAGGCAGTGCCTCTAAAATAAGGGAGTTAGGGTCACGAGCTAGCACAAAAGCTGGCTAACAACATCGAGGCGGAGTACATTTGTACTGCGCAAAGGAACCGACTAACGTATGGGTAACTTTTGAGGCTAAATTGTGGAGATTATATATCTGTGCTAGTCTAGATACTAGACGCTCGTTTGGTGCTAAAAGGGTGGTGCAACATTATCTGCGCCCTTCCTGACAAATGGTTTATAAGTTTGGGAAACGTTTAAACGTTTAAACCGGGAACGTTATAATTTATAACCCTGGGGAGTTTCAGGATAGGTTTGCATATTTGTGTGGCGTAGACGTAAAACATTATACACGGATAACTAGTTGTATCCTAAGCCATGCTTGCAAAGATTTATAGATCATCTCCACAAATTTCAACTTCGCCAGAAGTGACATGGAGGCTATCTATGGGGGTTTCCCCAGTGGAGTTGCACAGCAGAAATCTGGACTGGTTCTAGAATTCTGCCCCTCTACCTACGCCGCAACACAAGCCTCCCCACTTGTTTGTTGCATCTTTTCGAGTTACCCTGGCTATAACCTACTTTCGACGCCGCACAAACACCAGTCCATGCACAACTGCACAGCCCAGGATGTCGAAACCAAATATCAAAGGCACAGTAACTTCAGTCGAGCCCCTCAATACTACTGATGCAAAATGGGTTAGACTCGTCAAGTATGTTCTCCCAGCGAGCTCAGCAACTTTCAATGAACCCCCCTCACTAACCAGTTTCACAGAATCTCATACGACGACCCAAATTCTACCCCACGAACCTGGGAATCCTCCGAACGATGCACTCGTCCTAAGGGCTCTGAGTCCGATGGAGTTGGGATTATTGCCGTTTTGAATAATCCTGGCCAAAAGCCTTCGATCCTGCTGCAGAAGCAGTACCGCCCACCTATTGATAAAGTTTGTATTGAAATACCTGCAGGCTTGATCGATGCCGGTGAGACGCCTGAGGAATGTGCTATCCGGGAGTTGAAAGAGGAGACCGGGTATATCGGTACCCTAGCCGAAGGCGACGATGGTGGCAGCGTTAGTGCCTTGATGTTTAATGATCCTGGGTTTTGTAACACAAATCTTAAGTGAGTGATTCTATTAAACTTAAGGGCTGACTATGGTGTACTGATAATGTTATAATACAGCTTCGTGCACATGACGATTGATATGACGCTTGAAGAAAACAAACATCCTGTGCAGAACTTGGAGGAAAATGAATTCATTGAGTGTTTTACCGTTCCACTTGATGAGCTTTGGGAGGAATGTAGAAAGCTGGAGAAAGAGGGATATGGCATCGATGCCCGAGTGGGGACCCTGGCAGAGGGCTTCCGGGTTGCAAAGATGTGGAATATGTTTAGATAAGGCACTTAGAACCCTTAGGTGGTATTAAACGGAACTAGACAGCAACCGGGTCGTTTTAATTCATTAGGGGGAGTTCAAGTCTTTGATATACTAATAGTCATAATCCGAATCGTCGGCATCTGTGATAAACCCAGCTACTAGGTGCCAATCCGTCTTGCTTTCGTCATAACCCGCAAAGAAGACCTCGTGAGGAAGTTCCGTTTTTACCCCCCATTTCCTTAAAATCGGTTCTATCTCCTTAACAATTGCCTCTGTGACCTCTCTGACCGTTGTTCCCCTCCGCAGATTGAGAGTTGCGGTCCACATATCGCCCGACCACGTAGAAAAATGCATAACATTTAACCAGACGGTGAATCTATAATTGTTGCTTTCTGCCTCGGCTTTTGACTCCCCTGCGCCATCTTCGGTATCATAATAGTAAGTATTGTATCGTCTATTCTCCACTTCTCCAACCTTTTCTCCGTCTATAGTTTGTTGTGCCTTTCTCGTTAGGAGGGGTTTTGGGGTCTCTCCGTCGCGGAGGGTGAAGGGTTGAGGCGGGTTTGTTGCGAACGGGGTTAACATGGGTTCGTCTAGAAATATACAATCTGATATATCTCCAGATAATAATACTGTCGAGGTATCTTTTGGTCGACGGCCTCCAACATTACTTTGATCGCGCGGTAGGCCGTCTGAGCACAAGAAACCCTTGAGAATTCCGTTTTGAACTATGAAGCTGAAGTGCGGTAATATCCGACTTTCGTCTGGTTTCTCGGTGGTCCATATCACCAGCCGGTGACAAGAAACTTTTGAGAACGCTGAGAACCCATACCGGCTTCTTTTCATCACTTGTTCATTAAGTATGATATCCTTCCAAAGAGGACATATCTTCGCCGCCGTAATTTGGTCCTCAATCGACAGGTGTGACAAAATCTGCAATTGCATTTCAACGGGTAAGGTTAACACCGTATACGCAACTGGGTCGGTGGCAGTCACAGGCGCAGGCTCGGAACCTCGTTTCTCCACAGAGGCTTGCATTGCATTATCTGGTTGCTCCTCCAGGAAGCTCCTACATAACGGTTAGCCACATTTGCTTGTTTCGCTTAATAACCTTAAACGGACTTCATCATGTCGGTATGGTTGCATTCGCGAGTTTGAATATTTCTTGGGTTGCACGGCGGTTGAGACAGCCGGAAGGACTAACCTTGGATCAGCTTGCTTGCCGAAAGATTCGAAGCTATATGGATGGGGCGAAGTTTGAGTTTATAAAGATTACTGATACTCTCAGCTGTTCAGGTGAACTGGGGAAGAACAGGATTGAAAACGATTGAGGGCGGCGGATGAAATACAAGAATCAAACCACAGCGCTGCAGAGCGTAAATCCTGACAAAGGCTTAAAAATCATCTAAATGGGGCACAAGGTGTCCCAGAAGGGTTCACACTGTATCGTCGTGCCATTTTGGCCTCTTTGAGCCTTATAAATATATCCAACATGACCAACGCAAAGTTAATTTGTTTCCACAGGTGTCGAACCGGGTATCTGCTTCTAGAAACCAAACTCGGATATTATGGCCTTGTAAGCTTTCTGGGCACTTGGTATACAGCGAAGGCGGTCCAACAAGCTCGCTCGGAAAGCTTAGGATCTTCGATGGACAGATGACGCTGTGTAGGTTATAACGTTAGTCTAGAAACCCGCGCAGGTATATCGCACATATCCGATGTATTATAGCGCCCGCCCCACGATGCAATGCTCTTTCTTATCTATAAAAGGCGGCCTAAGAACTCCAGCGATCTTAATTTTTTCTCTTCATCGAAGGAAGCGTGCGACTTTCGTTTGGTAACATTCATTCTTTTGGTCTATTCTTGAGGCCCTTTCATTCTTTTCACTATACACTCTCTTGTCTCTAAAGTCTCCGACTTTTGTCAATCATTTAGATACATCTCGAACGAAAGCAAGTACGGGAAATCAAACTACCAGTCAAGATGCAGATCCTTATCCCAGCCCTCTTGCTTGGAAGGTATGTTTACGGTTATTCTGTTAAGGATGAACAAATCCTATTAAGATACTGACTATTAATATTCGTATCTTAGCTTCATTCAATCGAACGTAGCTCTCGCCTACAAAATGAAAGTCCTCACCGAAACCGAAACCGTGACCAAGTACATAACGATGAAGGCACCGGCAAAAACCGTCATCTACACAAAAACCATCCAAAAGCCACCAGGCCCGAAGGATATTGAGGCCTACGCCTCCTACAAGGGGCTCACATGTATCAAAGCCCCCAAACCATCAAGGACCACCAAACAACCCACAACAACCGAAGAATCGTGGGTTAAGAACTGTCCTCCATCCGTCACCCTCACGGCTGTTCCAAAATGCCCAGCAATCCGGTGTATGGCTAATCCCGACTGCCCGGTATACGATGAGGCGCAACCAATCGAATGGGATTGCCGCTGCAAGGATAGACCACCAACTACCACTCATTGGGTTAAGCCATGCCCATCGTGCTGCCCACCACCACCTATCCGACGTTACGAAGACACTTGCCTTGGAAGAATGAGCATTCTACCATACTTCACCACGAAAGCGGGCAAAAAGCCCGCGCCGACTGAACCGGTTAAGGGTATTGCTGTTGGTGAGCCTAACCCGGCCGCTCCAAAGGAGGATGAGCCAAAGGAAGAAGAACCAAAGGAAGAGGAGCCAAAGGAGGAAGAACCAGAAGAGCCAAAGGAAGACCCACTACCACCTAACGAAGATTAAATTCGCCACACCACGATGGTAGATGTAAATAAGGAATACACGAATGGGATCTGAATATGCGAAGAGGAGTTTTTAGGACATCAATGTCCCACAGAGGGTTGTTAGAAATACCATCTTCTGTAAAGGCAATGGAAGATAAGAAAGTGGCCCGTTTCCCATAAGATGTATGTATCAGCGGCTAGAAACAAATCCAATCGAATACATGGAATGGTAAAACAAATGACCTCCCGCAATTGTAGCCCAAATTAAAGTACACCGGTGTAGTTCATGACCTTCGTTATTGTTACCATACCTTAATCTGGTATGGCATCCTTAGAGAAAGCGAGCATGAAAATGTTGTTACAATGCTTAATGAGATGAATCGAAACAAATAAAATACCAATCAGAGTTCAAGCATGACCTTCTCCCTGTCCAGATGATTGTTCATCGGCATTGGATTGAGATTGTCTTTTGGCAATTTCAGCAGCAGCGGCACGGGCGTGCCCGCTCAACCATGCCGCGTACTCGATTTCGTTGACAACCGCTTTCTCCAAGAGCTTATGGAGCCAGATATGAACTCCCTTCAAGCCGATTTCGGTTTCGGAAGACAACGCACCGATATACCCACGGAAGACGTCCGCAAGCTCTTTGGTGGTGATGGTGCCCCAATCACCGTAGTGGTGGATGTGCTGCTCCATTCTGTAGCAGATGGCGAAGTAGTGGGCTTGGTTATCGGTGAGGAATGATTGCTTGATTTGCTAGTGTCCGAAACACCATCAGAAAATAAAAATTATTAAATCGAGGAGAAAGGCTTACAATTTGAAGATCAAAATCAACCTCTGTTCCCTTGGAGCCGATGATGTCTTCCAAAACATCACCCATAATCATGGCGCCAGTGCTAGCATAGGAAGGCTCATCTCCCTTCGACTTGGAAAATGCCTTCTTGAAGCGACTTCCGCCGGTCTCACTAACTCCACCACCGTTGATGTCCTGAAGATTACCTTCGTCTTTCTCTCTCATCTTCTTATCGATCTTCAAGACCTCCCTGAGGACCTTTCTGTTCTTGATGTCTGGCAACGCAGGGAGTTTAACAACTGGTCGCGTCTCAAAGGGCTCCAGATGGCCGACAGGGACTTCCAAGGGGATGATGTTGTTGGAATTCATGGTAGCTTTCTTGTTGCGTGGGTTGATGGCTCTGTCTGCACTGGGTCCGAAGCAGGAGAGAGTATGAATGCAGTCCATGAACTTTCCCATGGCCTCGGGAGAAGGGCTGATTCTGTCTTCGACGGAGGGTCTTGGGAGCTTGTGTTTTTGGATGAAATGTGGAGGTGAATCTTCATCAGAGGATAGAAAATATTGGAGGTCCTCGGGTTCGAGTTCCTCTGGTCTCTCTGGGAGAGGGAGTTTGGGGGAAGGAGGGGAGGACTCCGTGGAGAGTGATTGGGAAGACATGTCGGTGATGATGAGTGTAGTCCGTGGGAGTGATGTATTGTTATTTCTGCGTGGTTGCTTGAAGCAAAGACGGTTGCGGAGTGGAGATGAATTTTGGGAGAGATACCGAGAAGGCCTTTATACTGAGCGTTGACCTAGTTATAAATTTACTCAGAAGCATATGCTGCAGTAGGTGCTCTCGAATTCTTCTATACAACCACCAGCTAGGCTAGAATACACTTACACAGGCTACATTTAAACGATTTTATACCGGATCAAGCTGATGAATAATGTCTTTATCAAACTCGGATTCTGGTGATAGTTAGCTTCACAGCAAATCGAATCTACATAAGTTGCTGTTGCATTTTGACGGGTTTTGTGTTGCTGGATGGAGCTTGTGTCTCCGCAACATCATATAGACCTATATAGAGTGCTCTCTCTTCGATGGGACCCGAAGGCTGGGTGCTTTATGGATACCTCTACCTAAGTATCTGCCTACTTACCTAAACCCGGTAGTTAAACTACTCGAGAATTTACAATCGGGACAATGTTGTTCCAATGCTCCAACAATGGGGTATTCAATTCAGCTATCTCAAACTTTTATTCTAAGAGACTCGAGTTCCTGTATTTTATAGCGCTGTACCCTCCTTCTTCTCAGACTCCTCAGCTACATTCTTAACCCCAGCCTTCGCATCTACCTCTGCAATCTCTTTATCCTCACCCTTACCCTTCGGACCCCTCAACATATTCATAACCCTCCCTTCTGCTGCAACCACATCCGCCCAACCCTCTAAATACTCCACAAGAGCCTTCTTCAGAGTATCCACTTCTTCCTCCACATTGCCATTTGAGAACCTGAACATAACCATGAAGTCCTCCTTCGGTAACTTCGCAATCTTGAGGAACTCATCCGTAGACTTCAACTGCGCCACCACAAGTGCCAATTTACCCGCCTGATCTCCACCAGGAAGTGCCGAAAGCCTATCACTCAAGCTCTTCGGTTTCTCGATGGTGACTTCCTTACTCTTGGTATCGTCTACCTCGACCATCTCTTCTGTCATGATGTAGTGTACCAAGTGCATCTTGCTCGGTTCCGGTTCCTGCAGTTTACCGACCATCCACGGGTTCCTATAGATCTCTGCGTCGCTCTTCAGAAGAGACAAGATGGTCTTCTTTTCCATCTCTTCTCCCTTGTTAACCTTCTCGATAAATGTGGCGATGTTCTTCCTGTTTTGAATCTTGACCATGTCAACCTTGAACCTCCTTCCAATTTCCTGTCGCTTTGCTTCCAATTGCTCATAGATCTTCTTTGCTTCCGTAACATCACTCTCCGCGGCTTCCCATAATTTCCCCTTTAAATCCTTCAAGGAAGCAGCCCTCTTTGCGTACAGCTGTGCGGCTGCCAACCTAGTCTCACCATCTACCTTCGTAACGTCGCCAGTATCCTTCAATCTTTCAAATGCCCTCATAACTCTATTCAGCCCCCTCTTTCCCTTCTTTGTCGAAAGCTCTTCCTTCGGTACCAAGGCCACCAATCTCTCTGCAATCCCCTTCACCGCTTCATTTTTCCCTTCAAAGTCCCCAAGTAACAACTTGCTCAAAATCTCCAACGCAACTTCGCTCCACTTCAAAACCACATTCCTCTTCTGAATGCGTTCTCTCAACTCATCCTGCTTCATCTCATTCATACTATCCCTCAACGACTTTGTCACAGGGTCTGTAACTTGCCTCCTTAGCAACCTGGCAACCAACAATCTCACATTCTTCTTGAACTGCGCTTGCGGCCAGGCGGTATAGGGGAATAACTCGATAATCCGGGCGTATAGCCAAAACTCTTCCTTCGGTGGTGCCTCCAACGTCGTAGTTTTCGATAACATTTGCCAAGCCATACTCATTGGCTGAACTCCTGCCGCTAGCATAGTCATCAAGTATCCGAACAATCCTCTCATCATCTTCGTAGTCGTATCGACCTCTTCTCCAAACTTTGCCTCGTTCGGAATACCGGAGCGGGTAGCTGCAAGACTCTTCATCACGTCTGTAAGAGAGTACGCCAGTAAGAACCCGAGGTCTTTGCTTGCTGGAGGGATTTGGAATTCTCGGGATTGAATGGCGGAGCTAACTGTAGCTCGCTGGAGGATTCTGAACATGGAGACGTGGTGGAGGTTGCAGAGTTCTACCCAGAATTGGCTGTAAGGGTGTTTGATATTGATGAATTGGTCGAAGCATGCGAATGCGAATGCGGAGCCGGCTTCGTTGACGGTAACTCCATATGGGAAACTTAGAGCCAGTTCGCCTGCGTTTCTAGCTAGTGGCCCCGTGTGGCCGTTCTGAGAGAGAGGAAGGATGATTCCAGAGTCTAGGCCGCTGAGGTACTGGATTCTGTCATCCAGGCTGCAGACCCTTGATTCCCTATTGGTGATTTGCTGTAAGTGTGGCAAGAGAGTAGAATCCTTGACTTTCCCAAGCAAAAGCCTGAATTGCTGGTCCTCGACATTGGCGATGACCATGCCGATATCCGAACAGTGTTCTTCGAGGAGGCCAGCAAGGCTTTCATAGGTCATATCCTTGCTCGCAGCAACATTGTCCAAAATCTTTTGCTTTCGGATCATCTGTTTAAGGTCGTACTTTCGAGTAGAAGAGATACGAGAGGAGACGAGGGCGCCAAGAGCGTCGATGAGCCATTGAACTGCGACCTTGGCCTGCTTTTCGGCGCGACGGTATTTCTCCATAAGCTTCGGGTCGCGGTTTTGACCCTTCGAGGCGAGAAGAGTGTCGATATATTCCTTCTTGAGAGGCGCAACGATACCATCCATCATTGTTCTGAGCGCTGTTTGCAACTTGGAAGTGAACGCCGGAAGATCCTTAGGTGACATGACGACCTGTGCCTGTGCAAGGGTATCCAAGATATCCGGCTTGAATTTTTCAAGTTCTTCAAGCTGCAACGACGTGAAATTGGTGTATAGGTCGTCAGTAGAGCATACTGTACCCCTAAAGTATACCTTCGTATCACCCTCGATGGAGACGATGTTGTTCCATGGTTGCTTTGGAGCATCAGTTTGGATAGCTGGGGTCTGAATGATTTCTTCAATAGTTTCCGTGATATCCTCGCCAAACCTGGGGATTTCTTCGAAGAGCCCGGTCCATCTGATACCCCTATAAAAGTAGTATCTATCGCCAAGCTGGATGACGACTATCGATTGAGGACCAGCCAACGAGGTAATGGCGTTGACCTTGATGTCGTTGAGTATATCTTCCACAGAAGCTGTATTCTGCGAAGGCAATGGGGTGGTGGTTTGAACGATAAATAGACCATTGCATCGCATATCCGGGTTGAGAACACGGGCTTGGTCGGTCATACGATCCGAGACCGTAAATACAACAAGTGGAGCCTTGTCGAAGAGTCGCTTATATTGGTTATAAGTGACTTTGGCGCCACTGAACGGCTTTCCGACCGCTAAGATCATGGACCCTTCCAGAGGGTTACCAAGAACGCATGGAAGAACAACCTTCTTATCAGTGGTATCAACATCGGACGGTTCCTCCGAGTGAACGGTGATCCCTTGGAAGTATGTGATGTAATTCCCGTTTTTGCCTTTGGCACATTCTGGGAACTTGCAACCTTCTTCAGTTACAAATAGAGGTTTTGCGGTATCAACGTCGACAATCGTCAATGTCTCTATTGCAGTCTCGTCTGTCTTGGCCTTCTTCTTTTCATGCTTTTCAGTCGTTCCAGACGCCTCCCCTCCTGTTTGTGGCGGTGCAGGCGCTGGTGGCTCCCTTGCAATCGCTCTGGTGAGGGTATCACCTCCAAGGTTAGACCCACTGGCGACTTGGTCCGAGGTAACTGCTGTTGGCAAAACCGAATAACAAACCTTGTCACCTCGCCGTCTTCCAACAACTGGAACACAGATCAAGGCATCGCCGATTGTGGCTTGGTCCAACGGAACAGGCACAACATACATGATCTTTGCATTGTGGTCGCAGATTGTAACTGCCGGGTTTTGTTCTTTGTATCTGTGCAAAGAAGTACGGCTGTAACCAGACACGAAGAGTGCGAACGGTTCATCGTTCATTTCTTCTTTGAATACGATGTGGTGAAGGAGGGTGGTGCCTTCGTTTATGTCACCAGAGTGTTGGATCCCTCGAAGTCTGTTGTGTGTCGTGTTACAGTAGAGCACCATGTCTCCGTTGGCTTTTCCCAGGCAGAAGTCATAATATGTCGGCATTCGAACGGATAGAACGACGATGGACATTTCACCTGGGGAGAAAGGGACTTCAAGGTAAGGGTTCACGAGTGAAATAATCTGGTAATCTTTGAACTTCTCCAAGGCTCTGAACATTTCTATCCTTGTGGTTATGGTCTCGGATAGGGTGTTCAAATCGGTGGCCGAGAAGAAGTAGTCCTCGCTCTTGCCTGAGATGTCGATATTCTGTATCCTGTCATTGTCGAGAAAGAGGAGTGATTTGTTGAAGGGGTGGGCTGTGCCATTGGGGTTAGGGAGTGATTTCAAGTAGTCAGAAACTTCCTGCTCTGTTTGCAACAGAGGGTTGAAGACGGTCTTTCTAACTGTGGCGAGCGACATTGCGTGTGCGGCACAGGAGAACTATTTTCGTGAGCTTTGAATTCGAACGTTAATGCGGGGTGGTGGGTGATTTTGTGTTGTAGCTGTTGGCTTTTTTGAACCCGGTGTCAAGTTCGCGAACGCTCGCTGTGCTGTGCAATTCGTTGGACACTGCAATGGATTGCTATAATTATATGGAAACTTCGGGATGTTGAGAGTTAGGTTAGATGAGAGTGAACTTGGGAGGTTAATTTATGATTCTAAGCCTCCTCCATATTCGCGCTGATGCCTGTCTGACTCAAATCCGGCCATAAGTGAATTCTCAGGCACAATCCAGGCTTGACTCCGCAAACTACTCTCAAATGCCGGGGGAACGGTAAGCTCGAAGCTAGCGAGCCACTGACTAGTCCGATTAGCGACAACGGGCTGTAGCTAAGGCTGACCGCTCGGTCTACTAGCGTATGCTCCTGGCTACCACTGCAATGTCGATGCATTAGACGAGCCTATTTCAATAACCTCGCGGTGTGGGAAATATTGCTAAGGTCCATCGGAACCGAGGATACAATCCGTGGAAGCCCAATTACTAACATTGCTATCGAATTGTCTATTCTTGTCCCCTATTTTGTGGCGAGCAGTCAACGTATCGGTACCTGTGATATGCAATGTGTATACCAGCTAACTTAACTCATGACCACTGCCAACATAACCATGCGGTGGAGATGCATAGTGACCGTGCTGTGCACAATCCAACACGAAACACGATTTTGAAACAAGGTTGTAGGTTCCTGAAAATTGATGCCCTTCTTCGCTAGGACGTGCGCTACGACGCCGCTCCAACTGACAGGAGCAAAGTCGCCGTTCATGTCAGGTCAATGTGTCATGGTTTTTCGAATTTCTAACGGTATAATTCAACGATAGCTAGCTTCGTGTGGCAAAGAACATCAATGCATCTAGGAGGCTCGAGGCTGTGTACGTGTGTTCTTGCGAATGTCCGATATGGCTGACCGGCAAGATACGCCCATACCCCCGATTTCATCTTATCTTTAGTCTATAGCATTATGAGCCCTTTGGAATTTCATAGTCGGGATTCTACTAGAGTGGGCACTATTACCATATCAACTATACACCAGAATATTTCAGACGAATTTTCTAACGCGGCCTCAACATACAAAGGCACGGATATATTCAATGCCTCGAAGGATCATGAAGATTCTCTACCTCTTTAGTGCGGTTAAATTCATATCTGAGATCCCCCTCGGTGTTGCGCTGCCGGCTTCAGAACTCACGCAATCCACCACGTCCCTTACGAAACGTTTAAATCTCGCAGACCTTCCCGCTATTGTACCAAAAACTCCCCCCGGTTTCTATAAACCTGATGAGATCGACCAAGTTCGCTTCGATGTGTCTATCTGTTCACTAGGCCTCTACGCTACAAACCGGGGCGATACGAAAAATCCTGACCGATGGGCAGGTTGGCCACTCGGCGGCCCTGACAGGCCATACCTGGGAGAAAACAAATGCATCAACTTCTCAGATCTTAATATGCAACTACCAAATCAAGTCTCCAGCTACCAGGTGGCTGGGTGGTGCGAATGCGAGTTTTTCGATGGCCCGAATTGCCATGATAGTAAATTTAGGGCTTTCAACCGCGAGGACGATGCGCTTGGTAAACACGGAAATAATGATATTCTTGAAAGCTTTAAATGTTGGACGGAGTTTCAACCCGATCAGTTTAATGGGTGTGCTCTCGCATACGGACCGACTGGGAGAAAGAATGACCTTTACACGATTGTTGAAAAAGCCGAACCCAACGTCGACTTCGTTAAGGAGCTTCACGGAATTACTTTTGGACGATTCATCGGTAAGGGAGAGATATTTCGTGATCCTAAAACATGGGGAAGCGGCCTTTGCAACAAGTTGGATAAGTCGATTCCCATTGGGGCGATCGTAATCAGAGGATGTACTTGTATATTCTACACCGACGATGCCTGCACTCGACGGCCTGATGAAGGGGGGTTTGAAGTTGGGAACGCCGGTTGGGATCAAATAATCGCTCCTTTCGAAGCCAGCTTCGAAGGACTAAATTCATATACCTGTTTACCCCCTTATGGAATTAGCTGGTACCCCACTCTCGGTGACCTAAAGGGCAGAGCGCCACACGCAGATTTTAGATTTCCAAGCATCAGGACCTCTAAAGCTGGGATAATATCCGCCTAGACTACACAATATCGAATAGATACCCATCTATAGCTATATAAATTCGTGGTTACATTGTTGTACATATCATTTCAATGTTAGCTGTTTGTAACATAAAATAATCCGTGTTGATAGTATTGTCTGAGGATGCGACTCAATCAATGCAAGCAAGGCAGCCTTACAATCGTTGCTTGCCTTTATACATACGCACTATGGCCAGCTGCATTTCAACTCCCGACATGACAAAAAGGTAGTAATTGTGTATAATGTTTGGATATCCCATGCCCAAATTTCGGCCCGTTTATATTTGGGAAAGACCGGTCGACCGATTCCGAAAACCCGGGGCCCAAATGTTTAAACCCGGCCCTCGGATATATGTCGACTCAAAATTTGCCTGTGGAGAAAGCAATTATAAAGACCAGCCACATCTTGAATACTCGTCCACGTAATAAGACGGAGGGAGCCGTAATCAGCATAATGCATATGCAGGGCGTCGCACCCAAGCGAGGATTCGACAACATCACCACCCGACCCACAATCTCAGCAGACGACAGTAAGCCTCAAAAAGAGCATCGAATCTTCGCCGTCTCTTCTTGGCCAAGCTTTCCTATGTATAGGGCATCTGCATCCCGATTCCGTTTCCCATTCGTCGGCAACTCCTTTGATTGACGGAACCAAGTGACCAGACGGGAGCTAAGACGGCTGGGTACCACAACATAACCGACTAATCCCATCGAACTTATGCTTCCGTTTCCCGGCTTTACTTTAACAAGGAAATCTATGCGATGAATCTGTCATGCATAAATATGTTCGATCTCCATTGGCAGGTTAGTCGAGTGATAAGGTTGCCCTAGCTGAAGCGGAGGATTATACGTACTTACACTAAAACAGTTAATTGACGAAATATCAAAACGTCCTCCACGATCATTCGCAATCAGAACGCCACTCAGTGGGTACGTACGGCACTTGTCATACCATCAAACCAAGTTTTATGTACTCATCATAAGCAATATCTTAGGATCAAAGTGAATGACTTACCGACGGCGAGCTCCTTGCGGAAATGCCCCAAACTAACACCGTTTAATACGTCCTTCTGTATTTTATTTTTCTTGGATTCGCAGTCTACATAAACCCGACTTTCCTCTCTGCTGCCTGCGAATTTCCAGACCTAGCTAGATGAAAACCTGGGGCAGTAGCATTGAATCTCATTTTTGTCTGTAAAGATATACCCTAATATCGAGTATAGACTCTCACATACCAACGTGAGGTTAATCAAATAATCCATTTTGAAAATGCGGCATACGGCGTTTCTTTTTCTGATCGGCATAGCGAACGCTGCTAGTACTCTTAAATGCAATGCTGATAATTGCCTTCGAGGTAAGTTGCGCACTCGAATATTCGTACTCCTCCCAAATCGATCTTTTTCGACTGAACTAATATATCTCTTGATACAATTAGCAATTAGAGCCACTGCCCCGGTCTTTAGTACCCGGTCCCAATCAGCAGACTGTTCTTCCTTCTTTAAAAGTTATACGTATGTCACATCAAAGCTTCTTGCGTATCACTTATGTGCCGTTTTTTGGAATGTTTTCTGATCTCTGCCTTCAACAGTCCCACTGTGACCGCATCTGCAAAAACATTTACTCCTGTGGTCATATCTCCAGTTGGTGGCTTTGGGAACTGCATACCGGGAGACAAAACGGCAGAACTTCCCGGAATTCCATCTGCAGGTCCTCCAGGCCCAACGATGCCTCCATACGCCACGCCCTGTAGCGGTGTACCTCGTTTTTCATCTGCTTGCGCCTGTATTGGCGTCACAGAGACCAATCCACCATCAGCGATCACTGTCACTCCCACCGTTATGCACACCTCTACGGCTACCGCACTTTCCTTCCATCTCAAGATGCATGACCCTAATGCAGAGGAAGCCGTTTATCTTACTAAAGAAGTTGATCCCGAGGCCCCAAGTATCTTCACGAACGACATCACCAAGGCTATTGTATTCTACTATCAGGGTGATGGTCGTCTTGAAAGCAAAATTGGAAAACCAGGGCCTTATATTGATCCCAATTCCGAGGTTCCTATAGGATTCGTATATTACGGTTATCAAGAAGACCCATACTATTATTGCACAATTAATCCAGATGACTTTACTCTGGCTTGTGAATCAGATGGTGAGCCCCAGTCCTTTGGAATAGGCGTAATAGGCGATACAAGTTATCTTTTAGCTGCCAAAGAAGGGATGGACTGGGTAAAATACTATGCGCTTGGTATCACGCTTCAGGCAGTGCCGATACCCGCTAAATGCACGGAATAACCTTAACTCTGGGGTTCAGGAGGGTCTAGTGATTCGGGAATGGTTTCGGGTTAGTGTTTGGGATTTCCTCGCGGCTCCCTACGGCGATGATGCATGATGGTTTATCTGGGTTCAGAGTACCAATACTCGATGGTACTCCGTTATTATTTTATCATCTACACTCATTAATGTATTTAAATTATTTTCTAATAACCCAATCAAAGGTTTGGCTAAAGATGAGTAGCCATGGATATCAAACCAAGTCCGATAGAATCTTTCGCGAGACAAATAGGATGCTTGGGTAGGCGGGTTTTATTGTTTCTCACTATGAATGTCATGAACCGAGACCCTGTGAATGCAAGTTCAAATCGCCAGAATTCTACTAGCCTGCACAGCATTCGGACTCAACCTCTACGGATCTAGCTAGGCCATCAACAAAGCGCTTAAGCTCGCAGGATCGATCGGCAGTAGTATTTCGACTCCAACTATACTCGATGTTCCAACGTCTCCAACAATCATAATCATATGCACACCAATACCACATTCGCAAATCACCAAAACAGCAAACTATTTTCATCCAAGTTGCATGACCACTCTACTAACGCATTTCGAAATGACTGCCGCGTCTTCTTTATGCGCGTCCGAAAACGCTAATAATGCCAGTCTAACCAAGCATAAACGGGACCGGCTTGAGATTTTTAACATGTTATAGTAATTTAATATGCTTGAATGTTTTGTTAGCGGGATTTTTTTTTTTTTCGTTCAGAATGAATCTATTTATCTCGTTAGTGGTACCCGGGTTTACATTAAGCGAGCAGATGTTCAACCATATAATGGTCTGGTATCTTCACTAAACAACTAACCACTGAGCCGTGCCGACTACAACATGGTTTCTCTAGACGCTAAAACCCCGCGGTAATAATTGAATTGAGGTAAGCTTTGTAGATTAAACCTTCTACACGGGATAAGTTTGGTTTCGGGATTTGTAAATTGTAGACGAGGAGCTCTTAGATCGTTTTTGCTTGTGTAGGAATATATACATCTGGTGATCTCTCATAGATGATTGTGCAGATCTATCCGAGAGACCCATTTATAAATTTAAAGGTGAAGACGATTCCGCTCCTCGAGACATCAATATCTTGTCAGATAGACTTCGCCAGATCCTCCTCCCAACCAGAAGTTTTATGTCTTAAAATCTCACAGTATCGCCGAGACAATTCCTTCCGCCGTTACGCTTTATAATTATCATCTTTTTCAGCTAGCTATTCCATACCAAATATAATTATATAATCTATCTAAAAAAAATGAAATCCCGTCATGTTCATTTCAATTCTATTCTCTTTCTCTCATCTCTCTTTCAGATCTTCCTTACATCCTCTGTGAAAGCAGCCGCTATCCCAGGGTGGTCCGGATGGAAGGATGACCCTAGATCCAGACCAGTCGCGAATGAGGATCCAGGCAATTCAGAATCTTTCAAGCCACCAGGCGACGTTCACGACTACTTGCAACTCAAATATAACTCCCGTACTTGCAATCTGGGGCTTTCAACTAAAGCCAGAAGCATCACGGCAAACGCAAGGGGCGTCTGGGAAGGGTACCCCATCGGGAGCTACCTTACCGGGGCTCCGATTTCCGACAATAGGTGCTACTCTCTAGAACGCCTGGGTTCGCAGTTCGTAGGAAGTACCAGTCAGTTCGTACTCTCTGGGTACTGCGAATGCAAGTTCTTTGAGGACACTCAATGTCATAACGGTCTTCTGGAGGCATTTAATACGAACCAACCTGACCTGTCTGCTGTCGCTGTGGGAAAAGATGGGGAAAGAAAGAGCTTCGATGATATGTTTGGAAGTTTCTCCTGTAGATGGACAAATAGGCTCGACAGTTTTGAGTCATGTCAGGTTTCTTTGAACAACGGGGTTGGTAGAAATACCAAGAAAATATGGATTGGTCTCCTTGATGGTTCAGGTTACCAGGAACAAATAGAGACCTTCACAAAGGCAGATATGGAAGGGTTTCAAGATATAGACAATGAAAGAGTCAACGGTGTAGCGAGTTGTAGGCCGGTAAGGCCTAGTCTTACAATTCGTGGATGGGAGATTCATGGATGCACCTGTGAGTTTTTCGATGCTGATAATTGCGGAGGAACTCGAATTTACCACAAAGGCGCACCCGGGAAGGATTCGGGAAACCTAGAGAACGATGATCCCCCTGCTAGGAGCTTTAGGTGTTGGGTGCCATATGGGGTTGCGTGGGATGTGGAGAGGAACGATGCTGTGAGATTAATCGATGGATCGCTTGATGAGTCACCTACTGAGCCTCCAGAGGAGAGTGAATGGGTGATTTCGCCAACTACAACGGCAACGGCCCTGCAAAGGAGTACGACTTTACCGCATTTACCGAAGTCTACAAACCACAGAGTAGCTCCGACCCCAACAGAGGTCCCGACTTTCACAAGAGATACTACTTTCCCGGCAGCCGCCCCGACTTTGGGAGTAACCACAACCCCCACGGAAGCTTCGACTTCAGCAGTAGACATCAATTTCCCGGGGGGTCCGACCCCAACAGATATTACTCTCCCAGAAGCTCCAGGTTTAACCATCATTACAGCTTCAACAGAAGCTATAATTTTAACAGTAGCTTCGACCACAGCGAAAGCTACGACTTAACGGTAACTCTGGTCATAGCTTAGAGTTCCGTAGCATTAGTTAGATAGGCGGCTACTGCTATTTCAGCAACTACGGCCGCAGGTACCGCATGGTTTCAGAAACGGTATATTATCGATTGATTCGTTGATTCTGTTGCGTGCAACGTTGGCTGGAACGATAAATAGCGGCTACGTGTATAAATTTACCCCCCGCTATCTATGTGTCCAGTAAACAGTATCTTGTTTGACATTGAGTTGAATATGTTACTCCTGTACTGCTTTAAAGCTTTAGTTCGTTTACTTAGCTGGGTTAGTTTTGCCGGACAAGGCCGTCGTTTACTCTCCGTAGATCGGATTAACAATAAAGCGTTGTTTTTGTTGCAATTGTAACCCTCTATCTCCAAGTCGTCGGCACTGCCGGCGTAGACCGAGCCCCAGGCCCAGATGCAATGAAACCGCAGCTTAATAGGCACTTTGTCAGCCAGGCGCAATCTCGGTAGGCCATCACAGGCCCAAAACTACGCAAGATGTTCTGAGGTTGCCGTAGCCAAGCTAGCTTAAGCGGCTAGGCAGCGATCAAGCTCTGCCACCCCCGCATTAATGCGCATTCTTTGGCTTAGACGGGCCAACCAGCACCTGGTTCGCGCAAGTAGATTTCGTAGAAACAATCACCTGGACATGAATGCAATAGCTTCGAATGGTAGCACAACAGGGTCAAGTTTGCATGATTCATTGGAATAATAACGTTTACAGGATCATTTATCCGGGGTGCCATCATACATAGCACAGCCGCATTCGATTCCACTATGTATGCATGTTAACTTCCGAGCCAGTCAATTGCGAAGTGGTCGGCATGTCGGCAGGGAAAGGTTGTCGTTCGCACGGCACCCACATGGAAATAACTTGTTACGAAAAGCTTATAACCTGCTTGCACCCTGAAGAGCCTCCAACTTCCCCCAACACTCTGCGCTCCAACTTCTCCGGAAGGTTTCTTCCAAGCATCTAATAAGAAAGCCTGTCAAAGGATTTGGATATTTACTTCAACATGGCGGACACTGCCCACCCTCTTGCAACTGCATCCTCATACGCAGATCGTGAGCGTTACTTCATCTCCTCGGGGAAACAAATATCCTTCCAACCCATTCCAACGTCCATTTACCGTCTCGCACAAACAGCCGAATCCATCAAAACTAAAGGCACACTTTGGCAACTCAATCCATCCGCTTCAGATGATCCGTCTGTCACAAATAATACCTTCGATGTTATAGCCAACTATCCTCTCTTCGCCGCACGTTATGACAACCCACTCGTTTCAGGAAACGACTCCAAGACCATCTACTGGGAGTTTGAAATCACAAGTTTGGGGTACTCTGGAACTCCGGCAAGCTTGTCCGTCGGCTTCGTCGTAAAAGACGCCGGGTCAGAAGCTATAGCTTCAAGTAGCACTGGAAGTCTTCGTCCATATGATCAAGCTGCCGCGCCAAAGTCTCTTTCCGGACCAAGTCTTCTCTGGCACTCTAGTGACGGTGGGGTATATGAAAATGGAATAAAGGTTCCCGGCACAGAATTCCAAGCAAAGGCAGGAGATACAGTAGGGGTCGGGATAACCTTCCAGTTCGACTCAAGCATTCCTATGATACCCACCAGAGATGTCAACGACAATCCAAACGCAAAGGCTAGCAAGTTTTCAAAGTCGTTAGATAGCAAAGGGAATAAAACGACTAGAGTCGCAGAAGTCAAGGATTTGGTTGCAGTACCAACAAAAGTGTTTGTAACGATCAACGGCGAAGAGAAACAAATTGAAGGAGATGTGGCGAGGGCTTTTGTTTCGGGTGCCACAGACGTTTTTCCAGTGTTGGTTGTGTCTGGTCCTGGTGTTAGTGGGAAGGTTAAAATTGGTGAAGCAGTGAGTTTCGGTGGCGAAGGTGGACTAGCAGATGCACAATTGGCGGCGCAGGGTAACAGTGCTAACGCTGGGGTGAGTTTGTGATACACCGTTGAATTTTTACTTTTAAGAAACTGACCGTTTATGCCATCTAGTATAAAAAATCAAGGTTCTCAAAGGTCTTCAAAATACCGGTTGGTGGAGGTTGGTTCGGTGGCGTTGGAATGGGTTCTGGCAGTGCTTAGAGCGAAATCCGTCAGCATAGCCAAGGACCGGTCCGTTCGTTGGCCTTAGTTAGAGTTAATAATATTTTCATGCAAGCGGTTTTCTGTTTCGATGCGTTGGGGTTTTCCGAATTAACGAGTTAGTAACTAATGCGAAGAGACGCTTAAAACTAATGAAATATGCATATCCAGAGCCTCATTTGGTAAATCTTAATTTAGACATTCAGAAACCAATGTAGAAATCGGGGTAGGTAGTTAGCGGCGTAACTGAGTAGAGATGCATATATTCATCGATTAGGAGAGCCTTTTGGGTTTAAATAAAAAGTATCCAACATTGCAATCTTGAAGCTAGGACTCGGTGTTGAGTAAAGGGTCTTCATTAATGGTAGCTTCAATTTGTCGACATATCATGAATCTATGCCTTAAAAGTAACATTCTAATCCGCAAATTTGCTAAGGATCAAGAATCTAAAACCAAGTGGCATACGTAAACATTTCCGACCTGGAGCTTGTCACTTCATCCATAGCCCTCCAAACAGCACGCCACTCAGCGATTCTTCGAACAGCATGTACTCCAACATAATAGAACCCTGGTTTAGAAGGGAAATGAATGATGTAAGACCAGACTTGATCTTCGGGATGCCATTCCCATTCGCAAGACACCGATGGATTCTCAACGTCTGTGGAAGGGCCTGCATAGGCTCGTAAATGGCGTCGCATATTCTATACCGTTTAAGAGTTGTTAACCCCGCTCTAGAGCTTTAGATAGCAGAGAGTCATAAGGTTGTGGCGCACTATGGCGTAGAGTGTAGGTTGGTACAAACCTTCAACATCCCATCCATAATCTCCTCAGCAATATCCTCCCAGAACTTCCAATTCTCTCCCATCCACTCAAAATCTTCAACTTCATACTCTCGTTCTTCAATCTTGAAGTCCTCATGAAGATATCCGTGATCAATGTCGTAATTCCAACTGGTCTGTGCCCCGGTAAGTACCTTGGATGGCCAAGCTCTGGTGATATCATCAACTCGATATTCAAGGATTGGTCTTGCCAAATCACGTAGCCACTTCAAAGCAACTCGCTTCCCGCGTGTCTTTTCAACGGCTCCGACATAGGCGTAGAACGTATCTGGAAGATACTTTTGAATCTCGACGTTGGTGAGGGTGTTGTTGTTGTGACGACGTAGACGGGTGCCGAAGTCGTAGAGCATCGCGAAGTAGCGAGCTTGTTCTGGGTTTACGATGTTATTTGTGAGGAGCTAGAAAACTGGTTAGCTCTTGCTAAAGTGTAATGTATTGGATAGGTAAATGGTATTGTACTTCTTCATAGTGACCATTGAACTCCCGGCGAACTATCATCCCATAGTTGACGTGAAGTGTGGTCTGAATCATCCACTCAAAAATCTCGTCACCCCGGACTTGGAGTCGGTGACGATCTTGACCTTCAATATGAATATCGGGCAAGGCGAAGACGCGTCGGTAAATGTCATAGCTAGTGACCAAGGGTAGAGGCGGGAGAACTTGTGGAGTTGGGAGACGGCATATTGGGTCGGCTCTCGAATTATAGGGAACATTGATTGGGGTGAAGAGATGAAGAGGACGGTATGTCGGGTCGCCTGGAGGTGGGAGCTTGTAGATGTCGGGAGGGACGGCCGCAGCCTTAGTACTTGTAGACATGGCCGTATTGGTCGGATGATGGTAAGGCTTGATGATGATGAAGCGCGGATGTCGATAGTTTGTGCGTAGCTACTTATGTTGAAGAGCCTCTTAGTACTTCTAGATAAGTTCTATTATATAGTAGGTTCAGGAAATATTTACTCTAGTAGTATTCAAGTGCCTTTGTCAACTGCTGAGCATTCACCAGATACACTATAGTACTATCTACTAGCTTCCCTCATACTCTACTTTAAACATCCTCAAGCCAACTTCATTTCACTCAGATTTAGCAAAGCGATCATCTTAGATACTAAATTCGGCTCTCTACACAGTACTAGATCATATATAGGAAGTATCACTAGATATCAGAAGACTATCAAATGATTAGAATCAGTGGCTACGCTAATCAGAATGGAACATGTCGTAGTTTCTCCAAAATACAACAGTTAGAATGTGTTGCCAGGGATCTGGGATGTCGGCACCGAATGGAGCCATCGGCGCGTTCAGGTTACACACTCAAAACAACGTCGGCCCGACCAGCCCTCAAAACCTCCGAACTACCCTATCACAAAATCCTCAATGCGAATTCAATTTCGAACTCGGATTCAAAGTACTTCTGGTTTGATGTTAGCCTGAGCATCGTACGATGTCCCTTTTCCCCTGCAGCGAGCTTAAATTTGCGTTGTGCCGGGCCGAACGAACACCGAATCGCGAGCTGTGATTGGTGGGCATAGCGAAAGTGGCCTGTCAAGATGGCCTGGTTCGAGGTTCCTGCGTCCAAAACTTTTCTGTGCGCCAAATCACAAGCTTGTGATTGCAAAGGACAGACCAGTTTGACATCAGCTTCCCGGTCAAAGTCCCATGGTTTGGCTGTCTTTTGTTAAATAATCGAAATCTTTTCTGCTTTGCGGCTGCCACTCTTTTCGATAGAGTATATATATAACTAGCTCGGACAGCTCCACGGTCTTTTGTTTTTTGGAACCCCTTAGCCAACAAGTCTAGCTCCAACTCTACCAACTTGTCCTCCCACCTCCTTTACGCAATCCTAAAGCCTTCTACGAGATAAAGCCTATTCAACATGGTCGGTACTCCGGAATTACGAGATCTACCTCCTCCGCCACTACCGAAGCGGTCCTTCGATGTCGCAATTATTGGTGCCGGAATTGTTGGGTGTACCCTTGCTGTCGCGCTCGGCAAGCAGGGTCGCGATGTTCTGCTGCTTGAAAGAGACTTGTCGGAGCCGAATAGGATTGTCGGAGAGTTACTACAACCGGGTGGTGTGAAGGCATTGGAACAATTGGGCATGGAGGGTGAGTACTGGATGCCAATTGTTCGGATTGAAGGTTTGATGGGGGACTGATTCTTGGTTCTCCATATAGATTGCTTGGAAGGTTTTGATGCCATACCCTGTCATGGCTACCAGGTTCGATACCATGACGAGCCAGTGCATATTCCATACGCAATTGGTGAAGACGGCAAAAGACCTGAGGGAAGGAGTTTTCATCACGGGAAATTCATCCAGAAACTCAGAGCAGCAGCTAAGGCCGCGCCAAAGTACGTTGTCGCCAGCCTATCTATCAATTGGCCCCGTTTGTTAACAATTGATGGATAGTGTAACAATTGTAGAGGCGACAGTATCAAAGAACCTCATCAAAAATGGTGCCTCTGGTCATATCATCGGTGTACGATGTACACCTAAAAACACAAAAACGGAAATTTGCGTAAGTTTTAGCTGTCAATTGAATCTGGCACCAAGCTAATGGTTTTGCCTAGTACTTTGCATCTCTCACAGTCGCTGCCGACGGCTGCAAATCCAATATTAGATCCGATTTCATCCCCCGCCAGGTCCAGATTAGGTCTCATTTCTTCGGCCTTGAGCTCATCGATACCAAAATGCCACTTAAAAACCATGGAATAGTCATCCTTTCGAACCGTGCTCCTGTTCTGATCTACCAGATTGGTACGCATGAAACACGAGCCCTGGTAGATATCCAGGGCAAACCACCATCCCAAACCGATGGAAGCCTTAAGTCGTATATGCTCGGCACCGTTCTACCTACACTACCTGAAGAGGTTAGACCGTCGTTCCGGAAGGCCGTTGAAGACTCGAAGTCTATTCGATCAATGCCAAATTCATTTTTACCGCCAACTATGAATAAGACCCCCGGGTTGATACTAGTTGGAGATTCGATGAACATGCGACATCCATTGACTGGTGGTGGCATGACAGTGGCATTCAATGATGTGGTTTTGCTCCGCGATCTGTTAGCAGATGTCGAAGATTTAAGTGATACAGATTTAGTTCTTGACAAACTCGCAGAATTCCACTGGAAGCGGAGGAACTTGACGAGCGTAGTGAATATATTGGCACAGGCCCTGTACAGCTTATTCGCCGCTGATGGTAAGTATTGAAATGTTGACTCCCATTATACACCCCAGAATGTGCGCTAACAGCGAACCAAAGATCAAAACCTAAAGGTCCTCCAAAGGGGTTGTTTCGCCTACTTTCAAAGGGGAGGTCTCTGTATTGATCACCCCGTTGGGCTACTGTCTGGGTAAGTATCTCTTGGTTTTGAACCCAGTAAGAGTCTCTAGTTGCTAACGGATCTCCCTTCTTAGAATGCTTCGCCGACCTCTCATCCTCTACTCTCATTTCTTCGCTGTCGCCTTCTATTCCATTTGGATAATGTACAAGACAACGAACCCGCTTCTCTGGCCGGTTTGTTTCGTTCGGAGTTTCATGGTATTCTACACTGCCTGTGTAGTTATCTTGCCCTACATCTGGGTTGAGCAGCAATGCTAAATCATAAACCCCATAACTAGTAGATCCGGGTTTGAGAACAGGTTAATATTTCTAGGCCTATCCTTTTTTTAATTATCTTTTCCTGTATCATAGACTTTTACCTTCCCTTCCCTGTTCATTCCTGATGTGGTCCGAGCGTCGTACTAGAATATTTGCAGCAGGGGCAGTTTGGTGTTTTGTGGAAGCATTGTATTTCCGATATGTCCATGATAGATGACAGCATTCTCAATCTACGACTAGACATGTAATAAGACTAATCCATAATCAAGCTCATGACATGACGCCTGAAATTACCTGGTCGCAAGAGATGTAGACACCTGTCGAGAGCACCCTTCTCGGCTAGCAGACCCGAATCTCTGCTTTGTCGCTTATCTCGCCCAGACCCAAAACCCGTTTCGCCCCCACGACTCCTACAACTTTCCACGTCGTCCTATCTTCCCTTCCAAAACCACACGAAAAACCTACCCCCCGAACCCTGTATCATGACGTCCTCTTCTTCCCTTGATCTACCCCTAGCCTTCCTTTTCTATCCTCGTTGAACCCCGCTTACTGTCATTATCTGCGATTGCTATTTACTATCTTTGACAAGCACGAGCGTGAGCTCTGACTGAAATATTCACCAACACCTCTGATGCCTGAGGCCAGATCTGTATCACGATAATGGGATCTCGTGAGAACAGCCCGTTACTTGACACTGGCATTCGCCAGCGGTTCCGACATCACCATTCCGAGCCTATTGAGCCGATTACGTTACCGTTCAACAATGCCGGAGCACAATATGACCACTTACCGGTCTACTATACGATTCATCGGTATGACCTCGAGCCCCCTATTGCGCTGCTGGCGCTCTAAGTGCTGATCGGAGTTTGTGTTACTTGGATATATAGCATACGAAATGAAATCACAAGTCTTATTGGTACGGATTACTCGAGTTTGATGTTTTATATATAGACAGAATCTAATAAGGGGCTAGATGATCCGTACAGCTTGAAGCAGCTCCGCGACCCTCGGATGAACCAATCCCTCGTTCGACCACTCGTGGACAAATACTATGAAATGAAAGACATCTCCGTAGGTAAGGCTAGTCGTTCCCAGTTTTTCTATTTTGTTGGGACTAATTTCGTGATGCGAAATAGTATTCTGTCTTCTCGTCAACCGTATGCAATTCCAAACCGAACAATCACAACAATTGCATGAGCAATCCGTAAACCTCACCCGTGCGATCCTCTGCGAACTTGTCGCAACTCGTATCCTCCGACGCTTCTATGAAGATAGCTCAGGGCCTGAAGGTCTCCTCCTTCTCGCGAATGTCCTCGTCGCTGGTTTTAGTGTTTTTCAGGGTGCGCCGGACGAAGTCCAGCAAGCCAACCTACCCAGGGATCATTGGACCGTCACCTATAAGAGCCGGCACCCAGCGCTAGAAATAGCTATCGTTTCACAAAGCAAATTGTTCCTAAGCTCGGGTGCTTGCCAATTGGTCGTCAATGCTATCTACATTGGCCGAATTGTCTACACTCCGACTACATATATAGATATCATCCCGGATAACTATAAATACCGACCAATATCGCTTTATGATCCCAGAAAGGCGCCGTTTCTAAACCAGTACCGTCTTATGGTCCCACGGACAAGGAATACGATTGAGATCTGCGAGTTCATCTGTTTGCTGTGTCTATACCTCTGGGTTATGATCCAACGGCCTCCACCGCACAAGTACCCCCTGGAGGAAATCTTGTTCGCAGTTTACGCTTGTGGATGGATCCTTGAGCAGTTTTCGACCATCCTTGAGCATGGTTGGTTCGTTTATACACAAAATCTCTGGTCTTTTCTTGAGTATGGATAGCCCCTTCCCTTCGCCGCTAGGAGATGTACTAATATGATTCTCAATAGTGTCACGTTCTCACTCATCTTCGCCATTTACGGCGTCCTCCGGCTCCATGGCCTGCGAACTGAATCTCTTGTCCCCGGCCAACAAGCTCTCGACGTTCTTGCGATGGCAGCAACGATTCTGATCCCACGTTTGGCATTCAACTTGATGTCTGAAAACATGTTATTCGTCTCTCTTCGCGCCATGATGTCCGATTTCATGATGCTTACGGTTCTGGCGGTGTGGTGCTTCATCGGATTCTTGCTATCCATGCTCTGGCTAGGAGAGGGGAAGCATCATATGGCTACGATTTCCAAGTGGATGTTATGGGTCTGGTTCGGTCTCGATGGTACTGGTATTGGAAGATCGGTTGAATTCCATTGGTTACTAGGTCCACTATTAATGGTTACCTTCGCATTTCTGGGATATCTATTCCTAGTTATCCTAGTTTCCATGTTGTCCAACACGTTTTCGGGATTACATTCGGACGTTGATGCGGAAATCCAATTCCGACGTGCAGTGTTAACGTTAGAAGGGGTTAAGAGCGATGCAATCTTCAGTTATCTCCCACCGCTGAACATTTTTGCAATCGTATTTCTGGTCCCGTTGAGATTTTTAGTCACGGAGCGATGGTTTCATAAGATCAATGTGGCGGTTATAAGGACTTTGAATCTGCCGATTCTCGTGTTTATCGCACTTGTAGAAAGACAAGCGTGGTGGGCGCCTAGGAAGAAAGGAAACCTTCCACCAGGTCTGAAGGCACGAGCGAAGGGGAGACCGACGATGGGGAAACGAACAATTAGCATGCCAGGGTTTAATGCACATGGGAATATTCAGGCGGTGTTCAGAGCTGAGTACGAGCGGATTAAGCGGGAGGAGATGGATGCAGAGGCCGGAGAAGTCCCGCCAGAGGTATTACATGGAGACGATGTAGAAAGCTTTATGATGGGAGCTGGGGGCAGGAGTTCGGATCGTCGAACGAGTAGGGATATGGTAAGGAGGTTTACGAGAAGGGATAGTAGTATGCCGCTTGGGGAGGTGGCGGATCAGTTGAGGGCGATATTGAGTACAGCGGATGAGGAGAGTGAGGCGGGGCCTGGGTTAGGGCAGAGGATCAATGTGCTTGAGGATCGGTTGAAGAACATTGAAGAGATGTTGGAGACGTTGGTTGGGAGGGGAAAGGGGAGGCGGAAGGTTGAGGAGGAAATTTTGGAGGAAGACGGGAACGAATGACTAGATGATTGGTAAGAAGGTATGCTGGCTTTGCAAGAGCTATTGGCCATTTGCAGCGTTTATTTGAGAGCAGATTGGGATTCCCTTTGAAGAACATCCATTCCAATCCTATACAAGAGGGTTATAGACAATATTGTGTAACCTTATTTATCCCCCTTACCATTACATGTCTGACCACCTGTACTCAGGCGGTGTAGTAGTAGTCATTATATACTAGAATACTAAGCTAAACTATAACTCCCCGCATGGAATAACGCCGAATCCAAATTTCACCACCACTCAGTTCCACATTGAAGCTCCGACGATAAATGAGGAGAGTTGTTATCCTCATACCAAATATACGTCGGCTCTATTCCAGCGCCAATAACACTACCATGTGGTCTGTATTGATATTGCTGAGACAAAGTTTCCCCGCCGTACCCAATATCCATCTTCGTAAAGAAGAAAACCGACCAGTTGTGGTCATACCCCTGCATGAGGGATATGCGCACCAACCGCTCCTTCGTATCAGGGTTTACCTCGAACGTAGCTTCTGCCACTGTGAATGGGGTGAACGTTTCTTTCAAGAATTCGCCATTGTATTTAGACTTGAACGCGATTTTTTCATTGAGCCCGCGGAAGCCGATGTGTAAGTAGCGGTTGTTAGTGGCAGTGTCTGACTCCGGGCCAGTGATGGTCGTGTTCGTGAAGACGATATTGGTGTTCTGGTTTGAGGGTTTCCAGGAGGTCTGGATGGTGAATGAGGCAGCTCCTAGGTAGGGCTTCCTAAACTGGCCGCGGGGGACGGTAAATGCGGCGGTGGTAGACTGGCGCTTCTCTAGCTGGCCAAGGTCTGCTGGCGCTGGCGTTGGTGCAGTGGATGCCTGGAGGGCCAGAATTGCGGCTACAAAGATAGCCCTTAGAGAGACCATTTTGCGTTCTAGGATAGTCAACTAATCGCACTGCTGATTGGAGTATAGTATATCTTGGGAAACCTATGGCGAGGATCTGGATGGATAGCTTCAGCGAAACTGAATATCAAGGGGCGACATTGAAGGTTTTATATCACTACGTGAAGATAGAAAATTAGATGATATTGCCAGCTAACTTGGTCGGCAACTAGCTCTTAATTAGAATTTTAGTGCAATTCAAAACCCCCGTTTGGAATTACAGCTAATAGACTGGCGCAAGAAAACTCGCCTGCTCGAAGTAGAAGCCATAGCCGGGCATATTCAGATTCAACCAACAGACCGGAGATCCATGATCGTACGAAGATGTGCAAGAAGACTTCGCCAACTTGAGCGGCAAAGCTTAAGAGCCGCCCTAAGGCGGAACTTTAAGGTTATCCGCATTAACGAACCATGTGGACCCATGTATGTCAAGCCCCTCGACTCAGAGATTCAGTAAATCAGACCACTCGGTTTGAATTCATGAACCAAAATTATAGTGTGGCGAGCTATTGCATCTGTGGGTGTGAGACCGTAGGTGATCATTATCGATATCCGTTGATAAGCTTATAAGATTGGTGTCCGCCGACTCTCCACGGTTGGTGGGTTTTATCGATCCCATAAGGGCCCAGACTAGACCCTTTTCCAATTGCATCTAAGCCAAGTTCGTCGTTTGCAGTTGAATGCAGCTTGTCCTGTGAGAACATGGCAATTTGAGTTATATATCTGAATAATAGCAATATCGACCAAAGATTATATCTAGATACATACATACCGATACTCAGGGTATTATGCCGGCCGATAATTGAATAGTATATAGACATATAGCATGTTTCGCTTTGCATGACGAGCTCATAGTATCACGAGAGCTATAGTGAGCATACGATACTAACAACCTCGACGCCACCTAAGTGCCGAAGTGAATATGAATACCGTAGTAATATCGATAGTGAGCATTCCGCAGGGCATAATTAAAATCTTTTAAAGAGTATTTCGTTGATTCGCCTTCTAATAAGAAGAGTTTCGAATTCAGGCCATTTATCAGTCAGAAGAAAGTTAGGGTCTTAGTAATTGCCCATGTTCTAAGTATATACACTATGGAGGCGATCCATATTCACCTTCGTAACAGGATCAGGCCACCCAAACGATACAGTGCCGCGTTTGTCTATAAGTTAGAGCAAATATATATAAACAGTGCATATGCAGACGCCATATCTGCACCTC
Source organism: Arthrobotrys sinensis (assembly GCA_036971225.1). NCBI lineage: Eukaryota > Fungi > Ascomycota > Orbiliomycetes > Orbiliales > Orbiliaceae > Arthrobotrys > Arthrobotrys sinensis. The sequence goes on along the minus strand of JAJTTV010000011.1, from coordinate 1,063,197 downwards.
TAGTAGGGGTATTGATTTAATCAAGGAGGTGAGCGGTATCACCCGCCACAGAGACTTTTCGAAACTTGATTTCGTCCAGTCTCTTTCTCAAAGCCCATTTCTTCTGGAAAAGCGCGAGCTGTTGTTCAACATCGGACAATTCAGAAAGAATGTTTTTTTCTTCAGCAACGGCTTCGTCTTCTGGTGCATCCGCTTGAATAGATGGTGTCGGGGGTTCTCGAGATCCTCTAAGGCTACGCGGGATATCTCCGAGTTCGGATGTTGGTTGATATCAAAAAGAATAGGTTCGGTTTTGAGTAACGCCCTGCTTCCGGATGAGGCCGGTTCGGCTCTTTGTCTCTGGTTGGTTTGAAATCGAGTTAGATTAGTATCGAAATCATTGGGGACAATCCTTACACGCAAATGTACCTTCCCACGAGATTGGTTAACATCCTCGGAAGGCGAGTACCGGCTACTGCTGTCGGTGCCGTCGGTGCCGTCGCTGTCGTCAAATCCTACTATCTTGCCATCTCTACGCCCAGCCGGGACAACAGGTCCATTTGAACCTTTGATACTATTCGCGCTAAGCAGAAACGGATATTTGCCACCGCAAGGTAGGGCTGATTTCTTTACCAGCGTATAGAAAGAGTGTCGCCAGAATACGACGTCCAGGGGTCCACGATTTGTGTTTTGTTCACGGGGCAGCTCCATTCGGACCCAAGTCGAATATGGGGGTAAAATAGTACGCTCCTCAATACCTTTCTGGATGGATTGGAGCAAATTGAAGGCATCGATGGAATACTTCTCGGCACCCCAAGGCGTGTCCTTCTCGCGAAGTTTTTGAAGGGTTCCCCCACCAAAGATCTCTAGATATAGTAGGTCATACCCTGCCTTCGTCATGTTTCCCGCTCTGGCCATCTGGGGAACTGGTTCCAGGTAGAAACGAGCACCAGTTTCAGAGACTCGCCAATTCAAGGAGGAGAGCAAAAGATACTTCTTCTCGTTGGCCTTTCCGCTCTCACCGCCCTTAGGGTTGAGAGCATTTTCGAGGAATATTCTATCCTTGTACAGGAATAGCCTGATTTCTTCTCCCTCGCAAAGATCCCAGCACTTTCTTGCCTGGTTCCAAAGCGATACTGCTACAGGTACTCCGTGAAACCCAGAGGGTCTGAAGTACATAGTAGGGAGGGGTTTGAAGCCGGTTGAGGTTATCCTATTGCTAACCTTCGACTCCATTTCGGCTCGTAGCGTCGATTGAGTTGATGAAGATGGCAGTCGCAAAGTAGTGGCTGGGTTTTCGAGTCGCCATTGGCCTAAATAGGGTTTTTTAGCTTCCTCATGATACATACTGTCTGATGATTAATGTTCAATCCAGTCCACATACCCATAGGCTGCTGTTTTTCAGATAACGGAGCTTTATCTGGTCTTATTGAACCAGCTTGGCCTTGGCCTCCGCTGATTCCCATAATAGCTTTTCCCGCGTTACGGCCCATATTTATCGAGTTAAGCTGGGCGGGTAACGTAACAAGTATTTCAGGCCGGCATCTAGGGTATCTCTGAACGAACAGAGGCCACTAAAACTAGGTGGGTGCCGAAGGGGTGGAAGAGGTAAGTATATATATCGATCAAAGGTATAAGGGAGAAGGTTATGAGGACTGAGTAGATGATGAGACCGGTAGAGCTACCAGTCCAGATTGATAGGAAAGATGATGGAAACTCATGAAGAACCAAAAAAAAAAAAAAACCCCCAAGCACTTAGACCCGACTTGCGGCATCACCACCTACTCACAGCACCCTCGACACAACACATTTCATCCAACAAGGCTTGATGTTACACAGGGCAAAACCAAGCTGCAACAGATTCAACACAATTCATGGTTCTGGTGATATTCAATCCTAATAACACCCGGACCCGTGGTAACATTGTGATATATTGGGCAGAATATATAGGTTTCATTGTACAAACTAACAATGTGTCATGAGGCATACGTAATGAAATAAATTTAGATACAGAAACGTCCCATCTTAACCCAAAGGATCTCAGAAACCCAAGTCAGTGAGGGCGTGAATGCCTCCGCTAGACCACGAATGGAGAGCTGGTCGAAAACTTTCCCAGTGGTCTCGAGCCAGAGAGTCGGCATATTTTCGGCCATCGCTCTCAACCTTTCTTGCATTTGTAGTTCTAGCCGCGGTTGCGATCGATAAACCATGGACTTCTGCCTCCAGAGAAGACAACTCTATTGCATCCGTGGCCTTTGGTTTCAGTGGGAGCTGGACGCCTTGACTCCACTTGAAATACTCCCCTGAATCCCAGTCGAATTTAACCTCCCGTAGCCTTTCAGCATTTTCGCCATAGTACGCATTTTCATACGCTGTTTTATCCATGTCTATCTCGTCCGGGAACGGAAAATTAACATATGCTGCCCGTTGCTCCAGAGAATACTGCCTCAAGTCCTTTCTGAAGGTTTGCAACCAGTTTCTTAGGTCCTCTTCAAGCCATTTGCCTTCCCATTCCAACTTAACATACACGTTATACACACCCTCGCGCCAGGGGTAGGCTGTGTCGGAAGCGCCATGTTTGCTAACTTCTCCTCCTGAGTGGATCCAGGTGACTTGTATCGTTGCTGTTTCTCCAGAGAACTGTTTTTGGAAGCGTCCTATGTCCCTGCTTATTTGGCTGGTAATCTTTTCAATCGTTGGTCTGTCGTTCCGGAACACAAACGAGATATGAAGATCATAGCTCTTGTTCTGTGGGAAAGCCTTCACAATTTCATCAGACCATTGATCCACCAAAGTCTCATGAAGGAAACGTGTTGATGGTTCCTCGATCATCCGTCTTTTGAGAATCTCTCGCAGTTCTTTATTTACAATTGGCTTCTTCTCGTCGGGTAAATCTTCGCCGTTCTCTCCCGTAGGGTCGATCAACTTCTTGAACTGTTCCTTGGTACCATCGTAGTAGACCAAAAAGCGAACGAAAAATGGTTGGCCGACGGTATAGACCCATGAACTGTCGATTGTGCATTCATCTGGCCACTCATATGAGTAAAATGTATTCATTGTCGCAAGGGTCTCCCGAGTCATAATCCCAGAGTCTTGAGGTTCAATTCCAGTCTCGGAGCGTTCAATTTCATCTTTCTTGTATGGCGGTTTCCACTCATATTTCCCGGCGACCACGAGGCCTTGCGGTTGCTTCAGCTTCTGAACTTCGAGCTTAAATTCAACCACAACCCCAAAATTTCCGCCGCCAGCACCGCAAAGGGCCCAGAAAAGCTTCTTTCTCTTCGCTTTGGCTTTGTCTTCCCCATCATCTGGCCAATCAAGATCTTTCCGCGAAACTGTGACAAGGTCTCCCTCCGCAGTAACGATTGTGGCCTCGAGCAGGGTATCACAGCCCAGTCCGAAGCTTCTTCCAAAAGGAGCAAGGCCGCCTCCTAGAAGGAACCCGCCGACACCCACGGTAGGGCATCTTCCGCCGTTAACGATATATCCGTCATATTTTCCATTAACGAGATGCTTATAAGCGTGGCCCCATTTCGCGCCGCCTTGCATCGTCATAATACCCTTTTTCATATCAAGTCTAGCCCTGTTCATTTTCCCGAGGTCCAAGGAGATTCCAGAATTCGCCGTCGAGAACCCTGCATAAGAATGACCGCCTCCTTTGATAGTCATAGATAACCCATATTGTACTGCCTCTCGAACGACAGTTTGGACATCGTTGGGATTAAGTGGCTGAACGACACAAGCTGGCCGTGCAAAGCGGTATAAAAGGTTTGATGTTGCGACGGAGCGTTCGTATTCCTCCTCTCCAGGTAGATATACTAAAACGCTCTCGCCTTTGAGTGTGTCGGCGAATTCGCGGACCGAGTCACGGTACTTTTTCTTCTCTTCCTCCGTAGTAAGAAGTGGCTGGAGATCCATAACTGAGACGGCGTAGTTCAATAGGATATGTATTAAGTTGACTGTGTAAAGTGCTGGGATGATGTTGGACTTGGACTGCGCCTGACTGTCCTCGAACTTGACAAACAAATTAGGCGTATTGTCGAGGGATTTGAAAACAGTGCGCAGCTTAAGGGAAAGATGCGAGGCTAGATATAGATGTTCCAAGCTCTCCAGATTTTACGATACACCCGCTGTCATATTTTATTTCTTTCAGCTCCTCAGTCGCCAAGGTCCATTCGGCTAAGGCTATACCATACACACGCGCCATCTCTCTCGACACGACTGACAAAGAATGCACGCCGTAATCGTACACAGAAGCATGACCCGCAGTCTATAAAGAATTTTTTTCAGCTAGGTGGAGAAACATTCAGCTTTATGCTCAATTCCAGCTGAAGATTCGCCGCCACTTGCTACCCCGCTTGGATGCCAGCTATAGCTATTGGCCTCGCGCTTCGGAATATGCCTGCCAAGCCTGCAGCTTGCCGTTCTCCCCATCCCGAACTGCGATCGCAGGTCCAAATAGGAAATTCGAATCCTCAGCTGAAGAGTCAAACTAATTAATTTACTTATTATATATGAAGGGTGCGGGCATATATTTCTTTGCATTAACATGAAGTTCGTCCAGAGATCTGAAGGGCTGAAAAACGAAAACTCAAGTACGCGTACGTACGTCTACATCAAATACAACCTCGGAACTCACTAAATACTAGTCTTCAAAATTACCGCATTCCCAATACGTTTCAAGCAGTAACTTTAAAGCTCTATTTCGCAGAGCAATTAACTTAGTCCCAGGGAAAGTTTCAACCGGTTGAACTGATTAAGAGTAATTAGGAATGAACCGTTTACGCGACCATGGTGACAAGATTGGCGGGCCAGGCGAATCAAAATCCAACAAAGAGTAGCCATGCTAAGGAATGATTTCATAAATCCAAAGAAACCTCAAATGAATATACTAACAATTGAATCCCGGAGCACCCTGTCAGTCCCGTGACACTTTGTTGCGAAATTGGGTAGTATTTCCCCCGAATGACGGGTTTTCAAATTAGCCCATTGACTCTTCACACACACTTTATAATTCCGACATTCAAGCTCCAACTAGAGTTACAAAACCTAACGGCCTCCGAGAAGCCCACAACCATGATTAGTTTCACAGATTTCCTTTATTACATTGAGTATACCCCTCAGATTTCTCCACGAGCTAAATGCCACAGCTGCTACGAACAGATTAACCCTCACAAGTACCGCTTAGCGGTCTGCCGCAAAGTTCAGAATCCTACGTCTATTCCTATTGCAGGTCTGTGAAGTATACCTATATATCCCTTTAATTCCCATTACCCTTGTTAAATATATACTTTTTTTTATCCATCTACTAGACATCTACTACTACTACCATATCAGCTGCTTCGAGAGAGATGTGCAGATTCTCGATATCGACTTCCTTGAGCGTCTCGAACCGCTTACTCAATTCAACCTGAAAAATAGAGGCTTGAGCTTTATGAGCAAGACTGATCCTCACCATATCGTTCCCGCCGGGATCGAGCGCCTCGTACGGGAATGGGTCACTCGACGTATAAAGTGGATGCATATCAGTCACGGAAGGGAAATTCCGGCACAAGAGAATACACCCCTCATGGATCTTTGGTACAACGCAGGGTCACATCGCTACAAAGGGCACCACAATGACATACCAAATATCCCTAAGAGGGGTTATATGGACCTTCTCCATGATTCAGCACCGTGGGAGCACTATGGGCCCGACGACAGCCATGAGTGGAACCTTTTCAGCGCAATTTTGGAAGCGGACACACTGGAGAGCTTGGAGAACCGATATAGTCTCTCTGAAATGGTCGACCGTTGGACGGGTTGTGTCGTAAGTGGAAATATTGATCCCATTCTTGGCTGGAAGACGCGGCCACCGACAGAATACTTTCGAGCTAACAATTTATCGACACGATTCATGCTCAGGATGCTTCGTTTGCTAAAGAAGAAGAGCTCACCGAAATCCTGAGGCAAACAAAAGATTATCTCGGCCCAGCCGGAGTCAGAGCAATCAGACGCCTTTCCCGTCAGTTCAGATACAGTCTCATGACTGAGGCGGCGGAAGACAGATTCGACCCCTATGAATTGGTAAAGGCCTCCCGGATTTCAGCAATGTTACCTTACTATCTGGGGAGTACAACTCTCTAGTTTGCTGCCCGATATTGAGGTTTTCTTTGCAACCGGATTGGATTCGTACGCAACTGGGATTATTTTGCATCTTAGTTCAGATGTCACTCGATCGGATTCAAAAAGATATTCTATAGGGATACCTGCTCGCCTAGAAGGTTTCAAGGGGTTATGTTTACTACTTTTCTGGTGTCCCTGTCGCTAACTGTCGTGTTTGTAAGAGTCTACTTCGAATCGGCTTCTCACAATGAGGTAAGCCCTTTTACACGAGTCACAAGATTAATTTGAGCACGGTTTTGTTTACAAAACGCCAATTCCATTGTTTAGCCTATCTCATTAATAATATATCCCGTAATAACATTGTACATTGCAAAATAAAGAAACCCGGCCCCTGCATAAGAAATTCACTGCTGCCATATCGCCATTAACCTCCAACACTATGTCGGAAATCCATTGTATTGTATCCTAGCTATGTCGGACGACACCTTGCTTACAACGCGGCAAGGGCCATGAAAGCGATTGGGGCCAAAGCGAAAACATTCGTGAGTGTATTCGCGGAGTTTGGAGTAGAAGACCCGGTGGCACCGGTGCTTGTACGGGCTGGGGACTCGGAGCTGCCGGTGGTCGAAGGCGAATCAGAGCCACCAGTAGATGCTCTGACAGCTGGGATACATCTGACGGCGTTGACGGTGACGTTGTTCAAAAACTCGCCATAGTCGACGGAAACAACGCCATCCTTGCCGAATGGGCAGCAGAAGCTGCGGGACCTATCGCCTTCTTGGCTGCTAAGAAGGAAGACTGAACCTTCGGGACACGTCGACATGCCCTGGTCTGTGAGAGAGGCGGCGTCGCCCCCAGACTGAAGGTTGAAGTTCTTGAGAACGTCCTCAAATTCCTCACAACCAGCAGTACGGCCACCGTGTCTAGCTTCGCAGCAGGTATTTGCCATGCCAGCCCAAGTACCGCAGCTCTTGCCGAATTGACACTGGCCGCTACCGCACTTGAGGGAAGTGCAGCCACTTGATCCGCTGCTGCACATCGATGGTGGGTTAAGCCAGAAGTCGTATCTTCGCGCGTATTCTTCGATGAGATCTGACTGAGCGGCAACAGCAGTAGCTGCGGCGAGGATGATGATTGAAGTGCGCATTTTGATGGATGAGATGGTGTTCTGTGGAATAGGATATTTAGATTTTTTTTTATATCTGATCTTGAAAATATGGATCAATAGATATATGAGGATGCTCTAAGGATTATAGTGAACTGAGGAGAAGGCTGAAGAAAATCGATTCTCAACAGGCGCGCCATTGGTCCTATTTATCCTCGTGCTCTGACATGCACATATTCTCCCGTTCACGATATGCACGTCAAAAAAGGGGACCCCATCCCCAACATTGGTCAGCCGCACTTCCACAATTTTTCGCAAGAAAGAAAGGGAGCGTCCATTCGTGTAGCACAAGAATCGGCAAACCTAGCGTCTTTTTCCATTCATGAAAGAGATGAATGGTAGACTAGCACCAGTTTGGTCAATCTCGACAACTGGAAAGGCGCAGGCGTGTTGTTTCTGCGGTATTCTGATCCATCGCCAAGCGCTTGGCCGTTAGCCATTGGGGAGGCTGATTGGTTAGTTCATCGGAATAAGCGATTTCCTATGATCCTGCGGTCTGGAAGCTCTCATTAATTTCGTAGCAGCTGCTTTATCCCAAGGAGGCAGAGGTGGACAAATGGGCTTATTCATACGGGTATTTTCCATTGACGAGTGTTAGATCGTGTATCAGGGAGGTCCGAAGGCAGAAACAACCGACAGGGAAGTGATCCTGCGGGATTCAATATAATATGATACAAACATGTAAAAGTTTTCCCAAGGAGTATTATCATTAACCGGTATACGCGGTATGCTCACCGATGATAATCTGACTTTTTCGCAAGCTCGCCGTCAGGATTTTGTCTCGTACAGCTGGCGTGTCAAAACGTGCTGCATTGCCGTTGGGTATGCTAACAGTCTATTCAGAAATGTGGGAAGCACTTCGGATTTGCCTCCTCGAACAAGCCCCAACCTAGATCGCTGGGCGCTATCTTGGCGGAAGCTTCTGGTTCTCAGCCCCAAATGAATACCAAGCAGAACTACGGAAGGAGGATCGAGGATCTAAGAAAAAACTTTGTGGTTCAGATTCACTTTCCCAATTCCATGGTCCTGACTATGGCTAGCAGCCGGTAAACCGTATTTTTGGACATTTAAAGTATGGAAAAGCGGATCTAGGAATCTTGGTCACACAAATAAGATCCACTGATATCGATTAAGCGAGGAGATTTGTCACACATGAATATACTTGGCGGGATACACCAAGACTTGGGCAACCTTCAAGGCGAACCCTCGCTATGAATCTTCTAACTACAAACTATCAAAACGAAGTCCAAAATAAGAAGGAGACGACGCAAGCTATAGCGGCCGCGCGGCTGCTACATGATGATGCAGATTTAGTTTTCCACATCTCAGTTACACAAGGAAAACTTTGCCATGATACTGATACGATATCATGGCCATGGCCATGTTAGGGTACGGTCGTATGGTCAGAAGCCGAAGTAACGTTACCATCATCAACATCCCGCCTTCACCACGCCTTCTATCCTGCAATGGTGGCTCTCACATCGCCGTTACCATTATCATAGTTATGTCCTCCAACCAAACCAAAGCTTTAAAGATTCCACATCCATCAACCGCAACATCGCCACCGATTGCAACATCATGGTTAAGAAACGCACGCAGGTCAGAAACGCATTCCTGAAAGGACGCTACGAAAACCTAACGACTCCGATTCCAAGAAAACTTACCAGCAAGAAGCTACATTCTACACATTTTCCGCATATCCATAGATCTAATCCAGTTACAAAGTCCGGCCGAACAGAAGGTGATCGGTGGGCAGCTAACTTAGCAAGAGGTCCTATCAAGGCCCCAGAGGTAGCTAAAGCAAGCGAGGGTGTCGCCATAAGAGCACATATAAGTATAACGATATTATTATTCGCGCTCAAAGGTATTGATGCTCTTTTATACTTTGACTATCCATGTATCTAACCAAAGTTTCAACGACGAGATGTCCAATTCATTCTATATCATCCATCCTCGGGCCAAATTACTAATGAAACGCCTAGCCTAGACTTCGACCTTGCTTGCAAGCTTGGTCATGACCTTCGTATGCAATCTTGGCATATGCGTAAAATATGATCAAAAATGCAACATTGAGTTCGCAGCGTGCGCGTTGGAACCTGGTTCCTGTCAAAAATATTAAAATCTTCCTCGGCCAGGAAATGAAAGCCCTTAGTACAAAATAGATCGATTGGGCTCCGGCCCGGAATTCTGTTTACAGGGCATACGAGAATTCTCGTCAGAAAAATCGGTAGTTGTGAAGATCGGCAGATTCACAGTAGCCAAGGTGTGAGCGCGAAAGAAAGGCTACTAGGTTGGGCTCGTCGCGCCTTCGGAAACATAAATTGACCCCATATTTAGACTAAAATTGGTACGTTTCCGCTATGTAGGTATTTTATTAGCGAGGCCAAATTTAGACGCGGATAGAAAAGTGCAAGCCACACCCGTGATAGCCGTCTGCAGGTACAACGGGGCCACATATACGCCCGAATATTACTTTGTAATGTAATTCGAGGCCTTACATAATTGGAATTGGGCATGCGATCCTAAGGTAGCCTCGAAGAACAACGAGGTTCCTCAGATATCTCCGTCAAAGTTCACATAAATAATCTAACTATAGTCCTAGTTATGCCTTGAAAACTCAAAGTCAGACCCGGTTGTGTTTCGAATTCGTTCGTGAGCTGCCGTGCTGACACGAGGCTCTACTCCAGAGACCGGGAACTTAACTCTTTTGCTGCGGCCTAATCCAGACGTCATAATTAGATATGCCGCAACATCGACAAATGCGACCCAAAGTCTCACGATAGTCACGAGAATCTTACATTCAGCTCGGTGATGCCGAGCCTCCAACGCCTAACAGAAGTCCGGGTTCTGTAGGCTGTTCGCAGAGCTCTTGGGGACCGTGATTAGGGTCTTCTTTCGTGTCTTTGCTGTTAGTTATCTGTATAAGTTGTACACATCGTGAAAAGAGCTAATAGTGGTTCCTTCTACGATAGTCTTCGTGGCTATGTGAATACGGACAGGATAGCCATCTGAAGCTTGGTTCACAGGAGCATAGGCAGCTAGCAGTTGTTGCCCTCCAGACACAGCAGATTCAGAAAAAAGGCCATGGTCACCGTGTATCACAGGATAGTCATTCATCACGCCTAATATCATGCCACGTATTTGTAATCAATGGCCAAGACACGCCGCGTTTTATACGTCGATGGTGATGGGTAGGGAAATCCTCAGTGCTAGGCCTGGGATATATTCGTATTATCATTTACGACTGTCCAAGTTCCCCATACGAAAAAAAAAAAAAAGAAACAGGAGATAGAGAGAGAGAAGAAAGACCGAAAACCCATTATAGTTCCATCATTCCCACCTGCAATGCCAAGGAAACGTCGGCAGCGACCATTCTTTACGACTTGTCGGGAATTGGGAAGTCTTTGCCAGTTCGCTGTTTGTACTGGTCTCGGATGACTATATATCGTAGGATCCATAGGTTAGGACAAGTTGGAATTGTATAAAAAGGGCGAAACAATAGGAGAATGTTCAAAAACTAGTTCTTACAGTCAGAGATAGCTTCGTCCTTAGCTTGTTCAGCAGCGGACTCGTTGTCCTGAGGGCCTTGTCCGAGGTATTTCTCCTGAACGTAGTCGATACCTGTGTTGTGTTGCAAGATGCGTCAGCGTGTGTTCATCGACTTGAGATGTACCATGATGTCATAACAGTGAAAGCGCGATATCGACGAAGATGTCGGACCAAATGTGCTTAAGCAACTGCACGATAATCTAGATAATCAGAAGGAGAAAGACTTAATTACCTTTGTCAAGCATATCTTCCTTCTTTTCACCCTTTTGGCCGCCGCCAGCCTGTTCGTTGATGAAGCCTGAGGCCTTATCGAAGAAGCTACCTCCTTCCTTTCGCTCCTCGGTTGGCTTCTGCTCATCATTGCCCTCAGCGAATTTCTTGACGAAGTCCATGATGACGAATTAAGATATTAGGATGGATGGATGAATTAAGTTGAGTTCAAGAATGTCTTGTGGTGATAATGGTATTGAGTTTAAGGTTGCAGTTTTCGAGTCGAAGGGGTCGGAGAAAGCGGGGCCATTTATACATCCCACCTTTTCACACACATCGGTTAGAATAACAGGATTCACACATGAAAGTGCTTTTCTTTCGCATCGATATCCCGCCCCTCCTTTCTGCTCTCCTGCATGCATGTACTGCCTAGCCCCATCATGAGCTCATAGTTTTCCTAGGAACTTGGGAAAGGGTGGGGTTGTACCATACGATCCAGAAGACATCCCATGTTCTAGCCATGCACCGAAAGAATTAAGCTCGCGACGAAAGCATGGATCCCCGCCGCTAAAGCGAATCCATTTAAGTTTATCTCCGAAGAGATAATGCTTGACAAACCAACATTCCTGCGCTATTGGGCCTCCTTAAGCCCTTTACGGCTGGGATATCGATGCGTCGTCGGAGTTGAGCGCAGCTGTACAGCTTCACAGCCTCCACCATTTGATGCCTGTTGCAGCCCTGAAAGCATAGACATCGCTTAGAACATACCTATGACGAGCTCGATGGCGCATGCCTAGACCAGTTCTGGAATTCCAGGCCGGGGATTGGGCCTATCAAATGAAAAACTGCCCCTGCGCAAGACACATTTCCAGAAATAAAAGTGGTGAAGGGTTGTTGGGACGACAAGGTCTTTTCGCAGCTTCGGAGCTTGATAAGGTGCTGCTCAAGCTTGGATGGCCTGAGGGACTCGTAAATGACGTCCGTTCGTGGACGGTGTACGCGCATCCACAATTGCATTTCAATTTCCGGACCTACTAGGAGAAACAAATTTTGCATTGGGTTTTTTGGATATTGACTTGGTAGATCGATTTGGCGGGAGGAGCCATTCGCTTCAGAGACTATTACACCGGATCTGTGTCTTAGTGTTGGGATTCTGCAAGGCATGCTTATCCTCATTCTCCTTCTGAAGCGGTGCGCTTATGAGATAGTTAAGCTTCAAGGGCCGGCCATATTTCATCCTGATCTATTAATTATATATGAAAGATAATCAGTGCTCAGTTCCTAGCAATGATTCCATGTATTGGCTTGAATACTTGTTTTGCGAAACCGCCTGCTAAATGCTGGACTAGATACTGGACATCCAATGTAAAATCAAACACCAAAAACGAATGGTCGGTTATATACCCTGTCGCAGATGCAGAACAAATGGTATCTAGAAAAAAATCGCTTCAAAGAGAAAAGATGTCAAAATGCCAAAAATATACAAATGAAAATGCGTCATCTCAACGGTTCGCCGGCGGCGGTACCGGTATATCCAATATCTCCGCTGCATTCCCTCGACTATAGGGCGGCAGTTCAGGGTCCGCCTCTCCTTCTCCAACAACTCTATGAACTGGCATCCTCGGTATAACAATGATTTCGCTCTCCTGTACCATATCCATCTCTGGTTGTGCTCCCCCTTCGGGAAATAGGCTTAACCTCGAGCCACCCCTCTCTTCGTCCAGCCTTGCCTTTAATTTCTTCTGATTATATTCATAGAGTACCCATGTGCAGGCGACTAGCACAGAGAATGCATATACAATCGCGACGATATTGGCCGCAAAAGTTGATACCCATAAGAACGTCATTAGGGCGATAAAAACAAGGACGCTAGTTACTAAGCCGATAATAGCTAATGCTGGTGTCGGCGGATGGTTGCTTTGTCTATGCCCCCGTATGAAACGTGACAGGGAAATCGGTCGTGGGGGTCCTCGATGTATAAATAAATTGGGAATTTGACCGAATCGTGAACGCGCAGCGGTATGTAGACGTTGAAAGGCGTTCTGAGGCGGGACAGGCAATGTGTTGTTTACGGGAGGGAATTGAGGATGAGGAGGGACGTTGTATGTTACGGTTGCTGGAGGGGCTGGCGGCGGCGGCGGCGCGACGTATTGGTTCATTATTTGACTACCGGCTCCCTGATTACTAGTTCCTTGATTACTCGTCCCAGGCAGGTTGGATGTTGATTCGTTTATGGTCGTTAATTGCCCTTGAAAACGAGACGGTTGTGCCTGGTTATAGTAGTCCACGGTCGATGGAATGCCCATTGTCGGTATTGTGGGATTTTGTTCTTGAGAGGATGGAAGAGGAGGATATGACATGTCTGTAGAAGTAGGATTTTGCGACATCCCGGACGACGGTTGGATTAAGTAGCTGTATCGATTCGTTATTGGTGCATCTGCTGCACTGATCGAACTGACGGGACTCGCACTCATCCCGCGGTCCCGTTGTATTCGACTATTATGCCGCGAGGGTAGTGAAACCGGCGAAGGAAGTCGGTAGGAAGGAATTCGGCTCAGACTGTTGTATACCCCCGTGTTTAAGTTATTCGTGTAAGAAAAAGATCCAGCTTCTTCATTTGGATCGGGCTCTGTCACACTTGAGATTAACGGAATAGCGCTGTAGCGGTGAAAATTAGAACTGAGATTCCCACTCGTTACACCAGCGGCTGTCGGATCCGAAGGAGGAGAGGGTGGATGAGGAGGTGTCGGAAGAGAAGAATCGTCGAGGGATTGTCGGACATGATGTGAAAAAGGAGGGAGCGAAGAGATTCTATGCGTAGGTCGAGGCATCGCGAGCGTGAAGTAACGGGCACCCGTACCCGAACGGAATTGAACGCGCTACTCGGCTGGTGGCGTTCCTGCAGGTGACAACGGCGCGGCTCCTTTTGAAGAGTATCGAGAGCAAAACCAAGAGTGTTTGTTCAGTGCATTGGGCACCGCGCTTCCGGCAGGTCGATAGAACAGGGTTTTCTTCGCAATTCGAGACTCACGGCCTCGTATTGTTAGCAGCAGTCTGCAACATTTGCAGACGATGTTGTAGAGTTGTAGAAACCCCGAGTGCAGGCTCTTGGTGTCAAACCATTCGAAACCCCCTATATCCAAAGGAAATAATTAGGGAGTGGGCATTGGTTTCCGAGAAAATATTTCAAGCGAATGAGATCCCGATGATCCACAGGCTTTAAGAGAGAGGCAAAAGGCAAGTAGAACGACGAGCAAGAAGGTCAAATGTAACATTGGAGACAAGGGAGACTTAAAAAGAAAAATCGAATTGCGAGGTAAGCGGCCAAAACATTAGGAGCTTCAACCACCATATCAGAAAATGCAAAGATCCCCGGCAACCAAATACCCCATCGAGGGCCGGACTGGGAGCCTGCAGGGGTCGGCCACAGGAGCGAAGGCGACTGCATGGAGGACGTTTCCGTCTACACCAGTAAAGGTGCATTCCACTCCCCTTCGACTTCCCGAGACAGATCTTAAACCCGCACTGGAAATAGTAACACGCGAGCATGGATGCTTATCGCCATGAGGTTTGACAAAAGTCACGGCCGAAGGAACACAAGGCACGTGGAAGGAACCTCTCTGTGATGTATCTCAACACCACGAGCTAGTGCTTCAGCCATGGCGGTATTTCATATTGACTAATATATCTTTAAAAAAAAAAATTCGGCGGAGTTAGAGGGACAACGTTACTCCGGATTTGTTGAATATCATCAGACGAGATCTCGTTCAAAACGTTATAGCGGGGTAGAGATCTCGTACCGTTCACTGGCTCAGTAATCCACCAGTTTGCTGTCGGCTATGCACTGAACTTTAACTGGGGCTAGCGCTCGCAATATCCTGCTCTAAAGCTCGACGACAAATTCACCAAGAGTTGGAAGTGCAACATTAATTCGGGTTCGATTCGACGGGAGACGAATTTGCGATTATTTCGGACCATCCGGCGAGTGAGCAGCCTCCGTTCGTGCATATTGCATTGCTAGTAGATGCCAGCATATCTTTGAACCCAACCGCAGGGCTGGGTCGAAGCCAGCCTGTGCCGTATGCTTGAGCCGAAAGGATTTCATCGTGAACCGGTTAACGTTAGCCCCGCTACGTAAAGGAGCTGTGAGTTTATATAATTATCATTGAGGTTTCAAATGTCTAAGAGTGATCAATCGTCAAAATTGTGGCGCTGTGGCCGAATCGTTCTTCGGTATTTGGAAGTATCGGATGCCTGGGTCAGCAGAAAGTACCGGCGGGCATCAGCTGCAACCAGGGATTCTGGGAGGCCTTCTAGGGCTGCGAAGCAACTCGGCCTTTCCTTGTACAAAGCTCGACTTAGGATGAAGTGCCATGTCGAATTCGCTGCCTAAAAGCTGCAGCTTCGAGCTCGCCTGGTGGTGGAGTGCATATATAGTGCATGTAGTTGGGTGAAGAAGCAGTACCGCAGTTCAGTGCAGCGACGGTCCTGCCGAACGGTCCTTTGTTCCGTTCTGCCCAACACACCCACAACCAGGAATACGAGCTTATGTAGAGCTAACCCCAATATCGACCACACGGATCTCGATCTTATGGCACCCAGGCCCAAGACGGCCGGATGATTTGGTTTTAAAACACCCCTCGCATATCTTTTGTACATACATACACCAACGATTGTATCACCATATGGAAATCCAGATAATCTAGATGCATTGGCAAAGAATCAAATTCTAGCCGCACCGCCCTTGACAAACCAGCTTGGGATTCAGGCCGAATGGTTCTTCACCCGGAACCCAATGCGTCAGGGTAATCGCGGGCGCCACCATGACTGTCGGTGTCGCAGACCTCTCGAACCGTACCCAGTGAGTCCTCAACCAACTTCTAATCCCAGTCGTGATCTGTCTCTCCGGAGCATCGACGACATACACCTTGTGAGAAGCACCCGGTTTATCTTTTGCCCAGATTTTTATGACTCCCCTCTCACCATGAACGAAGAAATCCCTCAGGTTGTACTTCTCCTCCTGTTTCCACATTCCTTGATCGTTTTGCTGGTTTACTTTCAGATACCCGTAAAACCGTTCCAATGTGATTTCCAGTTCGGCGAGCTTATTCTTCTCAAGAATTGTGATTCTGACAAAATCGGGCCCACTCATTGGCGATAGATCGATTATACCCAGGTCGATGTGCACGTAGTCGTTTGTGTAATTGCAAACCAGATGCTCCTTCAAATGGTACGTCTGGCCAGACATGATGCAAGTCTCGGATTCTGAGAGGTACGAACTCGATGTAGACATGGTGCCCTTGAAAAATCTGTGACTAGACTATCGATGTTGTGCATACGCTTGGGCCGCGCCTGATACTTCAAACGTTTGTTGGACAACGAGGCTGCTTACGCGCTTCTCGATGCTGTGACTGCTTCCAAGAAAGATATTCAAAAAGCGGTTGATCCAGGGTTCTGGGAACCTTAAAGGCGATCCAAAGGGATTTGATTTGGGAGCCTTTGGATTTGTGGATTTGTGGCAATGCAATCGATAAGAAGATGTTCAAGTTGCGGGGTCGCATTGCATTGATGTATGATGATGAGTTTGAGTAAGCAGACTTGAGGCTTTGCGTGCCGCGTCCTTGCATGTGTTGCATCCCAGCCTGGTTTCTCTTGTCATTGCAGATTTGACCTAGAAGCTTTGTGGTCCAGATTTTAGATATAGGCATTTGAACTTCGTATCTATGTTTGATTTAACAGGTGGCTGTACGCAATTCGAATATTTATTCAATTATAACCCAATCAATCCTTAAGTAACTCTCAAATAGTTGTCTATATCCACCCCAGTAGCTTTACGAAGGATCTAGACTTTGACATGGGCATGATAACAGTTTCTCTAGCCTCCAGATATCTGGATTTGAACTGTCATGTCGAAATTCAGTCAAAGCACCCCGCCCCCCAACCACAAACCCTGAATGTCTGGGATGAGTACGTAACTATATTGTTTTAAGAATATGTGAGTTATGGTTATCGAATCGATTAATCGGCTCGCCAAACGGCCCGCACTTTTTACATCTGGTACGGGATCATGTCTTCTCGTTGAATAGAGTTGCGTGGGATGCTGGATTGAAAACTTTTAACGTAAACACCCTCGAACTCGTCATCTAGCACAGAGTATTAATTGATATCGGAAGGAATAATTGATCCCCAGTTTCTCAGACAACATTCTTTTTCGATCCTCCACACGATCAAGTCGGCAATACTGACAATAAAACCGTAACATCGTATGAGTTCTGGTTTAACGTTTCTGAGGGCTAAACATAGCGGACATTAGTACCCCAATCAATGCTACTAACCTTATCACTCGATCTGCTGTACTATAAATAAGACTGAATTGGGGTCTTTTGCCCCTCAGGCCGGATTGCGTAACATCGGACACAAGAGCCAAGCTTGCAAGGTTCACAGGCGATCCTTTCGGTATATGAGTGCGACTTGGTGTTCAACATACCACAATCAGTCGTGCCGACTATAAAGCGCTAATGT
The DNA here is from genome assembly GCA_036971225.1 of Arthrobotrys sinensis. Classification (NCBI taxonomy): domain Eukaryota; kingdom Fungi; phylum Ascomycota; class Orbiliomycetes; order Orbiliales; family Orbiliaceae; genus Arthrobotrys; species Arthrobotrys sinensis. The sequence goes on along the minus strand of JAJTTV010000011.1, from coordinate 1,045,667 downwards.
AGCCTTTTGAGACTGCCCTTGGAGTGTGGATAATTATATGTTTAAATTTTCTATAATATGAATCTGTGGAAGCAAGCATTGTTTATTTTACTGCGACGAGACGCTTAATATAATACTAGAAGATATGGTCTCGGATATTCTTTGTCAAATATTTGGGTCAAGTCGCGCAATGCAGTGCATGTAATCCGGGCCCGAGCCCTACTTTCAGCCAATTCATCTTCTTCACATGTTCAACCCCGCATTGGATTCGATTCAAATTGGAAGTTGGCGTCGCACGAGACGGGCTCAAGCCTAAGCTTCGTGAGGGGTTCTGTGTTGACCATGGGTTAAATTCGGGTGTAACACAGGTTGCCCACCAGCACCTGCCCGTGTTCACAGGTCACGTGATATGACCAAACTCCACCGTCTACCGAGGATAACATCCCTCGCCTCAAGATCAAGGCAACTTCATCTCCCTCTTGGACGTCATATATCGTTTCCCTATGTGACAACCATGGGTGACGACATAGACAGCGACAGCCGTAAGGCTCTGCAGGAAATTATCAGTCGGCTGAAGAACTACAAACCTCCGTCGAATCAGTGGGATGAATTCGATGTCTCGCGCCGGGCCGCGGTTTTGATATTGCTGTTTCCGGATTCGAAGGGGGAACTTCGGTATGTTCTCTATCTTTTTTCCTTGCATCCTGCTTTGAAGGGTGTAGGGGAGTTTCAAGGTTCGCTAATAGTGTAATCGCTTCGGTCAAACAGGGTCGTCTTGACGGAACGTTCAAGCAATTTGCGCACCTTTGCTGGGCAAGTAGCTTTACCTGGGGGTAAGTTCCCTAGTCATAACCCTAGATCGCCGTAGAAAGGTTGCTAATAAACATATTATTACGTAGGCAAAGCGGACTCGCCCACAGAGACTGCTTTTGAAACAGCGCGGAGAGAAGCATCCGAGGAGATTGGCCTGCCCTCTAGAAATGACCTTCTACCTTCTCCGTTCACCGTAACTCATCTGTGTGAGATGCCAACCAACTTGTCGAGAAACCAGCTTGGTGTTCGGCCTGTTGTTGCTCTATTGCACACCAAGCCAGGGTATTCTGGTTCTAAAGTCAATGCCGAAGAGTCTCTGATACCAAGACTCGATCCGAAGGAAGTAGCGTCCGTCTTCACCGTGCCACTAAGAGCGTTCTTAGAAGCAGATTATAAGAACCCTGAATTTGAGCTCAACCCTGAAGAGAAAGTTGCGGAGTCGACGGTTGACATTGACTGGGGCACCGTTCCAACAGGAAACACGGGATGGTATGAAGGACAATGGCTTGAGTGGTATGGAATCAAGTGGAGGGGGCATCAATTCAATGTCTATACGAGCCCTGTGGTAGTACAAAGGAGAGACTCAACGCAGGTGTTGGAGGATGAGGCCCAAGCGTACGCCGCCGGAACTCTGAACGAAGGCAGAAGGAGCGGTGGTGGAACTCACGACAAGAAGATGGTTAAATATAAAGTCTGGGGTATGACGGCAAGGATTGTCGTCGATGCGGCGAGAGTAGCTTTTGGTAAAAATCCCAACTTTGAGTATGTGGACAAGATGGGCGATGATGAGGTGATCAGTCTTCTGCAAAAGGAGGGAAAACTCGGACCACGGGTCAAAGGGGTTGTTGAAGATACCGGTGTAGGAACCCGTGTGAATAGTGGGGAAGGCAGGAGAGCAGAGAGTGGGAAGCTTTAGATCATCCTAGACTTAGGAAATAGCTGTTGCATTAGAGCATCCATAACGACCATATTGTACAGTGTATACTCAGACCCTCATTTGAATGCAGCCAGCTATTAGTAATTCTTAACTATGGAGGTGTTTTTATCTTGAAATATGAGATTGCCATTCAAGGCTTCTGGGTGCTGGGAGTTTTATACTCGTCTCGGTGACCCTTCTTGAGTTTGTACGTGGATAACGAATCCTCACTATTTAAACAACAACCCTCTCCAAGCTTCAACCTCCACCAACCTCCATCCACCTTCAACAACTAGGCAACTCTAAACCTCCAAATCTTCAATCATCTAATTTCTCCAATCTCAATACGATCGTCCAGTCATTCGCCAAAAGCCATGGACACACTCACAGTCGCTCTCGCGGCGCAAATTTTTGAGATCCCTTACGCTGTGGAACTAGGTCTCTCTGCAGAGGAAACCGAGAAGTATGAGGAGATACTATACTCATACTATGAACATCGAATAACGGAGGACGAACGCGTCTACGCTCACGCAGTCGTTGACTATCTGCAGAACATGAATAACCCACCTGAGGTTGTTTCAAGCTTCCTGAAGTTGCTTGCAGAAGCCCGGTTGGCCGTAAATCCTGGAGTTGAATCGTCCATTTCTTCACTCGACTTAGACTCCGAGCAACAATGCCAAAATCCTAATGATCTCGGAGGGTCTTTCGTTGAGGTACAGTTGGAACAAGGGCCCATTGACGAGATTCCGAACGTCGCAGAGTATATTCCTATCCTTCTCAAAATGCAATTAAGTAGATACTGATAAGACTCATAAAGCTCCTCAAAGTGTGGAAGTAAGTTGCTTTCAGCGTAAGTTCCCTTTTATTAGCTAAGAGCCCTATAACCATCAAGCTGACGCGTTTCTAGGCCATACTATACCGCCAACGACACGGATTTTGCAATACATGCTGGGTCTGATAGTAACAAAGTGACTTTCATGGTTCACACCCACTACTTGAAGAAAAAGTCTCCTTTCCTCAAGGAGAAGTTGGAGGATGGGTCGTTTGGTGGGCCTGACTACTATACCTATACTTTGAATGGAGACCCGATTGTTGTGGATTGGTATCTCGCCTATCTTTATGGTGCCCCGTTCAAATTCCCTTCGGAGCTTGAAGCCGGACCACTCCTGTCTTTCGCCCAAAACATGATCAAATTGGCCATCAACACTCACCACTATGGACTTGTCGAAGACATCACCGAACAGCTAGGTAAATCGTTCTCAGTCCGCTACTGGCCCCCCGGGACCCATGCGAGTTTGATGGACCTTTACGGGTGGCACAAGGTCTACCTCAAACCAAGAGGCAGTAGGAAGGTCAAGATCACCGTCGCTCAGTTGGTCTCTTGGGTTCGTAATCTCAAGAAGGCAGGGGAAATCGCGGGTTTGAAGCGAAACATTAAGATCAATAAGGAGCCGGACTCATATCCCGGATCTGGAGTCTTTTTGAGGGATCTTTCGGTCGCCCTTTGCAGGGTCCTTCACGAGACCCCCGCTGCTATATGCCATGAAGCTTCCACGCCACAATCTGGGAGTTCTGTTCTTGTCGACGCGACTGACATTCCCGATGAGCCAAATGGGCCCAATTTTAAGGAAATTTGAGGCTCTTAACCTCTTTCATGTTCTCACAATACGATTTCCACTGACGTCTTTGACTGGTATCGTAACTTGTTGAACTAATAGTGCGTATCAGATATTCTGGGCAGGACACCTATTATTTTCAGGTGGAGGAATAATGAAAATAGCGTCGTTTCAACAATACAAACAAATTACTCAATATATCTTCTCTAGGCATCCTGTGCCATGATTCTTTCGTAACTTTTTGCCTGACCCTACTCTTGTACTTGGCTTCGTCTTGACTTTTCATTGCTTGGTGAGTTCTCAGGTGGTTATATGTGTTGGTGTAGTATTTTGTTGTCTTGTCTCTCAACATGGGTAATTGGACGAAACTAGGTCATCAGCCACACTGTGGCACATACTAAGGTCGATGGGGCGCAGCAATGGGGTTCTGCAGCTGCGGCCCCAGCGTCAGACGGCCGCTATGTCCCACGATCCAGTGCACTTTTGGATCCCGCGAACGAGATATAAACAACTGGACGCGACTCAACGTATTACTTGCTTAAGAGGCTTGCGATGCGATGCGCATCGGGTTTTGGGGTGTTCTTGCGCATCATACTATATATGGAACTTGTATGGTCACAGTCGCAGGACGTCGATATCGCGGGGGAACCTCGTAACTTGGACACCCCTCGATAGTTGATAAACACAAAATTTCTTATCTAGTACTTTTCCCTCGTCCGCATTTTCCATATTTCTCTCATTCGTTACATTACGTTCCAACCTCCTACAACTGATTGCCCACCCAGGTCTACCTGTCTTACAGAGACCCTAATATCACTGAATCCTGAACGATGGATTCTAGTACCCAAATCGCCCCTGAAAGTTCATTCAGAGTGATAGATTCGAAACCAAATGAGAAGGCCTCAAAACCGGAGATGAGTGCCGGCCCACAACCTCCAGTTTACATAGTCAACCTCGACCTCCCTCCCCGCCAAAGATACCAGCAAATCGGAAGGGATTACAAAGAGCAATTCCTTCATCTTACTCCTCTATTTGACGATATCCTCTCTGATCTTCCATACAACAATATCATATCCTTTATTGCCCGGATCATCCTTCGTCGAGTCCATAACTCCGAAGAACAAGATGAGATCAAGGGTCTCGTGGACGTTACTGGCGTTCCGCTGTTCCTTATGATTGCGTTTAACACCTTTTTGGATACTTTCATGGGTTGCACTTCTGGTGCAGTTAGGCTAGCTGAGGATCCGCATGCTGCCGATGGTCAAGATGAGGATAGAAACAAGATGGTGCATTTTCGGACCCTGGACTGGGGGATGGATGGCCTAAGGGATTTGATTATTCAGATCGATTATCAGAAGGGAGGGGAAACGATTGCGCATGCGATTACATACGCTGGGTTTGTAGGCGTTCTAACTGGAGTTCGGTAAGCCCTATTAGATTCCGTTTTTGTGGAGTAGAGTTAGTTTATTGACAGTTATGGTTAATGCGATAGGAAGGACCTGGGTATATCTCTAAACTTTCGGCCTTCAGCGGATGAGAATACTTCCCGTGCCAGTGTGGGCTTCCACAAACTGCTAGTACTGCTCGGGCTCCGTCCATCTGTTTCTTCACAGCTGAGGAGATTTCTCCTGCCCAGTAAGAAGAAGGATCCACCAACCCTTGAAAAAATACTCCAAGTGTTTCCAAAGACTCCTTGCACACCCGCCTATGTCACCCTGTGTAACGGCGCACAAGCGGTTTTCATTGAGAAGGATATCCGCCGTGCAAAAATGAATGTCTCGGAAGAGTTTGTGTCCGGGACGAACCATGACACCCACATGGAGTCTTGGAAACCTGAAGATTATAAGGAGTTCGCTCTACAAAAAGATGCACTCGGAATGGCACTAGAGCTCCTTGAAGACAGTCAGCATCGTAAAACGTGCATAACCCGGTTATACGAAAACGCAAACAACATGAAAAACCTCCGAAGGTCGAGTCGTAGGAAGATTGAAGGAGGTATTAGCGTCAGAACGGTAGTATCGTGGTGTCAAACCTGGCCGATAACGAACGAATGCACGCACTTCTCTTGTGTTATGGACCCGAAGGAAGGGGAGATTAGCTGGGTTAAGTATCATTTAGAGCCACCTGAGTCTGGGGACTAGAGGGCCTTTGGAAGAGGATTGGCAAGAAACAAAGGCATTATGGGGCATGGGAGTATGGATTCTCTTGTTAGTTTGCAGTCGTTCTTGACTAATCTATTGTAAAGGATACTTTGGGCTAAAGCATACATTCTGGAGTAATTGAAATTTGAAAATTTAGAGTAATCTGGTGAGGTTGTAGTAGGTAGTAGATCGAATAAACTAATCTCCGAACCATTCGCCGTTGCGCCTGGTTAGAAGAGAATAAAGGATAATTATAGGTCAAGAGGACCCATTAAACGGTAGATGTGTAAACCCCAAAGACTAACGAAATCAAAGTGAAGGAAAAATACTCGACGCAAATTTCGGACCCCACTTAAGCCTTATAATCAAGCTTCATTCTTTGCGTGTGGCTAATCTTTGCCAGTTGCTCCCTGACCCACAACATCGCAGTTTTGATGTTGTCTGCGAATCTTTGAAAGAAATTGTGGAAGAGCTCAACCACCTTGTCTAAGACAGTATTAGCCCATTCCATCAATTTCTTGAATATAGCAACGCCCTGTTCTCTTTCTTCCTTTGCTTTCGACGGGGATTCGGCCTTTGCTTTTCGATATCTCTTTCCGGCGGCGGCAAGGTATGCCTTCCTCTCTTCCTCGATCTTTTCAGAGATATTCTGGTTTAGAATACTCGCTGAGTCGTTTATTTCTTTTTCATACCGCTTCCATTCTTCATCATCATAGTCGTCTTCATCGTCCGAGCTGGCAGCAGATTCTGGGATCAAAATCACCGACGGCTTCAGTCTTTTCGGTAGTAAGGTAACATTGTAGGCATTGTCGACGGCGGTGCTTTGGGCAATAGGTATATCTTCGAAGACTTCCACTCGAGGGTAATGTTTTTCGTCGAATACTGAATGTTTAGATTTGAGGTCTTCGGCATAGGCTTTCATCTCGCCTTCGATGTAGTATTCAACTCGGGCTGCCATAGCGACTGCTTCCTGAACTAGAGGGTGCTCCTTGGCTTGGGCTGGTGGTGCAGGTGAGAGGATATATTCCGGTGGAGGGCAATCACCTTTTAGTGATTTGGCCTCGTGAGGTATGTTCGAGGGGACTCTAGAGGGTAAAGAATCGTCTGACCCAACCAGTCTATAATTCTTGGTCATCTTGCTCGAGGCGATCCGCTGCTGGATATATAAACTAAGCTGAATAAGTAATATAGTTTAAGAGGGTCAAATAAAGCAACATAATAGATAAGTAAGTAAGCATATTTCGACTCAATTCTATTAAGCAGAACGCCGAGATGTTTCACAAAATGTCCACGTCAGAAGGGGGCACAAGAAGCGGGGGACGACAAACAAAAAGAAATAGATAAAGGTATTCAACGAAGTTTTCACCAATTTTGTCTGTCGAGTTTTGCTTTTACGTAGTAGCAGCATGTAAGCAATAAAGAGCCAAGATCATCTGTTATCTCTTAAAACGTTGCGCAAGTATGAGGCGATTTTGGGTTGGGATGGGCATGTGGTGAAAACAACATTGTTGGATTTTGGAAACGGGAATTGCGTTGTTCGCTTAGCTCCCTGCGGCGGCTAATAGGTGGCGTATACTATAGGCAAAAACGGATACCGTAACCAGCGGAGCGTTATGGGTCGACGACGGCATCGAGACTAACCCCAGAAGTGGAGAATCCAGGGTCGCCTGGTCTGGACCTCAGGAACTGTAGTATAAATATACCCTTAATGAGGGAAAGCTTTCTTCTGCATAGTTGATAAATATGAAGAAATACCAACCCGAGTCGAGAAAAGTTCGATCGATTTGCACTTTAAAGCCCTCTTGTGAACGACTTGAGCTCCTCTTACTTGTCCCTTTCTGAATTGAGTTCGAAGGAAGGGTATGGCTTTTTTTTTTTTTTCTTTTCTTTTAGCGCACGAGAGCATGATCTGCCTAATGCATAATGTTGTTCTTTTCTTTTCTAGAAGAAAAAATATATACTTTGTAGAGGGAAAGAATAATATTTTCGTTCATGCAAAGACTCTACATACCCTATTAAACTAACAAAGTGTCTCAATTCAATACTCTATTCGTGAAAGATCAACGACAAGGAAAGGGCCCTTTCCGTGCCTCGGAATTCCAAGCAACAGATCTTAATTAGCAGAAATCACCCCACGGCTAGGCTCATCACTACATCGGTCCGACTTATACTTATCGCCAAAGTCGACTAGTCTTCCAGCCGTCGGAGGCAATTATTCTAGAAAAAAGTAATAAGGGGTACCCTAAAAAACCCCAGAGCGACCGTTATATGGTAACTTAATCCTTTTAGGTTATGAACTAGTATATTAATTGTCGATATGCATAACAGCTTAGCGAATGGCGCTTATCAGGTGAATAAGCATTCCAGCCACCGGATCGAAGGATCCTAGTTTACTATTTTGTACCCGAGATTCGAGTGGATAAGTTAGGTCTGTCACAATACCCACCTGGGATTTTACTATTGTTAGGAGGTATTATGACAATACTGTGTTATTTGGAACCGAGTGGAGGGTTTTTTAATACGAACTCTTTGGAAGTACTAACGGTATGGGGTTACGGCGAAAGCCATTTCTGCAGTGTTAGTTGATTTAGAGCATGTAAATTCTCAGGAAATAGGTAAAATTGCGACGAAATTAGTTTTGCAAGGGCAGGAGAAATTGCATAATGATCTATGTTCCTTGTATCTCGAAATTTTCTTGGGGGGAATTCACATGCTCTTCGTGTCTTTGCATCTAACCAGTCCCATTCGGACTATTAAGTTTTGGGATTTGTACGAATCTCGAGGATTTGTATCATTCAGTGAGATAGGTAGTTGGTCGAGGACAGTCGGGATTTCCTAAAGGGGCCTGTTCATGTGGAATAAATTGAGGTCAATTATCCCGCCTGTGAAGGAACCCAAGAAATTGAGAAACCGAGACAAGTCGGCTAAGCTAACACCAATTGTGGCCGCAAAGGTATGTCTTCCACAGACATCTTCTAATAGTCTCAACGATTCCTATTGTAGCCTAGCCGGCAGCTTCGACGGTTACATTATGCTCAAAGATCATATCACTAAAGTTCTGGAAAGTAAATTTGGTATAAAAGAGGCCGTTAAAGAAACCTCAATGCAATTGTATGGGTATATGCAACTCCATGGTATCCTGTATATGACATGACAACTGAATGCCCTCTTTCATATTGGGTATCAAAGAACAATAAGGAAAACATGAAGAAAGCGGTATATGGTATATGCAGGAAATAAATCGCCGTTAACCGCGATAGAGATGCTATATTAAAATGTCGAAACTGAGACAAAAGTCAAGAATGCTGTGTAAAGAAAAAATCAAAACAAAGTGGGTATATGCAGTAATCAGAATCTTGGGGTATCAGGTAATATGTAGGTATATATTCACAAACTTCGTCGTCATCTCTCCTCCTCTTTAAGAATGGGTATCATTCGTTTCCGCTATAAACCTCGGGGTATCGGTCGTAAAATAAACGCTATATGCTTCAATAAATTGTTCGCACCGCTCAGATGATCAAGCAAAGATCAAAGAGCTTAGAAAGCGTGGAGGAGAGTGGAGTTGCTGTGCTTTCCACGGTACTTGTCCCAGAATTGGAAGATTCTGGTAGTCTGGCCCGGGGTAAACTCGTCCATGCAGGCATCGTAGGAGTAGTCCATGAAGTTGTGGATTGGGTCCTCGCCGGGGTACTTGGCTCCAGTGCAGGTGTCCTTACCCTTGGGGCATCCTTGGGTTGGGTCGGCCTGAGCTGGAGTGTCGTCAACTTGGTCACCACCGTCGCAGCCGTCCTGGAAGGTGTGGAAGAGACCGAACCAGTGTCCAATTTCGTGGGTGGCAGTCTATTGAAGAGAGTTAGTGAATCATTTATTCTAAGTAGAGTATTTGAGTTAAAACTTACAGCTCCCATGTCATAGTTCTTGGTGGAACCACCAGGAACGCTAGAGTGGAGAACTTGGCAACCGTCGAGCCAGAATTCATCACTGTCCTTCTCAACATCCTCTGGGAAGACGCAAATTCCCAAAAGACCATCACCGAGAGGTCGGAAGTAAACATTCAAAGCGGAGTATCCACCCTTCCTAAGCTTCTTCTTCATAGCCAATTCGATAGTGGTATCGTTCTCATCAACGCTGAAAGTAGCCCATTCCTTGTTGACAGTCTTAGTGGTATCCTTGAGGTCGAATCTGATACCAGTTTGCTTGTAGTGCTCGTTCATAACATCCAATTGCTTCTGGAGCTTGTCGTCCGGAACCCATCCGTTTTCTTCGGTCTCATCAGAGGCAATGACGTGGAAGTAGGTCTCAACGACGAGAGTTCGGTTGGCAGCAATGGCGGCGGGGAAGCGAGAGCGGGCATTAGCACGCTGGAAAGCTCTGGCCTGTTCCTTGAGGGCACCGGGAACGTGAGTAGTACCGCACTTTCGCTGGGCGGCGGCAGCAATAGCCAACAATGGCATCAAAATGAGAGAGGCGCGCATATTGAATTGTTTTGTGGTATTGATATTTAGAATAAATTCGAAGTTATCGAAGTAGGGAATTATTGAACAGATCGAATAGAAGGTTTATTGGAAATACAGCAAACCGGTGCTGGGAAAGCTACTGAGCGAGGAGGAGATGAAGGTTGAAGCTAGAGAAGATTGTTTGATGATGATTTTAAAATTTCGAATTCCAAACGACGAAAGCTCGAGTTTTATAGACCTTCGACCTCATCTCGGAATGTCATACATTCCTTATACCAATTGCCCGCCGAGGGATGATGCGCAGTTTCACCCCACTTTGCCCAGCCGCTGGAGCCGTGAATGTTTCCATATTGCAACTGTCAGATCCCGATATGATCTGAACGAGACACCTTCCAATCAGCCGAGCTCCAAAGGATAACACTCCACGCGGCCGGGATCTAGGTTGTAGACTGTGACTGCGTTTAGCCATCGGAAAATAATCATACAGGTTTAATCTGTGGGTTAAGGCAGCCACAGGTACTAACCCGATAATTTACCTAAGCAATACTCAGGTTATCGGGAAGGGGTGTAGATACCATCCGACCATCTACCAATCAATAACCCAGATGCGGCAGCGACAGCAGGGAAGTGGTGCGCAAGAACCCGATGTGCAGTCTGATTATACAAGTTCGACAGGTGCGGCCACGACTCGTGATTTACCAAAAACAAGCTTCTTGCGGGTTATCTCCACAAGGAAGAACGAGACGGAAACGAGCGACTTGGTAGGCGTCCATGGTGGAATTTCGCATAGATTGATGTCTCGACCCATCTTTGAAGAATTGGGAAGGTATCGAAACGTCAGAGTAGCATCGTGGATAGCGAGTGTTGGCTGTGGTTGGAGATTCAATATTTCCCGGAGTGGCAATGGATGCACCCGTTATTGTATCAGGTTTCCTGCCCCGCCAGGTATATCCTCCTTTGCCCCGACCTACTCATATTCCTTAGCGCGGTAGACGAAGATGATCTGATGGCTGGTATTTCCTTTAATTGGGCAGGAGACGTTGTCAAGATGCTGGCGCAGTCTGCTATGTCAACACACGTTCCTTGCAGGAGGTTAGCGGCCTTGGCTGGCGATGTTTTGCCAAGCCAGTATTCTGGAATGCGGACTTCCTATTCTTGATTGGCCGCGCGAACACACCTTACAATTGACCCTGAAATCGTATGTCCATTCGTCAAGCCCCGCTACCTCCCAAGGCTCGCAGGGTAGATCATTCCTGGGATGCCAGTCCTTGTTTCCCAGTTAAGGAAGAAAAACGTTGCTCAGAAAAACGGGTCTAGACGTTCTTGGTCCAACTAGCGAGGCCTTTGAGCCTGGGGGATTCCAGGTTTCGTTGCTTCTTGGTGGAATTCCGAGGCATATTCGCCCTGTGCCTCTTCCGGATGTTAGTGTAATATGACGGCGTCGAAGCATGTGCCGTCACATCGGTCCGGACAAAATGCAACCGAGCAAATATAAGGTTAAAGACCTAGTCCAGATCATCGTCTAGAACTGCGAAAAATAGCAGGCGAGTATATCCTCACCTGCTGTTTTGCCATCTAGCTTTCCAAACATCTCGTCTTAGCTGATGATATCTGACCATCTGACCTTGTAAATAGCACGTATGCATAGTCCTATACGATAGCAAGCTTTCCTTGGGTTTTATTGTCCCGACATCGATCCGGACATGGCCTATGGCGTAACATCTGTTACAAATCCGCATAGAATGAATGACACCATAGAGATAACTAGGTAACATTTTCAGAAATGTCCCTCGTCATCGCATGATGTTGCTTATCGTAGGCTTCCCCCCAGACTAGCATACCCTCGCAATATAACGCTCCGAGTCGTCTCACTTTAAACGAGAACGCCTTCGCATAGGTTATTCGAATTTGGCACTTCGAAACTGGGGGTTCGTCGTTATTATTGTGCCCTTGGAAATTCGAGATCTTGTGACTTGATGACATCGACGAGCTTTGACCATGTCTATATGATCGATCTTCCCCATGGAATTCTTCTCATCCCTACATGATTTTCTCCAATTTGTTTTGAAACGGGGAGTCGTCAGCGTATCATACCCTGAAGAAGTTTAAGATACTCTCCTTGCCCTGTCCGATTGACGTGTGCCGTCCCGTAGATACATTCTTGCTTATCATTCGAACCTCACAAAAACGCTTGTGATCACCATCTAATCTGAAACCAAAAGGTGGCCCTGGATTGTCTCGAGTGGGAATGGTGGCGACTCTTTGCGATAGCCTGGGTTCTTCATGAGACACATTCTCCACCAGGTCTCAAGTTAGGATGAATCCTAGGTTTGTGTTGGACTGTTGTAGTTCGCGTAAACCATCCACTGCATTGGGGCTTGGCGCCAGACCTCAGAGCTTCCCATTCAAGGTCTCGCGACGGACTTTGGTTCCTAGAATCATTAAACCTCCCCCAAACTTCAATTGCAAAAGCATGGACACCGATAGTGTACTAAACGACGACTCGGGCTCACTAGAGCACCAGGTAAGGCCCCCCCTCCCCAATCTCATCTCCGGAATCGGTATCTCTTTCTACCTAACACTGACCTAATCTCGCATTCATACAAGGAAGGCATGCTACATCTACACGCCGACTTCGGAGGCATCATTATTATCAACTCCCAAGAAACGTAGAGCGGCCTCTAGTTCTCGAACACCGAGGTCTAAACGCGAAAAGATTGATTCAAAGAATTGCGAAAGCGTTGGAGCTCGGGGACATGGTTTCCCTACACTTCTGCGCGATTTGGAGGACGAAGATGCCGTCAATGCCAGATATGAAGCGTTTGATAGATTCTGGGGTGATGTGGAGAGACGGACGAATGTAAGTTGTTATTCCCAGTTGTTGAATTTGGGAAGCGAGTCTGACGAAAATATACATTGTTGTAGGATGTTCTAGCACAGGTTAACGATGAGACTTTGCAATCTGTTTCGACATTTGTCTCAAAAGCGGGTCAAGATATGTATGAATATTCTGTTTCTCACCCTCAATTGGCTGGAAATCAGGAAACTAACTATCTCGTAGATATAGCGAAAAGCTCCCGACTGGTCTAATTCTGACCGGGCCAAATATCGCCGCCCATGGCGTTCTCTTTCAGCAGATCGAAACTCGAATTCAGAGTGTCGATAAGCGAGGAAGAGTTGCCATCCTAACCTCCAAAGATTCATCAAACCTAAAGAATGTGCTCAAGAAAATCATCAGATGCATCACTGAGCTGCAGGACGGTTTCGACGACGAAGATGATATCGTAGAAGCAAAGGCGGGAAGAAACGTATGCTTTCCACCAAACTCGTATCCTGCAGAGTTCATACCGCTAACATCTAGCGAAGCCATCTCGGTATAATTATGACCCTGAGATCATCCATGACTGGTGTTCAACCCACCCCGATGCCAAAGTAGTGGTAGCCGTCCAAGACACCGAAGCCTTCGACCCAGCAGTGCTCGTGGAATTAATATCCATATTACAGTACGTCTACTAGCTCAAAATCAACATACACAACCAATTCCTAACCAAACCTCCAGTCAATATCTACCAAAAATCCCCTTCATCCTTCTGTTAGGTATCGCCACATCAGAGGACATATTCTATGAAAAACTCCCACATTCAACCATCCGCCTTCTACGCGGAGACCGCTTCGATGTCCAACGATTCGAAGAATCAATGGAGCAAGTCTTCGAAGAGGCAGTCTTATCATCTCAATCCCTCCTAAAACTCGGCCCTCGGGTCGCAGATATCATATTTGAGCGACAAAAGGACCACACAAGGAGCGTCTCCAGCTTCGTCATGGCATTAAAATACGCATACATGTCGCACTTCTACGCCAACGCTTTAAGCGTAATATTAGGCTCCATAGGCGACGAAGAATCCATGAACACCATCCTCTCGGACACCCACTGTGAAGCCATCCGAAATCTTTCATCTTTCAAAACCCTTGTGGAATCCACAATCCCAACGTTCCCATGGCGGGCTCGTGATCTGTTAACATCGAATAAAACCCTCAAATCCGCCGTCTTCGCCGCAACGAAAGAATGCCAGCGATATAGCACTAATTTAGCTGAAGCCATAAACCTCTTCCGAAAACTCCAATCAATCGTCTCCCCACAACAGGCCAGCGAAATCCCAACTTATGAACTCTACTCCCGCATCCTCTGGGGGGAATTCACAACCCGTCCGGCATTCAGAGACGCCATGTTGACAACCAAGAAAATCAGCTCTGAAAAGTTCCATACGTTGTTAACCACGCTATCAGAGCTCCCCTCCGAACTCTCCTCCACCCTTTCAGAATCGGCGAACAAAGTCCAGGAATTACAATCAGAAAAGGCAGCGAAGGGTAGCAGCCTGGTCTCCGAATTCGCGTTACCAGACTCCCACCGTACAACCGTCAAATCCGGACGAGTCCGCCTCGATGAGCTAAAATCCGGAATGACCTCCCAAGATACCGAATACCACAAACTCGTCACTTCAACCGTCCAAACTCTTGAAACGTACTTCAAGGACAGGTTTAAACCGTACACCAACTTATTTCTTCACGAAATATTCTTTTACGACTTGAAGTCTCCGCACTCCCAGGTTTTTGCTGCGAAGCCGAGGCCGAGCGTTGAGAGGGCTTTGAGTCGGCCCGGTGATTATTTGGGTTGTGAATGCTGTGGAGGCGATGATGGGGAGGAAGGGGGGATAGGTGGATCGCAACCTTATGCGGCTATTTTATATCAGCTGTATCTTGAGTCTCCGGCGTTGATTGGGGTGTATGACCTTTGGAGCGCGTTTAGAATGGTCAGTTTGGGCGAGAAGGCCGACCAGGAGGTAGATGAAGATGACGAAGAGGAGAAAGAATTACAGTATGTTTCCCACCCATACCCCGATTGAATAGGTTCATGAGTCTAACAAATTTTGAAATTTTTAAGAGCGCAATTCTATAGAGCTCTTGCAGAGCTTCGATATCTGGGATTTGTGAAGTATAGCAAGAAAAAGACTGACCATTTGGTCAAATTAGCTTGGAAGGGACTATAATCCCCTCACTCTCTCTCGATCTTATGCAATACATAACGATAACCTTCAAGCAAAGCAAATGATAATGCAGAAAACAAAAATGAACGTCCCACCCAAAACAACCGGCCGGAAAAAAAAAAAATCGAAAATCCTCCAACGCCCATGCATTTTCTATCCGAACCAAAGCCCTCCCATTTCATTAAAATGCATATTCATCATATCATCATTATCGAAAGAAACCCCCAATTCAAAACTCCAACCCAAATACCACCACTACCATCATTATCATCTTCTTAAAAAGCAAACTTCTCCCCTTCAAACCTCCCCACTCTCCCCGGACTCACAACTTCATACCCGCCATCCTCCCCACCTTCCTCCTCAACAGGCACAACCCACCCATTCCTCACCAAAACCTCCAAAATCCTCCTAACCTCTTCATCCCCCTTAACAACCAACCCTTCATCCATCAACAAATACTCAAAATTATTCCACCAAACCATATCCCACCCTTCCATCTGCACGAACCTTTCAGCCAAACAATCGACTTGGTATTTTACCCATTCCTTCCATGTCTTCTTTGAAGAAGCTGGTTGGAGTGGTTTCCCTGTATAACGGTTTGTACGGTCTTGAGGTGGGGGCAGGTTTAGGTGGGAGGTTAGGATTGCGGATTCGAGGAGTTTTAACCAGGTTGGGGAGATGGTGGTGAAGGGTACTGGGGAGAGGATTTGAGAGAGCGCTTTTGTGCCGAATGGGGTGAGGTCGATTCCTCCGCGTTGGAGGGAGGAGATGAAGACGTTTGGTGAGGTTTTTGGGCGGTGGGAGGGTGGTAGTTGTTGTGGTGGTGGAAGGGAAGAAGAGGATAATGTTTGGAGGAGTTGTTGTTCGCGGTGGATTGTTGAGGCGTGGACAGAACGGTTTTGAAGATGGGTGGTATATTGGAGGTGGTGGTGGTGGTTATCTTGTTGGCGTGATGGTGGCGGTGGTTGGTGGTATTCCTTTAGAGCTGCTGCTGCTGGGGATGTTAGAGCTCTTAGTTGGAGGTTTCCGGTTGAGGTTGTGGATCGGAGGGTGCGAAGGGGGAGGGTTTTTGGGATTCGAAGCATTTTTCCTTTGAAGGATATATATTTAAGTAAGATCGTTGGAATTGGAATTGTTCCTTTGAGAAGATGATACTTCAATGTCGTGAGATGGACCGGGATGTTGGGGGGTCGTTATATATCTATATGGATATCTTCGATTTTTCTTCCTCCAGGAGAAGTTGTGAAATAAAAGTCGTATGACCTAATTTCCCCCCAGTTTTAACCTTTTCCGTAGATGATTTTAAAACAACCGTTACAGCGGAGTCGAACGTTTCGATACGACGTTATATAAAGTTGACGGAATTGTTTAAGACAAAAAGGTATAATCGTTTGTGTCGGTCTCAATTCGTGGGGGGAACTGTCTAGTCAACGCGGTTGGCGACGGTGGTTTGCCGCAGCAGGGGATAGAAAAAAAGTATATTGAACTTGGATCGAACCTCTCAAAGTTTAATGAAATCTAGAAAAATTAAAACCGTAGAGAAGAAACGCAAGGGGGGGGGCCTTTTAAACGGCTACGTAGGATAAAACTACCGATCTACGATGTAGTAAAATTATAAATCAAAATGACCTGCGCAAAGAAATACCGAACGGGGGCAAAAAAAAGTGGTATTTAAAGGATATCTTCCAAAACGTGGTTCCTTACTTAGCCCTTTCTTTAATAACCCAACAGTACAGCCTTACAATTACAAAGATCATCGGAATCACCGCGAAAACCGAAGGCGAACGTAAATTGTACACTGAAGTACACCTTTTGAAGAGAAAGAGGGCTCCACTTTTATGATATGAGTTACATAAAGGAATGCATATTATACCTTTTATGTAGGAACTTGGTTTTTCTGGTGTGCGTGTTAACTAAGCATGTAGGGAATGTTCCGGATGGGCATTCGATGATAAGCCGGCGTCCGAGATGCGTGGTACATTACATTACATTAGCATACACCGCAGCAGCAGCAGCGCCCGTTGAGATCTTGTTTCGGCTGGAGAAGGCTGTTTGAATCTGTTGGATTTCCATTGATTTAGCGCCGGGTAGAATGTCCGGTTGGGCTAGAGCTAAGCTAGCTGCTGGCTGGGTAGCTATAGCTTCTGTGCTTTCTGTGGGGAATTATGGATACCATGGATATTGCTTTATGCAGATGATAAGGAGATATTTAGCTAGATGAGGTTTGCCTTTTAGATTTTCGCCAATGAGAAGTCTTTGGAAGGGTAAGAATAGATGGTTACAGTCTAAGACATCTGTACAAATTGATTTTCCGTCGAGGCCTTGTTGATGATGATATCATTGCTTATGGTTTGACGTACGTATTGTCGCGGAGTTTTTGCGACGGTGGTACTGGTGTCGTAGCTTAGCCACTCCGTAACAAGTAGCTTCTACCCAGCTCGCAGAGCTTGGGAAATCTACGACCCAAAAAAACTCCGAAAGGTGCATTATCTACACCCAAATTAAAACCCCAACTATCTTCGGAGACCCAGACAGTTAGAAACCCCTTATCACAATCAATCACGTTGAGCTGTTTCCTTTCAAAAAAGGCTTCCAAGCTCCCCAACCCTATCACCACCGAATCCCCTTCCACCCAAAAAGGGTAACTTGTTACTTAATTCACCCATCACCCAACGGGCTCCGAGCCCGCGAAGAAAACCAACCAACAGCAAGTAAGTAGTTATCATATCACAAGCTATCAGCTGATGAGGTCACCCCTTGGTTATTCCATTTAGAAAGTAAAGCTACTGCAGCAGATCGACCAAGATACTAAGAAGCTAAGGCTAAGCTTAAGAATTTTCTAACGCCTTCTAACGAAAAAAGCTAAAGTTGATCGAAAAAAGAAATCGAAATGACTTTAATTTATAACATCTCCAAAATGAAAGAGCTTCCAACAGATAAGAACGCAAAGAAAAAATTGAAAGAGAAAATAAAAAAAGGTACCTCAAGTAATTAACAAAGAATCGAAAAATCCGAAAAATAAAAATAAAAATAAAAGGTATATGAGCGAGTATGCCAACCCAGTCGATAGTAAGTAAGAACGTGAAGTAAACGCTCGCTAAGCCGGGGAGGGCAAACTTGTATCGAAGTAGAAGTCAGAAAAAAAGGTGTAGTTAGAACACCTTGTAAAGAGGTAGAAGAAAGAAGTATTAAAAACAGGGCCCAATCTGCAATCAACAGAATGGCAAAAAATAGGGAATAATCAATCCAAGACTCCAACCCAATGGCAAGAAAAAAAGACGCAAAAGAAGAAGTGGAAGCTTTAGCTACGAATAAAGAAACACCCAAACAAAAAAGAATCAGGAGTACCTGTAAGCAAAAAAAGCGATGGAATCAGCTATAAAAACAGTTCTGACAAAAAAAATATACAAAAGGGAAAGAGAGGTGAAGAAGGTGCTTTTAGTCGGAAGCTAAAACGGATCAAAAAGTGCACAAAGCAAACGGGTTGGTTGGCGGGATATGTTCAAAAAGACTATTTTCGTTTCTCTCTCTTCGTTTTTGTTCAGTTCCCTTCCTGCTTCCTCGGTCTCCTAGCCACATCGTAAACTATTCTTCTTTGGATCGCGGGGCTATCGTACAAACTCCAAATGAAAAGCGGTGATTAGATCCAAAACCGAAAGCTTCAGGGAAAAAAGCGAACTGTCAATACCAAAAGAAAGACCAATTAGAAAGGGACATCATGAGAATAGCCGTAGTGAGAGAGTATAGGCGTTGGTAAGCAGATAATCGAGCCAGGAGTTAGTAATATCAGCCCGCGTGTGCACTCAGGTTCGGATTCTGGTGGTTGGAAGGGTAATCCATGCGCCGCCCGTTAGCCGGCGCCTCTTGATCGAAGCTAAAGCTGTGGCTATGGTGCGAGTGATTCCCGTTCTCGTTCGCGTACATCGGTTCAGGTAGTCGATGCGGCTCTGGGGCTGGCGGTGTTGAGACTTGACGGACAGTTTGATCACTATACCACCCTTCTCCGGTTCGATCGTTTCCGGTGACGTGGAGCACGGGTTTGTCTTTGTGCTGTGCGCTGCCTCCCTTTCCGCTGTGTTTTCCAGGAACCGTCGAGAGTTTGGCGACGTCGCCGTATTTCTTTAGAATCTCCTTAGTACTCATGTCGGAAGTCGCCATCATGGTTGGGTCGGAAAGTATCATTAAAAGATCTTCGGGAACCTATGATCGTAGTCAGTACCAGATATATCTCGCAGATTGGCCATCAAAACATACCTCACACATCTGCTCGTTGTACTCAATCAATGTGTGAATAGCTTCTATGGCGAGGAAGCTGTCGTCCATTCCGGGTACTTGATTCTTCATGTACAGGATGTTCGGAGTGATGACAGTAGCTAGATTGTGGACGTCCATCTTGCTTCCGGATTCTTCGTCGACATGCGAGAAGGAGGCGACCCAGTTAAGGAAAGAGAACAGGATCTCTATCGAGTCTCGGTGGTATTTAGGGAGTAGACAGCATGTCAGATGAAGAACACGACGCTTTTTCTCGTCGTCATCGAGTTCTATAATATTCTGTTAGAGAAGGCTATCCCATAGATCCATTTATTGGGACTTACTCTGCGAAACGATGAAAAGCTTGTAGAGCTTGAATGTCAAAAGCGGATCTGGGAGCTCTCGAAGGAATTTCTTGAGCAGGGCGGCAACTTGGACGGGTCCTTCTTTGACCATATCCACGTTTTCAGCACCAGAATCAATCTGGGCTGTCAACTCTTTCAACCGACGAATGTTGCCGTTCTTCCTGAAGACACCCTCGACAGACATATCTAGAAACAGGTTAGTTTATCAGTTAGGCCATGGTACGGGAACAGACGAACCTAGTTGCTTCATCGCCGTAATAGCGTCGTCTAAAAGAGCTGGCACTCGCAATGTTCCAGGGCCAATACCCAAAGACGACTCCGCATGATCCTTCTCGATGAGCTGTTCGAGCGGAACACCAAAGACGCCTGAAACCAGTCAGTAATCGATCCACACTCCGCAAAAGGTATCACACATACCAGTCTTCTTCTGTTTTTTGTTCTTCCCCCCATCTTGTTTGAAGCCCTTTGTAAACTTGTTCCACAGAGTCTGCTTCCCACTCCTCTCGATCAAATCCAACAGCTCCTCAAGGTTGAAATGCTCAGAAACAAGCGGCAGCATACACATGCAAGCAAGGTGGCGAATAATAAAATAATCGATAGCCGACAACTCCGAAAAATATCTTCGCATTCGCGGCGCCTGAGCCGGTTGGCTACTTCCCGTCGAATCGCGCTGGTAACCATTCATCAATTTCGGCTGGTGCATACCGCCTGCAGAGAAGAAGCCCGAGGTACGGTGCTTAAACGCATTAGGCCGTTGTTCTCTAGCTTGTTCCTGCGCAGCTATTCTCGGAATATCGTCCAAGGTGAGTGTCTTCTCATCACCGAAGGTGAGCTCGTTGATAGCTTCGCCGTTGACGTCCCGATCTTCTATGATCCTGAATCGTTCCCGGTCGTGAGATCCTTCGGCGCCGAAATTCTCGTTCTCGATTATCCTCGACTGTCGAGCTTTTCTACCGCTCGAAGCAAGTTTCTGGTCGAGACGTGTTGATCGCAGCCGTCGGACGTCCGAGACTGTGCTATTATACCCTTCTCCTTCTCCGTGGTAGGATTTCGATCGGCTTTCGGCGGTCAGAGCACCTGGAGCAAGAGCATGGCCAGCATCATCATATCCGGTCAAGTTAGGATCATCTATCGGAGTATTAGCAAAACCGTGGGGAGGTTCCTTTGTGAAGCTGCGCATACCGGATGTGTGAGGCAACGTGCCACCCTCCTTCAACATGTTCAAAAGACGTGCCAACGCCACTCTTAAAAGATACACATACTGTTTCAACCTACTAACGTGGTGGAACCCGCCCTGCACATCCGGAACATGAGCTGCGCAGGAATCGCATAGTAGGGCGGATGCCGGCGAGAACCTTGCAGCGTCAACATCATTCTTAAGGGAGTTGTTGCAATTCGAGCAGTTAAAGCAGTTTATATGCCACTTAAGCATCCCAAACTTCATGCATTCATCCTCGATCGTGTTACGACAAGCATAGCAGAGGTCTGAGTTAAGGTCTGCCAGCGCTGTGTTCACTTCGAATGTCGGTTTGACGTCTTTGGCGGCTTCGAGATCAGATAACTCGGCGAGGAAGCGGTTGAACGCGTCTACATTACTATAATCACGCTCCTAGGGGCTTGTTAGATGCACGTTGACGCCTGGACCAGTAGAGGAGACGTACCAGCTTCAAGGCGCCTTGTAAACTGATCCTAATCAGCAGCTTGAGGTAATGCGCAAGACCTGTTACTAGAGAAAGTAACTCTTGTGTTACACCAAGCTTCCGGACTCCTGTTTCCTGCGTTTTAGAAAGTAGCGTGAAGAATGCTACGATCTTTTTACACAGCAGCTTGGCCTCTCTCGAGTACGCAAGTCCTACATCCAGTTAGCAAATTGTGTCGTCTGGTTTTCGGTCTCCGAGTCCTACCTTCACCGCCGATTCGATATAACTCGGCATCGAGATTGTCAGCGCTAGTGAACAGAAGTTCGACGTGCCATATAAACTTCTCCGCGACAAAGACTCCGTCCACGTAGGCTCCGTTGGAAACGTGTAGCAGCATGTCGCTGATGTTGGCGGCGGAAGACTCTTCGTAGGTCGATAGTACGCTCCATATGCGATAAACTTTCTCTTCCATTTTTTCTTCGGCGTCTCTGACGATTGAGCGTCGGGCGCTCGAAGGGTCTTTCTCGTTCTCTTCGTGTATTCTGGGCATCTCAGATGGATCCGATTCCGCCAATTTAACATTCCAGAACTAAAAGAGATGCACCCCATGGTAACGACGTTAGCGAGATGAAGGGGTATATTCCTGGAATTCTAGAAAAAAAAATGGCATAGCTGACCTTGTGTATCATATAACACTCCGGATGCCAATGTTGGTTTACACCGTTCCTGAATATTTCGACAAACTGCTTAAGTATTGCCGTCTGACAACCCTGGCACCTGGCGGCGAATCTGGTAGAGTAGTGGTAGTGGCAGTAGACCTCGCCATCGTGTTCGTAGTAAGAATCCTGGGGGCCGAATACTGTCGGACAGACGCAGCAGGTGAAATGTTCGATGTGGTATTTCCGTTCGAGGGCCGTGATATAGCTCCCACGCAGGGCACCACCGCAGGCGTGGCATAGCAGATCTAATCGCCTAAAGTAGTCGGTTTCGCACAGAGGGTACTGTGTAGTGCCGTCCTCGGAGTCTACGGGGAAAAACTTCTGGGCTACGATGGTACCACAGTCCTATGGAGAGGGGGAAAAAAGAGGGGAGGGGGTAACTTTGATGAGCAATTATTTTTCGGGTCGCATAAAAGTTATCAAGAGAGCGAAGAAGAAACGTACTCGGCATCGGAAACAGTCCAGATGGAAGGTGCCGCCGAGCGCCCTCACAAACTGGCCGGTTAAGGGCAGTTCGCATTTCTTGCATATCCTACGGGTGGCTTCACTCTTAGAGGAGCCTCTGGGTTTACCGTCGGTCGGGGAGAGGTTAGGTCTGTCGTCGGATCGCCTTTGGGAGGTGACATCAAAGGAAGGAGGAGGAGGACCGGGAATGAGAGCTGGAGGGAGGTTGTGGCCTCGAAGGTGGGAGTCGCCGTACGGGGAAGCCATTGGGAGGGGAGGGAGGGAGAAGGCCAGGCAGAAAAATAGAGAGATAGGAAGAATAAGTAATAATGATTTTATGGGTAGTAGGTCGGGATTCGGGCTTGGGACCTCAAGCTGAGGCTGGCTGGCTGGCTGCTGGCTGGTTGGCTGCTGGCTGCTGGCAGGCTTACGGCGGAGGTCCCGACAGGACAGCTAGTTTCGACACGCGAGCAGGTGGAAAGATGGGATATTATGCGAATAGGATAGAATGAAACGGGAAGACCGAAAGGCGAAAGGTCGCCAGGGGAAATTCGAAAGAGGAAGCGGCGGTTGGGAGGAGTTGACGTTCAGGGTTTTAAGCGATCGAGGCTGTCCGTCTCTCTGTGTGTCTGTCTCTGTCACTCTCCACACAGCAAGCACACAGCAAGGTACGGGTACGGTATGGTACAGCAGCAGCAGTAGCAAGCTCTACGGGGGGGGGGGAGGAGAACGTGAACCAATCAATCAGTGGTGGTATTGTCTGGCAGGCAGGACTCCATTCGGACAGGAGACATTGATGATGGATATTTTCTACTGGAAGGTAGAAGAAACAAAAGAAGAAGAAGGATAGGAATAGGGTAAGGGAGGGAGAGCTGTGCGATGGAGATTCTTTGGGACGGATGAGATGGATGATGGATGTGGATGATGGATGTGGTTGAGGTTGAGAGAGTGTGAGAGAGATTGCGAGCAGAACGACAAGCGAAGTGTTAAGTGGTGATTGAATTGATTGTGATGGACTTGAAGGGCGCATGTCGCCCCATCCCATTGGCCACTCTCCCAGTCCACTATTCTATTCTATCACTGACTATTATTCAAATATTAATACTACCTGACTAACCAGTGATTTAAAAAACTAATTGAAGTATTGAGATTTCAATGGGAGGTGGCCGTTCTAATATGATAATGCAGTGGTGGCAGGTTAACGGGCGGAGGGCGTTAACGGAGACAGCTGCCAGGCGTTTAATTGATTGATTAATTAGTTAGTTCGACTCGACCCGGGGACTTCAACGACTGACTCCCCACGATCAAATGCATTGCATTGAACTGTTTCAGCTCCTATCGATAAGGAAGCACTGCATTAACCAGGCTCCTTGGCGGCTGCTGTGCGATGCAGTTGTTCATGCAATCACTCTGTAGACAAGTTGTTCAGTAGGTAAATTATAATTCCTATTATTCTAATCACATAGAGAGTAGAGATAGCCATCTAGACCATCAGTACCAATTATATTAAACAATTCTCAGTTAATGAAGAAAAGAGTGATGCCGTGGAGTGGTAATTGAATGAACAAGGCTTGGTTATGTCGGCAATGCACCATCCACCTGCATTACCAGTGAACAGAACAGTATTGTATAGCCAAATACTACTCCAGGTACATATATATACATACATATACAGGCTACTTTGAATACTTGTCCAGCTATGAGATAGAAGAGCGATGCGATATATTAAATGGGGTGCGCCATTGCCATTGGCAGGATCCACCGCAGCAGCAGCAGCAGCTGAGCTGTGTTGTGGCTCCCCACCAGCTCTGGTCGGCCCCTCCTGCTTGCCTTGCTGCGGCACAGTCCAGTTGATTAACTACATTACCACTAGTTAGTGCTTCCTCCCCACGTCGATTCCCCAGGATCCACCATCCATCCATCAATCCACCAAACTATCTATCTATCTATCTACCACCTCGACACGCATCGCTCCTCGTAACCTCACCTTCCCTTGTCGACATTCATCACACACACCAACATCCACCATGAACCAGTCCACCCTGCGGCTCACGCGTGTAAGCTCCCATCTCCACCACTTCATCTATCCATCACGTCTTCTAACCATCTCCCCTCCAGGAGCTCGCAGACATCCAGAAATCCAATGACCTATGTACGTCGCATTCCTACTTTTTCACTATAATATCTTTCCCTAGCTAATCATTCTGTTCCTAGCTATCGCCGTGGCCTGCAGAGACTCCGATATTAGAAGTATAAGAGCCTTGATCCTGGGTCCACCGGAGACACCTTATGAATTTGGTTTCTTTGAGGTATCCCTCCTCCCCCTCCACTACTATTCCCTTTTAGTCGGATTTATACTAACTTTATACTAGTTCACTATGAAATTCCCCAAAGGCATGTTCACTCATGCTGTATTATACCGACCAGCCACCGTTCCTAACAATCTTCAACAGAATACCCAGCAAAAGCACCGGCCGTCAACGCCATAACCACAAACGGAGGAAGATGCAGATTCAATCCAAACATATACGCCGGCGGGAAAGTCTGTCTGTAAGTTCTCTCCTCACCTCCAATACTTACTTCTCTAAATCAAGCTAATTGATATTCTACTGCTACAGGTCAATCCTAGGGTAAGCTCCGTCCAGCTGCTTCTATTCTACCTCTCACCGACTAGACATCTAATACACACATACACACACCGACAGGACATGGAGAGGCGAGCGAGGGGAAGAATGGTCGTCAGCACAGGGCCTCGAATCGATACTCATCTCCATTCAGAGTCTAATGTCTTCAAACCCATACGAAAACGAGCCAGGCTACGAAAACGCCAACAGCCAGCACGACAAGGACAATCAGAAGGCATACATCTTGAAGGTACCACCTAAGCCATCTCCTATCCAAATATTCATTCCTAATAAAGATTCGTACTCTCAGATCCGCCATGAAACCCTCCGAATCTCCATCATCCAACGACTAGAAGACTACCTAGGCCTGAAAGCCGACGGCACATCCATCGTCCGTGAACCCCGAGACGACACCGCTAGCGACAGTTCGTCCGCATATGTCGACGACGGAGGCGTCTACTTCTTCGAACCCTTCAAGGATCTCTGCAAGCGCCGTTTCCTCTGGTACTACGACACCTACCTCGCTTCCATCCAAGCCGAAAAGGAAAAAGTCACAGAAAACCAAGCTTTCACGCAGATGCCATTTGAGATGAGCGGTGGAAGCGGTGGTAATTCCATGGAAGGGAAATTCAACTACACAGAGCTAGAAAGGAGAATTCAGAATATCCGACAAAAGCTAGACCAGGAGGCGGAAAGCTGGGGAGTTGAAGGAATGAAGGCACTCAAGGATGAAAGAGGTGTCGCCGCCAATTTACAAAGACAGTTCGAGCAGGCAAAAGTGTTTTTCGATAAGAGCGAGACGGCTACGCTAGATATGGAACTGCAGGACAATAATCCCTTCATTTGGCGTGTGGTAGGTTGTTCTCAGGCTCCTCACGGAGGAGGTTTAATTAACAAGGTGCTCGCAGACATACTTTGGACGTCCGATGACCAACCTTGACGGCGGACTATTCATATTTACCCTTCGCTTCTCCGTCCGATTCCCAGACGAACAGCCTCGCGTTCAATTTAGCACGCCAATGTTCCACCACAAGATCAATAGTAAGTCTCAAATGATCAATTTCTTAAGAGCTATACTGATATCTTTGCAGAGGACGGGATACCAGCCTACTTCCCCGGCGGCCTCCACCCGCGACCAGACGATGCCAAGAGCCACGTCGAGGGCGTCATCACTCTCCTCGAGGAAGAAGACCCAGCTTATGATCCCCGAACACAGATCAATATCGAAGCCTCGAAGCTGTACTGGGGGACCAAAGAGGAAAGGAGAGAGTACAGTAAACAATTCAGAAGGTAGACATCCATCAATCACTACGCTTTTGTCCCCAATCATACTAATATTATATCAAACAGATCCGTCCAGAGGTCTATAGAATATGCATAAGCATTTTTCTACGGAAGCTTTTAATTTTTTTTTTTTCCCCTCTTCGAGTTCTAGCGGCTGATTTCTGGCGGTTGACCTTGCCATTCTTTCGTCCCTCATATATCAAAGCCTTAATATTTGTCTTACCCCCTTTCCTTCCCCACTTCTTTTTTTGTTTCTCTCACGAAGAGAAAACCCCATGGCGCACCGTCGGTTTTTTGTTACTGGACAAGCTGGATGATCAACCCCCCTTCACAAAAAAAAACACACACACACACAAAGGTACTAACTTATTGAAAAAACAATGGACAATGGAAAAAAAATGCAATGCATGTAACTGATGAATTACTACTATTACGGATTACTGGGTGAAAAAACTGCCGGGGCGTGAGGATTAAAAGATACCTCCTGATATAGTTGTTCTCGTTCTTCTCTCTCCTTTTTCCCCTTCTGCTTTTTGTGGTTTGTTTCATGTGGGATCTGTTTATGTTTTTCATGCTTTTATAGCTTCATGACTTGCTTTGTTTTTACTTTTATTTCTGTGATGAATGAATGAATGAATTCAGGTAATATCTTCGGTGGGCCGAGGGTATGCTTTCTGGGTATTGATATCACTATTAATTAGGGAGATGAAAATGACGTAGACTGAGTGATATATACTACCAACAAAACGGTATTCCAAATCCAATAATACAGTTATATTCCCTATGTACATACATCCATGCCTTCCGGCATGTCCACCACCCTACACCGTCTCCCCGCCCTTAGCTTCAACCGCCTCCTCCTCTCCCAACCCCTCCGGCAACTCATTAACCCCCAACTCACAAATCCTGAGCACGGTATACCGATGCTTACTCTTAACCCTCTTAACCCTCCTCTGCCTCCTCTTCGTCTTCTCCTTAACCCTCATAGGCTCACTGGTCACTTCTACGACGACGGCTTTACAACTAAACAGCCGTTCATCGATATACGGGGAACCCTTTATGGTGTATTCTCTTGAACCGAGGGTTGAAGCGTGGGTTAGGCGGATTATATCGCCTGGTTGGAGGGGTTTGTTGAGAGGGTTTGTGGAGGAGGAAGGCGGGTAGAGGAGGGAGGGGAGGAGGATGCGGTCGCCGAGGGTTACGAGGTAGGGGTGAGAGTGGATGTGGATTGTTGTATACCAGGGGGGTTGGTGGAGGAGGGCTTTGTGTAGGCGTTTGAGGGTTGAGAGGTCTTGTGGTTGCTGTGTAGGAGAGGGTGATGTTGATGGTGGTGGGAGGGTGGATTGTGATGTTGTAGATGTAGACGTAGCTGTGGTAGTGGAGGTATGTCGGATTTGACTGGGTGGTGGGAGGGGGATTCGAGAGGTTGAGAGGGCGGGGAGGAAGGAGGGTTTTGAGATGATGGTGCTCGTGGCTCGTCGCGAGAGGATGCTGGGTAGGAAGGAGGACATTTTGAAGAGCTGGATTTCTAGCCAATTAGTATCTTGTAGCTTCATTGATGATGGGATTGAAGTAATTACCGTGATTCGCGACGTATTAGTCCCCCCGTTACACCTTATCCCACCGGTCGAAGTTGAAGTTCTCAGTCGCAGAGATATATAAGTTTCTTGAAGTTTTAAAGGAGCGTTGTGGTTTGTTGGAGGTTTGGTTTCTTTGTGCCAAGAGATTAGATTAGATTAGATCTTTGAATAAATTCTTATCAGATTAGATTTCAAGAAACCTTCTTTTTTCGCCAGCTTTTTTTCCTGCCTTTTTTTTTCCTTCAACGTTTAACTATCACGGTTCATCCACCCAGCGACGTCTACCACCCTCTTAACCCTTGTAAATACCCCTTCCACACTCGCCACGAGCATCGCGCTCGATCACCCGTCACAATGGTACGTCCCACTCCCTCCCATCTGCCAAAGAACAACCACTAACACCTCTCACAGCCTCAAAACGAGTATGCCCACCACCCTACCTCCCCCCTCCACCCCTATCTAACGATAATACAGATACATAGAACGCTGGTCCAAACTCCACGGCAAACGTCTCGACCATGAAGAACGCACCCGCAAGCGCGCCGCGCGAATGGCGCACAACTCCTCCAAATCCGCCCAAAAGCTGCACGGCCTGCGCGCAAAACTCCACGCCCAAGCCCGCTACAAACAAAAGATCCAGATGAAAAAACAGATAAAATCCCACGAAGAGAAAGCCGTGAAAACTTCCGACCCGGGGCCCAGTTCGGAACCTTTACCACCCTACCTTTTGGATCGTAATGAGCCCAAATCCGCAAAGGCGTTAAGTTCAGCTATAAAACAGAAGAGAGCGGAAAAAGCCGCAAAGTTCTCCGTACCCTTACCAAAAGTCCGCGGAATCTCCGAAGAAGAAATGTTCAAAGTCATCAAAACCGGCAAAAAGACAGCAAAAAAATCATGGAAAAGAATGATCACAAAACCCACCTTCGTAGGGCCCGACTTCACCCGTCGTCCTGTGAAATATGAACGTTTCATAAGGCCCATGGGGTTGAGGTATAAAAAGGCAAACGTCACGCATCCGGAGTTGGGGGTTACAGTGCAGCTACCGATTTTGAGCGTTAAGAAGAATCCGCAGAGTCCCATGTATACCCAGCTGGGCGTGCTGACGAAGGGGACGATTATTGAGGTTAATGTCAGTGAGTTGGGGATGGTTACTACCGGTGGGAAAGTTGTTTGGGGTAGGTGGGCGCAGATTACGAATAATTGTGAGAATGATGGGTGTGTCAATGCGTAAGTTCTCACTCTTTCCATTTGGTTTCTGGTTGATGATGCTAATGGTGATGGTATAGGCTGCTGCTGGTGTGATATGTATTATATTATACCTGGTGCTTTTCAAGCTTTCACCTTTTTGGGTTTAAAATGCATTAACCTGCCTGGTAGACTCAGGGCATCTTTCTTTCTTTTTGCTTCAGCGTGGCGTTTATGCGGGGTATGTGGGAATTTATTTATTTTCAATATATTTCTATAAAGATCGAAAAAAGAATATGTGGCGGCTTGTATGAAAAGATGAAGGATTTGGAGAATTTAATAATTCTAGACGGTTACTTTGAATCACCTTGCCAGCGAAGCGTCGTATACTACGAGACTGACTTTGAATAATGCCTGGTATGCATCAAAAGGGACTTCTTAACGTTGAAAGAAATGAGCCTTCTTCGATACATTGGCTTGTCTCGTCCCTTATGAAGTTAGATCCCCTCCCGAGATATTTGAATACGCAGATATCATAGAATAGAGGGTACAGTTACTTCGTGAAAAGCTAAAACCGCAAAAAGTTCATCACGAGCCTGTACATACCACCCAACTAGTCACCTTGCTACCGAAGCGTCGTATACTACGAGACTACCAACTAGTCGCCTTTCTACCAACTATTGACATATGAAACTAGAATGTTCATTAGATTTTTCGGCGGCAAAAATCGATCAGAAGGGGCTATGGAGACTGCTGCCGCAGTGAAATGCAACATGTTGGCGTGTTAGCAGAGCAATTTACCACCCAGGGGTACTGAAACCTCGACTATGCAAAATACACAGCTCCCCTTATGCCCAGGTTGGTCGCTTCGTGGGGCTTAAGTCGACCCAACTACTAGTACCATATCGCGCAGTAAAACCTATGCATGCAAAGCCAGTCAGTGTAAGAACTCATAAGAGGTATAACTGTGTCATAGACTAGATCGCAGTGTATAGAGACCACCGGCACATTTTCACAGGACCAAATAAATCGTTACACTTTGTAAGTAGAATTCTAGAACAATTCAGGGAGGAAGGCTGACGAGGGGATAGAAAGATGTAGACACTAATACCTCGGCCTCGAAAGAATGTTCATTGTAACGAGTGTGTTCTATTGTGAAGTCGCAAGGTTTGATCAGCTCCCCAGAGATCCAATAATCCATATAAAGAATTTTATTACAACGGTGCTTGGCACATTGTACTACTAGTGGAGTTAATCAGTAGGCTGAAAACGTTAAAAGAATATATATATATAAAACGTCAAGCAATTACAAAAAGATGCCAAAATGGTTCCTTATCTTGTACACTGGCTTCTAAAAACGTACTGGCTTCCATTATTCAGCTGGTAGACGCCATGATTAGAAGACGGGATTTTCGAAAGCATCCTGAGGAACAAACTCAGGCCCATAGGGAAACTCGCATCTCAAACTCTTGATTTTCTGGTTCCCCAACCCTCCAAACCCTTCTCTTGATACCTCACTAGCATTTCCATCTGTTAAGACAGGCGGTGTTTCGCATTTGTCGTCCGTGTAGAAATTACAGGTACAGTTTTTGATCTTCCACTGCCTCAGCGTAAGCTCAAACCCAGAGATACACCGACCCTGTCTAGTGAAAAGATTAAAATATTCTAATCCAAGCCGTTGAGATCCACGGATCCACATATCTTTCCCGTCGACCCGGTCAAATCCCCCATGTTGCCCTCCATTCGAATAATCAACGTCACACCTATAAGCGCCATACCAAATAGTATCCCGAGGCTCTGTGGTACACTGGAGGCTTCTTATGTTGCCCCTCATATCCAGAGTAGGCAGTGAAGGTGTGCGCATGATGTAATTTGACCAAACTGGAACAATTTTTCGGTAATCGGGTACTGTACACTTTTCATCGTGGTAAAAAGTGCAACCACACCACCCGGAAATATACCATTGCCAGATACCATACCGTGCAAGTGGGTCTCCAATTTCGGCGGGAATACTGTGGCAGACTTTATCTCCGGTAGGTTCATCATAGTTTCTACCCAGTGGGTAGCCCTCCCATTTTGCGTACGTGTTACTGATGCCATTCATATTAGCCGGTTGGCTATAGAGACCCAGTTTGCAAACGCGGGTTAGGAAGGGCTCTTTGGTTTCCCATATGTTTCCTTCTTCGAGGGACCGGCGGTGGAGGGTTACATTGTGTGGGATGGCGGCGGTTTGGTGGATTTGAGCGAAGAAGATGGAGATTACTAAGTTGATGATGACGCTCAAGGGAGAATATAGAGATCCTACTCTCGCTCCCATACTAGGCATGGTGATGCGGATCATCAAAAATATTCATCGCATGGCCCGTACGATAGGGATAAGAGATTTCGAGATAGTAGGGATACGGTAGGTTTAAAATAAATATTCGCTCTGAGGTATGAGGCAGAGTCAAGCCCGTACGATGATGTTGACAGCTAAATATGGACGAGGATTCCTGAACCTCGTTTTATATGAAGAGTATGTAGAATCCTTCTAGCTACAGCGCTTCCCTTATAGCTGTCTCACAGGCGCATAGTCGACTAGTCGGGCCAACAAAATTTAATCTACCTGAGCTGAAACGCCTAATGTTTCTCCAAGAATGAAAGTTGATCTTGTAGTATATAGCTTCTAACCAACCTAGCAACTATACTACCACAGCAACCTTCCTAAGGTATAACAAGAACATTATGTTGGCTTCATTTGCCTTCAGTTCAAAACTTTATATAGCTTTGGAGAAATATAACCAGCGCCAGCTTCCTTGGATTTTTTATGCGTATTATGCATTTATTCCTGAAATCTAGGTCTGTGCCTGCAAACCTTATTGAGCGGTAGTGTTTCATAATATTCGATATAACAGCTGTCATCCTACAGGTTCTAGACCTTAGCTAAAGGGTTGCAAAAATCCAACATATCGTCGTGTTGCAAGTTGGAAGAGCGCATACGAGGCCCACGCACGCCATCACGCCGAAACCGAAGATCGCAGGAGATCTCGAGATCTGCAAATATGCAACTGTAAATTTGGGAGAATGCAGTGCCCATACTTTGCCCATATGGAGTTATCGCCTTCGAGGCCAGATCTCTTACGCATTATACTACTTCTCATCCAAAGCCATCAGTGCTCCACCCATCTGCTGCGCGCGCGTGTAGGGCATGTCGACATCGCAAATAAAACAATCGTAACTAATACTTCTAAGTACCATGGTACTGTTGGCTCCCACTGGATGGGTGGGTATGTTTGGGAATTGGTGGTCGCAAGTGAATGAAGAGATTCCGTTCGCCGGATCAGAGAAATTTATGGAATGGTATCGACATGTCGACAATTGTCTAAGGTAAGACCCCGCACCATTCTCTCTCATATTATACACATAAGATCGCTTCTGATATCGGACTTTTTATTACCTAGATGGTCACAAGAAGGACCGGTACCACAGCCCACAGAACCGGTGATACGTATCAGAACTATGGTGGGAGCCCTGGAAACAGATCCGGACGACGGTAGTACCTCCTTCGATCCAAAGTCAATTGGCGTCTGGTTACCTTTGGAAAATCACCCAGAAGCTGTGTATGAAAACTCTCGCATCATTGGATATCCTTACCCGGCCTACATACACCGGACGGTTCTTCGGGCTGATGGGGTATCTAAGAGGTATACAACCAACGGACTTTATACACCGTCAGAAAACCTCCCGAGGTGGCTTCTGCCAGTCATACCAGGTCGTCGCGGATTTTGGGATGGTCTAGTATATTACTTGACTGGGGATCACTACTACATCAGAGGGTCGGAACATCAGTTTTTCTTCACAGGGTTTAGAACCAGGACAAACGTTCTTAACATGGTACCGTTGAATTACGCGGGTGTACAATAACGGAGAATTCTAGAACGTCTTAACAGGACATGTTTACCTATCGGCTTCGATACGAATTTGAACAAGCACGGTATTTCATATATCAGTGGTTAATTTTCCAAATGGTCAACTTCTGAGTAACGTTGAATCGTCCAACTGAGATATGCCACGAAGTTGTAAACCCCAAGTGTGAATCGAGAACATGACCAGATCAACTGAACAGTTTTCCTCCAGATCCAAATCTCCGGGACGCTTTTATAACTCGGTTTTCAAAGAGCCGAATCACGCTTTGTGACACGGTACTCGAGGGGGGTGTGGATCCGATTCCCCGGTCTATCTTTCCGATCTATTGCACCGTTAACGTTAAGTTAATCTGTGTCAGTCGGGCCTTAAGTTTTATATCACCTGGCCGTAAACCTCAACATCTACAAGCACGTCATTCGCTCCTCCCCACTCTTTAATTCCCCGAACGTACGCCATAAACGTCAAATACCCACGCCGTTTCAGGATAAGACACAAAAAGGTCATAAGGCTCTAAATCCCCAACCTCAACAACGCAGTTCAGTACATAGCGCAGTGTGTAGAAGGTACTTCCCACGAAGTTTACTTCACATGCCCAACCCCATTCGACCAGTGGCAAATCGACCCATGGCCACCCGCCCTGTACCACCCCAAAGCCCAAAAACCAAATACCATTCCCTTCTAGGATTCCCCAGCTTATTCCCGATCCAGAGGGAACTCTTGGTATCTTATCTAAACTTGTTTTTCTCGCCTTCGGCTCACGAGTACCGTCGCGGCGTTCGACTTATCTTTTGTGGAATTTAAGCTTGTAACGTTGAAAGTTAGTAAATCTGAATATGCGCATATAAAGCACACCACATGCCACTGTGCATATCGCATTATTCCTTTACCTTCCCAGAAGCAAGCCAGTCACATAGTTCCGATCGCCGGGCCATGCCTGCCTGCCTAAGCTTGCCTCTGCATGCAAGTCTAATATATATCACGGTCCCAGCTGACCTTCTTGCAGGTAAAACACCTCGAACAAGTTTTAAACGAGAAAGACGGCCAGCCCGTAATCTGTAGACGTAACATGACTTTAAGCTTGGACTGAAACAAGGATTTTCTGTTCGACCTTTCCGTGTTAAAACACCCGCAACCCATAAAATGCAACAAACACCTAGTCAGCTCCGAATTCCATCACATATCTAAAACTCCCGCTATAACTATCACACTACATTAGTTTCTAACCAAAGAGCTAGCTAGCTCCAGTCTCATAGCTTAGAAGTTCCCAAACATCCGGTAAAAGGACAGATCTATCACCTCACATACACATACATATTATCTGTACATACTATAATAATAAAAAAAAGCTAGTGTAGGATTTTTTGAGTGGAGATATCCGGGCTTCAGGGAGCTTTCATCCGGTCTTCTTGCCTATACTAGCTTGGTATGGACGATGTGATGTGAAAGCTCAAGTCGACATGTGCATGGGCGTTTACCCCACATAAAAATGTCTCAGCTCCTACCGGATCGTGAAAAGGGAAGGGTATCTTGTGCGGCTTCACGGCCTTTGTCTCGCTTTCCGCTACGGGGAATTTGTGATAGGGATATCCGGAATACATGAATGAGGTCCAGGCTTTATCAGGAGGGTATCAAGGAGCGGATATATATTCAGGATCATCGCGCGCCCCTTTTTTTTCGTTACAACTTCACTTTTCTAGAGAGCTCGTTCGGTTTGAAAATGGTATGGTAGTGATAGAAAAAGTAATCTTTGGATGTGTGAATGGCATCTAGCTTCATACATACATCTTTTTGTACGAACAAATGAGCAAGTAAGGAAAAATTGAGATCCTGTAGAATTACAAAGGGAAAAGAGAATTCGAACAAATGAGAAAAAAGAGGAACAAATGAAATTCGTAGGTCTTCGTCAGGTTCATTATTAGTGGGGTCATTAAGCAAAAGAGCAGAAACAAAGACCAAGCAATAGCAGTGTCAAAAAGACAAAAAAGATCTAAAGAAGATTCGTACCGGTCATCATATTAAGCAATTATATAAAAGAGTCAAAAAGCATTTGCAATGATCCAGATTACCACACCATGCAGAAAAAAGCAGTCAAGACCCAAGGAAAATGCTAAAATATACACAGGGAGTGGAAAAAAAGGAGTAATGTTTTCCCCCTACCCTTTCTGCACTCCAGAAGAGTTACAGAGGAGAAAAAGATTCTTTTTTTCAATGGAGAACAAAAACCGATTATGCAGGAATGAAGAAATTTTTTTGCCCCACCCAATTTGAAGCAAAAAAAGTGAATTCTTTAATTTGTACAGAGAAAGAGCTTTCACCCGTTTGGATTTGTTTTTGTGACGAAGGATCCCACCTTAATATAACAAAGAAGAGGTATAAGGAAAGAAGAGAGACCAAAGACGATGAGAATTCCGTTTGATGCATAATGTAACAAAAGCCGGCCCTATGAGTAACAATAGAGAAGAGGAAGGAGAAGTAGTTATAGTAAGGAAAGGTTGAGGAAACGAGAGTTCGATTTGGCGTTGGAGGCCGGTTTGGAGGTTCAGAATATTTTTCATTTTTTTTGTGGGGTTTTTCTGAGTAGGAAAGTAAAAGTCTTTGGTATCTGAGAAGAGGAAAGAAAAAAGAGGAAGATCGGTGGTTGTGGAACCCATCGGCAAAAATAAGAGATAGAAAGCTTTCTGTGACGAACCGGCGTAGTTTCTTTTGCTGTTATATAGTTGTTTTGCCTGTGGTATTTGCTCCTTAGGAGCTTGAGTAGTAGTAAGACCGAAAAGAAGAGGGTGCAAAACGGTCCAAGACAATCTGGTTGTAAAGAA
Source organism: Arthrobotrys sinensis (assembly GCA_036971225.1). Classification (NCBI taxonomy): domain Eukaryota; kingdom Fungi; phylum Ascomycota; class Orbiliomycetes; order Orbiliales; family Orbiliaceae; genus Arthrobotrys; species Arthrobotrys sinensis. The sequence continues at coordinate 1,009,886 of JAJTTV010000011.1, read as the reverse complement.
CAAAGGAAAGTTGAATTGAAAGTGAAGAAATAGAAGCGCTAGACAAATATAAAACGACGATGTATGGCCTATATACTGGTCATATAAAGCAAACGACGTAAAGGACTTCAAAGCATAAACTCATATAGCATAAACTTGCATAAAAGACATTCAAAATCACAAGGCTTGCTAAAGATATCACAACGTAAAAAGGCTAAAAGCAATAACACCTGCTAAAGTCCAGAGTAAAAGCAGAAGCGATAAACAAAGGAGATGAAGATAAGGAAATTCTGGGTGTCAATGATACAGTCTGTGTTCTGTATTCTAAAGACGAAGTGCCCTAAGCAAAGGCAAGAGGCTGTGATCAAGCACCAGGGTAGACTGCGAAGCCTATCCTCTGATGTCTGTCGTAGATGACAAAGATCTAATGTATAGTTGGTACAAGAGACTTAAACAGACTCAGCACGACTGCTCTGGGCGTAGGCAGCGAAGCGTCGAACGACCTCGGCATCAACCTTATCCCAAAGGAGGGATCGGGTGTAGACCTCAGCAGCGGTGGGCTTGCTGTTACCTTTTCGGAGAGCAGTCAAGGTGGCCTGAAGGTTTCGGCGACCCTCAGAGGTGGTGTACTCTGGCTCGCGAAGGAATTCCTTCGACGTAACCTCGTCGTACTCTGCAGCAGTCAGCATCATGAGTTCCTGAGCTTCTTGCGCACGAGTCTTCGGTTGTTCGAGGTGAGCGTTAAGTACAGCCAAAGAGGAGCCAAGACCGATGAGCTGGGAAGATTCAGACTTTGGAACAACCCAGGCATCGGAAACCTGTTGAGTGACAGAAGGACCAACGGAGAGTTCGACGTTGCGGGGATCAGCAGTGGAGATGGTAGCAGTTGGCTTAACACCAGCATCCTCAAAGATGGTGTTCAAGACTGCGGCAGAGGCAGTTTGAAGTGGTTGTGGGACTGGTGGGAGAGCGCTGCTCTGAGTACCCTTCGAAGCAACGAAGGCACCGAAGAGCAAAAGCAAGAAGAGGAGACCAGAAGCTGGCTTCTCCTCCTCCTTGATTTCGGAGATCTTTGGAGCGAGCTTGACTTCCGCGACGTCTGGAACGTTGAGGAAGGTGTTTGCGTCGTCGTTGAAGCTTGGTGGCTCCCAGAAGGAGTCGATTGGCATGCCGTCGAAGGTGAACTCTTCGGTGTAGTTGACACCAGCGGGGGACTGAGCATGCATGGCAGCCTGGTTGAGCTTCTCTTGCATGAGGTCGAGTTCCTGAGCGAGGAAGGTGTTCTTCTTTCGGAGCTCTGCAGTCTCCAAAGTGTGCTTGCGAACCATCTCCTCATTCTGGATCTGGGCGTAGTTGAGGTGGTGCTCGAACATCTCTCTCTCGCGCATCCACTGAGCCTCCTTCTCCATCCATTCATTCTCACGGACGGCCAAGGAGTTCATCTTCTCTTCGAGTTCGAGGATGATGGCGCTGTGGACCTTCTTCTCTTCCTCAAGACGCTCGGTGTGCTGCTTCTTGCGTTGCCTAGAGTCAAGACTATATAATTTATATTGGTAAGTATATATGCATGCATGTAAGTATATATGGCTAAGGCCTCGCGATAACATACGCTGCTTGTCTGTTTCTTAACAGTCTCTTTTGTTGCTTAAGCTCTTTGATCTCGGACTCATCGGTGGACTGGGTGATGAGGGCATCGATGTTCATTAATGTCCTCTCAGCAGGGATATCGAAGCGAGCATTCTTCTTCCTGATTCCGTCCCGTCGGATGTGCATCGGGGAGTGGATTCTTAGTTGTGGGCTGCCAGGTCGGACAGGGGCAGTTGGCTTCTTGACAGTTGTCGAGTTAGATTGTGAGGGGCCATTCGAAGCGATGTTCTGTAGCTCGTTGGAAGCATCGGTCTGCATGGGAGCAGGTGTGATAGCAGGAGCGATGGGAGTCTCAAATGGTTGTGTCGATGGTGTGAAATTTGCGAAGTCAGGGCCGTCGAAGTTGAAGTTCTGAACCTGACCACCAAACATCGCTGGGACCGGGGTGGCAGTTCCTGACCGGTCGGCCATGGTGTCCCAGGCAGCAGCACCGAATTGGGAGCCGTTGGCCTCCATCTTGACGAAAGGGTTGTTCTCAAAGTTCGAGGCCATGGGCGAAGAATCGTTCATGCCGTTGAGAAAGTCCCAGTCTCCAGCTTGGAGTTGAGGGGAGAAAATGGCAGCGTCAGCCATGGAAGGCCGCCTTGTGTCAACAGGAGATTCGAATGCAGATGTGTCGATAGTGCTCTCAAGAATGTTATCATCCAAGATACTCGAGTCATCATCGTCATTCCACCGTCTCGACATGCCGGCTTCTTGTAGGAGTTGTGTGTTTCTGATATAGTCTTGCATAGAGAATTGGGTCGCCATCTTGGCTGTATGTGTATATGTGTGAAGGGGGAAAGAGACTGATATATCACGGCCGATATACAATCCCTATATATAAGTAGTAGTCGTAGTAATCGGTGTCGTAGTCGTAGTATATATTCTTATACTGCAATATATAACCCAACACTTGAATCCTTCGAGGAGATGTTGGAGTTTGGTGGATGTGTTGCAAGGAGGCTTGAACAAGAACGATGAGGAGAGAAAAGAGGCTGGGAACAGTAAACGAGAAGGAAGAACAGGCAAGAATATAAACTGATGGCAGTAAAAAAAATAAAAAATAGAAAAAGGACTAAGAGATGATGATATGGTGTGAGCAAGTTAGTACACTGAGGATAACCTGATCTCAAGCAACCTATTTCTAGTCGTTGAAATGCTGTGGCAGTCAGTCAGTTATACTAGAATCGATTCGACCGTCCGGCTTTCCCAGGCAGTGGATCTGATGCTGTAATGATATATCGTATGAAGAAGCACTCCTCTCAGTGTGCTTCCTATACGACCCAAATGGATATATATCTCTGTATAGTATTCCTATGAATATGAGGGAAAAAAGAAGGGGGGAAAAAGTCTACCGAAGATGGGCAGGCTCAGAGGTTATATCCTACCAAAACAACAGAAAAGAGGAAGAGCAAGGACGCTGCAAGATTGAGCACACCGGACAAGCTTGGCCTTGGACGGTACTTCGAGGTGCGTTCCTTCCCTTGTACCACTGCAGGCGTGGGTGGGTACCACCCCCCATCTCAAATTTTTCCTCTTGATTCCACCGTATGGGAACGAGCGGATGGGAAAGCAGGCCAATGGCGACGCAATGCCTAAGGTCCCCGGCATCATGGGGGAAAAAGAAACGTCTTGACCTCGACGGGTGCTCTAACTTTTTGTGTGAGGGATTGCAGGCTCTCGTGCTGCAGCAAAGCGAGTCAAGGACCAAGAACTGGCCATGTTCCCAGTGGAGGCAGCGAAGGGGAACTCCACTCGATGTCTCTCCCTGGTACCCGTCGCCGCCGGTAAGAATGGGGAATTTCTAACAGTTATCACCAAAAATGTTATTATTGGGCAGATGTCACATTCAAACACTCAAAAGTTGGGGGAGGCTGCTATCAATATGGAAGTCGAGACGCTTCATCTGCCTCTGCCTTCAAAATACCTCCCTTGTGACATCCTGCTGTGGGAGGAGCACAGCTTGCTGCTTTGACAGGCGGGTTTCGGTTCTTGTACCCCAAGACCTTACCTTCTTGTCCATAGCAGGTCCCCACTTTTTTCTTTCCTTTTTTTTTTCTTCTTCCGAGCGTGCAAAGTGGAAGAAAATGTTTCCAAATTTTTTGCTCCTGTGAGCACGGGAAGCTAACTACAAGCTTGGTAGCTTCCTCGGAAAGAGCTACCATTTACTGCTAAAACAGGAACTTTGAAACCCATCTATTTACTGCTCGACCGAGCTACTGTGAAGATGCTTTCTTCAAATGCTTCAACAGAAAAAATCGACATAAAAATGCACATCAAAATGCTCACTAGCAAGGACTGAGGCTGTATCTCGCAGAATCAAAATGTTGAGGAGGTACAAAACTTCTGCTTTTCTCGCGTGGGTACATCACGATCGAAATCGGCCATGCTAAGGGTCTGGGAGGCGCCAGTGGAAACACTCTATTTGCCCTATCTTCATGCCTGCATAAAAATATCACCGCAGGCTACCCAGTAGAATGGATAGACAAAAAATGCCCAGGCCCGTTGTTACTCCGCCGTTCGGCAGTACAAGAGATGTACCATCTCGTGGGATGAGAAAGTAGTGGGATTTCAGGTATTATTAGGCTCTTCAAAAGGTGGTTTTTTTTTTTTTTTTTTTTGTGCTTCCAATGGCAGAAACCTCTCTTGCCTTTCCCCACTTTATGCTCACAAACCACTCGCACCCAGCATCTTGACATCAGCGAGCCATTCACGGCGAACGTACGTTTGCTCTCTGCATAATAATCGATATATCCATGCCGATTGCCTCGGAGGTAGCAGTGGCCTTCGATATAAGAGGAACTAGACCGCCGCGCGCCCCCTCACTCGGCCGTCCAAAAAGCAGTGAGTTCATCCATACAGAATTAAACTCTTGGTCCGTTGGTAGTAGGCGTGCATGATCAACCGCTTTTTCGATACATCAAATAAAGTGATAAGCCCGAGATGGGTTTCGCCTGCTATATGTTCCCATGCCATGAGGGGTTATTGCGATTTGATCAAGCTCAGCAGATAGTCATACGGCAGAGATCTTATTCGTTCCTTCTCGAAGGGACACCCCCATATTTCATATTCATATTTTTGGCCATCCCGCTCGACCGCGCTCTTCTCCTTTTCCACGGCATGATCTCGTTGAACCCACAAAACCAAAGGGCAGCGGAGAGGGCGGAGAGAATGGACGAATCGAGATTTCGAACGATAGACATCCAAGATCACACCGTCTCGCGTAATAAAGTGTGAATGATCCTCAAAGCACCCCACCATGGATCACCCGGTCCGAGGCTGGGTCAAGGATCCTGTGGTCTTTTGTTTCAGTTATTCGATGGTAGTAATGTACTGCTTCTCGAAGGAAAGGGCTGGATCCGGCAAATAGGATAAGCTTCTTTTTGTCAATACATCGCCATTATAGAGAGGGCTGTCACGCAAAGGGCTCATGCTCGATAGGAGCTTATTTTGTCCTATATTCGTTTTTCTTGGAAAAAGTGGGGAAAAGAATTATTTTTAATTCTTTTTTTGCAAAGGGTGTGGTACTTATGAGCTGGCAGGACATAAGCCCTGCACCTCCACAAAAGATACCCGGCTTCATAGACGTCTATTCTTCTAGACAACCTTCCTTTCCGTGCCTCATGTCACCGTAAAAACTCGTGGCGCGGGAAGACAAAGAAATGAGGGGTCCGGATGACGATATTTCCAATATCAGCGTTTTCGATATTGACAGACGGGATATCCGTAATACAAGAGACGGGAAAACAAGGCGAGTCTTCGTCAAGTTTAGTCATTTTTCTGCTGAGGAAAGGTGACATTGACAGCGAAGCTTCTACACCATGTTCTTTGTTTGCTATCCTCGGTCACTTGTGTAAAGGGCAAACCCGGAATCAATCCGAGCAAGGGATCGAAAGACATCGATCGAGTGAAAACCTTCAAGAGATATCGCCTCCTTGCTCCTAAATGGGTAAACAGAGACGAAGGCTGAGGAGCTATCGACGGTTCCTAGAGGAGGAGCCCTCGACGACGGAGCGACAATCCAATCCTCTCTTCGAATTCTTCGGATTGCTGCGTCCTCGGATCCACTACCATTTGCTCGTTTGCTTTAGCTTCAGAAAGCACGCACTTACTTTCCCAAACCTGCGTAATCTGCAGACATGAAGATGGCTGGAAGATCTGTGCGCGGGAGCGAGTTAGGCGATACCGGGAGGGAACCAGATACGTCTACTTTGTGCTGCAAAGACGGGAGCTATGGAGCGGGATTGCCTTGTGAGAATCCAATCCGTTTGGTTTTCATCCCATCATTAAAGAAGCCATCACCACCATCCATCCAACTATCCAACCATCCATACCATGGTGGAGTAGGTAAGCAGCCTCGTGAGCCGAAGCTGCTTTATGCAACAGCGGCATCCGCAACATGTTTATGAGAAGTCGATCATAAAACCCGTCGCATTATCCTCCAATGCTTAATCGGCATTCTTTTCGAAAAGAAGCGCATTAACCATGGAGCATTTTTCACTCAGGCTGATTGATCGAATTGACCCAGGCAGTCGTGCCGTCGCGTTATCACGCCGAGACATGAGATGCCTCTATGTAACGCCAGGGCCTCGGGATGGAGGGGGGCGATGCGTTGAGAGGAGTTCTGGAGTTCTGGGTCTCTCCGAAACGGGCTCCTAGTTAGGCTAAGCAGCTCTGTTCCCACGCGGCTCGGATGGGCGAATGGCAGAGTGTGCACTATCTTGGAGCAAAGGAGGTCCGGCCGAAGAGATACTCTGATTAGGCACTCAGCAATGTAAGGCCAGTCGCGCTTTTGAAGCTAGAGGACCCAAAGATCGGATGCCTCCTCTCAGCGACTTCGGAAACGTGATCTCACTCGTCAGGCGCGAGTGGGATGATTCCCGAGAGGGCCAAAGGTCAATAGAACTTCTCCTTTTGGCCTTTCTATGATACTTTAGCTTCGAGAGTGAAAAATTTTTCATTGGATAGAAAACCGGGGATGGAGAAGGGAAACCTTACAAGAGTCTTCTTTGTTTACCTTTGGCCGGCGGCCATGGGTTGATAGCCTGGGCGAGCTGCATCTCTCGTTCGTTACATGCAAGGTGACTGTGGGCTGCATGCAAAGCATATGCACGAGGTCGACTCCATGTCGAAACCTTTCGCACCAGTGAGAAGGTTTAGGTAAGAAGGGAAAATCTGAAAGACGAGAATGCTATTGCCGTAAGTTAAGGCCCATGCCCAGACACACCAAAAGGATGTTCTGGGGGGCTCCACTTTTTTTTCTTGGAAGTTTATGCGTCCAAAACCAAGCCAGGAGATTCGCAACTTAGCGCGCCTGCTGGAACTCGAACCGGCGTGACTTGGGGACTTTTACCGAGGGACGAATGGACATCCTCAATATCAGCCTTTGATTCGGATTCATGTTCATGGACTATAATAATCCTAATTGATTTTGTTACAAGGTCCAGCGTTTTCCGAGGGAAAAGGAGCGCAAACTACTGCAGCGAATAGATTGGAATGCAACGATCACCCTTCTTTCTAAGCTCCGAGGACGAGTTTGAGGTCGGAATAAACTTGGCTGGGGGATGCGAATCAAATTCCAAGGTTCTGGAGCATAACGCCATCCATGAGGCGGTGCGACCCTCCATCGGGACTTGTTCTCTGCAAGATCTAGCGTTCTTGCGGCTTTAATCCCTCAGATCATTCGGACATGGCAAAATGTGATTACGCTCGTGCTATGTCATTAATTTTCCTTCCGGATTTCACTAGCTAAGTCAGCAGTCATAAGATCATTACATAGAAGATCAGTTGGAAATAAAGCCCACTAAGGTTGAACTAAAGTTATTAGCTGATGCTAAATTTATAAAGCTTGTGGTTCGATCTGGGATCTGGCACACTCAATAAAGCTTTAGAGGCTTTAACTTGACAGTTCCCCTCAGGAAACTCGCTTTGTTTCAGGTTTCTCAAAGCATGACCGTTCATGACCACACATTGGGCAGTTAGGTCACCTGTGGTAGACACTAAGTAACCATCCCAGTCGCAATTACTTGCTATTCAGCCTCCAGCTTACCATGATCATTCCTTCAGGAATATTCGAACATTTATTTGAATGTGACTGCGCACTGCTAGTACGTACGCCTTAGAATTTTGAGTAATCCTTGAAAGGCGGAGAGGCACAATCGACTTGCGCGTTTGCAAAGAGCTCGAGGCTGGAGCTATGGGCGAGCGAAGGAATTTCTCCGATCACATATTGGGACCTCTAGGTAGCTGCTTAGCAGTTACTTAGTCGAGCACTAATATCTTACGCTGAATATCTACGCAAATACAGCTCGCTTCGAGGCTTTTGCTGCATGAACATCCACAATGTCTTGAAAGCATGTACCAGATCAATGTCAATCGTCTATATGCACACCGGTCAACCCTCCCTCGGTAACATCGCGATACCCCCCCGAGGCACGTTCCTCGCCCCGCTCCCCGTTCCCAAAGGGAGCTAATGTAAAGCACGTAATGCCGTTCCCCTCATTAACGATTAGGAAGTTCAGATCAAAGTTATCCCAACTTTTGGGATAAATTCGATACGATTACTGGATTATTATCAGCGGGATGAGCTGTCCTCTCGACAATATCTTAGATCCCGTCTTCCCGCTTCCGTAAGACATCTGTCTAGGTCGCACTCTACATTAGAACTAAGCATCTCTAGTTAGCAGCTACTCGTAGAGTAACTTATAGCAGTATACACCTCCTGGGGCCCATGCTAGTATACGTTGAAAAGTAGGACGAAATTATCAAAAATATCTCGGCAGCACGACCAAACGAATGATCGTATCATTTTTTTTTATTTTTTCCAAAGAAGGAGCACGAGCAGCAGTAGCTGGAGTTCTCCTCCAACCTCCATCCAAGAAGGCAGGAGGTTGGGCCAACCATGAAAAGAATGTGGGTCCGCGAAGAAACTGTAAGACGGGGTAATCCATCGACCTATCGTAGACGACTGATGCGTTGTCATTCGGCCTGGGATTGGTCGACCTGCACAAGGGGGGGTCTCGAGACTTGGGAAAGAGCAAGCAGGCTGAAAACAAGGGAAATCGTAAATTCCGTCGAAGAGGGTCTTAATTCGCGATCTTTACGCCGAATAGTCTTGGGATCATATCAGACTACAATGATATCCACTTCCAGCATAACGCCGTAGTTGAGAAAGGGAAAATTATATCATGAACCTAATGCCGAGGAAGAACTATTAAGAAATTAGGCAAAATAAGCAATATGAACATTATGGAAACCCTTCTCAAAAACGTAACAAGGACAACGCAAATCCTTATTCGATCCTTCCGATCTCAAACAGTGACGACCCCAAGGCTGCAGTCAGTCCTGCGAGGCCAGTCCTCCCTCTTCCCGCCAGCATATCCAGTGACCCCTCTTGATAACTGTCTTCCCCGCGATCTCAAATTGCTATCAGTAGCAAAGAAGGAGTTTCATCAAATCAAAAATTGTCTCGGAAGCACAACATGAACCTACATACATACACATACATAGACAGCCCGAAACGACAGGAAGGACAACAGTTACATCTCCCAGCCGCATATGCGTATATACTTTAAATTTCTATTCTTTATATTTCATTACATTATAATTTAAATAACTCTCAAGGATAGGCCCCAGTGCAGATACCCACGGTGGTAGCATCACCCAAATCGTCCCTCTGCATCGGTAGCTTAATCGTCTTCCCTATTCTGCACAAAAGTCTTAGCATCTAACCCCATTTCTTCAGATACATGATGCTTCAAGCCCAAACCCGTAGATAATAACCGTTAGCCGTACAGAACTTCAGCGGTACATGTATCTACAAAACGATATTGTACCTCTAGATCCCTCCCAAAGTACCCCTCCCGAAAGTAGATATTGTAGCAATTAGCATACCCTTTCAGAAATCATCTACACTTAAAAATACTTATAATCTACCGATACACCCTATCGGCTCGCATTATCTTACATGTACATACCGTTGGCATTACCAGACATACACCGACACATGCTTTTCAATCAATCCCCTCACTCCCCTCAGTTCCCAAACTTCCGTCAAATTTCAGAGAAAAAGAAGAAAAATGATATATCGTATATGCTAAGGGAGCGTTGCAAATCGATCAAAATTTCCGAAGGAACCGGCCGGCTAGCCCTGAGCCTCTTTTGCAAAATCCTGGTTTAAGCTTACAAACACAACATACATATTCCCTCCACTCACCCCCTTGTCTACAGCTGTCATAATTCACCATTATTATTATCGTCGACATCATTCTCTGACAAAGATATCTTGATGCCCGTATACGTATCAAATTTCGCCCCTCAATTGATCAATTGATATCGAATCGGCAAGGTTGCCCACTATCTGAGAATCCAGGCCTTTACACCCTAACTCAAGCTTTTCAAACCGACCGAAAAACCCGAAATTTCAATGTATTGCTTTATATAGCAGTGAAACAGGACCTCTAAGAGGTAGACATATCACTACGCTTACTCGACGCCTTTCCTAAAGTATCTTTTACTCGACTGGCCTGACAGTTACTAGCTCCGGACGTTCGTATCATCTTAATATCACAGCATATTTTTTACATTTGAACCGATTGGAACCAAGATTTTTTTTTGCGTCTCATTACTATTCTCATTTCATATTTTTCTCTTCTACCTAAAATGTTTCAAAATCCCGCTCGATCATTTGCTTACAAGAAAATTTTCAAACCGGAAAAAAAAATTTCCTCCATCTTAAGATCGCCTTTCAAAACACCATGCCCGATATTAATAAAAGGGAATAGGATTTGCCAGACGTCCTGCACGATGCAGTCTCTGGAAACTACATAAGCGAAAACACGACATTGAGACAACAGTAAAAACCAAAAAAAATTAAGTGAGCCCGCCAACGGCGAACCTCGGGCCTCAAGCTCAGGACGTCGCCGTTGGACTGCACACATGGGAACGGAAAACAAGGAAAGGGAAGGAAGGGAACCGGGCCGTCGACAAATGGATTATTGCAGATTCTGCCAAAGCTTGTTGAATTCGAAACCCCCTCTCGAGCCCGGTTACGATGCAGGGTACACTGCATTTCGCTGCTACTTCGCTGCTTCCATTCTTTGCGATCATATTTCAAATCTCTCCGAATTAAGAATAGCTGTTTCTATATATGTTGACATTAATCCGTTAAAAAAGCCATCTGCTTTTTGCTTCGCTTTTTCGCTTCGCTGCTTGCTGTAAGACGATCAAGAAAGAAAAAAAAAAGATTGTATACGATCCGGTTGGCTGCTTTTCGACGGGATGTTTCAAAACCGGATGAAATCCGCTTGTTGGGAGACTTCGTGGCCGTCGTCCGAGGTTTGCAAGATTACCTCGCTGTCACTAAAGTAGTCAGAGTCCACATCGTCACTACCGAATTGGTCCTCTTCCTCCTCTTCCTCTTCGTCTTCCTCCCCGCTGGAGACATCGCTATCGCCGTCTGCCTGTTTTGCCTTCGCAGCGGCAGCGGCCGCTGCAGCTCGCCTCCTACCAGCATGCTCGATATGGGGTAGCTTGCATGCTTTATCATTACAAACACCTTTCGCATCGAAGTCTGGACACTCAAAGACATGTTTGTCGAGGCAATCAGCCCCTTTGTCGCAGTACCCCTCTTTCGCAAAAGGCCGGCAGATCGGCGCGGATGGGTTGACTCTGACATGAGCGTACTTGCAACTCTCATTGGAACAGTTACCTCTGAGGAAGTGAACACAGGCTGGAACGCGATGGGGGTTGGGGATATGTGAGAGATCACAAGAATCTCCATCTGAACAGTTGTTTTGCAGAAATTTAGGGCATATCGCCACCCTGTCTGGGTCATGAACGTATGGACAAGTATTTCCTCGGACGCATTTACCTAGATAGAGTTTTTTGTTCCCCATTATAGAGGGTGGCATAGTCAGTCAATGAGTCCACGTACCTTTGCAGCTTTCCCAACAACTCAGCATCGATGGTGTGCCAGAGCATGCGCAAGGATAGCTTCCGATAATCGCAAATACGGATAGTCGCCGCTCAGATCTCCTAAGACCCGACACGTATTTTTGCTCGCGATAACGAATGAGGAAAAATCAAGGACAAGAAAGAAAAGATACCGGTTGAAGTGAAAAATTTGCAAGGTTTCGCAATTTTCCTTTTTGTAGGTTGATCGCTCCTTCATAGGTTGATCGAGTGAGCCAAACTTGATTCGAAAATGTGATATGAAATCTGAAACGAGGATGGTTTACTGACCGCTGCTGTCTCCGGACCACTCCTGCTCTCCAAAGATTGCCACCTTTACTTCGGTAGAAGGTGACACCTCCGACAACCGCCGTCTTTGGAGTTGGTTTCTTTGCATCGTCTAGTTTTTTTTAGCTTCACTGTAGATAGCCATTCTTCCGAGACAGCATCTCAGATAGCAATTCAGGATCACTCACCTGAAACCTTCACCAACTTGCTCCCATCTACAGTAATTTTATATCTCGCCCCGTTGATAACAATCTCATGCTGATACGTAGCCACATTCGTCGGCTTAGATTTAACTCTTCCGACGGTATTCACGATGCCGTACTGCTTCGATCCTTGCAGGAAACTGCGCAACTTCGCCTTTTCGCTCTCTTCCTTCTTTTTCAACTTGTCTTGACGAGTCTGTTCTATCGCCTTCGCTCGAGTTTGTAAATGTTGGTCGTAAACTGACGAGTTGATGAGTTGCATGTGTCGGTCACGTTTCGCGACCCAGTTACCAGAGTTGGGTGCTGTCGCCGATCCATTAGATCCTACCGGTGCAGGCGCTGGAACGGCATCATTGACATCTGTCATGGTCTCATCGTCGGTTCCGGTAGTTGGTGTCTCGCCTCGGGAGTTGGCACCGCTCGCGGGAGCGGAGTTGTTTAGAACCAGCGTCCGGTTCCTATGCCCGGATGGCATTTGCCTCCCACCACGGCCACGGCTCCGATAGCTGGTTGCACCACGAGTTGGTGCCCAGGAATGGCTGGATCCGTGCCCTCGATGACTTGCATGATGAACATGGTGAGGAGCAGGATATGGCTGATGTCGGGTGGTGGGGTAGGAAGGCTGCTGATGCTGAGGCCGGGAAGGGGACGCCACGGAAGCTTTGTGACGGTTTATTTGGCCTGCGATGCAGGATAGGTTAGATACGATGGTGATACAAGGACGGCAGGACCGGGAGAGCTCCACGACTTACCAGCCAGCTGGCTGATTCTTGCCAGGAGTTCGTCGTTCTCGGAGGGCATGTTGGAGATGCCGGTTTCGATGGTATGCTATATTACACTGTTGATGGATAATGCTAATGGACGTACATATACTATGCAGGGGAACAAGAGATTGTAAGGGGTAAGAGAAGAAGAAGAGAAGAAGAAGCAACGGTGTCGGTATCGATGGTGGGAAGTAATGACAAAGTAGGGAACCTGTTGGAAAGCCGTCGGTGTCTGTGCCTTAACTTCTGTGCGCGCTTAAAGCCGACCACCAAAGCTCATCTCCCGCTAAGCCCCAAAAGGGGAAAGTCGATGCCGGACAAACGAATTGTCATATGGAGCAAACACCCAATCGCAGGCGGTGCAACACGTCAAACGGTGGACAACGCAAAAAGTATCACACAGGGGGTGATGCCATTCGCTCGCCTAGTCCAGCTATCACAATCACATCTCACTGCAGGTTTAGCAATGGTCTCGTCCGGAATATTGCGACGGGACTGGCTACACGCGGATAGCTGTCTACGTGTCATGGTGGAAGCGGGGTTGGTGGCCATTGCAATAGGTTCCGCGACTGCCACGATGGAAAGACAGCTAACGGGGCTACGTTGGCGGGTTCAGATGTAACGAGGCGAAGGATAAATACAGGTCTGTATCCCCTTCGTACCGTTCTAATTCTATCTTTGTTTTTTACATCTAATGTTGAAATAGGAGGAGGAATGGGTGCATTTGTCGACAATGCTTGCTATGTACAATTTGATTCAATGGAACCGAGAACAAGCGACACGACTGGCGGGTGACAACTTCCAACACACACAATGCTCCGAAATTTTGTGGAAGAGGAGGATATTCAATATGGAACGAATAGAGGAGTTAAAGAGAAGGATGGGAGGATAAAATCCGACACAGGCAAACTTTGTGACCATGAAGTGGCGACATTCAGAAACCTTTGGCAAATCGAATACCGAAATTAACCAAACAACGGAACCAAATTCAAGAGACGACAAGGAAAATGTATCATACACCATGCGAATATGGATTGCTGGCAATCGAGTCCCACCAAAATGCAAGCAGGCGCAAATGCAGAGGCGAAAACAATGACGGGATGCATGCATCAGGATATCAAGGACTCCGCGCTATGAATATGATACCGAATAAAAAGAACCGAAAAATGGCACAAATTGTCGACAGATATGTGCAGATAACAAGAAAAAGGAGAGGAAGCAATTGCGGAAGATGAATATGCAAATTTTGAGAGTAAATCTTTCTCAGTGGGAGACAAACTGTAGCCTGGGGGAAGGGTGCTGAAGGCGGAAGGCAGACTGGGGCTACTCAAGACGGAACAGCATGTGCATATGGGCGTAAATCAATAAACTGTCGAGAGGCACAGACAAATCAAAACTGAAAATGATACGAGAAATTTTTGCAGATTGAACAGGTCGTTTGACGCTTTTTCTAGGCGTCATATTCTGGGGCATAATAAGGGGATTCGTGTCGAAGGATTCAATCCTTATTGAGAGAACTGTTGGATGGTTTCCTTGTGGTTTCCAGCAGCACAAAGGCCGATAACCATCAAAATTCTTGAGTTCTCATGAGCTATTCTGTGTTCAGGAGAGCATGGATCTCCTCACTTGTTCCTTCCGTGGCCCACCTTTCTCCCTTATACCCACCACAATCTCTGAAATCCCACTCTACTTTGGGGCAGCCAGTCACCAGTTTATTCGCGACAGCGCTGGTCACCCAGACACCATGTCTAGCTCCAAAGTATTCCAGATTCCTGAGCTTCAGCACCGCGTCGACAACATCCACGGCTGCATTAATTGCTTTAGTTTCATCTGACCGCCAGGTATAAGCCTTCGGTACATCCGAGACAAACAAGAGGTTTGTGAATGCAGTTGGTTTGTATTTCGAATACCTTGCTGCCGGCTGGAGGACAGCATAATCTGCCGCCATCGGGACATCAGAGATATTGATTTTCCTAAAATGACAAGATCATTAACATTTTTGATCCATGAGTCTTTGGCTCCAGCCAAATTCATACCTCAATCTTTGGCAAGCAACAACAATATGCAGCAGAGCTCCAAACGGTACATCTCTGCAGGTATGGTACTGCGCCAAAAACGGTGACGGTAGCGGATGTACTCCTTTCGGTGGTGTCGGCGGCGCAACAATCTTCCCTCCCTTTCTCAACCTAAAATTATCCTCTCTCCGGATCGTGTGGAGTGGATCAGTCCTATATTTCCACTCCCTCCATCCAGCTAGCGGCATGTCCTCCGGCACCTCTGAAGGAATATTCGACAGATCTAGCTCTCGCACTAGATTTGCCAAAGGTGCGTTATGAGTTATCAAAGAAACGAATTGTGCAAAACGATAAGTGCTTGCGAATGTTGGTGCGGCGTAAAGGGCCGGCGCCGCAGAGTCGGCAAGATACTTATTGCACAGAAGGATAGCATGGAGAGTCTTTTGGTCAAGATGACAGAATATCTGGTCCAAAATTTCGCAGGGCATCGAGGTTAAACATGCGACTTGATAGTACTTTCGCTTCCTCGAACGAAAGCTAGAGGTTGTAGAGTGAATCGAGGCACCTGAAGAGCTTAATCGGTGTGCGGCTTTCATAGCTGCTGCCATGGCTTTCCCATTAGGCCTAAGTCTGCTTGAGCCTTCATTTTTGGCTTTGGACTTTGGAAGAGGTTTTAAAGGAACGTCGGGAGGGACGAGGCTCGAGACCGTCCGTCGCAAAACGGGCGCAGTCGGCCTTGCCGCGCCCTTATTAGGATCTACCGGCGTTAATACTGCGGTTTGCTGCTTCTTCGCGGGTCTCCCATCGAAGCGGGGTCCAGCAGGCGCATCCGAATAATACTGCGTGCTAAGCAGTCTCGGAGATTGATATCGCCCTCCATATGAGCTATTGAAATGATGCGAGAACTGCAGGCCGTTCGAGGCGGCGCTGATCCTCAGCGGCACTGCATAACGAGATTCTCTGGGTGCCCTATATTCATGATTCATTGCGTTAAACGGCTCTCTTTGTAAATTTTGGAAATGCGATTATTTAGTTTGTCGTGCGACATTATGCATTTATGACGTTTGGGTGGTCTGGGCAGCTTTTTGACAGGGAAGGGAGAGTACGAACATGTTGATATCAGGCAAACCACAACTTGGGGCGTCAAGCCTAGAAACAGTGCAACAGGCCCAAAGCCACACGAGAAATTTAAATGTCGTCCTTCGGAATATATACAAGGAAGATAAATGGAGACAGAACAAAGGAAGCTGAGGGAAGAGGGACTTTTTAAAAAGAAGCCAGCCAGACGGTACATGCCAAAAATATCCAGTGTGGGACCTAGAGCCATTTATTTGGGTATGTACGGTTATCTCCCCATCATCCCATGCTCGCACCTTAGCAAGGTCTGGTAAGCTCGTAGTTTAGCCCAACCGGCGACCCTTCTTTCCGTCCTGTCCCTCGCAGATGATAGACATACATTACGCCGCGGCGCAGCTGCACACAGAAAACCAGCTCGACAACATCGAACCCGACAGGGATGGGGGTAAACCGAACAAGGGGCGCACATTTTTTCGAGCGTGGGTCCCCGCTAGATACAGCAGAGGGGTTGCAGATAATTCCATCTTGGCTGGTAAAACAGTGCATGCTATCCATCCAGCTGGGATCATGTAGCCCGAATAGTTCGCACAACTCGAACGAATACACCTTCCTGGACCAAATCTTTGGACGAGTTCTGTTCCATCTGTGTGCGGGCGCCCAGAAATTTGGCTGCTTCCTGCTATCCGTCTTCCCCGCAGGTATACACCATCAAATTATCTTTGAAAAGACTTTTTGAAGCTTTTTGTGCGGTGCAAAAAAAGCTTTGTGGTTCCGTTCCAAGACCGCAGCCCCGAATGACCAAGACCGCAGAAAAGGAATAGAGCAACTGGGGATGCACATATGCTTCCATTTCTGCGATATATTCAAGGGAGCTTGCCGCGGAGCTATAAAGCTCAAAAGCTCTAGATTTGAAGCCTTGCAGGAAAAATATTCACTCCCCCTCTTTCCAAGAATTTATTCCCTTGTTGAATTACGATAATTCCTTCAGTGGAGCTTCAAGGTCAGCCGTATACAGCTCCATAGCTCCATGATGCCGCAGCTCACAAGACAAACATGGTGGATTGCACAACCCATGCATGCGACCTCGTTTCGACGTCTTGTTAGCTATATTATCAATCAAATAAACTAAAAACCCTCCTTATATGAGCGAATCAGCCAAGGCCTACCATCAACCATAAATAAGATGCCTAGGCACTAAACGTCAACCTTCTCCAGAAATGTGGGATTTCGCCCGAGAACGGCAGCTGGAACTAGCACCGAACTTTTTTTTTTTCGTATGTTTTCCGCGTGGCAGCTATGGTTTATGGGTTTCCCACGGATATCGGATGGTATCTGCCGGTTCGAAACTTTGATTCCTACGATAGCCATGGGCTCACATACGAGCTTCGCCATACGGGTCTGTCACATTGACCTTGATCCGACAGGCCGGGTAAATTGTGAGGGGTCGCAAATGGTGTCGACAAGCTAGAGAGTTAGGTAAACGGGAGATCTGATGACGGGAGCTTGTCAGCTAGTGTCGTAAACGGATGGAATGCTATGGTAGTATGTTGGACAAGCATTCCAGCCGCTGTCATGACCACCTCGGGCATAGAAACTAGCAAGGGAGTACGGCATGGGAGATGTCGACATGTTCGAGTGTGCCGTCAAGGCCGTCTTATGGATGATATTGATAGTCGAAAGGGGACAAATGCAAGGGCCTGCAGATCGTAAAGGATGCCTTATCCCAGTAGTTCTGCCGAAGTTCTGGAGTATTCGGCTCATTAGATGCATAGACCGTATCACTTATCGTTCAAGAATGCATTTCTATATCACGTTTCTTTGTATTGGCCCCAAAGCCCAAATAGCCAAATACAGGGTTAGGAGAGCAGTCGGCGTTAGTCGGCTTTAAGCGTCGCGCTCGGCTCAGAGCCCCAACGCGGGCCAAAAACAGGATCCAGCGTGTCGCATGTCTTCAACATCGCTATTCAAGGTTCACCATCCGCCCATCGAGCCTCACTTCATCATTCGACAGCCCCTACCTTCCCACGAGGCCCAGACAATCCGCCAAGCTACTTGCCACCGTCTAGACCGCCTCAATTCAACTTCTAACTCGACCAACAATGGCGACCAACGCGGCCCCAACCATCAAAGTCGAGGAGGACACTAAGTCCCCAGCCATCAAGTCCGAAAACGTCTCAATGGAAGACGCACCGGGCTCACCAATGTCCGAAGATGACGAACAATTCGAAGATGCCGGCGACTTGGACATGACGAAAGGCGGTGTCATAGCATGGCTCGTCAAAATGCCCGATTTTGTCCTTGAAAATTGGCATAAAATCGATGATGATGAAGAGATTCATCTCGCGGATATCAGAGTTTACCACCCGAAAGCCGCACCGGCAGGGACAACAAAACCGCAGGAGCCACAGGAGAAGTTGAAGCTATTGTTGACGGATAATAAGTACAATGAAGGCATACCGAGGAAGTTTGACATGGCAGTCACGGATAGGAACGTGAGGAATACATTCGTTTTCACCGAGAAGGATATGCCAGGATTTGAGAATCGGGCTCGTGGAATTGGGCCGGATGGAAATCCCATCATCCCATCGAGATTATTACAACCAGAGAAGAACTTCGACAGGAAATTTGGCAAAGGGGGCAACAAGAAATTCCAGCCGTTCTTCCGGAAGGCTATTCCCAGTATGCACTGATCCATATCCGTAAACTCCGATATGGTACTAAGGCTTGAGTCTCTACACAGAACGGACAGCACTGGTTGGAACAGTTCGCCACGAAGCCGTTGTTACGCCGGTCGATAGCATCGAATTCGCGAAGTATCTAAAACGGAAACGCGACATTATGGAAGAAGAGCAAAGAAAGAAGCACATCGTAGTTCTCGACAAGATCCTTCCGGGTGCTCCTCTCCCCACCACCAACGACAACCTCTTCGACCAGGCCATCGTAAGTTCTTACCCCTTGTTTAGCAGTATTGTAGTTGTATAAACGCTAACACCATCTCTAGCAAAAACCTGGCACCGAAAAGAAGAAAACTCAAGAAAACAAGGCAACCCGTATGCCTCGCAACGAACTTCTCGATGCACTATTCATTTGCTTCTCCGAATACGAATTTTGGACTCTTAAAGGTCTTCGCGAGAAACTCAACCAACCAGAAGCATATCTCAAAGAGACATTGGAAAGTATTGCTACCCTTCTCAAGACTGGTCCATTTGCATTGAAGTGGCAGTTGAAGCCGGAGTACAAGTCACGAGATATTGAGGCTATCAAAAAGGAGGTTCGAGAAGACTTGGGGACGGATGCTGGAGAGGAGTTTGATGATGACGAAGAAGAGGAAATGGAGGACGTCAAGATTTAAAATAATGCAGATTATATTGGTAAGGCAAAGAAAATGTAGGACCCGGCGAGCGAAATTAAAGTACCTCGTGGCCATGCGAAGGGAAGAGCTGTGAAACTACACGTCTTTTACTCGACCTCCTTGAAAGAATTTGTATACATGATGGATACCCCGTTTTTGGGCTGTTGAGGCGTTAATGTGGGAAGCATGTACCGGCGTTTTTCTGACAACTTGAGCTTTATAGAAATATAAGGGGATTTCTTCAGCAATGTAGTCTCGGATTGCTATGAGACCAGTGTCTGATGTGAACTAGTGAACGTCATCCTCAAAGCTTGAGACTTCTATACTGCAGCATAAGCGCTTACGCCCTACTGATCAAACAACATTAAAGGTATACTCTGCCTCGAGCGCCTGGATTCGAGGCTATAAGGTATACACAGTTGAAGGACGCCCTGATTGAATGCAAACATCGATGGGGGGTTTTTTTTCCTCCTGAAGGTTTGTCTCTATACTAACTTCTTACTACAGCCCTCGACCGACCCAAAGCCAACTCGATCCTTTACATTCCGATTCATTTTTAAATTTTATCTCCGTGTTAGACTTATGCCATTCCAAAACCAGAAATAGATTGGCCTCGTAAACCAGCCTCCAATAGATCCAACTTAACAGCTCTTCTCGACCTACACAACACTACTCTCTAAATGCCGCTAGAGCGTATCGTAGATGTTATATATAGTTATACGAGACCTATATAGTTATACGAGACCAATATATAGTACCGTTATATAACAGATTACGTCGATAGGTTCCGAGTTTACCGTGACTGGTGGGCACAGAAACTCTTACCATCTAGGCCTAGAACTCGGCAAAGCGCCAGTCTCGGAAACCGCTACAAAGCGACTCGAAATTTAAATATAACATACAAATACAACACGATATACCCAACTCTCCTGCCGTTTCTATTAATTTTCTGCGTAGTCGGTGATTAGGATACGGGAACGAATTGCTATCTACATGAGGACAGATATGAGCAAATCAGTCTCTTAGAATAGTTGTGACGTACGCGGATTTATTCTTAGGTGGTTCAACTGAAAGTACGAGCGTATGTATCGATAGGTAATTGTATAGCAGCACGGGTTTCCCGTGTTCCTAGCTCTTCGATTGTTGGAATAATGAACTATCTACTGAGGAAGATGCCTTTCCAAACGCCGAACTTCATTCAACTGAATCATAGATACAGCTTTTCCGAAGGAAAACCATGAATTTGTTGGAATTGTATGGCGGCTATGAGACATCGAAGGTTATCGGGAGGGATAGAGGAGCCCGTGTGGAAAATGTTCCTTCGAATACCTGCGAGCCTGTGCCTGGTCATATGAATCGAGTCTGAATGGAAAGTACGAAACGCCTATATAAAGGGCAGGAAGCTCCTACATGTTGTCATCATGCAAAGAACAGTATCCTCAGCGCTTTTCGAGACATACATTCGTCTTACCACAATCATAACAGTATCCCTGAAGCGATATCTTATCTATTGTTAAATCCAAATCCACGTCTTACTCTCGTTCTTCCCTAAGTTCGATTCATCAATTATCAACCCTTGCTCCTTTTCTCAGATCGGAGATCACATCCCAAGTTCAGCATGGAGCATCGGATCCAGCTGAAGAACCGAGATTTCTTCATTATCCTCATCATAGGAACCATTCTGTTCACATTGCCTACTAGTTATGCCCGACCTTCAGGCGACGTAACAAAGGCGGTGGGCCCGAACCTAGGGGCCCGGAACAGAATAGCCGTCCCGGTTCCGGGTTGGGAAGACCTTTCTAAGGCTGGACCGCCTCGACCAAAGTGCGGTCCTGAAATCAACATCGAGTGTAAGCCACCACCCCGCGACGGCGGGGATCATGACAGGCAAGAAGACTTCAACGGCCGGGAGTGCCTCGTTGGTCTATACGAAAACCGCTGGTTCAGAAACGATCAACCCGGGCAGCATGCTACACCGTACGAGCGATGGGAAGGCTATCCGCTTGGTCGATTGGATGAACCGATTCCAGAGCAATGCTGGGATGTCGAGGACCTGAATCCTAAATTAGTTCAAAGGAACATCCAGTTCAGTATTATGACGGGGCACTGTGGGTGTAGGTTTTATAGCGAACGAGGGTGCCCTGATAGTGCTTGGCTGTACTCGGGTCATGATACTAATGGCCCAACACCCAATAATAGATATCAAACCAAGGTCTTGAGCTTCCAATGCCGTCACAACGATCATTTCGACGACTTCCAGTTTTGCAACGTATACTTTAGCAATGGCGGGGATGAAAGGGAGCCGGGAGGCCGGTACAACTTGGCCTGGAACCTCCTAGATGGCTATAACCAACACGAATTCTGGTACAAGGTATTATCCTACGACAGAAATACTATCAAAGCCGAGCCTGAGATAGGAGGGTCCGCATGTTATAACCCGGGTCCGGAGGAAGAACGAGAGATAGGAAGAGCTCAGTTTATCAGATACGCAAAGATCAGTGGATGTTCCTGTACCTTGTATGACGAGCCGGATTGCCGGGGGAAAATACTTCGCGAGCTGGGTGGATACGGGACGGATATACAATTCAACTGGCCTTCAACTGGATATGTTAGGCCTGCAAGCGTTAGATGCTGGCCTCCGTACGGTCTCAGTTACGGGCCACGCGAGGATGGCGGCCCTGAGCGAACCAATTGGGGAGAGTAGGATGTAATATTACGCTAAGATTGTTAGGTGTGGTTTACTGTAATTGGCTTCTCGTGTATCCGTGATCGAGGTTCTATTTGTTCACTTCGTGGAGGTTTTATCCTGTAACAGTAGTTAGTACTTAGTAGTTATTGTAATCGTTAATGTCCCGAGGTTTGTAATTGGTCCAGAATCATAATCTATTATTCTTTTTTATACGAAGAGCTCTCTGCGTTGGTGTGTTGGCGTGTTGGTGTGCACAGAAGTTGTTGGATTTTGTGATGTTTTGGGTCAGTCGCTCAGACAACCACCCCTGTCTCCGCCAATCAAACGGCCAGGAATCGCCGCCAAATGTAAACAGCCTTCCGGATCCGGGCAAAACACCAATTTGTTGGCCGTCGCGATAGGGTGCACGCCCACCTGCCCCAATAACACTGCTGGATTCGCTTAATCCCAATTATTCCCCGGTCCTTTCCACCCACCATCAACCTCCCTTTCTCCAATTTCATCTTCATCTTCAACTTCAACGTCGACATCTCCATCTCCCATTCTCAACCCCAGCCAGTTCTTTCGAAGAAACAACGGCCTTGACCTCGAGTACATACAACGCTCAAATATTATTACCCCGACCAAGCACAATTAATACCAAGACCTCCTTCAAATCCCAGCCACCTGGGTTTCAAATCTCACCCGGTTTCATTAAACTTCCTTCAACCGCCACCGACAACGGCTGCATCAGATATCCTCAGACCCACGCGTCATGTCTTTATAGTCGACAAAGACCCCTAATCGACAAATACTAACCGACATAGACAGCAAATTTACCCCTATCAAATGACGACCTTCGCATCAACTTCGAACTCTGCCCTCAAAAAACCCTCCTCCTACCGTCTTACCTCCGCCGATGACTCCGACGATGACTCCATCTTAGGGGACATTCCGGTTCTCTCGTCAGTGGCTAACGAGCTGCTGGCTGAGAACAGTGGACTGGATCGTCGAAGTTCTGCAGGGAGCAAAACTCCCGGCTCCAACAGCAAAACTTCTTCGTCAGGTGGAATAAGTAGTAATGCCGACTCTCCCGACTTCCACACCGCCAGAAATTTCGTCACACCGGCTGCTAGAACTACCCGTCGAGCCTATCTCTCCTCGGTGACTAGAATTAGCAATGGAAGCAGCGGTTCAGGCGAGGGATCTGCCGAAAAGAACTACGATCTATCGAGAATCGGCGACGGCCTTAACGCTCCGAGCACGATCGCTAGGACGATTGGCTCCATCGCTCGTGCCCGCCCTACCACTCTCTCCAAGCGCCCGGTTAGAACCTTGGGAATTGGGATGCCTATTCGTGGCCCGAGGCGAGATTTTACCAACCAAGGAATCGAGGAATTGACGAGCCCTGAAGAATTCGATGGAACAAAACAGGACTTCTTGGCTGAGTCACAGATTCAGAAAGAGCAGGATATTACAGGGATGCAGTTAGATGTGGATCGTGGTATCGACGCAGGTATTAGGAGGATTTCAATGAATGGGGAAACTGTAAGACGGGAATCGCTGGAATTTACGCGGGACCGACCTTCGCCAAATCAGTATAATCCGCTGAAGCGGCAGTCCTCCGCAAGCTGGAGGGAACAGGCCCTTCCATCCAAGAGAGAGTCTCCAGAGAAGAAGAGAGAATCACCTCTCCACAGAGACTACGTCCCTGAAAGCCCGGTTGAAATGATGCGGAAGGCCCAGCTCCAAAACTATCAGGCGGGGAAACTCGAATTTGACTTTGGGGCTGGAAAGCTCGTCTCCAGGTCGAATTCAAGGACGAGCGATGCATCCCGTCCAGGTTCCCAAGAAAGGCCTGGCCTGAAGTTCTCATTGCCTTATGCTATGCCTGATAAGGAGAACGATCAATCGCAGCCAAAGAAATCGAGCATTTCTTCTTTCGAAATCAGCAAACCCGCCTTTGAAAGATCTCGACCATCCCCTCCTCCATCTCCAATTCCTGAAAAGAAATCTGCTCCCAAGCCACAGGAGCCTCAACCAACTTCCCCGAGAAGAGCTCTTGGGGCTTTATCCGTAAATACTCCCCGAAGAGCCGCTCCACCACCTCCACCAAAGATGGCGCCCATCCCAGCCGCTCCTACAAAAGATACCGCAGCGACTTCGACCAGGAGAAAGCGACAGCACGTGATTGTTAATGGCAAGCAGTACCTCAGACTAGACCAAATTGGAAGAGGTGGAAGTGCAAAGGTTTACAAAGTTATGGCTGAGAATTACAAGATGCTTGCCATGAAGAAGGTCGTACTGGAAAAGCAAGACGAAGCTACTATTCGCGGGTTTAAGGGTGAGATCGATTTGCTCCGAAAGCTTCAGGATGTCGATCGGGTTGTGAGATTGTATGACTACGAGATTAATGATGAACGTAGTACTCTCACTGTGGTAAGTTCTATTCCTAAACTATATTTTTGGTTGCATTGATGCTAATTATCGTAGCTGCTTGAATGCGGCGAATCTGATCTTAATCGAATCATCACCTCCCGCCATCACTCCGACGACTCAACTCTTGACGTGTCTTTCGTCAGACACTACTGGAAGGAAATGCTCGAATGTGTCGAAGCTGTACACGCCCGAAATATCGTACACAGTGATTTGAAACCTGCCAACTTTCTCCTTGTCCAGGGTCGCCTGAAGCTCATTGACTTTGGAATAGCCAACGCTATTCAAGACGATACGGTTAATGTCCATCGCGAACACCAAGTTGGAACAGTGAGCTACATGGCACCTGAAACCATCGTGGACTTCAACTCCGGGAAGACCACATCAGATGGCAGAGCAGCTCCCCGTTTGCATAAACTTGGTGCCCCGAGCGATGTTTGGAGTTTGGGGTGTATTCTCTACCAAATGACATATGGCCGGACACCCTTTGCACACCTAAGTACGCTATACCACAAGATGTCGGCTATTCCGGATCCCAAGCACGAAATCGACTATCCAAGCACGGGAATAGGTGGCACACCCGTACCAGCCAGCTTAATAGCGACGATGAAAGGCTGCCTCGATAGGGATAAGGATAGGAGACTTACCATTCGAGAGATGCTCAGTTATGAGGATCCGTTTTTGAACCCGGATCGGGTGAGGGAAGGAGCAGCGGATATCAGTGAGGATGTTCTTGTTAGCTTGATGGAGAACGTGGCGGAATATACGAAGGAGAAGGGAGCCCCGACAGAACAGCAGATTCGGGTATGGGCGAAAGATGTGTTTGGGAAGCTGAAAAAGAAGATGCTTGAGAGAAGGGGCAGTACGGTTCGGTAGTCCCAGGGTATGGCTATTGGGAAGTTTGGTTTTTTAATGAGTTAGATGACGATGAAGGCTATATACCTACTTGGATTGTATATTTTTCTGTATAGCCCTTCTTGCTTTGAGCAGTGGCGTTTCATTGGAGTTCGGTCCTTCTTTTATCTCTTTCTTTGCATATACTTCTGAAGCTTCTAAGCACTTAAGATCTGGGTTACATACCCTTCTCCTTCTCCTCTTCTCCGTCCCCTCTATTACTTTTTGATGTTTAACGATATTTGCATTCTGAGTATTCTTTAGCTTTTGATCCTACATCTGTTGCATTTCCTCTATTATGTTCTTGTCTGTTGAAGTTGGTGTTCAGAAAAGACTCCCCGGTCCTGATTATGTTCTTGATTGCATACGCATACTTTCATTATTTTTGGTTTAAGAACTTGAGGCAGTCCAAGTATCTTAGATATTTTATCTTTCTTCAAACTCAATATCAGTCGTGATATTTCCAATGAAGTTTCATTCTCGATCTCTCTGTCAATTTCAGTCCAAAATATCCAGCGGGACGGTTGCCAAGCCTTCACAGCTCCACAGCTTGAACATCTCGAGATCCACGTAAACCACATCCCACCTCAACCACAAACAAGCTCCGAGCGCGCAAAAACGTCAACCATGGCGCCTCCAACCCCCGCCTCCCATAAGGCGCGGAAACGCAAACGTCATGTCCGGTCTTACTCCATGCAGCTTCCGTCCAAGCCGTTCCCGTTGGCCTCTTTCCTTCACCCGCTCCGAACGTCGTCCATGCGCCGTCTCGCTATACCCACGATACTCATTACCGCGTTTATATTCCGCTGGGCAGTGACGTATGGGCCTCATTCTGGTTCGTAAGGTCTTTTTTGCATTTATATACGGCCAATTGGGTATGAAATACTAATTGACGATGTTTGAGATGGGTAATAGGAGAGAACACGCCTCCCATGTATGGTGACTTCGAAGCACAGAGACATTGGATGGAACTTACTATCCACTTGCCTATTAGCGAGTGGTATTGGTACGATTTACAATGGTGGGGTCTCGACTACCCGCCTTTAACGGCGTATCATAGCTGGTTGTGCGGTAAAATGTTCGTTAAAGACGACTACCCTACGTTCCTTTTACAGATTGGTAGGCTAACATGGACGACTTGATACTTTATACAGAGGTACTTTGATAAACCCAACCTGGTTCTCCCTCCTAACCTCCCGGGGCCACGAATCCTACAACCACAAAGTCTTCATGCGCGCCACCGTCGCCGTATCGGATTACTTAATCTACATCCCCTCAGTCGTAATCTTTACCAAATGGTATTCCCGTACCGCCGGCACAGATAAATATGACCGAATAATCGCACTAGCAATACTCCTCTCCTCACCTGGATTAATAATAATCGACTACGGCCACTTCCAGTATAACAGCGTAATGTTGGGACTATGCACACTTGCGTTTGCGAGCCTTTTGGCGGATAGATTGCTATGGGGGAGTTTGTTGTTTGTGATGGGGTTGGGGTTTAAGCAGATGGGGCTTTACTATGCTCCTGCGGTTTTTGCGTACCTTGCGGGGTTGTGTGTTAGCTTCGGGGGTTCTTCTACGGCTAGGGAGGGTGTCAATGGGAATGGGATTAATATTGGTGGACTTTTGAAGGTTGATATTCAAACGCTGGCATTATTGGGTATCACTGTTATCTCCACTTTTGGAATAATGGTCGCTCCATTCGCCATCTTCCATGGTGAAGACAGGACGGCATTGGAACAACTAGGACAAATGGTCCACCGAGTATTCCCATTCGCCCGAGGACTCTGGGAAGATAAAGTGGCGAACTTCTGGTGTGCGACTAACATTGTATTCAAATACCGGGAACGACTATCAACCCCGACACTGCAAAAAGTATCGCTACTAATGACTATAGTAGCGATATTACCGCCTTGTCTACTACTATTTTTGAGACCGAAGAAGAGGCTGTTGCCTTGGGGTGTTGCAGGGTGTGCTTGGGGGTTCTTTTTGTTCAGTTTTCAGGTTCACGAGAAGAGTGTGCTTTTACCCATGGTGGCGATGACGTTGGTTGTCGCGGGTGGATTGGATAGGGATTTGTTGAGTTGGATTGGGTGGGCTAATAATGTGGCTATGTTTTCGTGAGTACTCCAATCTTGGTTACGTATTCAGGGGGGGGTTGAAGCTAACGATGCCGGTAATAGGATGTGGCCGTTATTGAGACGCGAAGGGCTGGGATTACAGTATACAGTTCTAACGGCGCTATGGTCTTGGTTACTATCATTACACGAGCTGCCAGCGTCGTTGTATGCCAAAATCCTGCATGTGGGGGTTTACGCGGGTGCTATAGGGTTGCATATAGCGGAGTTAACGATCACGGAGGGGATAGTTGAGCGGTTTCCGGATATTTGGGTGGTGGGGAATGTGGTGCTGTGTTTTGGGGCGTTTGGGTGTATGTATGTTTGGGTGCTGTATAGGATGGCAGAGGAGGCCGGGTTGTTGGATGAGTATTTGGTTGGGTATGGAGAGGAAGGGGAGAAGGAGAGGTTGAAGAAGGTGGAGTGATTTAGTGAGGTTTTGTCCTCGCTTTGGTTTCAATTTAAATGTATATTTCCATAGAATGTAATTAAGCTGTATAGGGAAAAAGCAGTAGATACTCGTTAAGAATAGAGATCTAGATGCTGTATATGATATAGACTAGCATCTAATAGAATACTCCGCACCATTAATATACTCTCAGTTGTGATGTTCCCTTGCTCCAAGCTGATAAAGTTTGTTGATAGATTCTTTTCTATGATTCCGGTGATGTTGCTGCAGATGTCCCATTTACTTTGGCGGGTTGACGTATTTGTCCTTATATATCCACGAATTACCCACCGTTTTATTTCCATTCTCCTCCGCGAGACGGTAGTATTTCGCTGCCATCCACTATAAAATTGCCCAACGTGTTAGCCCTCATTACACTCACTTCATGAAGCAGTTAATGTCCGAGACGAAATTTATAACGAACCTTATCCTTCTTCTTCAGCCCATACCCATTCAAATAACACCAAGCAGTCTCATTCATCGCATCCGTATCTCCCAAATTCGCGGCAGTCTGATAATAATTAAACGCCGCAACCGGATCCTTCTCCGTACCCCAGCCATGTCTGAAACAGTTTCCTAGCTCAAAGATAGCGAGGACCAATTCACCCTTTGCTGCACCTCCCTTCTTCATACCGGCGCGGAGAGCTTCTTGTTCTATTGATGCGGAGTTTGCGGCGGCGGCTTGGAGGTATTTTATCGCTTCGGCGGAATTGGCGGCGGTACCCCAGCCGTGGCGGAGGGCGAGGCCGTAGAGGACTTGGGAGAGAGGGTTGTTTGCACCTTGGGGGTCGGCGAGTTGGCGGAAGAGTTTGGTTGAGTTTTCGAGGTCTTATAAAACAGTATTTTAGTGTTCTAGTTTTTACCATG
Organism: Arthrobotrys sinensis; assembly: GCA_036971225.1. Taxonomy (NCBI): domain Eukaryota; kingdom Fungi; phylum Ascomycota; class Orbiliomycetes; order Orbiliales; family Orbiliaceae; genus Arthrobotrys; species Arthrobotrys sinensis. The sequence continues at coordinate 981,195 of JAJTTV010000011.1, read as the reverse complement.
TAGATTGTATGTATAAGGGGAATCATTAAATAACCTACCACCAGCCTCATGCAACCTAATAGCCTCTTGAATATCTCGATCAGTCCCCTGATCACTAAAACTCCGACTCCGACTCCTCTCCCTCGTCGGCGTATTCCCCGCGCCACCGAGTCCCAATTGACTAGCCCTCCACTCCCATTTATCCTCTTGTTCACCTTTACTCCCTTCCGTCGTAGGACTAATCAGATCGGTAGGAACATGTTCGCTACTTCCACTCGAGTGCGGTCCCCCGCTCGAAGATCCGCGACGAAGGAATGAGAGACGTTTTTTGTGCGGTTTCTCGTCTTGCGGGGATAGTGGGGCGTTATTGTTATTTGGGTGGTTTGGATGGTTTGGGGGGAAGATTTCTTCTTGGGTGGTTGTGTCGGAGCGGAACATGCGGAATTCGGGGGCCTGGAGGGAGGGGTTCTGGGGGCCCGGTGGGGTTGGGGAGTCCGCATAGTCCCTTTCTTTGTCTTTTTTGTGGAAGCCGAAGGGCATTTTGGCGGTTGTTTTTTCTTTAAAGGATTGATATTTCTTTGGTAGAATTTAGAAAGTAAAACAAAAATAAGAATTAAATATAAACGAAGATGAGCGCAAATAGTAAAGAAAGTTGAAGATCGAAAGTATCAAAATATCAAAAAGATTTCGAGAAGGTTGTAGATAAAAAACGCCAAAAAAATCCGTGTTGACCCTGTTGTATTCCAAAAACGCGCCTCAAGGATCAATGCTAGAACTGCTGACTTGGAGTTTTAACTTCCAATTCGAAAGGGACCAACTGCACAAGCGGCACTGTTCCAGCCTTAAAAAAGGGACAGTTGCACAGTAGCCCGTTGAAAAGATCTTAAGCGGAGAAAGAAGTTAAGATTAACCCCCTCAAGGCCGACCCAAAGAACGCCTTATTATACGTAATCCCGCTTTTTTCCAAGACTTTTAATCATGTAAAACTTGTAACTTGTATGTAGCTTGCACTGTCAGCCGCCAAACTCGTTCAGGGGATGTTACAGGTGATAGGTCGGGGAGAGGGTTTTTTGCGCTTGGTGGGGAAAAGAAAAGGGTCGACGTTGGAGCATAGTCTTGGTTATATAAGCGGGCACAGACAGACAGCTAAGAGTGTAATATTGTGAGAGGGGTGGCGGTGGGGTATAATATTGACACCCAATTCCGGTTACGAATTCCCGCTTGGTTGCCTCTTTCGATCTTTCACTCTTACTTCTTGTCTATTCTATTTGCCATTGGGAAAAAAAATTGAGGGTATACACAGCACCATGACTAAATATAATCCCAGGATTCCTTATTTTTGATGCGGCAGTGTTAGACGGGTGGTGTCAGCATTCGACCTGATTTTCTCACCAACAACCGTTTTATAGTTACAGCGATGGGTCCACTCTTATTGGATTTCTTGGCGATTGTCAAACCCCAGATTTATCGGATTCCCGGTATTCACATTTCCACTAAACGGAGTCAAGGACGTGTATACCTATGATAAATGAATGAAAGATTTTGATATTTAATTATCCGCTAAAGTCATCAAAAGGTCATCTGAAAAAAATGAATGGCTATTTATATAAAAAAAAGGAAAATTAAAAAATGAAGTTAAAGAAATGAAAAGAAATGAAGAAAAAAACAGAAAGACATCTGCCACGTTCTAGAAAGTCTAGATCCAGATTTCTTGAAAAGCAGTAATTTAGAAGCTATAGTGCGAGTTGTTGATTCTCTGGTTCGCAAGTGCGTATTTTGCGGCAAAAACTGCATCTAGAGCGTCTTCGACCATGTACTCCTCCAAGACAGCGCCAAATCTATAATTCGAAAATATGTTAGGTATAATCTTTATATGGTAATAGGACGTCGTTTTATGGTGGAAAACTTACCCGTAGCACTTAACCTTTGGCACCAACTCGTTCTTAATAGCCGCAAAGTCGTGTCTTGTCAACTGCAAAAAGTTTGGATGCGATTGAATGATCGCCCAAGCACTACAATTTAAAGTCTCCATTAGCCCAACCGCACTTCTCTCGAAATCATGTGCCCATTCGTAAAAGAGGTATCTTACTTGATAGGTGTAACCTCTCCCGAAATCCCCAACTTCGGCGAAAGATTCAACAACATGTTCAACTCGCTAGGTTGTAAATCATACGTCCTAGACCCCCAATCTATATCTGGATTATCCAACATGTGAGACTCCGGCGGACACGACGCCATCAAGGCGTGCCCACTGATGGCAGTGCCATTAGGGTCCTCTAGTGAGTCGTGGACAAGTTTCTGGATATGCTCCATGCAGGGTCGCTCCAATCTAAATGTCTCTTGCACTATCAGTATAACTTCTATAGGGGGGAGGTAGGTATAGGATGAGAGTGTAGGGGGACATACGCAAGCACGAAGTCAATACCAATGGCATCGAATGCACCGGCTACATTCGGCGAAGTGGTAAGTGCCGATGAAGATGATTGACCATATTGTCCAGTGGGAGAGGCGAAACTAGGCCCCGTGGGCGGCGATGTCACCAACTGTGCGAGCGGTTGAGCACCCACCAACGATGCTGGAATTCCAGGCATTGATCCTAACGGAACAGGAGGAGGAGGCGGGATAGGCGCTGGAGCTAAAGCAGAAGTTGGATCGGTAGATGGATCCGGCGGCCAAGTGAGACCGTGAAGGGCAAGATACTTCTTGAGCTCTGCGTTTTCGTTTGTTAAGCTGCTTTTCTCCTTGGTGACGATGGAGAAGGCTTCACGCAGGCGGGTGATCTCGGACTCGAGTTGTCTGAGGTAAGCTTCTTTGCGTTCGCGGTGGGTTCGCTGAGCTTGTCTATAATTAGAGTAAACAAGGAAGAAAGGTAACGAGAGGTGGTAGGGTTAGCCGATGATGTCTTCCTTGAAAGAAGATGTATAATGAGACTGTTCTAGAACAAAACGAGGGAACAGGGTGGGTATGGGTTGATTGGATGATTAATGGGAAGGGCTGAAATGTGTAAGTGAGGGAAGACCCAAGAGTAAGTACGAAGTAAGCTGCTTCTATATGCAGAAACCAAGTCAAGGCAGACACTCTTGGAAGGTAGTGAGGTTGAAGGTGCATCTATCATCGGACGAAGGTGAAGGGGCCTATATACCTATTAAGTTCCTGATATCACACACCAACAATAACAATGTTAGCCTTGTGTCATAATAGCATTATACTCAAATACCGTTGAGCGTATCCAAGAAACGCCACCAAAGATGTGGGAAGGGGGGAGGGAAGAGGCCCCTCCGGATCCCGTGCATGGTCGCAGATCGAAAACGAATTGCAACATGTCGGTTTTGACAAATTGCTTATGAACAATAATGTCTCCCAAATAACAAATGCCGCGTTAAGAGGCTCGTCTGGGACATTATCGCACTAGACGCAAATAACAATACGACAATAGAAGCGGAAGCCACAAAAAAATGGTAAACCATGCAAGCGCAAGCTTCAAACTTGCTGCATGTCTGATGCAAATACCAGAATGGGGACAAGTTTTCCGATCTGCGACTGGGGGCGAAAAGAAACCACTTCATGGCAAAAGGGAAAGGAATGTCAAATACCTGGCGTCGAGTTTGTGCGGGCTTGGAGTCCGGCTTGGGTCCACGTCTCTTGGCGGGTTGGCCATCTGAGGGATTCGATCCAACGTTAGCATTACTTTAATACAACTATATCCGACTAAAAATATTGGAAATTCTGAAACAAGAAAGCGAGATCGAGATATCAGATGGGGCAGTAACATGTGGAGACGGGTATAGCAGTCGAGTGAGTAGTCGTAAGAGCTTATCAAATTCAGCTCTTGTCGGGCCAAGCTAACGTTCCTTCGAAGGAACCATTCGGCTAGGGTCTGGGCAGCGAGATCAAGATTTGTCTTGTTTGCCTGGGCGGGTTCGCCGCGGGTGTGGGAAAGCTCGCTAATTCCAAATCACTCTGCCCGTTTGAGGTCCCGACCTCGAGCTAAGAGCCCGATGATTTGGAAAACACCCCTCCAGGTGTTATATCGAGCAGCTGAAGTTGAAACCACCAACCAAGACGAATTGGAAATTCCAACAGGGACAAACAAGAAAAATCTGGCAAGAAACAAATGGATCTGTTCTTTCTCGAAAAGAAACACCAAGAGCACCACCGACATGGAACGGAATAACTCAGGATCATGTAGTGCTGCAGAACTTCAATAAAAAACTAGGCTGGGGTAGGGAAAAAGGCAAGATGCATCCTTAATATGCAAGATGAAATCACATACCTTTAGTCGTCCGATTTCCGAAACTTATGTTCTTAAAGAACCCACTTAGCTTTGACGGGTCGTCCGAAAGTTGGTCGTCTCTTCCTGCATTGTCCGGCAGAGATTCAGGCGGTGTCAGTACACTATTCGGGCTACCGGTGTAGTTGTTGTTGAACGCCATGCTTTGCGAATTATAATTCTCAAGTGGGGTGAAAGAAGGATTCCAAAAGACGACAGCTTAGAAGGGAATGAAATGAAAGGGAAGCTAGAAGATGAAATAATCCAATCAAATCATGGGTGTAAACGGAAATTCGAGATCGATAACGAAATCGAATTACGGCTTTCGTGCAGTGCAAAAAAAGGTAGATTTGGGATTGTATATATAAACTCGTGGGGATAACGAGACGAGGAGACTAGGATCGAAACATTTGATGAAATGGAATTTAAGGAAACGGGAAACGGGGAGGAAAAAACGTTATGGGAGAAGCGACGGAGCAACCGACAGGATAATCCCACAGGTTCTTATTGCTCGCGGGGCGTCCCAAGCCCGTTCGATGCCCATGTCAATCCTCAGCGAGGGTACACACGAAAAAGCACAGTGGTACATGTAGGGCGGCGAACGGGCGTAACGTGTGTCAGCGGGGTAGAAGTTAATCAATAAAATGCAATGCGCATTGCGGCACTTTCCATGTAGGTGCCAGGTTTGTGCGTGTATTTAAAACGGTAAAAAAGGAAGACGATATAAATATTCATGATTCCTCACCAGTTCCTTGTCCTGGAGGCGGCGGCGTCAACCCTTGGCCGTAGTCCTGAGGAAGAGCTTGAAATTGGCCTGGAGAGTGCCCTTGGTTCACGAGATTTGAGGGTCCTGCATTGGGAAGGCTTGGAGTTCTCGCCTTCTGTTGATAGTACTGCTGTAGTTGCTGATTGGGAGGCAATTGCTGCTGACCCCCAAATGGATTCTGGGAATAAGGTTGGTTTGGTGGTATGGACGACATCTAGGAGAGTAGCTACCTAGCCTAGCCTCGCGAGAGGCTTGCACGGCGGCAGCGGGACGTGCTGTGCGAGAAACACTGATGGGTCGCGCAGCAATCTCACCAAGGGTTTATGCGATGGTGGGGTTATTTTCTTGCACCACTTTCGATTACTTCCGCACCTCCTCCCCCACACCGCATAAGTCGATCCCAAGCAGTCGAGTCGCAATATACCTAGGTAAGCTTCAAGGACGGTCTTTTTGGGCTTCTGATAGGCTGAGGGGAACCGGGAAGCACACAGGAATACTTCCCACCGACAGAATTCAGCACGATGAGATGATCCGATCGGAGATTTCTTTTATCTCGCCTGGGAGGGGTCGATGAAGGCGCAGGTGCGTTGCGCGGCAGTCCGATGAGTATGACAATGCAGGTTTCTGGACGCCTGAAGATAGTCCGAACACGAGAATTGATCAGATCAGGGCTGTCAGCGGTGAATCAAAATGCGAACGACAAGGTGTCCCAGAGTATGCAAGAGGAAAGAGGCGAATTTAGTTCTCCACCCCCCCTGTTCTTCCGAGGCAAGGACGAAGAACTGGATCGTCGACGTTTGGAAGTGCAAGTTCCGAATCAAGAAGCAAGGGACCGACGATACCGACGACGAGCAAAAAAGACCAAGATATTAATTCCAAAAACCTGCCTTAGGCGCCAGGGGAAAGAGACAATAGAAGAAAAATATTCTAATACGAGCGAAAGCGAGTGGAGTTGCCCGCTAGTATATATATAACCTTCCAAATACTTTTTTGACCCTTGCCGGCATGGCCCAAGACAGGAACAGGAAAGGACGTCAGACCACACACGGTGGTGTCAGATAGATTTCTTAACTATCTCGGCAAGAAGTCTTGGGGTTCCAACAAGGTCAATATAAAAGGTGACCTCGGTGATGCACACCCGCGGCGAGTGGGTTTCGATCAACATTCCAACATCGAAAGGGAAATCGATATTGTATTTGCAACAGGCTGCTCCCCCAAGGTACGTAAGCTCCGTTGGGCCCTTTCTCGAGGAGCCGAAAACCTGAGGTTTCCTTGGTGTCGTTCAACCAACTCGTACCTAGGTGAGTAAACTGATCCTGTGCGAGGCCCCAAGGCCGGGCTTGAAGCTTGGGAGGTCGCTAGTTTGGGCAATATAATCCTTTCTTGAGAGGTTGCTATTTGTCAACCTCTTCGCCAACACTTAGCGGTGGTACTTGTGTGGGACCTGGAAACTGCGTCTTGGGAGAGAACGGGCACAAGGCTGTTGGAGCTGTAGGTGAGCACGGGGTGTTAGGCCTGGAATTAACGGTATCGCAGCTGCGAGGAGGGACCTTACCAGCCTTTGCGAATGAACCGTTCTAATGCATTGAGTTCCATCTTGATATTTTGTAAGGGAGTTAATGGACGAAGGTGTCAAATGCGTTGGGTGAGGTTGGAATAAGCTGTGCCATATAATCAACAGAAGCTTCGATCAATGCGAATATTCGACCGAACGACTTGGATGATAGTAATCAAGAACATTCATTGAGGTATCTACAAATACACAGAACAATTATGTGAACCACAGTATTATGTACTGGCTAGAATACTCGACTTTACGAGCCCTGGACCGAACGCCAAAAAACCCCATTAGTTATCCCATGACCCTAAAACGCCCAACTCGATTCTTCACAAGCTCATTGTCGTTCTTCTTAGGCGCGTTCCTCTCAACATGAACTAGCTTACGCTTTCGCCTCCCAGAAGTGAATACGACACGGACGTCGTCACGCTATGACAACCCCGGTAGCTCAACGTCCACACTATCGCCGCCTTCTACGACCACCTTCTTCTCCACGTGTTTCCCCAGAACCGTTCCTTTGAACCTCGCAGTATCTTCCTTCATCTTCAGCGATGTAAACCAGTCCACCTGCTTGATCTTAACCCTGCCCTTTCCTCCTTCTTCATCTCCGTCTCCAAGTGGTTCTGTATCTCTAGGTCCACTGGCACCTCTCCCTGGGCCTGGGGTAGCCGCTACATCGTCCAATGGCACACCGTCGATATCCATCATCATCGGAGTAGGTTGGTCGTCGACAATCTCACGCTTAATAGGAATGTCGGTCTCCAGCTCCTTTGATTTCTCAGCTCTCTTAGCTCCTGTTGCTGTATTTGTCAAACCATTGGTTCCATTTACACCGCCAGTTGTTGCACCGACAGCTGTAGCACTAGTATCTGGTACAACCGCGTTTACGTCCTCCTCTGCGTTCTCGTCGACTTCAACGGTAACCACGCCGGCCAACTTTCGCAATTCTTCGACTTCGGGGCTTTTCGCCCAGGATATGAAGCTATCTATTGCTCTTGTGTCGTCTAGATCGGGATGGTAAAGTGTAAGAGGGCGGAGGAGGCCTAGGTGTTCCATTGCGCAGAGGACGTCGGTTAGTTCGGTGGTTGTGCGATTTGAAGATTCGGAGACGGCACGGGCGGTGGTGCCGAGGAGGGTGAGGTAACGAGCTGTCATGTCTATAGATGATTTGTTAATGTTGGTTTTGGGGTTGGTCTCCGGATAAGAGGCACGGTGATGTGATGAGAGGAGGAGGAGAAGGTGGTACCTGTGAGGGAATCAAGGACGGATGGTCGCGAGCCAGCTAGACCGGCATGGCGGAGCATCTGGGCCGTCGAGATGCGGAGAAGGGAGAAGTAGAATTGTTCTTGAGTATCCATGATGGCGATGATATGTATCGTGCAATCGATGTCGGTAGTATTTTGATGTTATGTCACGACCTATAGAAGGCCATCATCGATGTGAATTGAACAGTGAATAAGAGAAAGAAGGAGCAGTGTGTATCGTGAGCACCAATAGTGTATAGTAGTGTACGGTATCGCGGTCAGCAAGTTTTTGTGTCGTTTGGAGAGCGTATGGTATGACGATGGGAGATGAAGTTGATGAAGTTGATAAGACGAGGAGGCTGTTTGGCGTTGAAGACGAGCAGTGCTGAAGAAAAGTGCCAAGACATCCATCCAAACGCGACAGACAGCTTCTCTTAACTTTCACACAGACAAACCTGGACTTCCATTCCTGCATCAACCGCCAACCGCTTTCATCATCGCGACTCAGCTTCATCAACAGTCCCCACCGTCGCTCTTCTCTATAAAATGTCCCTAATCACCTAAAGTATGCCATTCAAGCTTCCGTTCAAGACAGCGATACTAACTTTGTCTGCTAGGAATCACGCCGACTGCTGGATGTGGTCTTGTCTATAACTGCTACTACTATATACATAACAAGCTCACTTGCAACCACATCGATCACCACCATCACCACCACCGAGGGCAATCCATCCCACCTCCCAATCTCAATCACCTTCTTCTACACCTGTATATCAGGTCACAATCATCAAGATGCCTCCCGACAGATCGAAACCATCCAAAGTCGTCGTTCTGAGAATCGCACCGTACAGGCTCGCACCCTTCAAGGAAAAGGACACCGCCTCGGCCGCTACTTCCTCCAAACCCGAAAAACCCAAGAAGGAGAAGAAACCTAAGAAGGTGGCCGAGCCGAAGGAACCGCCAAAGGAGACAGCGACGCCTAAACCTAAGGAGTCTAAGAAGTCTAAGAAGCAGCAAGCCACTCCAGCAGCTCCAGAGGTCGCTCAGACACCGATAGGTTCCTCCATCACACTAGCCACACCTAAACCTGCCGGTTCCGGTATAAAAATCAAGTTCAACGTCAATACCCTCAAAAACGCCGCCAAAGAGAATGCCGCCGTACCTCAAACTCCTGGTACCGCCCAAGCGGCTGCCACCCTCACTGCTCAATCCGTAACACCTGCTCCGATAACAGCACCCACCACCTCCTCGCGTCCAGCGGGACTCTCCAACCTCCCTCCACTCCAAACAAAACTCGGCACCCCTGCATCGGCCGATACAACAGCTGCTACTCCAAGCGTGCCCAAAATCCGCCTAAAAGCCAGCTTCTCAGGCCTTAAGTCTGCCGCCGCTGAAACTCCAAAGGCCCAAACTCCCAAGACCCCTATCATCAAACTTAAGTCTAACGCTTCACGTCCCACAACGACCCGTAGATCGGTGCCGATAGGATACGGATACGATTCTGAGGCTGAGGACCGGGAAGAAGACCCAGCGATTGAAGAACAGTTCATCCTCCGTATGCCTCCGGGCGAGGATTGTGAATACCTCCGCTCTGAAATTGAGAAGAAGGAATTCGGCAAGTCGTCCGAAGTCTGGTTCAAATTCAAAGATGAAAGACGAGCCATCGTCAGCGTTCGCGGGAAAATCTACTCGGCGACACTGGTAGATTTACCGTGTATCATCGAAAGCAACAAAACAATCGATAAAGGGAAGAACATATTTAAAACAGCAGATATATCACAAATGCTGCTTGTTGGGGAGAGGTTGATATTCGAAGACCAGACGCTATCTAATGCTGTTCCGAATTCGCTGATTAATTATCCGCACGGAATCACGCCGCCGATGCACTGGGCTCGAAGAAGGAGGTTTCGCAAGCGAGCCGTTAACCGTAATATGGATAAGGTCGAAGAAGCGGTGGACAAGCTCCTGGCCGCTGACGCGGAATGCGAAACTGCCGACTATGAATTATTGACTGAAGCAGATTTGACACGCGAGGCGGATGAAAAGGCTGAACGAAATATGATGGGCTACGAGATGGGAGAAGAGGATGCGGATGGAGAGGTGGATATGACATACGAAGAAGAGGAGGAAGAGGAGGAAGAAGGAGATGAGCACGCTCTCGATTTGATGGACTTTGAAGGAGAGCTGGCGGAAGCTATGATGGACGACACAGAACATGCACCACCGGAGACGAATAAGCACGCACCGGCCCCGATATCAAGCGATGAAGATGAAGACGACGATGACGATGAGGAAGACAACGACGGCGATGCCATGGACATAGATCCGGGTATGTCGGCCGAAAAGATACAGCTGAAGGAGGAGATGGCAGATCTAGAACGAGCTATCATGGTGAAGACGAGAGAAAGAGACGGGATGCAGAATAATCTTGTTCGACAAAGGATCCAGAACGTTATTGACGGGCTGACCGCCGAGTTGGAGCTGAAGAAGTCGAGTTTGGATGAAATGGCCTGATATTACATACTAATTGGCATACTCTAGTCACTTCGTGGAGACTGGTTTACGAGACCAGCATACTCTCTATATTTTCCCCGAGGCTACTTACCTACAACATACTATTGTTTTTTCGACTTTGCCGGAAATTTTTCGGTCCGGCGAAGCGTTATTATTTATACGAGATACCCCCCATTGCATGTATGTACCTTTTAAGTAGACGGCGTAATAATGAAATGGAGGGATCATGCATGATATCATTGGCAATCCAATGAATGCAATTGAAACAATATTTGAGAGCGGCGAGAGTAGGCCTTTATATCTTCTATTATCATACAAGCGGTAATTTTTCTATCCCATCCCGTGATAAAACTCCAGAAAATGCAGTCAATATGTACAGTCCACCGATACCCCCCTTGATAACCACCACCACCATGGCCACCATTACCTCGTAACCACCATATATACACCTCCCAACATATGGACAAAATACATCGATGCCAGATGTATAAGGGAAAAAGCCTAGACTTTGAAGCCAAATCCTTCCATGCAGGCTTTATAGGTCTTGATGAGGTCCTTGCACTCGACTTCCGGGCTGTCGGTGACGGACTTGAGCATGCACTCGTCGCGGGCGGACTTTTCGGGCTTGCAGACGCAGCAGGGCTTCGGCTTGTCCTTGTCGGCAGCGGCCGGTTCTATGTATTCACAATTAGTATATGCGGTCTATGTTCATTATGGAAGATTTATTATTGAAATGGAAATAGATACGTACGGGGTTTTGAGCCGAAGAGGAAGTCGAGCATTGTGGGTATACTGAGTATGCAGCTGTAGTATAGTATAGTACAGTACAGTATATGATTGTAGTGAAGAGAAAGAAGTTGCAATTGTCGCGATTTCTAATCGGCTGGCGTGAGAATGCTAGTTAATGCCTGTTCTTCGAGCCGGGGACCCTTGTTCGTTGGTTAGCAGCTCTGCGAAGGATAAGCTAATTTTTTCGCAGGGCCGTTTGGTGGGGGCCACCCCAGCTCTCCTCTCCCTCCTCCCCACCACCACCACCACCATCTCTCTTCCTGCTCACCACCATCACCACCATCGCACGACAGTCACTTGCTACCACTACTTACCATCTACCAACCATCATCTCCAATCTATCCATCTCCAAATACAAAAACACCATGGCCACCACGTTCTCGCTGGAGAACAAAGCTCTCAAGCTCGATTCTAAACCCGACATCGAGCCCCACCTCAAGGATCTCATCGCCAACAATGACGTCGAAGAATTCATCCTGCAGGGCAATACCATCGGCATCGAAGCCTCCCAGGCCCTCGCCGAGGTCCTCAAGACCAAGTCAAAGCTAAAAGTATGCTCCTATCCAGCTTCTATACCCTTCATAATCCCTATGCTGACTATTACGATAATTATGAATGAATGATAGACCGTCAACCTAGCAGACATCTACACCAGCCGCACAATCGACGAAATCCCCCAGTCTCTAGACGCCCTCCTCCCCTCCCTCCTCCCCCACCAAAACCTCACAACCGTGAACCTCTCCGACAACGCCTTCGGAAAACGCATGGAACCCCAACTCGTCGCCTTCCTCTCCTCCCACCTACCCCTCCAACATCTAATCCTCAACAACAACGGCCTAGGCCCCTTCTGCGGCACCGCAATTGCAAACGCCCTAACCACTCTAGCATCCAAGAAAACAGCTTCACACCCCAGATTAGAAACTATCGTCTGTGGTAGGAACCGACTTGAAAATGGGAGTATGGAAGCTTGGGCACGTGCCTATGCGGCTCACACGGGGATTAAGGTTGTTAGAATGGTGCAGAACGGGATTCGACCTGAGGGTATCACGCAATTACTCACCAAGGGTCTCGTGCACTGTACAAAACTCGAAATCCTCGATCTTCAAGATAATACGTTTACATTCAAGGGAGCAAAAGCGCTGGCTGCCGTTGTTGGGGCGTGGGCGGTTATCAAGGAATTAGGTGTTGGAGAAGTTCTTCTCGGAGCGAAGGGTGCGAGGGCGCTGGCTGGGAAGCTGGAAGAAGGGAAGAATAAGGATCTGAAGGTTTTGAGGTTGCAGTTTAATGAGATTAATCGGAAGGGATTGAAGGCTTTGAAGGGGGCGGTTAAGGTGCTTGAGAAGTTGGAGTTGTTGGAGTTGAACGGGAATTGCTTTTCGGAGGAGGATGATTTGGTTAATGAGATTCGGGATATCTTTGAGGATAGAGGATTAGGCGAACTAGACGAATTAGATGAGATGGAAGAACCAAGTGACGACGAGGAGGAGGAAAGCGAAGAGGAAGAGGAGGAGGAAGAGGAGGAAGCGAGGGAGAGAATTGTCAAGGAGGCTGAAGAGGCAGAAGCAGCAAACGTCCCACAGGAGAAGGACAAGAACGTGGATGATTTGGCAGATATACTGGGCAAGACTAAGATTTCGGATTCCAAGTCGTCGGCTTAAGTAGACCAACCTAGGTCCTTTTTTCTTTCTTTCCTAGACATTACAGCCTGTCTTATTTTTCTTTTTCTCTGGATACACACCCTTTTGTACATGAATAAAGCCCTCTTGAAGAGATTCCAGCATTTTACTGGGATAAACTAATATAATCATCAGGGCCCGTTGACGACCCGTCTACCTTCCTATTCTAATATCATCCCATCTATCTAGTATCTAGATATTGATATACTATATAATGTCTAGTACATCTAAAAATCACCCCTCCCTCCCTTCAAACCACCCAACAACCTCCACCGCCCTCCCATAAGTCCACATAGTAACCGCACTAGCTGGCGCGGCTTTAACCAAACTAACCGTCAACCCTCTATAAAGCCCCCTCCACCCTTCCCTCCTCACCACCTCCCTCCCACATTTTATAATCCCCTCATAAACCGGAATATCACCGTGCACGTACCTCGCCCTTGTGGGGCCTTGAACCTGTAACCTCTTTCTAATAGTATCAAGCGGGAAAACTCCCGTTTTTGCAATAATCCCGCCCAAAACACCGGATACCGCATCTATCCCCCCGCTTCCTGCGAACACGGAGAATATACTTGATAGTACCGGGTGGTGGTTATTGGGAAGATATTCGTTCGGACTGGGGAGTTGTTGTAATCCGGCTTTTACACCTTCGTAACTGCCGAAGAATAATCCCATATATGGAACGATCTGTACCACTGCAGCTGCACCACCTCTGTAGAACCCACGAAACCCTTCGTCGCGCCAGATACCGCGGACAGCAGCGTTAATGCTGCTATAAACTCTTTCACCTTTCCCGCCTTTTGATGCAGCGAATCGGGTACGCAGGAGATCGAACGGGTAGGTAACCGATGTGGCCAGGCCGCCGGCTATTCCGCCTGATAGAGTGTTTATGAAGGTCGGTGGGAGGGGGGATGTGAACGGTGTGGAGGAGAGGAAGGATTGTGCTTGTGCGTAGATGAAGAATTGGGCGGCGCCGTAGGTTAGGTAGAGGAGTTCGGCGGGGATGTTGCCTTTCCAGAGGGCCTAATGATTTCCCACATATTTAGTTATAGACATGTACTGGGTGCGAGTCCAAGGAGGTAGGATTTTAGTAGTGAGGGAACATACAGTTATCCCTTCCTCCCTGACTATGGTCTTCATAGTCCCATAGATACCATTGTACACGGTTCCCAACGGTGCTGCTGCTGCCGCACCATTACCGCCACCGCTTGCTATAGCGACAGAAGCGGCATTGGAAGCTAATAGTTGCGGTTGCAACTGTAATCGAATCTTAACGACGTCGAGAGGGGCGATGCAGAAGCTATTTATATTTCACCAGGAGTTAGCTAGACTTCCTCGGACAGGAGCACGAGATTACTGTAGCATACCGTGAAACGACACCGGCTACCGCACCAGCTATAATGGGCGTTTTACTCGAGCTGCTTCTTCGCTGTGATTTTAATAATAACTAAAATTAGATAACGTTTTTCATAAAAAAATATATTTATTTCTGGAAGGAGGGAAGGAAGGGAAGATAAAATACCTTATCACTCTTCTCACGCGACGTCATCGAGGCGGATAAATAAACGTACTAAGTATACTATCGCAAACCCGTCGTCGGATATCGATCAAAGAAGTCGTCGTCTCTGATCGGATACGTGTCCACAGATAAGAAGACGTGATCATGATCACTTTTATTCCTTCTCTTAGAAATAATAGATGAAGAAGAAGGGGGGCTTCCAAGGGAAAGGAAGAATTCGAAGGGGCCTTGATATTAGATAGATATTTTAAAAAATCGAGAAGGAAAAGGCGGATATATTTCCTCAAGCGCCGATAACCGTTCGGGTTGGGGATTTTTTTTCGGGCAGGAAAATAAATTACGGGTCAGCTGGCTATTAACCTTCTCGGCGCCGGGATAACTTATTGAGGAATATTATATCACACTCTCAACGCAGTTATAACTTCAAATCTTGATCTGGATATATATAGAGAATTCTAGAAATGGAATCGAATCAAGCAATCCATTCTACCCCTCTAACTAAAGACACCCTCTAGCCAAAATATGAACAAAATCTCGTGAGATATAAAAAAAGGGCTCTAGCTAATAGATACATCTAAACGAAGTATAGAAGAAACTCGACAATAAAACTAAACACTAAAACAGGGTATTCTTTTTTCATCACAGAGCTCATTATAATCCTTTTTTCAAAATCCCAAAAAGAAAAACCCAAAGGACCATATTCGTAAAAGACAGACGGTAGAGAGGGATATCATCTCATCGTAACAGCCATTAACCGCCCGATCCCCCAAAAGACCAAAAGGAAAAGGTAGCCCCCAATTTCTTATAAAATATACACAATTTCCACCGTCCCCTTCACCCCATCCCTCACAAAAACCCAGCCTGACCGGCCCCGTAAACCAGTCTCAACTTAATTTCGATCGTCCGAAGCCTTGCAGCGAATCACAATATCACTGCAAATAATCCCGCCCAACTCCCCAACGGTCCCCGGGGATTCCTCAACCCCGTCCGCACGGCTAGTCACCGGTCCCTGCCTCCACCTCCCGCGCCACCTTGCAAATCAGCAAAGTAACTATTATCAATAGCCACAATCCAATCCATCTTCTCCTTCTCCGTCCTTGTCGCAAATCTATAACTACTCTGCGGCGCATAGATCGCAAACACATTTTCTTTGGCCATTAACTCGCCCATTCCGTTCGCGGGCTCATAGTCTAATGTGCAATCTGAGAGGTTGACGGCCATGAGTTCTTCACCGGTACTGCCGTTGTGGATGTGTAAGTATGGTTTTCGGAGTTCGAGGAACTGTTTGTCCCATTTCTTTGTGGCGTCGTTGGGGCGGTAGACATAGCCTGAGCGTTGGAGTTTGGGGCTATCCGATGTCCATGTTAGCATCCATACAATCTCTGTGATAAGGAAGGGTAAAATTCTTTTACTCACTTCTTCGGGATATGCAGAGCCTCAGCCACCAACTTCGGCGGCTCAGGCTCCGCTGCAGGTTGCTGCTTATTCGCAACCACCGGCGCTCCATCCTGAGGAGGCTCGATATTCTGCTTCGACAAAATCCTATCAAACGGATCCCCATCTCTTGGCCATATCTTCAAAAACTTCTGTATAATAGCCTTCTTCTCTTCCGTCATCTCTTCCTCTTCCTCCCCTTCAACATGCCCATTCGTCGAAGCCGTCGAAACCGGCGTAGGTTTTCCAACCTCCAAATCCTCCGGCTTCAAAAAAGGCTTAACAGCCTCCACCTCCGCAACTCTCATCCTCCTCCTCCTCGCCGCAAGATAATCCTTAATTATCGATATCCCCCTAGGAGTCCACCCCCTCAACACCTCTTCCCCTTTCACATACCTCTGACTAGAATTCATCCTCCAAAGATCACCGGCCCTCCTCGAAACCTGTGGTTTGACCGTAACCTGAAACATGCCCACAACAGCATGAACCGTCCGCGTAGCACTGATCATTTGCATAAACTTCGACGGACTCCTAACCAGCCTCGATCGGATCTCCAAACACGTTTTATGACTGAACACCGTCGTCTCCGCAAGTCTATCACTCACAAGTTCCCAGCAAATGGTAACTTGAACCCGATACTTCGGCGCAGTCATCCGGTCCAACAGCACAGAGTTATGCGCACTGCTATCCCACTGCGCAACAACTCCAATCCCCCAACTCCCATCCTGTCCCTTCTTAACACTGGGACCCTTCACAATCCTCAACTCAACCTCCTTCGTCGAGCTCGCCTCTCTAGCCTGTCCGTCCTCCCCGACCAAACAAACGTCTTTGACCACCACCCTAGAAATATCCTTAAGCGGCAGCATTTCTCCCGAACTATGCGACATCCACACCTGAACCCGTCGTTGAACTCCATGGTGTAACTGGAAACTGCCCTGATCGCTCTCACTAATCTGCAATACCTCCGCAGGCGTATACTCCCCAGTCTCCTGCAACTCCAACACCTGACACCTCGCAAACACATCATGTTTTTCTTCCGTATAAAACTCATTTTCGTGTAACCTCATCCCCTTCCTCTCCATCTCCGGCTGATCCCTCATCTCGTCCCAACTCATAAGTCGTTCCAAATGCATCCCCGTAACCTTCCCAAAGATCCCAACCCTCAACATGGCACCTTTAATCTTCGCGCTCAGCGGAGCAGTAAGCACATGCGTACTCTCAAACTTCACAGGTCCTTCATCAAACCCCCGGACAGGAGCAGTAGCAGGCGCATTATTCAACCACGGTAAAAACAACTGTGCATGAATATCCGTCCCCTCCCGTTCCGAGATACCAAGAAGTTGATGAATAACAACGTTGAACCCGATATTTCCCTTTGGAACTTCAACGGTAGATGGTTCCAATGTGACTTTCACAATTCCGATAACGCTGCAAGTGTGCGGTGATATAACTTCCAAATCCAACTGTTGTCGTTTAGCTTGAAATATCGCTGCAAGCGGGACGTCTGAATCGCCGAGTAACGTATAATCCGGTAATATCGGCTCGCTGAACGGATCGTTCCCCTGTACGTGCGAAAGGTAATCCGGTCGAGAAAGGTATTGATAAATCTGCTTCATCTGTCGTATCCGATGTTGCAACTTCTCCAACGACCAGAGGTGAATCAAATTCCTATTAAAGTCCATAGCCCTAACCGCCACACACGGCTTCGGCGCCATTTCCAACGCTTCGTCGTCATCGGCGTTGACTCCGTTGATGAGTAAGTCGTACGTAGAAACCGAAGTATGCCCAACATCCACAACCGTAAATTGGAAGAATACCCGCTTCTCCATCTCGTTACTCATGATTTGGGCCTCCTTCAGTGTCGCAGCGTATTGTAGCACACTCTCCGCCATTCGGACGTAATTACTCCGTCTCCAAAGCTGAGTCGCCGCCCTCGCCAGATTCTTCTGTCGTTTTGAAAGTAAATCGTTCGCAGCGGGTGTACTCTGCCGTGGGGGTGTCGGAGAAACAGCACGACTCCTAACCTGCGGTGAAAGCGCCATCTCTTCAAGCTTCATTTCCATCTCTTGATGCCGTCTTTCATATTCCTTCTTCTGATCTTCCAACCGCTTCTCAGCAGCCTTAAGTTCCTCCTCCATCTTCACTTTCTGCGCTTTAATCTCTTCAACCTCCACATGCGTCTCCTCCGCAACTTTTAGTCGTTCTTGAAACTCCTTCTGCGCTTCAAGTTGCACCTGCAATTCTTCCCTCAGAACTCTAACTCTCTCTTCCTCCTCATCCCTCTGCGGCGTCCCAGGAACCGTCAAACTCGTATCCAACGAAAAATTGTCGATAGTCCCATTACTTGTATACCTCTCCCGTCTACTATCCCCGCCAGCAGTCCCCGCTGAAAAACTCGCGACGGACTCTAAATCATCGTCGTCGACTTTCCCCTTCCTCAAATTATATGCCTTCTGCACCCCTTGCACAAGCGCATTAAGTTCTTCATCGCTCATCCCATTAAGCTTAATCGGATCCAGCCCTTGCGCCATCAACGCTTCCCTCTGGGCAAACGACCAGTCGATTTCCTTGTTAGTAGGTGGTACCAAGGCCGGAGAATCAGGTCTACTACTCTCCGCATCGGAACCGGGACCTCCTTCCATGAAACCGCCGTTACTGTTCGTATGCCTGTGTTCCGCTATCGTGCCCGCAAGGCTTTGACGATGTAATTTGTCCCGTTCAGCACGGGCTTCATTCGGGTGGTTGAATCGAAAAATGTGGAAATCTCCGAGAATGACTCTGTACCCTGTTCTTAACCTTTTGGGACCTTCGATACGTAAACCGTTGACCATTACTGCAGCGCCTTCGTTGGGGATTAAGGTTACGACATCGTTAACGTTTTCGAAGCGACAGTGATCCGGGAGGATTTTGGAGCCGTTGAGTTTTATTTGCGCGGTGGTGGTGGGCGATTCTACGTTGCCGACTGTGGTGTCGCCGGCTTTGATGTTGTAGACTAGACATTCGGCGAGGAGGGGGTCGTCGCTGTGTTTGATTGGTTAGTTCGATGACGTTTGTCTTGTGGAACTCGTAGACGGGTGTACATGGAGATACCACACGGGTACTTCTAGAGGGGTTTGTTCCTCACCTTAAATTTACTAAATGTGGGATTCTCTTCGGCATGCTCATCCCAATAAAGTCCTTTTCAATACTAATCCCCAACTCCTCTAACGCCGCTTCTCTCTCTTTCTGAATCTGCTGTGTCTTCTCCAATTTCTCCTCCCATGTCTGATTCACCTCTTTAAGCAGTTTCTCACTCGCACCAAGCTGCTCTGCAATTTCTGCTTTTGATACTTTCCGCACACTCCCATCGGTCGAAGTAATCGTTACAATCTGCTTTTCCAACGGCACAGAAGCATCATATTTCTCTTCTTCAGCTCCACCACCGCCAGAAAGCTTTTGTCGTAACTGCGCAAGTTCCTCTTTCAACTCCCTAATCATACGAGCGTTCGGATCTTCGTTAACCACAGCATGGTTCTTGATCCTCTTCGCTGAATCGGCGTATCGGAGTGTCGATAGGGTTTCGTCCCAATTTATATCCGCAGGTGAGATAGCCGCAATCATAGCGGTCATGCTATTCCCGCCCAGGGAGTCCTTTAATAACCATGTAAGCACCGAATCACGGTACGGTACCAGCGCACCCTTTTTCTTCCCTCCAGAGCTTAAATCTGCCAGCGCGGCGATAACTCGACCAAGTGTACTTAACGACCTATTAATCTCCGCACCTTCCTTTAACCTAGCCCCGGTCGCACCGGTAGATGTAGCTCTTTCAGAACCCGCAAGATCGACAAGTGATATTCTCGAAACCTTTTCAGTGTCGAATCCAGTTTCTACATCATGACGCTTTTGGGTTAGGATTAATGTAAATACGGCGTGAGATCGGGAGGAGGTTTCGTTCATGTTTGTGGCGGCGACGGTACGGGCTTTGTTGCCTTCGTCCATGAGGTTTTCGATTTCGCGAAAGGAGGTGACGACTAGTTTTGCTAGGTCTTCGACGTAAGGACCTAATGACGGGTGTTCGCGGACTTTGAGGGCGCCTTTGTTGGAGGGGTTTAGGAGGTCGCGGACCTTTTCTGTAGATGATGTTAGCATAATTCGTGGGGCTTATGGGAGAATATGGAGGGGGTAGTACCATTGTAGATTTCGAGGTAGGAGACTTCGACGGTGGATACTATGTTTGGGTCCTTTTCTGAGCCTCTGCAGTGAGGTAAGGTACGTTAGTTTTATAGCTTCCATGTAAACTTCCCGAGCTATCGACGTTTCCACGTGAACACTCGAGACAGCCAGCGCAGGGGAATGTGAAAAAAAAGCTTACATTCTCTCAAAGATGTTCTGGCAAATCCGGGGTATTATGCCATATTCCTCGCCGTAGCCCATCTACACCATTATCCCATTAGTCCATCACATTCCACCCAAAAGTATCCATAGCTACCCGACCACCACAAGCAAAATGGAAAGCGAATACCCACCATAGAATAACTCTTCCCACTGCCCGTCTGCCCATATGCAAAAATACAATTATTATACCCCTGAAAAGCATTATCCAACAACGGTCCTCCCAGGTCTTTAAACAAATCATCTTGACCAGCGTAATGCCCATCACTTCTATCAAAACTCCAGTATGATCTATCAAAGTTGAAGACTTTGGGACCGTCGGCTTTTATAGGAGCTGAAGCGCCTTTTCGAGGTGCAGTGGAATCGGAGACGCCTGGTGGTGGGGTGAGGATTGTCTGGCTGTCTTTCATTTGAACGATACATTTTGCGCCGCGGTCCTTTTCTGTTTATGTAAGAGAGACGAAGTTAGTGATGGTGGTGGTGGGGGTGGACGAAGATGACGTATGGAGTGGATACGGGTGGGAGAAAGCGTACCTCGCGAGTTGAAAGGTCGTACACGGACGACGACCTTGATGTTACCGCCGGACATGGCGACGGGTAGTGTGGAGTGGGTATATCGTGGGAGTAATGGTAATGTAAAGCTGGGATGTCGACCAAGCTTAGCGCTTGGATAAGCTGTGAAAGCTTCTCTATAGCTGGTGTGGTAACGATCGTGGTATTAAGAGGTAAAAAGGTAACTCGCTGAAATGATAAAAAGAGCGGGAAGCGTAGACGTCTACCAGGGTGTATTAACGATTAGGAAGGCTGATGGCCGTTGGAATGTGGAGGATTCTCAGGGATGGTGTCGGAGTAAGTAGCCAGCAATAATAAGTAGTGGCGGTAACGGTAAATTAATTGATTGTCGGCCGTTCGAGGGTTCGGCCACGTTGGAGCTTCTGCGGCGGCGGCGATCAGGCTATAATTATTTACTCATGGCAGAGCGCGGGCTTCGAAGTCGGAGAAGAGCAGTAGCAAAGCATCGCCAGCTTCAAAAACGAGGGCGGCGGAGAGCAGCTCGATGGCGACGTGTCTATGGAGATGGGAAGTTAAGATTGGGAGTATGCAAGTAATAAGGGAAGGAGCAAGGGTAGTTAGCTTGCTTGGTAGCTGAATTGAGAAACGAAACGAGCTGTTTGCTAGCCTTTCGGCGGCTTTCCACAGCCATCTTCTGCACCAATCGTAATTTACTATTCTTAAGATTACGCCTACTATTTAATATTAATCCACAATGTTCAATATAAATTCGTGCTTCATACAATCCGATGCTTCCGTGGCTAGTTAGTTAGTTCAGGGTTGGTTTTGTAGGGCTGCTGCTTGACGGCTGTCAGGGACAGGTACCACCTCCGTACACTGGCGAGCCGAGGCTCTTTGCTTTTGGCGCCCAGCCACATGGTATCGGGCATTAGTAGTATCACTATCATCGTCAGGACTTTGGCAAAGGCTCGTCATTTGTAGTTGTAAATAATCATAACCGTTGATGCTGGTTGACGATGCGGTTTGGTGGTGAAGTGGCCGGTGTAGCCTGTGGTGGGGGCCTGGTACCTTCCCACCAAGCTGAATAGTAGTGTATATCCATCTATCCGACAGGACAAAGAAGAAAACAAGGCAAGGACAAGACAATAAAAACAGACCCGCTACTACGCCGTATCCATCTTGTCGTCATCGTCCTTCTTCTTCTTCCCGCTACTCTCGCCGTCCTTCGGCAGTAACGGTGCACTCTCGTCGTCGTCCTTCTTCCCATCTTCCTCCGGTACAGTTCCCAGACTCGCTGCTGCAGCCGCTGCCTTTTCCTTCTCTTCCTTCTCCTTTCTCTCCCTCTCTTGTCTCGAATTTTCTTCTTCCAAACTCATCCTCAGCGCCAAAGCCAGCTCCGGATCAAGATGCGGGTCAACTCCAAAGTCGAATCCTCCAGCACCACCGCTGCCACCTGCACCGCTATCCCCAGAACCTCCGACTCCCATTCCACTGTCGTCACCTAGGATAGGCGTAGTGACTAGCTGATCGCTAAGTAGATGTGGTCCGGGTGGAATTGTGGCGAGGTGCGAGTTATCGGATGCATTCACGTTGGCGATAAAGGCTTCCAGTTTGCTCGTATTCTCAGCTTCTTCGCCAAAGTTGATAAAGTCGATAGCGATCTGGTTTTTCTTCATCTTCTTTGCCAGACGAACAAGGCTCTTCTCATCTTCAGCGATCGGGGAGCCGACGAAGGCTATTATACGTTGACGTTGGGATTTATTCTGACGGTGTTTTAACGCGAGCTACACATAATATTAGCTTTCCCTTTTCGTCTCGTGACTGTATTTAAGAACATCTAGAGGACGTGTAGAGTGATGACGTACGCCGGCGACCTGGATACCCGTGGCGAGATGACAGCTACCACTGATCTTGGTGGAATGTAGACCGGAGAGTATCTTGCCAAAGTCGGCGGTTAATGTAGCTAGGACCTCAGGGCCTTTGCCGCCCATGGACATGAGACCGACAGATGACTCCGGGTTGGCCTGGGTTTTGGCTGAGAAGATGAGGGAGACGGCATCGACCTGGGCTTCGAAGCGGGAAGGGCTATGTATATTACGTGTAAGAATATGCAGGTCGAAGGGTATATAGGAGATTCATAGGTAGCTCACGTGTAGTCGCCGTTTCTGCTGCTCTCGCTGTTGTCGACGCTGTTCGGGCAGGGTTAGTGGGAGTCTCAGTGAGAATGGAAGAGGAGCGGTATGTTACATTATAATCGTCGCCTCGAGCACCATGATGACGTTATTTTCGTGTTATTGAGAGGTATGGTAAGGTGTATCGAAGCCTGATGGAGATGAGGTTGTTCGTGATGGGAGTTGGATGGATATAGTGGTGATGGTGGTTGGTGGTGGTTGAAGGTGGGTTGGTTTTATGAGTGGTGTAGCAATGAATGAGGGCGTGGTTGGTGAAGCTCCATTGCTCTGGACTGACAGGGGAGCAACACAGTACTCTAGCAAATTACCACTAACTAGTGCTACATTGAGATTCAGCCAGCTCTCGTCTTCTTCTGGCCCTCTGTCTTCAATCCCAGCACATATCTCTGTACTTAAGTACTCCCAAACAAGCTTGGAGGTTATCCTGGGGTACAATTCTTCATTTATGGATGTAAGTACTAGAATGCCCCGATTACCCGCGATGACACAGGCCTATTGAATATCGTCCGGATCCCGACCTCCTATAGTATATACCGTCCTTCTCTCAAATAAATCACTTAGCTCGCTACCATAACTCTTATTCAAACATATGTGAAAATATACAGATTTATTAGAATCCTGTTGTAAAACCATACTTATCTAGTAATATAAGTTGAGAGCTTTATTTCCGGCCCCCAAAACAGATATTTCTGGGCCCATTTGTTTCATAAATCCCAATGTATTAAAATATTATAACTACGTACTACTCTCTAAGACAATGAAGTTATAAAGCTATTATGTTATAAAACATAAAGTTATGAGGCTATCAGGCTATCAGTCTCTAAAGTTATAGAACGGCAAACCACAGAACTATAGTACTACGAAAGTATAGAGCTATTTCTTTATTTTATCCTTATCTCACGGCTTTTATATAAAAAAAGATGGACTTACAACCTCGCGTGGTAGACTGGGTAGGCGTTGTTTTGGGGCCGGAAAAGGGACTTTTGGGGGCCCGGATAGAATAGTCTCCTATAAATTATACAACAAAATAACAATAACGATTAGGTTCGTCACTTAGTCTTATATATTGAAAGGTATGTTAAATGGGAATCAATTTTGCAATCTATGATGGAAGTTAACGGAAAATTTCTAAAGTAAAGGAGTCGAATCTCGAAAACTAGTGATAATGTCATCCAGCGAGACCACTCCCCCATATAATTATATCCCGATGTATACATACACTAACATTCTATGGATCTGTTGGGCGTACTATCATATATAAAGGAGATATATGACAAAGAGTGCCTGGCAAACGGTCCTAAGGGCCCTTTTGTCAGTGTTATAGTGTAACAAAATCATGGTATTAGTGCAAGCTTTCCATCGACCCTCGCGAGCTTGCCCCTCTCAATCCCATCGCACATCAGTCTGACAAAGGTCTTCATCGACCCAACATACACCCTATTTGCGTCATCGAAAGCTATCAAATCCTTCTCCGCCGCCTCAATCGTCTCCTTTGCAATCATCAAGTCTCCGACATCATAACTCTGAATAAACCTCCGCAGATAATGGTTAGCTTTAATCGCTATTAAACCCCCATAATCGTAACACACACTCTCCAGCTCATTAAGATCCATATTCTTCGCGAATTCTAAGCATTCCTCTAACCTCAGGATAGTGGTGTCAAGATCACTATCCATATCCGACACTGATCCCCTTTCGCTATATAGTCTTGCCAGATATGCCTGTAGCAAGGCTAAACCTACCCCGTGAATAGTATCTTTCACTGGGTCGAGCCGTTCGAGTGTTTTGATAGCTTCGTCTAAATCGCTGACATTGTTTAAGAACTGCCATTTTCTCCAATACCAGATACTCAATTTATAGATCCACACGGCATACTCATTACCGCTAGGCTCGATTGAACGGGTTAATTGTTCGACGGATACAATTGTTTTGTTGAGATCGTCCAGGTCTCCATTTCGTTCGTATCTTTCGTCAAGTCCTTTAACCAAAACCTTCAGCCGCGCGGCTAGTTGGTCTCCATCTTCCGTTAAAAGTACGGATTCTTCCGCGTAGGCAATTGAAGTTTCGAGATCGGAAGGGGAAGAGGTACGTTGATATCTGTGATATATTGCGGAGCTTAGATCTGCTAGCCGCTGGGCTCTTTTTGGATGCTCGTCGGGAAGGACTAGTAGTGCTTGTTCCGCCCACATTATCCCTCCGTCTAGGTTGTCGGGGTCGTCATGTAGTACAAACCGGTCTATAAGTAAGGCCGATAATTTAGCCAGGACTTCAGTACGGTCTGGAGAATCATCGGGTAAATTTTCGAGAGCTTCTTCTGTACCCTTCACCTTCACAAGGGCGATGTTTGACATTTTGTTCGAAATTTCGGTGACGGAGGACCACAGCCTTTCGGTTTCACTTTGGAGTAGATCGATATCGATTATGAAAAGGAATTCGCCATCTATCCGCGACGGTTTGGAGGTGCCAAGTTTTGATAGACAGTCGCGAATTTCGACTAGCAGCTGGCGGGCTCTTCGGATCATATTTGAGGCTGGGTTATGACACCGGGTGGTGTGTAATCGTTCGACGGAGTGGTCTATATAAACTGTGGCCAGTATTTGCTTCACCCTTAAGACGCTTAATGCTCTTTCGCCGTAGAGTTCTTCTGCCTTCTTAGCCAGTTCGTTGAGTAGCCTCTCTGTCGCTTCATATTTTTTATTTCCCCAGTACCCTTGAGCTAGAAATAGCATAGCTGGGAACACGCCATTACTCTTCTCCCATGTCTCGTACACGGTCTTAAGTATCCCATGTGACTTATTCAAGAGCGAATGCATTGCCTCACTTGACCCGTTAGCGCAATACCTATTGATCAAATCGATTAAAATCCCGAAAGAAGAGCCATTATGCTCCTCCCGCGTACGTGATATTGCAAAGCGAATATTCAAAATCTCGAGCACAAGATCTTCGGCTTTTTTCCAAGAACCTTTTTTCATTAGTATTTCGGCTAGAAGCTCCATGCTTCTTAGTGTGGTCGGATTATCAGGGCCAAGGATAACCCGGTGGATATCGATGACCCTAATGATAACCCATTCCGCATCATCCCAGCGTTCACATTCGCGGTACAGATGGTATAGATTCGTTAGTTCTGCAAGCGTATCTTCGTGTTCGATACCGAGGATCGCTAGTTTGCTTTCCGCACTCCTCCACACAGCGTCGATATGGCTTTCTACTGTCATGGGATTATCCGGCGGGATTGTAATTTTCAAAGGTTCACCGATATTTAAAAGTGTATCCGTAACTAATGCGGAGGCGGTTAGTAGAAAATCCCCGTGCTCCTCCGTAAATTGCGTCTGATCTGGTCTCGTTATCCCAGCTATCATTCTATAACTATCCTGGCTGATATGTATGTCACCCAGCAATTTCAGAGTTTGCCGGATGATAGCCCCTGCATTAACTATAGATTCGCTTGTAAGGTCCTCGCCAAAGAGTAATACACCACGAGATCTTGGCCGGATCACAAGGTGATCATTGTTGTGCGCGAAGTAGTATTGAGAAATGGCGTCAGTGGTCATCATAGCGACGATGTCGTCCAGCGAGTCTTGCGATTTTTTAGACCTCTCGAGCCACTTAGCGGACTGGACTTTATCTATACTCGTTCCAAAGCCGATGTAGTAGGATAGCGCGAGCTCGTAGGCTGCGTTTTGCTCCATTTCCAAGTCGCCCTTCGTTTGTGCCCGATGTTCGAAAGCTTTGAAGATAGATTTTCGGACCCAATCACTGCAAAGACGGAGCTGCGATAGCATGCTTACTAACTGGTGATTGTTAGCTAGATATATAACCTCGATGAAAGATACTTGCAATCATGTTGAGAAGCCTTTGAGTACCTTGAAGGAAGCGCTTGTCGCCAATAATGCGGATTTGCCATATTCCTGGTCAAGAGGAGGTAGCCTCCTACTAAATGTCAGAAATATTTTGTGTAGTCGAATTATAATTACTGCATAGAAAATTAATTTTATCCGTGCCCTTTTACACCAAATAGTGGCCCTAAGTTCACCAATGAGGCCTCAAGATCCCTTCTATCGCGTTCGTGCGCCAGTGTCAGATGGAACAATGAAATGATGGCTAGTGATTCTGGTTCACTTCCCACGCATGACTTGACAAAACCTGTCACCGTCCAAATAAGCCCCAAATCCTTCTTCATATTAGCAAATGCATTCATGTCCGGGCCAACCCCCCTGGATCTGTCTGTTGCTAACGTATCATAGAAAAGGAGCCAGGCACAGATAAGGCCGTATGAGAATATATCAGCCGACTTAGCCTGTTTGAAAGTTACACGAGGATTCGTTTCGACCTCCGGGGCAGTCCAAGGCCATGAACTGGGAAGTAATATTTCCAGTGCCTCGTTGTCCTGGGCAAATACAGAAGAGAATCCAAAGTCAGTGACTTTAGCTGAGAATTTCCGGTCTTCATCCTGGAATATGAGGATATTTTCTGGTTTCAGGTCGCCGTGTATACAATCTATCATACTGTTAGGACCGGCACTGTGAAGAAATTTAGTCAATAGGATATTGATACTAACGCCAAGAATGCATCAAACTTATGGCACTGCCAATTTCGCAGCAAAGCTTTACCCTTTCATCGAAAGAAAGATTGCACCCTGCAGGAGTTTTCATGAACTGCCTGAGGTCACCATATTCTGTTACTTCGAAAAGGAGTACCGGCCAAGTTTCGCCAGATACTAATTCGAAGCCGATAGCCACCATACTGTTGATATTTGGATGGTGACGTATTACTGGATGGCCTAGAATATACACCTCAGATAAGAGTCCCTGGTATGCTCTTTGGTCATCCTGGTACCAGGGGCCCTCGGTCTGGAATCTTTTATGTGCAAGTTTTATTTCGACATGCTTTTGGTTTTTGTAAATTTTACTAATTGATCCGGCCTGTGTTATTTTAGCAGTACCGCCAAGGCCAAGATCAGTTCCGTACACTACACCCCACTCGAAAGGGAGGACTGTAAGACGGCGATGTTGAGCGATGGCGAGGAAGTCAATGATGTCGTAGGGCTGCCTGTAATCTGGGACAGTAGCCGAGCTACAGAGACAGCCATGATTGTAGAAAGTTGTAAGACCATCGGAAGCGTTGGAGTCACATACATTGTCTGCGGAAGTGGTTGAGTAGCGTACTTCCTCGCCGTTTGCTTTATCCTTGGAATGGCCTGTACTAGTACCATATTCTTCTATACCGTCACCAGGTACTTGGATATCTTGAGATATACTCTCGGCGGGTGGTGTCTCGACTGGCCCGCCGGCCTCCAAGTCTCGATCGGCGGGTATTCCTTTGAGGTCTCCGATATCTGAGTCTCCCTCCATTCCCATTATATGCATGATAGTAAAAGGTAGTCTAGCAATTTAGACGGGTGCCGAGTTACGTACTTCCTGGATAGCGTTGGTTTCAAATATTATAGACGATGCGCATATGCCCTTATAGCATGGATTGATCTGAATGAATGAATGTTCTGGAAAGGGTGATCTAAAGATAAAGAGACTGGAGCTGTATATATAGTTCTTGAAGATGTAAATCACTGGGCTAGGTCCCAGCTTTAAGCTATCGCGGTAGCCCCGCGATCGAAGAAAGGCGCAGTCTATGCAGTCTTTGTCTGTGCGAGACAACATCACTTCACGCACACAACGAGGTGAAGGATCGAAACAGCTCTATAGAGCTTTATTTTATTGCATAAAATAGATCATTGCATTGATGCATCCATTAGCTTCGAAGAACGCCTCCGCATGCCAAGTACCCCGCCACGCCAACACTGGGTACTTGTACATGTACGTATATATAGACCGTCTACGATTTTTCCAAATTCCTCCAAGATAGCCGCTAATGTACGCAATTAATTAATTGACTTGAGAGTGTCTTTAACCGATGGTTCTATGGTTGAAGAATGACGAATCTGTTTGAGGTGGTCTCGTAAACCAGTCTCAACGGTTTAAAGCCTAGTAGGTTGTTGCATGTAGCCGTCAAGTAGTACATGCATGGTAATCATGCATGTCTGCACGATGCCAACGAAGCATCGTGGCTGTTTTGTTAGTGGCAGATTATTCTGCGTTGCGTGTCGTCCAATCATCCACTTCCGTTTACAGCCAACGTCACACCAAACTCCTCCAAAAACGGTAGCCTCGGAATCCGGGTGCTCAAGGCAAAGAAAAAATGTATGCAACCACCCAACTTTTAGCCCAATTTTCCCTCTTTTGTTATCCAGTCCGGTTTTTTTTGTCTCACACTTTAATACTTGCTATCATGGTGCGGATAGTCGGCTAATATAACGTATCCTTCACTGGATGTCATTCCTGGAATTCGGAAGAATATCCAGCCATGAATACAAATTGAAGCAAGCACTTTTCATCCACCTTTTGAGTAAGAACTCTACCACCATTTCTCAATTGCTTCTTACATCTATAATTATATATATACTAATAAAGTAGCTACAAAGGGTTTACCATAATATCTAGGAGGAGGTAAGAACACAAGATTCGCTAGCCTGTATGTACCGTAATTGGATACTGTTCCTCTGAATGCGAAATATACTCCAAATATTTAAATCAGCCGATTTGATATGGCATGGCCAAGCGTGACGGGAAGAATACAGCCGGGAATCCAGAGACTATTCATACTTCAGAGACTAGTTGCGGGAGGATACATAGGTAGCTACTCCGGGCAATCGACAGGGAATAACCGCAAAAATATCTGCAAAAAGTGTCACGATTAATCGATTGCCCACTACGACTTGTTCATGGCTGCCCCCGATCCTCGACAATTCCATGCAATACTCTAAGCTATATGATAAGCGTCTTGAACACTATGCTATATAATGCCGAGCAATGTCAAAACTGGTAGCCCTGTAATCCCTGCGTATGCAACAAAAACAACACAGCCCAATCAGAGAGAACGATGGTTTTGCAATCTCGCCACCAGACTCTGCGATACTTGAAGTTTGGTAGCCTCGAATTGGGGATACTAGTTTGGGCTGGTGAATAGATCCCTGGAAGAGGGCCTAGGGGTGTCGTTCTCGACCTACTGTTTTATATACAAACCAATCGAAACAAACTCGATGATGTAGTATATTGTACGTTTGCCCCAGTCCCGGACGTTTGTCCAATCTATATACAATAATATAAAGCCAAAATCACATAACCCAACCTATGAAATATTTTGGCAATCAAGCACTTTATATACGAGACTATTATATACCTAGCTGAGAGCAAGTGCTTGTAGCTAGTAGGTAAGTACTTACTTACTTAAGTATGAAGGGTAACTGGTCTCGTTAACGTTGAGGGCATATGCTGTGACTAAGCATGCCTCGATAACAAGTAAACAGTCGACAAACGGAGATCTCCTTGATCGATCCATAACAAGATTCCGTTATTAGATAGTCGACAGGAGTGGATCGATCGGAGATAAGGATCGGGCGTAGCGCCGTCGCCAGTTTGGGCAATCCACACGATTGATTGGTGGTTTGTTTTGATTCGCCTGACAACAACAACGAGAACAACAACACCGCCGACATTTTAAGATCTCAACCACATCCCAGCCCATATCAAATCATATCATCGTATCATTCCCATCGACATCATCAAGCATCACCACTTTACGCGTCCCCTTCAATACCTTCAACCAAACTATCCAGACCTATATACTTACTCGCACAATGCCTCCACTCCGTCGCAAGAAGAAGGGCGAGGACGAACTGTCCTCAGACACGTCTGCTACTGCAACCTCCCACGTCCGTCCCACAACAACAAAGCCGCTTGCTCCCTCAACCTCCTCCAACATCCGCTCCAACCCCCTGGGAAACAAAGCCACCCGTCCCATTAACAGCAGGAACTCCCCTCCCCCAGACTCTTCTCTTTCTAAATCTCCTACCAAGCAATTCCATCCATCATCCATCATCCGTCAGAACTCCTCCAAACAACAGCAGTCACCTTCAAAACCACAGAATACCAGGCCTCTGGTAAACATGGCTATTGTTACCCCTCAACTCCCCTCTGAGAAATACCAGGGACCTTCGTCACCCGTCTCACCCGTCTCTCCTATCGCCCACGAACACAATCAAATCTCCATACGACAGATAACCCCCCCCAGTCTCCCTGAGTCCAGACTAATCCCTCATGACGAACCAAAATCCCCCCAAGCATTGGTCCCTCAGACACCTAGTACAGAACTCAGGCGTCGAAGACCCGGGGCTCGCAAGATTTCACGGTTCGAAAAGGACCGTCTGATAGAAAACATCAGATATGAAGGTACTTACCCCTTACCTCTTCATTCTACCTACCATCTTTCTTGATATTAACATTCTTTTAGTGGAGCGACGTGCCAAGGCCCTCAGACAACGATATACCCTCCAAGCAGAGATGCTCCGTCAGAGAATCGAACTTCGTGTCGGCCGAATCCCCTATAAAATGCGCAACATGAAAATGGGCGACCTATACG
Source organism: Arthrobotrys sinensis (assembly GCA_036971225.1). NCBI lineage: Eukaryota > Fungi > Ascomycota > Orbiliomycetes > Orbiliales > Orbiliaceae > Arthrobotrys > Arthrobotrys sinensis. Next base: position 949,898 of record JAJTTV010000011.1, on the reverse strand, counting down.
ACCAAGCGATCGCGCCAGCTGAAATAGCAATGAACGTTGAGGCCCAACAAGCCGTTAAGGAAATCGAAGACGCTCGTCGTCTGAGTAATCCTCCACAGCCAGCTTCTCCGCTTAAGGTCTCGAAAAATCGTGCTGTATCTCCAGTCAAGTCTTCCGAGCCAATGAGGGCCCGAGAAGGCCCTCGTCCACCATCGCCCATCAAATCTTCCTCTCCACCGCGTCCAGCCTTACCAAAGTCAACGATAAAACTCATCCCTCGGACGTCTCCAACTCAAACTTTCAACCCTTTCCCCACATCCTCACCTGTCAAAACCGTTCCCTTCTCGAAATCAATGCCCGCTCTCAAGAATAAACTAGCTTCCTCCACAAAGGCTATTCCGGGCTCTAACGTACCCACACCGGGCCCAACGGCCCTTCGAACCGTGGCATCTACAATAACGAGGACCCCTGTATCTTCTGTTCCAGCGATGAAACCTCTTGTTTCCAAACAGAAGACGATCAGAGGAGGAAAGGCCACAGCTACGGCCACAAATACGGCCAATGCTGGCGGCCCTACCCCGGTGGTTAAGAAGCCATCGGGGAGGGCGTTGAGGTCGAGGAAGTGATCACCATTGCTAGTCTAGAAGGCAAGACGGCTATGAGTTCGTTGGAGATAACGATATCTCCTCTCAGATTTAATTCCCTTGCTTGCAGACCTTCCCGAATGCCAGAAAGGCACCAAGTTATCAAGAAAAGGTGAAAGCCACACTCTTTACGATTGTCGACGCAGCTGTCACGAAAATGCACATATTACGCCACATATAAACCTTCCGCTGAGACGTTTCAAAACAAAATTCCTGACGGATCAAGCTGTACAGATGCCTACACCTCATGTCGTTTTCATTTTTGCGATGACAAATGGTCATCTATGGTCTTGGGCATTTTTGCTGGATGTCTACAATTCCACGGTCCTGTTGGTTGTGAGTACCTATGGGAGGGACAAGACGACTTTGTAGGCTCGTATGCCTCTCCGGGGTTAGGATAAAGAGCTCCGCGAGGATTCTGGTTCCGGTACGCCTACATCACGTTGATGTATACGTGATGTAGGCGTACCCTCTTAAGAGGTTGGACAGCCTAAGCTTTGTGGACCCAATCCGGTTTTTAGTTTATCTTAATAGTCTGGGGTTAAGTCGAGCGACCAGGAGAAGTTCAGATACCATAGTTATTTTTTCCTGGCATATAATTCGCATGTTTATACTGGCGTTTCATTGTCTTAAAGGTTGGAGTTTGCGTGTACTTTTAGCGCGTTTGGGTGTTATTCTATCCTAACTTTTTTTCCCTCTCTCACAATCGCTTTCTTGAATGTCTTTCTCATAGTTTGGCGTTTTCTGATGGGCTTTAACATCTATGTGTATGTGTATATGTGGTAGGTGGGCTCGATGATGGAGTCAATGCATTGGTTTATAACTATCGGTGAGTTACGATGTAACATTGCTTCAAGCACGCGCACGTTCTGGATACTTTAGTGGCCTTTCGGTTTTCATTGTAACATACTAGTGGTTATATATACTGTGGGCAATAGCTTGTTTTGGACCAACTAACTATATATTTCTTCCTTCCCTCTCTCTTTAACCTCCATGGCTAGGCCGCCTACTCCCACTAGCTGGCTACCCGAGCTTCATCTACCACAGAACACACTCATAGAAGCCATTCTGTTGCTCGTCATGATATTTCTCACGATTTTACCGACTGGGATTTGTTGCGGGGATTCTTCGCCGTTGATCGTGACGGGGTAGAATTTTCCTTCTTCCTATTTTTCGGTAGAGGGTACGTTAGCTTCGTTTTTACCCTTCCTTTTTGATATATCGATAGTGGGATTCTTTCTCTTACATTTTCAACAGCTTCTCCAGCAATTGTACCAGAGGTTATTTCGTCGTTGTCCTGGGTGATGAGGACTTCTTCGCCCTATATGGAGGGAATATAGTAGTATTAGTGAGTGTTAAATATAATAGGAAAGGGAAGAAGGGAGCGAATATATACGTACCACGCTAAAAGTAATTTCGACCTCCGACATGGTTTTGGTAGGGATGATAGAGGGTTTAGATCGGTAGGTGTCTTTTGTTTTAAGTGCAATAGAATATATATCTATCGATTGTAAAGTAAGAGGAATTTGGAAAGTGAGGGGTTGCTCTAATGTCTAAAGGAAGAGAAGAAAAGAGGAAAGAAAATATTTGAGTAGTTGCTTTGGGCTCTCTCGCCTTTTATAATTCGAAGAAGTTCATAATAGACCTTACCCCTCTTTGGAAGATGAAGAGGAAATACTACTCAAATTTTCTGTCCAAGTTTTGTTGAGTGGATATATCTTTGGCGTGCAGCCCCGCATGTCAGAACATCCAGCAGGGTTTTCCGGATGTCGAGTGGTATGTGCATACATGCATACACCTTTATCGTTTTTCCCCCCCACACCGTTGGTATACCGGTAATTGGCTAAGACTTTAATTATAGCGCTGTCATCTTAAGACACATCATACTATAACATATCAATAATATCGCGTAGAAATGATGATAGTTCATAGGTATGTAGATACAAAGAAAGAACATAAACCTTTTTTCATAACCTTTATTTCCCCATATGGATAAATCTTGAACTCGTCCCGATATTTCTCATAAGTTTTCCAGCTTCGACGTCGATTTCTTCGCCGTCTACTATGACAGTGTAGTATTCTTGGCCGTCGGACTAAAACGCGCCACTTTTTATCAGTGATTTTGAGGGGTATTTAGGGGACTTGGCTTGAGTATTATGGTTATATACCTTTGTAAAGCTCGCTCCGACGACTTTACCGTCTTTGATTTCGTCGTTGGGAAGCGTGACGAGGACTTCTTCGTCCTTGATTATTTTAACAGGATTAGCTTCGGCTGTTGTTATTTAGAAGTGAAGCCATGTGAGTACGTACCGGCTAGAATATTTTTTAGTAGTTTTAGTAGATGGTAGTTGAATATGGGTAGATACTGTTAATTGAGAAGAGGGTGGGAAGAGGTAGAACTTACGCTGAATGTTATATCTGGCATCTTGTTTTGACTGATAACAGATGTGTATATATGGGGATGTGGAAAGATATATTTGACGAGAAGTAATGTTTTCTTTTGGATATGGATGGTTCTTTTAAAATATTTGGCGGGAGGAGGCTGGGCATTAGCTTTATACTTTGCGAGATCGAGAGAGGGGTAAGTTTTGTATGGTTTGTATACTACCCACCATTTACATGAGACCCGGTTAGTTCCGTTTGATAACACATGTATACGATGGTTTAATTGAGTGGTTAGCCTTGAGAATTTAATTCCCTGGCCTAGGTTTTGGCGTGCGGCAGGCGTGCAGGTGGGGCAAGGTTACACCTACTTTTATGGTAAAGATTACGATGGTGAGATTACCTGTGGGTTTACCATTTTATAGGAGTATATGGTACTTTCCTATCCACCTTTTTAGGGACCCTTATTTTACAGGAATATTGCCGTGGTCTACGCTAGACGACTTTACAGGTTTCTGTGGGTGGACCCGTATAAATCTTGGCAAGTGGGTTAATATATCGGCGAGATCCCGGGAGACGGAGGTATATTGATGGAAGATGAGGGCTGAGGATGATGTTAGACGGCGGTTATTATAGTAGATTTTTTTATTCTTCCTTGTCTTTTTTATCTCAATCGATTGTATTAGGGTATTTGAACCTTGATCATGAGAATGAGTATGCGGATATGGTATCTAGGGTTATAGTGGGTATGTCTTTGGGCATTTTTGCGTTGTATTATGTGGTATTTTCTGTTACACGAGTTTTGAAGCGAGTGTGCACGTGTGCGGGGTATCGATGTGAACGGTGATGTCTACGGTATACGATATACCAAAGGATGAGAGTTCAATCTATAAATATCCAATTGATGAAATTCCAGAAGCAGCTCCACTCCGCGACCCACATTTTTGAGCGAAGCTTCGAATCTTGATATTCAGCTTATGTTCGCTAACCACTTTCAGTAGTAACCAACATCCAACGTTAACAACGCAATTGTACCGGGTTTAGGATGGGGCCGGTCCTACGAGATGAGTTTGGGGGGGGGCCTACGTAAGTATGTGAGTATTTAGACCATATGGCATCTATCACATCACGAGTCAATGGTAAGGCGAGACATGGTTTCATTTGGCAATAGGCGCTACTGATAAGGCGTCTTGGCCCTAGGCTACCCTGGTGGCTTTATAATCAAATAGTTGGACACTGTGTAGAGATCTAGGAACTACCTTTCGATTCGATCATGTTAGATGGTAGTTAACCCTTCGGTAGACTTTTTCAGGTCACTCTAGGATCCGGTGTATAATTGAGAAATAATCAGCGAGTATCTAAAGATGTATGGGTAGAACTGTTGAAGTAGAGATAAGGGCAAAGCTGGGGTTCGTTGGGTATTATAGAGTAGGAGGTACGGAGTGGTGGCTATATTGGATAAACCGAATATACCGATCTAGGTAACCCGTTCGGTGGTAAATACAGGCTTGTTGACAAAGGTACCTTGGCCTGGAAGTCAGACTTTGTGTTCGTCCGCTAGAATCGAGGTGCGTGTTGAATATCGCCCATAGCTCGAAATACCTTAGTTGGTCACCAATGGAGGGTTGCTTTTGGTTGGGTCCAGCCTAGAATTGGGTCGGGATGGGTTAGGATGGGTCGGTCCTGGGTCGGTCCCAGCCCACGATTCAGTCAGGACCGGGTCAGGATTAGGTCGGAATTGGGTCAGGATTTGAAATCCCGACCTAGAAGCTCCATTTTGAAGTCCAAAATCGTCACGTGATCCGCTAATATGTTAGTCGGACGGCAGAATTTCTGGTACAGGCGTTTGTCCATACAGACGACTACTATTACACCGATATCTACTCCGGAATAGTCCGAAACAGAGTATTTCCGGCATCAGTGTTCATCGCATGGGCACGAAATATCGATATTTCTCCATATCCTACCTCTGGCACCATCACCACCTACGAAGTTGAACCTGCTATCCCAGAGAGTAGACGAGACGGTAGAGTCTTTACGTTCTGCACCTATTTTAATGTTTCCCCATTTTATCCGTTTGAGAGCTTCCGAATTCGGAATTTCATCACGTGCGTTTCGTGATGACATGCGAGAGTCACATGGTGGTCATGCTTTTAGATAGACGAATTGTGCACGTGGAATGTTGCATTTTTGAAGTTATCGATTCCTTGAGAACGAACCCCAATAGACTTCGCATAGTCGTAACTAGGCCCGGTGCCCAATGTGACGGAGAAGGTAGCTTCAAATTCAGGTACTCGAGGGAGAGGATGGAGCATGCAAGTGTCGGAGTATCATTTTCGAAATTTCGACATGCGGCGAACATCATCAAAATGTGTAATTCCGCGGAATGTTATACCCCTCGATGGCAGATCGACCGATCGTCCGCGACGTCCAATGAGTAAGGATACTTCCAATATTCCATTAGTCAGTCGAACGTACTTCTGAAAGGGGTAGATAATACCACCAGCCTTCATCGCGAAGTTAATTCTCAGGTAGAGCTATATAGCTGTTCAGTAGGCACTAGCCAGAGACAATTAATTAAGCTCGAGCCCTTAGATCCTCGGATGCACAGACGAACGGCACTAGCGCCTTGCTTCCTCGTCGCGAAATTCGAAAAGCTAAAATTTCTTCCATTCCATCGCCGATGTGCAGGACGCATATTTCCGACTCTAGTCTGTATAGGGACTTTTACGGCTAACGGTCCGTTTTCGTAGTTCCGGGTACAAATCTTGAGACTAATGTACGTGCATTCGGATCTAGACCAGTAGATGTAGCGCATACATCTTCGGATGAACGAAAGTGTCTCAAAAATCGCTCGTCCCATCGATGATGGGCATAGGATGGTCCGAGCCCACCCGGTCCCCGGACGCAAGGGAAGAACCCGAAAGGATAGTGCCGGAATCAGCTGATAGTCACTACGGGTAGTACTTAGCTTCCGTACTTTTCGGGTTGGGGGAGCAAGGGAGAATGAACATGGCTTTTCGAACGAAGTCAAACGTGCATAGAGCCTGCATATCAGAGTTTAGGGGATACAAGATGCGATGAAAACTGATTTGTATACTTTTTTGTGACCTGTCACATTTTGCCGTTAGGTGATATCATAATTGAGACTAATAGGGTGACATCGCCGAAGCTTCGATTCATTGTATCGAGGAGAGGATAGAATGGAATGGAGATGTCTCCTTAGCTGGACATGTCGAGGTACATGTATACATTCACGGACTTGGCTGTATCTGGGAAGTAACAATATACCATAAAGCCTTGCCAGCTCCGGCATTGTCAGGTCTGTTAGGACAGTAGAGGAAGGTTATTGCCTCGGTTGCAGCTGTCTTGGAAGTACTCTCGAGATCACATCAGTATGTCTTGGTACTAGGGTTTAGGGAAACGTTCCGTTGAGCTCATGAGGAATGTCTATCATTTTTCAAGTGATATCGGGAACCCGACAGGTCCATGATATACACCGTCTACCCTAAATTGACAAGCTGAAGTAGCATACGTAATACACTCTGCATCCGCACATAACCGTTCTTAAAAGCCTAAAAATCCTGCTTTGCATCCTGGGAAATTCCGAACACTCATTTCGATACCCTAGCTAATGTTAGGACACTAGCCTTGTCGAGCACACTTTTAGAGATCTAGATCGCAAATCGGTTCAAACAACCTCCAATAAACAACTTCGAAAGTAGCTTAAACTGACGACAGACAGGAGCTCAACAAAACTGTCTTCCGCAGATACGGGATTCCCGGGAACCCATAACTAATAGCATTGTCCATTGTGGCGTTGAAATCCGGCTTTCCGGTTGCAGCTGCAGGATCAACTTTGCTCTTCAGCTCTGTAAAGCTCTTGAGTAGGAGCTGGAGCTGGAAAAGGTGGCGTAATCGTAACTTAACGCACTGGCCCTGTCGTGTTGTAGTGAGGTCGAGAACGTGGGGTCTAGAACTCATTGGTCCAGATCAGGAATCCATAGCCTCATGGACTTCATGAGTTACGTTCTTCAGCCGGCCAGCGTTTCGAACACCGTCCGATTCTTCGAAAAGGTGCGTAGAGCCCTTCTCAGGCCTCTCGAACCTTTTCGTCCTAATCCTTACAGCCGCCAACGGAAAACCTTTACCGTCTTGTCATCATGCATGCACGTTCCGAAATCTGCCAACGAAGCTCAAATGTGCACAGACATGCATGAACAACCACAAACACCCTCACGCACAGCAAAAAAAATGCAGCTAAAGTATGTATCATGGGTTATCATCTGATCGATCTCGTGTCCGGCGGCTCGCACTTATTTTGTTTTACTTTAACTAAAGTAACGGCTGCTAGCTACATACATTCCTGCAAGAGCGTGCGTGCTCATTACATATGCTGTATCCCGTTGCATGGAAGTGGGTAGACCGTGATGGAAGGGGGAGGGATTTAAGATCCTTTAGATCGTCTCGAGTGGAATGAGTGAAATGAAAATGTAAACAATAGTGCACTTGAGCATCTACCGCCCGTGGAGATAGTCCCGCATTACATGATGTGGGGGCCAACGGTGGAGACTGTTCGTGAGGCGTATATGTTTTACATTGTGTATTTCCCGGACGGTACAGGGAACTAGGGATACGTCAAGTTTCTAAATGTGGGGATTATGGGGCACATGTGGTATCGGTACTCCCGTCGAGAAGCTGGGATGATCCTGTTGAGATATCCGTACGAGAACTTCGAGAATATTATCGCGAGGCCTTTTTACCCTTAACGCCGGGTTAATGGGTTTTAGGATTGGAATTTGAAGGTCAAAGTTTAGGTTTAAGTCAGGGACCCTTTGTGTTATTTTTTTTTTGCCGTCGTCCTGTCGCGATCAATATGGTGGGATTACGACTGCTAGGCATCGATGTGTCGCTTCTCTTGTGTTTTGAGGATCGCCTCTGAGATGAAATAAGTCGGGGCTGGCTTTGTACAACCATCACTAAGATTCGAAAAAGAGCCAATCATAATACACCGTCTCCAAAAAGTCAATCGGCACCAACTTGCCGCTTGACGCCCACGTATCACAGAGTTGAAGCCGTGGCGGATGGTCATTAACCAGAATAAACATGATATCTCCACACTGACATACACACACGGAATGTGGAGGTACGTTTCCCCACGTTTCGCTATATGAAAATGAAAATTCATTATTACCGTGAAAAATACGAACGCGAACAGACATATTCATATTACCCAGCCGCTGCTTACAGAAAACGCCTCGACGTTTTTAATATAAGTATATTAATATACACTATAGAGATTATCCGTTACACAGACGACATTTAATTCAATATATTTATATTGAATCATAGAGTAGTGGCAGCGTATAGTCAAAGATGAGACGATGCTGATATCAAAGCTTAAGATCAGATGAGTCTTTTACGATTTTCAACAAGGAAAATGCCTCGATGTTGAAAGTGGTTGCTGTAACTGCATATGCGGTTTCCAATGCCCCGGGTTCATCTATGAAGATTTTCGTACGACCTGAGGAATCTAATGTTAGATTTCGTTACCTATTTGTGGTGAAGAGAATCGTGGAAATACAGCCCGAGCCATTCGAGATCGTATGGTACCATGTCAGTGCGCTTGCATAACCGGGGATTGCACACCCCACAACTGTGTCCCCCTCTATGCGAAATTGTTTGATCACGCCGGCCGATTGTGGAGCCCTACGCATTTTCTTTCCCGTTTATGAAATTCTGTTTACTGACGTGACTTTTGTTTCGTCTTTATTTCTTCTTCTTCGCTTGCTGGGTTAGGATCTACTCGGATATTGAAGCTCGAAGGTTCGAAAAAATGCACGCATGCACGCGCGCATCATGCAATGCGACTGCGGACCGAAATTTGCAATTATTGTTTTGAGGATCCTAGGTCTACATGGTATGTACCGTGGTTGACAAACGTGTCAGAGTTGGCGAAAGGAAGTTCGTTTGGGGAATAAAAAATTTTGTGGCAAAATTACTTGTAAAAAAAAAAACGAGGCGGCCGGCTTGGGAAGACATGGGTTATATAATTATCGAATTTCGATGTTGCAGGGTCTGCCGATTTGCTTGCGATGGTGGGAAGTATTGCCGAGGGGTCGAATACTGGTAAACTTTTGGATTTTGTTGGCGGGTCATCTGTATTTATTACTTGCATGTATTATGCGTGCAGGTGAGTTTAAGGCGGCCGTCGACGATCAATTCGTCGAGTATTGTCTCGTAGGCATCATGTCTTAAGATCTTGTGAACTGAATTGAGCGATTCGATTTTTTTCGATAGGGTCTGCCAATCAAATCATAATCGATAAACTCCAACCAGTGAGCTAGGTAGCCCTGTATGTAGGGCGGCGGCACATCCTGCGCATCTCCACATAAGACCTAGGAAAAATCTTCCGACCCTTCGTTAGTTATTTCGATACCGTAGTGGTTTTATGTATGTACGATCCTATCACATCCCATCCGGAAGCGAACAGCCTCAAAAGTTTAGTCAAAATCAGCATAGCACGGTGGAGTTCGGATTACGTTACAACAGTCGCTTCATGCCGTTCGTTGAAGCCTTTGTGGTCACAATCGATACGGAGCTATATCCGAGTCTTGATAACAAAACGGTAATCATATTGAAACCTCTCAGAAAACTGTAAAATTCCCGTTTTTGGACATCTTCCGTGACCCGAAATTTGACGTCTCGGTGAGAGAGGGCCGGGTTCGTCAGCAAGGCTACATAGCTTTAGATTCAATTGTGATATTAATTCATCATCTTGACAGATGTTTTTTTACACAGAGTTTCGTAATCAAGGCGGAAGGAATGGCTCAATCGTCTTCCGAAGGAAATTTTTTATATACGCACTGTACGCACACACCCTCTCACGTGAAACTCTCTGCGTTTAAATGATTCGATGAAGGCGAGAGAATCTGGGGTGAGTCTTCGTATTCACACCCCACATTTGACCAAAGTGTATAATTATTCTGATATCATACGATAATATGATAAGACATCTCCGATATAGGAGACCGAGTTTAGCCACGTTTTTTTTTTGGTGTGAAGTTCAATCGGGGATTCGCTTTTTCCGTCGGAAGGAGAGCTCGGGAGATATGTATCGAAAGATTCAATTCGATTGAAAGGTGTAGTATGAGAGGCCGCGCGCGAGCTTATCCCGATTTAGGTATAATATCGCAAAAGAGCGTCGAAGTCCGTGTCGACAGTGGTGTGAAGCCGGCGGTATTAAATGGGCTTTATGGTGTTCAAGATGTTTCACAACGGTACTTCTTTTCGTTTCCTTTTGCTTCTGATGGCGCTTTGATATTAGAGCCTCAGGAATATTGCATTGCCACAATCACAGTGCATACCCGCAAGATACTTTTTACTTTTATGCAAATGTGGATTGAACTTTAGGATGCATGCTAGAAAAAAGAAATGAGAGAGGGAGAAAAAATTTGCCTCTCATCCCTCGTTTAATCAAATCGATATCGTGGGGATATCCTGGAGGGGGGGTCCAGAACCTGGTCAGATTCCGTGAGAGGCAAATCTGTACACAACCTCGTGGCCATTGGAGCTAAAGATCGATATCAACATCGAAAGAACTCAGTGGATTATGATACCTCAAACTTTACTCCGTACGAAATCGTCTTTCACAAGCAAAAGGCTCTCAACTGAGGGGTTAAACAATGACGACAACGAGAGCCCCGCGATGAGCATCTCATCGCAGATCCCGTTCCACCTGCGTCGCAATAAGGAGAGCATCAGCCGAATCCATTGGCCGAACATATCAGCCTCTAACATGCCGAATACCGTTGACTAGTGGAGCCCCGTAAACGAGAAGAGGTGGGCCAAAAGCAAAATCTTTCCGTAAACTCAAACTTTGACTTATTCCAGACGGGATATCGCAATAATGGCAGTTGCAAAGGAGGGCGGCCGGGGAGGTTACTGGACGTAAACGGTGGCCGACAGCGGCGGCGGCACCGAAAGGTTGCTGTTTAGCTAGTATAGATGTTAACTAGTCTGGGTTTTAGGTTAATCCAGCTGACTTTCCCGGGCGCCAATGAATCAAGGAACGGCTCGGTGTTCGGTCACGGAGGGTTCTGTTAGGCAAGTTTAAGCATTTCGATGGTGGAAACGTTTAGCGTGGGAATGGGTGAAACGTTCCGTGTCTACTGTATGGACGGGTTGGTTTCGTCTATCGGTCGAGAATGCTGTTGAGTTGACTCGATAAAGGCGTTCTGAGATATTCGAATCCATGATCACGCCCTTGAATTCTTTTGGCAGGCACAGGAACAAAACAATAAACGGAAGTCCTTGAAACGAAGGCTAGTGGAAAAAACAAATACTCCACGATACAAATTTGTAGGGCGGCATCCGAGTGGGTTGTGTGGTATTTTGGCAGTCAAGGGTCGATCATTAAGAGCGTTTAACGCCGTCCCGTGATTTGCTCGAAACTCCCACACCAATGCCCATTTTGATGTCCTGGTGGTGTGGACATGGACAATTTGATGAAACCATTTAGGCACTAAAATCGATACCCGATATCTCGGAGATCTTGCAGAATTACTGAACCGGGGTTTTAAGGACAGTTTGGGCCATGAAGGGGTCACGCTTTTGAGGGTTGTTGAGACATTCGTGATGCAGCGTCGTCAAATGCGTTGACCATGTGGTTTTTTAGACTAGGTGGGGAATTCGCTTGATAGTATTTGTCGCCGAGGAAATTGTCACGAAAGGCCCAGTCAGATGAAGGTATCAAAACCTGGTTCGGGCCATCCCTGTGTCAATTTCGTGGCTGCTGGGAGCTCAAGGTCTGGTTCTTGGTTCTTGAAGGTCTGGAACGTCATCACGAGATTTGAGTTTCAAAGGTTTGCTGTTTGCGAAAGGAATGCAGACGTCGCAGCCCGACTGCGACGAACCCGTGGAATGTGCATGCACCATGGCATCGGGAAGAGAACCCGTCTGCACGCCTCCATACACTTACAAGAGCTTAGAATCGCGACATTGTCACAGGAGGATTTGCATTCCTCGCGATTTGGAAGCTATAGACGAGATCTTGTGTAGCATCCTTCGTTATCGGTGTATTATCTGAGGAAGGATAATGTATAATAGAGCCCCCTTATCTTCTAGGCGCCGTGAGATTTGCGGCCGTTTCGTCATCTCATCGCATCGGATTGAAAACTGGTCAGCAACACAGGACTTGACTGGAAACGAGGCTTGCAGCTGATCCTGGCCGCCGGCTGCTTCGGTGGGAGGCCGTCATGCATGCGAGAGTGGCCTTGGCTTGCTCCCGAGGAGATCCCTCTGCCCCAGCCAATAAAATGAGGGGATTGATGTCAGCCCAGGCAGGGTGAGCAGAACCGGGGGGTTGGTCTTGTTCCTCTGCAATTTCGTCACATCAAGGTTTGTTCAGCCCCGAAGGTATTTGCATTCAAACGTAAACATCATCTCGTCTGCAACAGATCGCAAACAATCGGGGAGTTTGCTCTATGTATGGTCTGTTTGCGAGAAGTCGAGTCTTGTCGTCACAGCCGCCGCTGATATTGAACGGATTGTATTGAGGGATGACGATGAGGGACAGGCGAGATGAGGCTTTCCCGGGTCCTCCGGCTAGGCTGACCAATCGTATGCTTGCAGGCATTCTGGAACCTGACTGGCTCGAATGCGGCCAGGGGTGGAGACGTAGACCCCTGCTAGTGACAATGTTGGTTGGACTTGACCCTTCCCAGCCTGGTGGTTCCTCCTCCACCTCGCAGGAGACAGAGACAGGTCCCAAAGGCTAGGTTTTCGAATCAAAATTCGAGCTTTCACACAACCTTCTGTTCCCGTGACTTGAAAGAGTCCGTCGAGCAGGACAACGTGGGCGAAGCCATGTTCTACTGTTGGCCTATCAAAAGCTCCATATGCCGTCTGGCAGAGACGACGGGATATGATAGGGCTGCCGATGATATGAAACCGGCTCGTAGCATCAAGATTTGGAAATGTGGCCTGGATGTAAATCCTTTTTAGTCGGGCGCTATCACGAGCAGTCGATACTCACACGGACAAGAAGCTTTTATGATCTTTGTGGTGGAGACAAAAATGCTTAGTTAAGGAGAGTGGTCTCTGTCAAAGCAAGACACCATCAAAGACAAAACATTAGCAGGCGGGTATTATCAGCGTCACTGCAAGCAAGCAAGCAGGCAAGCAAGCAAGTCTCCATCTCTTGCATCTGCATTGCACAAAGAAGTATCCCAACATTCGACTAGAGAGGCAAGTGGGACCGCCCAACGTGACTTTAACCGTAGGAGGAACTGAACAGCCACTGGTGAGCTGTCCTTTCCGAGGCCAAAATTGGAGCAGCTTCGCCTCAGAGCTACAGCGAAGTCACGTTTTGGTCATTCTGTCCCGAGACCTTGCGTAGCGCGACCAGCTGGATCTTCCTCCTTCTGTGAACAAGAGAGGGTGCCGTCTCAAGACGGGATTCAACGGTTAGGAACCAAGATTTCCTGTACTCGTATCCGGACGATTACCCGCCTGTGATATTGATTCCCCACGCCATTATGAAATCTGTATCGAATTCATGAAGTTAACCCCCAAATTTGCATCCGAAAGTCAGCTGTTTGCGAGTATTTGCTCGGAGCAAACAGCGTTAGAGAGAAAGAGATAGAAGCCTGGGAACAAGGATTAATCACAGATCAGGTCAGGTTTGCTCACAGACTCCCGCTCTGTCCCTCCTGCATAGAATAGGATAGACACAGTGCTTTTGTACTGTACCTACACCAGAGAGACAAGCAGAGACAAGCGGACATATGCGCGAGGAACGGCGCATTCTGTGACATGCACGATCGGACAGTCCTAACGAAGTTCTTGAAGTTAGCCTGCTGCACCAGCGGCACCCCCAGTCAGTGGACAGACAATTAAGCCAGCCACCCTTCCGGCCAGTCAATTTCCCGAACCCCAAGGAAGGAATTAATAAATTTGAATAGAAGCTAGCTTAACTTCCCTTTTTATATGTATGGATGTCAAAAGTAAATGCGGCTGTTCCGAGCAGAAAAGAGTGGGAAAAGAAAGAAAGAAGGAAAGAAGGAAAGCCAAAAAGTGTTGACATCCCTTCTCTCCCTTTCCTTTCGTCCAACCAGAACCCGTTTCTCCTGTTTCTTCCTCGTCTCCTCTTCCAATCAAATCACATCACTATCACGACCGCCTCTCAAGAACCCGGACCAGCCCATATCCATAATCCATATCCATAATCCATAGCTCCAAGCAGGGTCCCGTCTCTTCTTCCTCGAGTCTATCTATCTTCACCAGTCACGGTACCTGGCATCGTTCATCGCCTTCGCCCCGATCGGTCTCCACTCCCTGTATTTTAGTCTGACATCGTTGTTTTTTTTTAATTTTCCTGCCCTGATAAAACATTCATCACCTCGAGTTCGTTCCGTCACCGCAAATCCACTCTCGCTCCTCCACCATCCTCCCACGAATCCAATCGCTGCACGAGCCAGGCAGAGCATCGAAAAAGGGTACGCGCAGATTGACCTCATCGCAAACCTGCAGCAAGCAGGCATATTTACAGTTCTTTATTAGGCGAAATTTCTAGTCCCGGCATTCACCCACAAAAAAGCCTGTCGCCGTCCTATTTCTCTCCCTTCTTGCGTCCAATCGTCTTGCGATTCTTGCCTACTACCGATCCAGTCACATACGAGAATCCACCTTCGCTACCAGAGCCTATTCTATCCTCGATATATCAAGAGCTCCGGCATCCAAAAAGTTTTTATTTTTTTTATTTTTATTTTTTATTTTATCGAATCGTTCTCCAGACCGTATCGAAATACTGTCGAATCCTAAAAAAGTTTTCGTACGACTTGACATCGCACAAGTCTCCTACAGCACGTAATTAAGCCTCATCTATCCCCATCGCACAACGAGATCAAGGACAAGAGGGAAAAAAAAAAGGCCCCTTTAGCGAAAGGAAGCTATCTTTTTTTCGCACACTTTTCCCCCCCATCTCATCGCTCTAAAGCTCGTGCAGGAGGACGCATTTACCCCATCACAAGACTTCGGAACTCCACGAATCGGGTATTTTGGGCAGCAAGCAACAAGCACGTACCAGCTTGCAGAAAGAAGGCGCTTTGAATCAGAGATAACGACACGGCCGTTATACGACGCGTAACGAATCGACGGTCTCGGCCATCTCGGACTCAACGTTGGTGCTTTTTTAGTTTCTGATCCAGGCGCACATAAGGCAGAAACGGGAGGTGTTAGGAAAGGATATATATACACACGCCACACTACCGTCTTTTGGAGTACAAAAGGTTCAGCTTCAGAATTCTTAAGAGGGACAGATAGGGAAGAATTTACGGCCGAATTGACATAGAAAATCGAAAAGTTCCGACGAATATCCAAGACAAGCGAAGACGAAAAGGATCTCGAACTGACTGACTAGCTGACTGTCTGAAAGGAAAACGAGAAAAAGAGGAACAGTCTAGGAAAACTATTTTTACACCTGCTACTACTCACCGTTTTTTCTACTTTTATTTTTTCGTTCTACTCTTTTTTTTTTTTTTTTTTTGTCAAGGTCCAGGATTCGACGAAACAAACCTTGGTGAACCAGCTGTCTTTACTGAACAAGGTAAGCAGAAGCCGACGGGCTGTGACGACAATGATGACAGTGCTTTAGTTCACTGTGGCCGTTTTCACATCTTGAGCATGGCGCGGCGGTCTCGATATCCTCAACCAGCTAGCAGCAATTGAGAATGACGATGGCTAGTGAGTGCTCACGGAGAATGGCCTCGTGGGAGAGCCCTGGTTGTGCGCTGGCGGTCTCGATGTATGATGAGCTGGCGCCCGGGGGACCAAAAACGGCACCAAAAAATTTTCATGCATTCGAACGACCAGCCTGCAGCTCAAGCGCAAGCTAGCTAAGGCTGGCCTTCACCACTTCCCACCTTTTCAACACAAGGCGGAGCACCACCCGAACAACTCAGACGACCGCTTCTCAATACCCACCCATCCACATCCTTCCTTCTCCCTTCATCACGCCGCTCCTGCATAATAAACTCTTATACCCTTTCGCGTTCGTTTGTTCGTTCGACTTGTACCTACTACTTTCCCACTAACCCTGCATCCCACAGACATCGATATTTACCCTGAACTATCAACATATTCCGCCGCTGCTACGCTACAACAAGGTAAGAGCATGAGCATATCGCTTGCTTGCTTCGATGCACCAGCATCTGCGAGCCAGCTGTACCCCAATCGTTCCGTTCTCGGCCTTCCCCCATTTGCTTTCTTCTTTTTTCTTGTTTATTTCTTTTTCTCGCATATAATCATCTGGTTGATTTTCTACGACAATCATCCGAAGGGCTCCATCGTCATCATCGCATGAACCCAAATCTGGCAAGGGTATCATTGACAGTTCCACTCTGGCCAGCCTGCTTAGAGCAGCATCAGAGCCATTGCTTGCATTTCACTGCCTGTCGAGTAACCTTCTCTCTTTTCTGCCAGACAGAAACGAGATTTGCTCGTCGGGCACCCGTGGAACTCCAGTGCGGCCCTTGTCACACCGCTCCAATATATTTGGGCGAAATACTTATTTGCCTTTGATTTTCGATCAAGGCGACTAAATATTAGGACTAGAAGGAAACCTTCGCAGGGGTCCATCTCGTCGTCCTGCCCGTTGACTGGCTACCATACTTTCTGAACTCACGAATCAAAATCTCCCCAGGACTTCGGCTCTCCTCCTATCGGTTCAAGGAGCTGGGTCCCACGTTGGGGGCAGCCAGAACGCTAGTGCCTGCATCACGCACAGAAAAAGTAAAAGGTACATTTAGGGACCTCCCGCACCTGCCTGGTCGTCATCTGCATATTTGCTGTATTGAACTCCCCACTCCACCCGGCACTAGCTGTTGGTGTGCTGCCAATTTGCAAAAAAAAAAAGGCCTTCACTTTTTCAGCGTATCATCATCATCACTATCATCATCTGCATTGCTTTTCGAACCTTCCATCAATTTATGCTTCGTCACGAACATCCCGTCTATACCCCCAAACATCACACACGTCCCAGAGATTTCACAGACGCCTGCATTTGCATCGCTGCCGTCGATCCTGCTAGAACATATCCAACTTAGTCTCTCTTCGATATTGACTATTTTGCTGGCAGAGACTATTCCTTTCCCTTGGTGGCCAACTCATACACGTCAAGCCGCGGGTCAGCTGAATCCGCATACCTGGCTCATATCCGTTTCAAAGCCGGTCTATTTTTCTGGTATACAAGAAGAAGGACCCTGGGATACGTCTGCTTGTAGAAACACATCTGCGTTTCGAAAGCAATTCCGAGATCTCTCAGACGAGTAGTACATCCCACCAGTTAACTGGTCTCTCTCTAATCCATACCAAAACCTGGGCCCTGGTTACAAAGCTACAAGAGCGTTAAAGCACCCTTAGACTTTTCGTTTAAACGAGGGGCTAAGCAGTTTAATCTCGAAGGCTTGCCTATCCAGCCCTTCGACTTTGTGGATTTTGCCAATTACCACACGATTGGCGATAAGAGAGGATCGGTAAACCAGTAGGAACCTCGTCCTTAGAGTCTCACGTCCTCTTAGTATTCTCTTGTTACTGGACTACACCGTCCCACCTTAGCAAGGTAGTCCGTTATTAGTCTGAGACAGCTATTTCATTTGTAAGTTTTCTATTAGAAGGCTTCGACTTATTGCTGCTACATACTACTTTGCAAAGCCCCCTCCTCTTCGCGCTACTAAAAGTAAAACGGTTCCGGGCTAACGAATGGTCGCCACTTCTCTCCTCTGATTCAGCTCATAGGACTTGATACCATCTGATCACGCCTGAGCGAGACGATCAGCAAGTAACGAGACGAAGGCTCATCAAAGGTCTCCCGAGGCATATCATCGGAAGACTCGTAGTGACCCTTCGTCTGGTCTCATAAAAAGTTGGTAAGTCTCAAACATATCCGCATGACTTCGATATCTTTCCCATCTTGTTGTGTCTTGGGCGTTGCGCTATCGGCCCTTGTTTTCATATCCCCCCTCCCGCTTTCCTGGCACCACTAGATCCTGCAGCATACATATAAACTTGGCCAACAAACAACTGACTCCGAATTGCTATATCTTCTACAGGTATAGCTTTCCGTAACTCCTATGGATTACGCTCAGCAGTTCCATCAACAGCAGGTCCCAGGTCAACAACATCACGGCAATAGTCAACCTCAGAGCGCAGGTTATCCATCCTCCTCTCAACTATCCTCCTCCACCATCACCTCACCTCAATCAGCAACTCATCCTTCTCATCAACAGTCTCCAGTCATTCCATCACATCCCAACATGCTCTCTCATCAACAATCTTATCACCCTGCACCTCACCAGTATGCCGCAGCACTGGCGGCCGCTACAGGCTCTGGAGGCTACCCTTCATACATGCCTCCCGAAAACCAGATGCAAAACCAAATGGGAAAACCTTCGGCTGCTCCAAGGGCTGGTGGTGCTAAGGTAGTGAAGCAAGAACGTGCCGCACAAGTCCAGAGATCCCCTCAGACAATGCCGGGGGCACCGCCATCTGGCCCACCTATGGCTAACATGCAGCCTCAAAACCAATCTCCAGTAACAGCACAGAGACCAGCCGGTCCAGTTGGGAGGAGAATGTCAACTCAGCAGTCCCCGACTGTTCCGACCAACCCGATGCAAGGGCGTCTCTCGATGTCCGCTCAGGGCCAGCCTCCCATGCCACAGATGATCCAGCATCAGCAGATGCAGGCTCCTCCACCCCCTCCAATGCAACAAGTTCCTCAACAGGCCCCACCAGAGCTTGCCCCAGCAGAAGATGCACCTCTCTATGTCAACGCAAAGCAGTTCCACAGGATCTTGAAGAGAAGAATTGCGAGACAGAAACTTGACGAGCAGCTCAGGCTAACTTCTAAGGGAC
Organism: Arthrobotrys sinensis; assembly: GCA_036971225.1. Taxonomy (NCBI): domain Eukaryota; kingdom Fungi; phylum Ascomycota; class Orbiliomycetes; order Orbiliales; family Orbiliaceae; genus Arthrobotrys; species Arthrobotrys sinensis. Next base: position 930,981 of record JAJTTV010000011.1, on the reverse strand, counting down.
GTAAGCCATACCTTCACGAATCTAGACACAATCATGCGATGCGGAGACCCAGAGGACCGGGAGGAAGGTTCTTGACTGCCGACGAGGTCGCTGAGATTGAACGGAAAAAGAAGGAGGAAGCTGGTGAACTTGCTGCCGAGGAAGAGGCCCCTGCCCCGAAGGATAAGCGCAAGGATAGCCACCCGGCTTCGACACCCGTTCGACCGCCGGCAAATGCCGCTGCACCGGCTTCATTGAAGAGAAAGGCTGGAGACGGTGGAGAAGGAGGTTCTGCGAAGAAGTCCAAGGCAGGATCCGGAGCCGCCGTCGAACGCAAGCTTGCCAATCTCCCAAAGAGGGCTCCACCGCCGCCTCAACCCGCCCCAACCTATGATAGCGAAGGTTCTCACGATGATGGTGACGACGGCGACGACGAATGACTGTCACTAGAGACTCTTACTTTAACTAATCGTAAGAACTCTAGTGCATGAGTTCTAGCAAACACCAACATACATTCGTTGCCTGCGACTACAGCTGTTCGAGTCTCTAATACTTTGGGTCTAACCGATATACACCACGTACCCCCTCTCCTACAAACATCGCCTTCAACATATCCCTTCCTTACAAAACCCTCTCTTTTCTTGTATCAAAGTTCTTCTCTTTATGATTGTTGACGACCTTACGATTCTTTGGATCGAAAGTCTGGAATTCCAAACCGACCAAGGCCCAAATATCACGACAACCAAAAAATTTCCTTCTATCATTACACTCACAAAAAAGAACAGCTGCTCGCCGCACCCAAAAAAAACTCTTGTTGGTTCTTTTCTTCATCATCATTTCTAGAAACTACACAAGCCGTGCCGTCGCACATTCTCCTCTGTGAACTTCTTGCAAATTCCTCATTCCAATCATCCTTCCTGCACACTTTTCTACCACACATGGTTCAGGTTTCCAGTACGGACTGGTGGCTACCATGGTTCCTACTCTCCAAAACGATAAATACATTCTTCAGGGAGAATATATACGAGAGGGGATGGGATAGCTTTTTGGTTTATTCTCCGTTTCAGCATAGCATGGATTAACAGGGCACTCTTGATTTTTATTTTATTTTTATTGATTTATTTGTTCGAGTTCTTACAAATGTTCTTTTATGTTGTCGTTTTGCGTTTTTGGTGGGATACTTTCTGTGATTGTATTACTGCTTCTGCTCTTATCTTCGCCTTGTTTCTGGTTCTTTGAATTTCAATAGCATCTGCCAGCGAGTTTTTGGCTTTTAGTTTCTTCTATTCTTTCATCTCCTCGGTAACAAATATTTCCTTTGGTTAGGAAAACAAATCTTCACTCCGGAACCCGTGCTTTAGCTTCCCCCCTTTCTTTTCTCCATCTTTACTGCTTCTTCTGCTCCCTGTATTCATCGTTTTCTGCGATTCTGGGAGGTATTTTCAAAGCGTGGCCTTTTGATATTTCCTTACGTCTACTTTTCCTTCTCTTTCTTTGTGTATTATTTTCCTTGTTATAACACATTACTCCTTAACTACTCAACTACCTTACTCCAGGAAAGAAATCGGAATTCGGGGTTCTTTGCGAGTTTCTCGGGCTTCACCCTGCTCTTCCTAGCTCTTGGTTGGGCTTCTTTCTTCCATCTTACCATTTGTACAATCAGACCTTTGCTCAATTCTCGCTCGAAAGAGGGGAAGAGAAACAGGTCACATATTTTTTTGCATTAGGGTATATTCGGGTTCGGTATAAAATCCAGGGAAAACATTCTCTTTCATCTTTTGCTACTCGTTCTCTGTTTCGTTCCATCTACCGTTTCGGTTTCTATTGGAGGGCATGGCAGGGCATACTTTTCACGTACTGGGTTTAATACGCTTTTATCTGCTAAAGTATCATATACACTGGGTGGCCTCGTGGTTTTTTTTTTCTTTCCTTTTCTTTGTAATTCGTTTTTGCTCTTCTGCAGCCTCTGAATTTCGTTTTGTTATATACTTCCTATCCTACCTACCTACTCTATTCCATTCTGTTATCTATACTATACTACTATTCTTACATCCTCTATTCCTATTTGCGTGAACGGCGTCTCTTGAAGCATCTTTGTGATTACTTCGATACTTGCTCTGCATATGCGGGAAGGATATTGACGTTTCGTATCTATGTTATATGCGTTATTTATATCCTTTTACGGCATCCAGACCGTCGACAGACGTGTATACTCCTGCCATGGTTTACAGGCATTACCAACCTTGTCATCGATAGCCTGGCACTCTAGTGTATAATAATACTTTTGAATTATAAAACGCTCATGCAAGGCTATCAAAAAGAGATATATAAACACCCAAACATTCCCGACGTCAGTACATTCTCAGACACATGACATATGCGACTGGCCTTGCAATGAATGGTGGAGGATTTTATGCCAATACCGTGAAGACACGAATGCAAAACACGTTCTGATTGTATCATACATGAACGTTCTGACTCTGTTTATGATCGAGACGAGGATATACACGACATGTTTCCTGGATTCTTGAAGACGATGGTGGTTGCGGGTGAACTGTTTTATTTCCCGTTTTGATGTTTATATCCTGCTTTTCTATATTGGGAATTTAGGATGGGTGGGATGTAGAAGGGTGCTGGTAAGGCGGGCTGCACGGGTATGGGATGTATGTACCGTACATACATACGAGCCCACAGGAAGCGAACGAGTAAGAGATCCTGTATATGAGACTCTACTGTTTGCTTGGTTAAACTGGAGGTTTTGGGAAGTACGTACCTATACATGGCTACTGGCTGCGAGTGCGGGAAGGGAGATTAGTGTGTTCTATAATGTGGGAGGTAAATATCCCTGCCATCTTTTTTGGGGATCCGGATGAGAGAGGATGTGGTATCGTACCAGTGTGGGGCGGCGAGAGTTGAGTGGGTGGTTATTATCATATGACTGGTGATAGGATCTAGAACCACTCGGATTGAGGGGTGACAAATATGAAGAGTCAAATTTGGTGGCGATGGGGTGGTGTATTGTGGGGGGGTGGGCGAATGTTTTTGTTTCGATTTGGGGAGGGAAGCCTAAGAGGAATGGAATCGGGGTGGCCGGCCGGGACGGTGAGTGGGTAGACATACGTGACAGGTACGAAGAGGATCTACGCCTATAGTCGGCGCTATGGGTCTGATTGCCCTCCCCGGGTTCTGTGATCATTAACCAGGACGCACTTCCGGCCATTTCCTGTGAACCCCGTCGAAGGCTATCAACATTTCGACGTCTACAACGTGAAAATGTTAAATTTAACCCACGGCTCGGGATCTTAGGGAACTCCAGCTTGCAGCCCAAATGACTTTCTTGCTTTCGACGGCTTGCAGCACTTTGTACAACTCTGCAACTGGCCAGTTGGCAGGGGGACTTGCAACGCTGGAGCCAACGATATCGAGCATGTTGGTTGGAGGTGCATTAGGTGACATGTCTCGCTTTTCGCTGACTCCCTCGTTGAGTGTTCCGCGGTACCGGGAAACGGGTCGACGGGTGGAAGCATATGTCATATGATAAATTGACTACACAGAATCGTAGACGATAATTTTCTCTCGGAATTCGCGATATTGAGGTATCAAAATTGACCATATTCTTCGAAGGCCTGGGCTTGAAGATTGTGGATGTCAATGGAAAAATTTCTCCGGCCGTAGTTCGTGCCCGCCGATACAACAATCAATCACCACGTATCAATTCAGGCAAAAAAGCTCTTCTGAAGCGAAGTTTCTGCACGATAGACCAATCGCTTATAGCGTGCTGTTAGAGCGAGAGCTCTAGCTCGTAATTGGAGTTTCCTCCGACCAATGAGTTTATAGAAATTCTGCAGGAGTTATCCACTTAAGTGACAAAAGTTGTTGAGGAAGCTAAAATGCAACACGGGCTGCGCAGTTTCAGTTAGGCTATAAAAGTTAGGATGAATGATTTAGGGCGGTCTTGTGTCCCCGAATGATGGTTTTGGGATGTGAAATTCTTGCGGGTCTAGTGGAATCTTGGTGCCCAAGGGTTTGTTGATACTGCTAGCATCTCCGTTTAGCTTAATGGCTTGCTAAAGCTGTGTAATTAGCCTGCATGTTCAGCTTGTGTAAGGTTGGAATTCGGTAGGCTAGGAAGGTGCAATGCAAGGTAACGGTTATATGTAAGGCTGGGAAATGTAAATGGGTAGTAAGTGCATCTAAATCCTATCGTTTTGTGTCCAGAAATTATACTATTTCGGACATTCAGGTTGGGTTGTATGGGTCTGGTAACTCTTACTATTAGCGAAGCAGCTCAGAACTAATTTGCAATATTACGACGATTAAGCGTTTTGTACGATTATCTTTCTAAGTATAGGGGGGTAGTGTGTAATTTTGTAGGGGGTGTAACGGTAGTGCACCTCGGAATTGAATAAAGTTGGGAGCGGCAGGTTAGATTACTGTGATAAATCCCCTGGCCATGGACTGGAAATGGCTGCTTTGTGCACTGTTGTATGAAAAGTGTAGGCTTAATCAATTTGGTAAGACCTTCCTCGAGAGCTAGTTTACAAAGCGGTGACAATCATTTATGGCGATATGAAAGTTATGCTAGCATTTAGTAGATCCAGACAATTAAACAACGCCTATGTAAACCTTCTACAAATATTAAAATTTAACATCGGGCTGGGCTACTACATTGAGAATTGAAACGAGTGCTCAAATAGCCCGTATTCAACTTTATTCTTCCCAGACTACTTCATTCTTAAGAAATTTACACCCTCTATCGCTAATATTTAAGTGCGGTTGAGACAGCAACTGTGCCCCGAAAACAATTTCTTTGTACGATCGAGCTAATCGTCATACATATGCATAGCTAATAACCTAAATGTCTGCTTCTAGCCTTGCCATTAGATACATTCTTGGTGAATAGCTCTTTTTTACAATTTTAAACCAGCTATGAAAATTGAGGGCGTTCGCCTGTCTTTGTTCCCCGTCTTTGAGGAAGTGTTAATGTTAAAATTCATCACGTATTAGACCTATTATTGCGCCTAGCTTGCGAAATGAGGATCATGCTTGCATGGATCGAGGCTACTTGCTTAAGAAAACCCCCAAAATAGAACTAGAACTAGTCTCGAGGATCCCCAGAAATAGGAAAGCGGGTTACCACATCCCGTAACTCAAATATATCAATTGACGTAAAAGAGAGAAAAGAATTTTTGTGTGCTCACGAAGGAATTTGCGGATTGGGCGCACAAAAGCAAAGGATGGGCATGTGAGCAATGCAGAACCGAATCCGAATTTTCGCGAGAAGTTTAGGTGGCTAGGGTAATGCTGGCACCAGTTGGTGGTAGAATATCGTGCAGATGTGGTGTCTAGATGTTACACAAAGACAGATGGACGGTGTTCATTTGAGTCGGCTCGTGAATGCTTGCAGGGATTTGCTTTTTGGGAGCGAGAGGGAAGGTTCCGGTTACACTGAGTTGGCATGGCAAGAGTCCAGCGAATGGGGCTTGGGGTTAGGGTCGGATTCTTTAGGATGGCATTTCGGGAAGAAGGAGTTTTAGGACCGATGGGGCGGGGTGTTTACCGGTGTCGACGAAAGATCTTGTTGAAAATCAACTGATGTTCGATCATGAAGGAGGCTCGACGCCATTTCGATGTCACAGGTTCACATGCATATTAACTATCATTTCAGGTCCCCGGCCGGGTGCGCATCGGGTGTTCAAAACCATAGGGTCATTAATTGACGACGTCCCATCGCACTTTCAGGTTACACAGGCTCTCAAGGGCTACCACTGAGGCGTTTTAGGTATCTCCAGCCAAAACTGGAAGGAGGTTGTGTCAACTGATGTTAAGGTTTTTACTGGTGCGGTATATGAGCTCAGCACTCAAGATTAAGCTCGGGAACTCCTTAGCCGTATTCTTAAATGGCTTAGTGATAGCCTGATAATTATGGGGTAGAGCGTTAGCCGCTCGTGTAATTCGTCTGCCGGCTGTTCGGAGACAAGGGATATGCATTGAGCTCCCGATTCCTTGGAACCATTTTGACTTCAGGTTCCCAATGGAAGGGGTTGACAGAGCTGTAGGACCACGTAAAGGGGGATAATACGGTTCAACAGCTGTGATAAATTATGGTCAGTTGACTTTAGGATCATGGTGGTCACATAACCTTGTTGCATTTTGGATATGCTGTCTCGTGTTGTGGTATGGGGATCTGTGAGCGTCGTGGATGAGGTGTGGTGTGACAATGCTATCAGCGAATACGATACGTTATTTAGGACGGAGCTTGGATGTCCGTTTCGGTGCGGTCAGAGGTTCACGGGATGCGGGAAGTTTTTAGAATCTGAAGGTGGGAACCGAATTATTGAAACCCAGGAACTGGAGAAATTTCGCGACCCGAGAAAACTTTCGGCTGGTGCTTGTAGATTTAGCCGTAGCCTTGTAGCTCGGCTTCGGAATGGCTACCCGGATGGAGTCGAAAGATATAGCCATTCCCGGGGAATTACCTAACGTAGTAATATTAATCAAATCTTTGTTGCATTTGATAAGGTGATGTTTGTAGGGTTCCTAGGCCTGAGGGATTTTCGAGATTTCATGGGCATTTCCTTCTCGAGCCACATAGACGGAAGCAATATCGGCCTCGTCCATCCCTGAGTACATCGTAGTCTGCAAGCCTAGGAGTCTTCTTTAGCTGACATGTGGTGTAACGAGAAGCCGGCTGAATATCATGTTGGTCAACCGTCAAGTTAGCGAGATTGGCGAGCGCCGATGGAAATCAGGATTTCCCTCTCTTCAGCCTCTTTAGTTTACGGTTACGGAATTCGGTACCACAAAGAACGATCCCGTGGATGCCGATATATCGAGATTGGGGAGGTAGGAGGGACTCCGATGAAACTAGGCTGGCATTGTAAGCGGGGGTTGCAAGCGTGATAACGGCTTGATTTTGAGACCTTCACCAGCTGCAGGTGCGGGATGGGGAACTGCATGTTCCAAGCGATATATCGTGATATGGGGTGCGTGTGCATGCATGATGCAGGATTTGATTCGGACGATTTATTAGGCTACTGGAGCCGTTTTATGCATCTGCATGCGGGGAATCTTCGAATACAGCGAGAATTGGATTGCTGCATCTTTTCATTCGGGCTGACAGCATCGTCAAAGGCACGGTCGGACACCTATTGTTTGAGGAGTCGTTGTTTTAAGAATGAGGTCTTAATTGCTGATGCGGAAATATAGATCTATTGCGAGTGATATCAGTGATATCATGATGGGACCCATGTTTGCAGATACGGGATTGAATCATCCTTTACGGGGATATATTGGACGAGATATTATTGTATTCTAAGCTTATAAGGTCTGAGCCCCAGGCCATTATGGTGTTAGATTTTAGGACCAGATGATCATTTCATCAGTTAGTCGCTGCAATATTATGTCACCCCTTGTATCGCCTTGCCATTCGTATTGTTTAATCTAGCAGCGCTTTAGTGAGAGTGCGAAGAATCTATAATAGAAACCCTTAAGTGCCGAAGACGCTCGCATGAAATCATCATAGATTTATTTTCGGATGTGTATATGTTTTATGTATTAGGCATAATTATATAACCAATTTCCGGGACCCTTTGGATCCAGATATCCTTAGAGTAGTTTTATGGATATACAATCGGGTGCACTATTTTCCCAATCAACATTGGGTCTGAGCGAACAACTTTGGCTGTAGTTTTAATTGATACTCTCATAACTCTATGAGGATGTCGGTCTCACGGAGTTATAATAGCACAGTCACGTGCTACGTAAAGCGTCGCATAGCAGAGCTCAAAGAGCTGTATATGTTATATTTGTGTGTAGATTTGTAGCAATAGATCGGCAAGAACGTTCCATTCCACATTCCTTTTATAAATTCTATATGAAGGCAGAAATTGTCAAGAGCGCCTGGATTCGAGACCACAGAAACTGAACCATCGTGCTGTTTTCTCGACTGGGCATCGATAATCTACCTCCTGGACTGTCTTCGATTGGTAGACTGTGCAAAAATCCAACAATACTCCGCTAGGCTTCCTACAGCTGATCAACAAGTGATTCCCATTCGGTACCATAGTGCGTTAGCTGTTGGTATTATACTCTGATACGTATATCCTCAATTCCGCTGCGAAATACCATGTATCCGTCCCGTTTCGCCTTGGTTGTTATATAACATTTCCAACAAAAGCTAGATCGATCTTAAAACCGACTCGTTCAAGTAATCGTAACATTGCAAAATCACCTGGTATCTGTACAAGCCGCAGGCCAAAACCTCGCCTTGTAAGTGTCTTTGTATTGCAGGGCACTTCCCTGGTACCCAGATCACGTTCAGAATCTTAGGCTATATGTTCGTTCAATACGGAGACCTTACCACTAGCCACTTATGTACCGCTTATTGTCGAATAATCCAAGTAGAATACTTGAATAGGCCATAAACGGATAGCGCCAAATACTCACGGACTTAAAGATCTGGCTGTCTACGTTACGCCGTTTGCATCGCCATCTAGGCACATTTTGTTGGATATTTGAAATCAGCGTGTTGGTGCCGCAGTGCTGGTGAGGCACAGTCCGCGGATCCGGATACTTATCAGCGATAACGACGATAACCAATTGGGTGCTTTCCCTCGAAAAGAGCTGTCTCTGTTTCCGCTTTAACGGCGGCAGCTAAAAATCCTGGTTCTGAGATGTCGCTAATGTTCCTTGGTTATTCCGTGGGTTTCCGTGAGTGGTTTCATCCACGCCATGCAGCTGACGTGGGTTGGTGCTTTTATAATCATGGATTAGATATGACTCCCCCGGGTTTTCAGGATATAGGGATAACCGGAGTGAATTTGTATTTCTTTATGATTTTATAATCGGAGGAGAGTCAGAGAACGGCAGTCCCGGGAGCGTTGAGCCGGGTATGACGTGGACATAGGATGATAAATTTTCGAAATCTGAGATTTGAGATTTGAGACCTTCGAGATTGAGATAGTATTGCTAAGTGTTTTAGTTAATTGATTGCGCAATTGATAGACAACGTAGGGTGATGGGTTAGGAAGGCATTACTCTACTCCCATTGAAAAGTGTCGTCAATGTATACTTTGTTGCAGGTATACGGGATTCTCTGCAGGGTACCAGGTACCCGCATGCATTTCGACACCGTTGTATGCCGTCTCACGCACACATGGCTTTTAACTTTTCGGCCCATTTATCGAAATCTACGGCTGGCCCGAAAGTTCCTGTTTACCATCAACGAAGTTTCCTTGATGTTAGCTAGAATCTCAGCTGACTCCGAACCCGTAGACCCTTTGGATCCAGCCATCCGACCCGTTGCCCTCAAAACCTGATTCATCTAGCTTCAAACCTCGGATTTACATCTCCGCCCGTATAGTGGCTTGGACCCACCTATTTCCATCGTAAATACCATATTTTCATAAAAGACTAGCCGAACCCGTCAGATTAGTGTTGGGAGCGGGGAAAATGGATGGATAACTGCACGGACTTCTTTCGCTTTCAAAGGCCCTAGCGAGAGAAAAAGGTTTATTCCAAGGCGAAATGCATGAATGCAGTCTTTTTTCGACACCGTCTTATGCAATAGTTGGTCATCACTATTAATATATCAAGTACGTTTTGCAGGTACCTATGTGTGAGAATGTGTAAGTAAGAAAGCGGGACATGGGTAACTTCGCGGTAGATTTTGGTATACTGGTACTCGTGTTTTATATTTTCTGGCAAAGAACAGTTGTGTACCATTATACCGATAAGTAGAGTATATAGTTTCCTAAATAATACCCATGTGAAAGATTTGGAAGTTAAAGAGTCGAGAATAAAGACTACTCGAAGTGAGATAGATAAAGTACTCACTGCTGCGTAACGAGCGATCGCTTCTTTGTCGGCTGTAGCTACTTGTCCGCCTCGCTGCCTAAGATATACTTTCCCAAAATGCGCCTTATCCATGAGCTGAAAGTTTTCCGGCTTTGACGAAAAGAGACGGCATGGTGTTATCGGCATGCATGCATCTGCTGGGATGTTGGATAAAGAGGTACCGGCGTTCGCTGCATCTAGCAACTATGGGTTTTCTCTTAGCCTCTGGGGTACAATATGACATGCGTTAGTTTAGTGTCAGAGGACGGGAGGGTCGAGTGCCGTGAAGACAAAATTTGAGTACCCTAACAAAGCTTCAAGAGATCATAGCTTCGAGATATTCTAGGGAACTGGTCCTCGGGAACATAAGTTCCGAGGGTGTGGATGCTCCATTCACTTCCTCTGCCAAATGTATTTGTGGATTCCGAAGTGGGACCTTTGGTGTTGAACAAGTTGGATGTTTAGCCAAGAGGGTCGGTTAGTTGGCCAACCACATCCCTGGTCTATTTTCGCCCCGTCTCGCTCGTTTTCCCCAGATTCTAGAGTGCACTAGACTGCTTTCGTGATGGTATGGCAAGCTAGACGTGTTGGATATTTCAAGACCGGATTAATAACGGATTTGGAAGTGGTGTGGTGGGTGCTGTCGACGCGTCGACGGGGCGGTATCAATGAACTGGTGAGGCCTGATGCCATGTCGTATCAGCGTTTCGAACTAACAGGATTCTTGGAGATCTCGTCCATGGTCGATCGGGTTGACCTCGTTGTGGATAACTTAGCTGGCCAACTATTAATCTAACACCTATATAGCTCATGATAACGAACCGAGAAAGCATTATCTTATGGATCTTTAACTCCGTCTTAATTGTTTGGCCGACGTCTCTAATGTCGAAACCCAGCTTGGTGATCCCAATACTCTGGGACTGTTGTTGAAGTGGATACGAAGTCGGATCTGAAATAGCCCACATGATGCAATGTCCAGAACATTGGAGGGCTAAGGCCATACGCCGACGGCTAGCTCCGTCCTGTGACCGAACATATCGTATACTGGCGATCATACAGCAACCTTATTTGCCGCTATTGGCGAAGCCGCAAGGCCGATCTGTGGAGACGGGATAGATACGCTTGGGAATCACTTGTTTCTGGATTGTTTAGAAGGCTTATTCGGCCCGCGTAGGGTCTTGGGGGTTCAGAGCGGTTAGATGTAAAGAAGGCTTAAGGTTTGGCATGTCTCGCGGATGGCCTGGATTGTATAAATTAGTTTGAGAGAGGGCTAGGGTAGCGGTGTCAGATGTCATCAATAATGGTCAAAGTACACTTGTAGGTTAGTATGGGAAGCTACGATTGGGTGGGAAACTCCGTTAAGATATTATGTGAGAATATGGGGCAGGAATAGCTCGCAAGAGATGGATGGCCTTGGATGCATATGACAGAAGGTGGTTCCAGCGGCGTTTTCCTACCAGAGGGCAAAACATATGATGTTACGGTGCGGTCGGAACTTTCTGTCTGATCTTTAGATTGGACGGAGTTCGTGGAGAGGCAATCTAAAGTTGCATTGTACGGCATCCCTTCAGACGACGTCGTATGCCGCACGGAATCAACGTCCGTCAGTCCAAAGTCAAGACATTTCAATTGATAAGGATGGAGACGGCAAGTCCGGAACCCTTGAAATCTGAGCAAGGCGGCGAATTTGCGAAGAAGTCTCAGTTTACGGCATCGAGGATGTCTAACATAGACTCAAATCTGCAAGTGATCGAAGATGGCCTGGGATGTCAGTTCTCCGGGTCGGAGGCTAGTCCCAAAAACGTCTCGTCTTTAGCTCAAGCTTGGGTGAGGTGTGGAGCGCATGCAGTCGTGGCCTGTCGATAGTTGTTGGATATTGCACTTGTCGAGACTTATCATTTCCAATTCTCAAGCAGCTGGAAATTGCCTCATTTCCAACATTAAACAACTGTTGGAGCTTCATTGATTCACTGTAACGTATCCAAGACCCCGGTATTCGGTAGCCCTGAGATCTTATATATCGTGCCAAAGTAGTGTGTTTTATATTACTAAACCAGCTTCTTATCGCTAGCATCATCACCAGCATGAGTGTTTAGTGCAGAGACCTTATTAGGTACAAAAATTGCACAAGAAGCCTTGCAGGAAAGCTCCCACCAGCCGATCAAGAAACACTAAGAAAAGCCAAGAACTTAAAAAAAGAGACGTGAAGACATCTTAGCCGTCTATTTCTTCGGTTAAGATCCTCGGGTTAGGCTAGGGCTTAGTGTGGAGAAGCGAGAGCTGGGGGGTCAAGCCATCGACGTCTACGGGCGTGACCACATTTTCGACTTCTTAACAAACCGTTTTCCGCATACCCTTGTCGCACAGGCCTCGACATGGCACATTTTAATTGTCCGCGAGAAGTATCGTATGAGTGGCTTGCTTAATGGGACAAGCGGAGCCGATTCGATGACATGCGCTTTGGTTTGGGTTGCACCGATATGGGATTCAATGTGGGGGAGTCTAGCTTGGCTGTCGTTTTGTGAGAAGTCTCAGTTGTTAGCTGGCGATAAATCGGGAGGTAGTGTTGGGCTGTTGCAAATCTTTCTAACTGGGCGTCTACAGTCTTCTGGAGCGAGAGATAGAAGCCTTTATTGCTCACGGGGCAGGCAGGGTGGAAGATCGCGAATTTCGGTGGCCGTCGATCAAAAGTTAGCATTTTTGGCTTGCGCGGTTGCTATTTTGTGCTGCATGTGGAGAATCTTCAGGTACGATTGAAGAAATTGATAGTACGTTTGGACAACAGCGACGGCTCGCAGGGCGTGGCATGCGGGCATACCCCTCTCAGGCACTTAACGGATATATGCATCGGTTGGCCAACTGGAATCTGGAGATTTTGTTAGCTTACCGCCATCGCCCTTGTTTGAATTTGTATCATTCACCCCAGAAGGTATAGGCTAATCCTGTGAGTCGATCTATGACGCCGGAAGGACTATGGTGATTGGATTTGATAAACCCCGTTGGCGTCTGACGGTGTGATCGAAATTCGAAAACGTAGTGATCACCCGCTCAGCGTTTGCAGCACCAGCGATATGAAGGATGGCTTTCTCGCAAGGGGAGCCAAGCTTCCGTTGGACGACGAGGTGCGGTAGACGGTTACTTTATCCATACTAGCTTACTTTGCGTGTGGGGAATGGATAAGATCCGCAAATGGGCCTGGAAGGAATGAGGGTTCAAAAGAAATAATAAAAGAAAACCTACTTGGGCAGCCTATCTGCATGGAAGGCTGTTCTCTCAAGTGTGTAGACGGCGTCGACGGTTATTGTAGACAGTTGGGGAAATATAATGCAAATTAATGGGAATTATTAATAGTTACACACCATATTGACATGCTTCGAGAATGGTGTATGCGGGGCAACTGTGTACCTTGCAAGAATGGAATAGCTAATGTACGCCGTATGTACGGCTGCATGTAAAGTGCCATATGATTTGGTTGAACTGCAAAAATCTCTCTCTTGACCACTCCACTATGACTTGTTTAGTAATTCTGACAAGGCTCCCTGGGAAGTTCATTTATTTCTGATATCACTTCCATGTTAGCTGGGCATCGTCTATAATTGAAAGGAATATTCCATCGTGGAGGCTAAATCGAAGTCCCTGAATTTTTCCATATAAATGGTTCGTCTATCGCAAACAAACATCACTGCGTCATGGTGCTGGGATTTGGCCGTCAAATTTGCAGAGGGCACGAAGCAGAAGCTCCATCCTTTTATCAATCCACACCGGCCTTGGCCCATTAAATGGCTCGGAAAGATATCCACCCTTGCCCATCCTGGTCAAAGATTTGCCTGGTGAGGGTGTGGGCTGTCTGTAGAGCATCGTCGAGACGAAACAGCCTGCATAGCTTGACGTGGATGACCCCGGACCATCGACGCGGTATCCTGGACCAAGCGAGGAGGATATCCCAGCCTGTGGAAGGTAGGAAAAGACGGGAAACCTATGGAGGGTGATACCTCGACACCAAACTTTTTCTTTTTCCAGGACTCGATGATGATCTTCGCCGTCCCATTGTGCTGAAAATATTTTCATTCTGGTTGCTCACCTACTTTAAGTCATAAAGGTTTGTGGATGGAATAGAATTTAAGTCCCACATGACCATTTCTGCCAACCTTTACTTTGTGATTTGTCTCTTGAAGAGTTCCTTTTTGGCAAAAAGAAAGCAAACGGGCTCAACAATCTGAAAAAGGTACCACCTAGTAATAATTTCTAGAAAACTTCTGGCTCGTCATAGTGTTTATTGTTGACGTCGAGGTTTTCGATTCGTTAGGAGAGTCTGTGGCCGCTGTGAGTTATCACATCTCTCACTGGCGTCGCGTGTTCCTCTCGCCACAGTGAACGACGTTGTGCACACCTTCTTGGGACAGGAAAATAGGCCCGCTGCGGGATGAGGACCCTGGAGTGCTAAATTTTTTGTCCTGTTGATAGAGGAAAATTATATAGTAAGGCCACTTTGAAGTCACTCGGCCAGCCTGGGGTTTTTGATGTCTGGCAATGGTTGGCTTGGAAGCTGCTTTCGTATTACCAAAGTTTTCCAGCCGAACCTTTGGGTCTATACGATGACATCCACAAAAGGTATTTCTGGTTGCATCGTGACAGAGTGGCTATCGTAGACTAGGCTTTCCCACACTTGACCACACCCTTTTGATAAATCTGCATCGGCTGTGGAGCGAATGAGCGCCCAAGTAGCGGAGCCGATGCCGTGATTGTAGCAATCGTGGGCGTTCCCCAAGAAATCGCCCACCGCCTAGCTGCTGCATTCCTGCAGGCTAGGAAAAATAGAGAGGTGGAGACAAGCTAAGTTTGAAAGGTAACTGTGCATACACAGAACATGCGCGAGCAGTGGCAGTGTCGAAACAGAGAAGCAGATAGCTGCATAGTCCGACTCCATATCGTGAATTGGTGACCGTTGGATCGAACCCACTCTTATAGTTCCCACCCTCTCCTTCTGTTTTCTTACAAGATCAAGCAGGTTGATTCGCTTCAATGCTGTTAAACCCTCCGCCTTCCTACTGGTCTTATCGACTGTCTCCCTCAACTTGTTTCTATCCCGCCCTCACTGTGCAGAGGTTGTGACGACTTGACTGGGAAGAATTCGACAGCGACCTCAGGGTGGTGTAGGCAGACGCAGAAGGGGAATTCCATATCGTTCCGTCCTTTGGCTGCACACGGCATAGACTTCCTGCAGTGACAAAAGGCCTCTCGTCCTAGTAGCCCAACTCGACGCTACTACAGACACAGCTACTAATATATACTACTTATTACTTTCTCTTGCATTGTTGTACTCTGCTGCACAAGGAGGGATCAAGGTGGTGAGCGGGTACCTCGTGCTAGGGAAGGGTCTTTTTTTCCCCATTACTCGAGATCTCGAGAATTTTCTCATCTAGCTCCCTCGCACCCCCCCCTAATCGGCCAATTAATAGCTCTCTAAGACCCATCCTGTCCCGCCGCGTCGTGTCCTATATGGTGCTTGCTGTATACGTCTTTCCGTTTTATCCAGCGGGACCCCGGAACCAGCCCATGGTGATAGCTAGGGTTAGTTCAAACGTTAACAGACACCCCAAACAAACAACAATAAACAATCCTTATAAACTCCCTCCTCGACTTCTCCCTTCTGGAAATTGGCGATAGGGCAACGCTGGCATTTCGCTATTTGGCTTCTGTAGTGGATTTGTCTGCAGTTGCTATTGGAAAGGACGGGGATACTCTCGGATTGAGCTCTCTCGGTGTATCAATATTACCTATTGCCATTTGATATATTTTCCCCAGCCAGCCGCCGGCTCAACAATACATATCCAATACCTTTCTCTGGTACATATTTTATCTCGTAACATATTTCGACAGTATATTTCCATTCCGTTCCAGAAGGACGGCTTAAGCAGAACCAGACGGCATATATCACGAGGCAAGAGAGCTCAGACAACAGTTAACTGTCCCTATCACAACGGGCTCTCGGGAATTCCGCAATTCTTGGTGGTCGCTGCTGCTGCTGCTGCTGCTTGCTTGTTGCTAAGCTAGGTAGCTCCCGCCAATTCAAGCAGTTCGGCTTCGCACGTTGTTCGAAATCGCCAGCCAGACGGAAGAGGCATTTTTCCCTGGGCCGGTCAGCAAGGTCGTCGGTCCGTTCGAAAAGAAGCCGTGGATTGGCCGGATAAGAAAAGAAAGGCAGCTGCAGGTGCTTTTTTGGATCCCGTGAGACAGGTTCAAATTCAGGTCTGAGTCTGAGAGAGTGAGTCGCAAAAGCAGCCACGATTTAATCACCGAGCTACCTCTTTCACCAGACCCTTCCGTACATACGGTTACATTGCCGGCTGGGACAGAAAGAAGTAAAAGTAAGCAGCGAGTTAATTGGGATCTTTGAGGCGTGGTTCCCGCCGTTGGTGTTGACCCTGGACTGACAGGACGGTTAGCAGTTGAGCAGGCCAGGCTCTAATTCCTTCCCGCTCGTCTTCCACTTTCCTTTCCCAATTTTTGGCATCGAACCGCACAACACCACACCACACCACACCACCACCCACACTGCCTGCCTGCGCTGCACCGCACTGGACTGGACTGGACTGGACTGGATTGGACTGCACTCCAACCTCAACCTCAACCTCACCTCACCTCACCTAACACCCACCAGCTAGCTCCGTCATCCCCATTCATTCTCGAAACCAACTGGATCGAACGAACCCAACCTCGCTCGCCCCGCCAGCTAACAGCTAACAGCTAACATCCTTCCTCTTCTTTCCCTGGATTCTTCCCCTTTCGCTTCCCGTCCTTTGGACTCGGCCTGGTTCTTGTGCAACGACTGCATCCGGCCTCACACCCTAGCTTTTTAAAGCTTCTACCTGTGATCAAACTCGATCCATTCTTCCTTCGTACCGCCATTGTCTCCCTCGGACGGCCTCTCTCCGATTCTTTTTCTCGATTGTCGAAAAGTGATACCGAACTTAAAGCCGTTCCCTTTGATTCACTGTCATCACTCGAATCTCGGTAGTTTCCTTCATCAGCTAGGCCTTCGACGCTGCCTGACTATCGACATAACTAGTATACGACCGGTTAAACATCATAGACACATCAGCTTCATCTTCGTAGGGCACAGACGGAAAGAACACAGCTCATTCCTACTTCGGACTTCCTCCCTTGACACCGATAGAGCGATTATGGATTGCAATTAGTTCGGCGTCAATAGATTACTTGACTCCGAACTACCACTACCTACGACGTTCTTCTTCGTTCACTTCCCCCCAACACATACAAATCTAGCCATAGTCACGCAGTCATCACATCTTCCGTTTATGGTTGGAGTTCGAGAAAGCAGACTCGGGTGTGCTAGCACCGACAACTCGTTGTTGTCTCGGGTTGATAAGATTTAGGAATCTTTATCTCATACTTCCGAAATGATACCAAGCAGTGCTGCCAAAGATGGGAAGAAGGTTGAAACTGGGCCGGTGGTTGCCCAGAAGGAGCCACCAAAGCTGGAGGACACCGGTTCTCCTCCGACAACTACAAAGATGAGCCGGAGCATGAGCGTGACAATGAAGGCAGAAAAGGATGACCTTAAGGAGGCTGCCAAGGATACCTTCAACGTGGTTGTCGACCTCAACTTGGATGGGAATGTGCGTTGGGCCAGCTCGTCGTGGCAGGATGTAGTCGGGTAAGCTTAGGATTTCGGCCCTGGAATTTTGTTGCCATCAATCTGCTTGCTAACCTCCATTCCTAGCACCTCCTGTGAGTCTATCCAAGGGAAATCAATCTCGACAATTCTTTACGAAAACACAGATTGTTTCCAGAGGGCCATCGAAGCCATGAAACAAGACGACACGAAGTCGTATAAGATACGATTTTCAGTAGTTGTCGGGCCGCTCTCTGCATTTGCTCAGGACCCTGTAAGAAAGGCTATGGCCGCGGAAAAAGAAGGATTTCGGCAGGAAGAGGTCGAGGACCTGAGCATCCTCGATATGGAGGGCCAGGGCATTCTTGTGTTTGACCGAGGTGATGGTCAGGCAAGCCATGTAGGTGTTGATGTTCTCCTTTGATTGACTAATACTCCATACTGACTTGGGTTAGACAATGTGGGTCATAAGACCATGGACTGAGCCCAAAGAAATCACGATTGACCTTCCCGCCCCGATTATCGAGTCGTTAGGCGTCGGTGCCGGGATGCTGGCACAGTACCTTAACGCCTTAGCCGAGGATGACCCGGCTGGTCATCCACCGCCTCTCCCCGTTCTTTGTCGCATCTGCGAAACCCAAATTCAGCCTTGGTGGTTTGAGAAACATTCTGAGTTGTGCATGCTAGAACACAAAGCTGAGAGTGAGGTGCAATTGGCACAAGAGAATCTGAGTGTTCAGCGAAATGCTATTGTCAAGGTCTTGGATGCCATGGAACGAGCCTCGTCTTCTAATCGGTCGTCGGAGTCGAGTAATGTCGAATACCGTGGGTTTTCGATCAAGCCTCCCTCCGCAACACCGTCTGGGACAAATTCCCCTGGTGGTCCCTCTAGCAGAACGAAAGAAGCAACCTCGAGTGTCAAATCAAAGTTTGGTGTCCGTCGTCCACAAGTCAGGATCGTTGAGCTGCTGCTCGACCTCTGCGATACTGCCCTTGAAATTAGTACCCCCTCGGTTAAGGAATCGTTGGGGACGGGTGAAGTAGGCGAGTTCCGGACACAGTCGCCAGCATCTGAGCAACGAATAGCACAGGTAATGCAATGGCAGTCTCCTTCCACAAATACTCTCGAGCAAGAGCATGGCCTTGCACTCTTGTGCTCTGATACCGAAAGTTGCTCCAAGGCAAAAGTCGAAGCCGTCATCCGACATCGCAATACTATTGAGTACTCTGAAAGGATCCGCTACGAGTTCGCTACCCTTGTCCAAGATATTATAGATGAGGCGAGGAGCAAAGCCAGCGCTCTTGACGATGACATTGATATGCAATCTGCTGAAGGGGATGTCTCCGAAGGCGAGGATATGTCTGAAAGCCAATTGTCGGGTAGTGCCTATCTCAGCGGTCTTTCGAAACGTATCAGCATTGGGTCTGACCTTCGCCGAGCACGGCGGTATTCCTCACCGAGCTCGAGTCCGTTGGAGTGTCTTACCCCGCGGTCACAAATCAGTATGGGACGGGAAAATGGCCGACGGAGCCGGTTCAGCCTTCATGCCTCTGCAATGTCTTATGAGCTTGAGGGCAATGAAAGCGACGCTAGTGTCAAGTCATCTATCAGAGGAGACATCACCCGAGTAGATAGTCCTGTTAGTGAACATGGATCTGTCTCTCGATCCGGAACCCGCAGCTCCGTGGAGAGGAAACGCCAGAGCTTGAATCTTTTGCAGCATGGTGCACGATCCCCTCACCGACAAGTGTCTCCTGGAAGGTCCAGTGTTGGCACCGCTTCGCCAATGAAGACAGCAAAACCTAGACTCTCTGCACTTTTTGATGGTCAATTTCCCACCCCCATCACATCCCCACTCCTGTTCACCGGCGATTTCTCACCTGCGCTCGAGCATGGCCACAGGAGACAGTCATCCGTTGCATCTTCTGATGCTGCAACTAAACCTCCACTATCTCCCCGGCTCACCTCTGCTACGCCCGGTGCGCAGAAGCCCGGTACACCATCTATTAAGGACTTTGAAATCATCAAACCAATCAGCAAAGGTGCTTTTGGGAGCGTCTATTTATCTAAAAAGAAGTCTACTGGTGACTACTACGCCATCAAGGTTCTCAAGAAGGCTGATATGATCGCCAAAAATCAAGTTACCAATGTTCGTGCGGAACGAGCCATCATGATGGTACAAGGGGAAAGCGACTTTGTTGCCAAGCTTTTCTGGACCTTTGCCAGCAAGGACT
The DNA here is from genome assembly GCA_036971225.1 of Arthrobotrys sinensis. Lineage (NCBI taxonomy): Eukaryota > Fungi > Ascomycota > Orbiliomycetes > Orbiliales > Orbiliaceae > Arthrobotrys > Arthrobotrys sinensis. The sequence goes on along the minus strand of JAJTTV010000011.1, from coordinate 911,294 downwards.
ACCTCTACCTTGTCATGGAATATCTCAATGGTGGTGACTGTGCTGCGTTGATCAAGGCCCTTGGTAACCTATCTGAAGACTGGGCTAAGAAGTACATGGCGGAGGTCGTTCTGGGTATCGAGCACCTACACGATCGTGGCATTGTCCATCGTGACCTGAAACCTGATAATCTTCTTATCGACCAGAAAGGCCATCTCAAGCTTACTGACTTTGGGTTGTCCCGTATGGGTCTTTTGGGCAGACAGAAGCGTGCTTTGCAAGGATCTTCCGAATCTACACCAGATTTGCTGAAGCATGGCCCGTTTGTTCCCAGGTCAAGATCTCAAGCTTCATCTCGTTCTACATCTTTTGACTTCAACCCTGGTCAATCCTCGCCATCAAACACGCCGGTAATCTCGCCGGAACCTGGATCTCAGATAACAGGCCCATCCTCTTACTTCAGCTTGAGCCGAGAACCTACGCGGGAGAATACGCTTAGCAGAGAGGCAACGTTGAGCCGAGAGGCCACTCTGAGTCGCGAGAACTCAATTCGGGAAAAAGGAAAATCGTCTCTTGGCCGTAGCGATAGCGCAGCTAGCGAGGGTTTGGTTTCTATGATTGGTGCATTTTCGTTGAATGACCCAGCTAGCTTGTCGATGGCTGCCCGGCGGTCTTTCTATCCGATTGACGACGATGCTCAAAGCACGAGCAGTGCGTCTAGTGACGTTAGCAACATTCATCCATCCTCCCTCTCCGCCTTTGTACAAGCGCCGCCAACATCCTCTCATTCAATGATGCCACCCCAACTTGCTCTTTTTGATCCCGAAGACAGCAATCGCAAGTTTGTTGGTACACCCGATTACCTAGCTCCAGAGACCATTAACGGGACCGGACAAGACGAAATGAGTGATTGGTGGTCTGTTGGTTGCATTCTTTTCGAGTTCCTATACGGCTATCCCCCGTTCATGGCTGAAACTCACGAGAAAGTCTTTGACAACATTCTGAACAGACGAATTGACTGGCCGGGTGACGAAATGGACATCCAGATCAGTTCCGAAGCTCGAGACCTTATAAATAAGCTCTTGTGCATAGATCAGGAAAAGAGGCTTGGAGCTCGCGGAGCCGATGAGATCAAAACCCACCCCTTCTTTGCGGGCATCAACTGGGAGCAAATCCTCCAAGATGAAGCTTCATTTATTCCTGATTCCAAAGACATCGAAAGTACGGAATATTTTGACCCTCGAGGCGCCACCCTGCAGGAATTCTCAGAGGATCTCGAGGACCATACTTCGCCTGGTACCACACCTAGCAACGATTACTCGGATCGCCCTCATGATGCAGTTCCGAGAGGTCGCCGGGACCAAAGTGTTGGCAAGCGTAACTTGATGCCGTTACATATCCCACCACATGTTCGTGAAAGTGGTGGGCGTGGGAGAAGGCTCAGTGAACCACTCGCAGATAACGAATTCGGGTTGTTCCAGTTCAAGAATCTCCCTGTACTTGACAAGGCAAACAAGGACCTTATCCAAAAACTTCGATCAGAAGCCCTTAAAGCCCAGACCCCGACCTCTGCTACTGCCTCATCTCCGTCGCAATCTACTGAAGGAAGTCCAGTGCTTGGGAAAGGCGTTTCGAGAACATTGTCGGCTAGCTCGAGGGGTGGCAAGAGGGCTGTATCACCAAGTAACTTGCATTCATCTATGACCTCACCCCCTAGTCGTGGCTCGCAACCGTCTTCACCTCTTCTTGTGTCGTTCTCCGCCAATCACCCACACCGCAAGACTTCGAATGCCTCGACTACTAGTACTAGCAGTTTCGCACTTAACACGGCCCAGGTAGATGTTCCGAAGATTTCGACCAAGATCGAAGGCCCATCACCGATAACGGACTCTGCCAACGCATCTCCCACCAGATTGCACAATATCTCGCCAATTCGAATCCAAGCGCCCTCGAAGATCTTCGGGAAATCTCCCCAGGCTCCGCTTTCACCTCGTAAGGAACATGGCCTCTCTTCTCAGAATCGTGGTTTTACTCGGGTTCGGTCGCTTACGGTAGGCTCTCAAGACGGCGATCCACCAGCATTCGTCGATAGTCTCAAACACTATAAACGCCATAGCCAGGTCTTTGATATGTCTCCCTCCTCTTCGGATAATGAGGATAGCCGGAGTAGTGCACTGTTGAGAGTCCAAAGGAGGCGCCAAAGCTCCCAAAGGATATCTACGATTAGTACCCAGGATGGACCAGTTGCTAGACCTCTTGATATTCTTGGTATGTACTTCTGTCCTTCCTCAGACAAGCTAGCTGTTCTAATAAAAGAAAATAGTATGTGAGGATCATCCTGTATCGCGTATGGTTATGGAGCGCATGCTCGAGAAGCTCCAGTGCCGCACCATGTCCGTTGAAACCGGCCCTGAGGCTGTACGGTGTGCCATGAGCGAAGTCAAGTGTAAGTGAAAATACTGAACCCCACGGAAATAGTAACTTGCAGCTGATAAGGGAGAGTAGTCGACTTGATATTGACTGAGTACAAACTTCCTCAAATCAATGGCGATGATCTTGCACGCATGATCAAAACAACCAAGAATGCCAATAGCAGCACACCGATTGTGTGTGTTACAGGCTATCTCCGCGACCTTAAAGATCCGCATCACTTCGATGACCTGATCGAAAAGCCTGCTACCCCGCAAAGTTTGACTGAGGTGATGGAGCGACTATGTGCATGGGTCCCTCCGCAGACGCCCACCAGTCGCAACTCCCCGATGGTGTTCCCAGTCGACAAGAATAGGCCGCCTGTCCCGCCACTCCCAACGAAGAGCCTCGAAGTTGAGAGGCGGCCAAGTCTAGATCGTACCTACACCTCCCCCTTGCCGAGAACCGGTAGTCTTCTATCTACGAAGAGCTCCCTTGATAATGCTAAGGCTCAGGGAATGGATAAGCTCCCGAAGAAGGCTCACAGCGACGAGGCCGTCCCCCGAGTTCAGAACCGGATGGACACTTTGACTCCTCCTCCGTCATCATTGGGCGAAGAGTTCATGATGCAGAAGTTCGAGCTGAACCAGAAGTCTACAGAACGAGCACGATCCCAACTTTCTGTCTCATCCTTGGCTTCACCTCCACCAACCCCACCTCGCCCGCCGATTCCTGACAAGAGCGGTGATAGAGCTAAGGCAGCGAAGTCCGCCACATCCTCTCCATTGAAACAACACGATTTTATCAATACACCTGAGATCAAGAAGCCAACCCCGCACGCTGGCCCTTCTATTGAGGTCAAGATGCCAATCCCAACATCTATCGCTAAGCCAATCTCATTGGAAAAGCCAGAGAAACCCGTTGAGTCTCAAGTTAAGATCGTTTCTCGACAGCCAGTCCAGGCGGCTACCGCTTCGTCCTCCACGGCGGCAGTAAGCAACAAGATAGAGGCTCCTGTCCAAAAGGTAGTTGAAGTTTCCAAGAAGCCCGAAGCACCAGTCAAGTCTGCGAGCACTACTACTCAGCCCACTCATACCACTAGTGTGCCGATGACGCCTGTTAAGTCTACTGTGCCAACCACCCCTATGAAAGCCACTGCACCCGTTACACCTGTCGCCCGAGCAGGACCGAGTACACCCACCAAGTCGACGGTGCCGGTCACACCTATTAAATCGGCAGCACCGGTCACACCTGTTAAGTCGACAGCACCGGTCACACCTGTCAAATCGACGGCACCGGTCACACCTGTCAAATCGACGGCACCAGTGACGCCCGTAAAGTCAGCTGAGACCGCGGTTAAACCCGTTCCCGTCGCTAAACGGCCAGTGACACCAGCCAAGCCAGTGGAGACCCCGATTAAGCCTGTTCCCCTCACTACTCAGCCAGTGACACCTATCAAAGCGGCGGATGCGGGCAAAAAAGCTGCCGAACCTCCGAAGGCTGCCACGCAACCAACATCACCAGTCGAACTTACTTCCAAGCTTAAGAAAACTACCAGCGGGAGTTCCACAACGAGCTCACAATCATCCACCTCGCCGAAGCAAACTCGATTCCAATCTCCTCCACGAGTAGCTTCTACATCTCCAGCCGCTATTCCCCCCGTGCCGCCAGTTCCAACCCTTAAAGGAGATGTCCTAAGTAGCTCAAATGCTGGGAAGCCAACCCCGGAGACTCCTGTTCGCAAAGGGCCTACAAGCCATGTACCACCACCGTTGCCACCAATCCCGTCTACGCCGAAATCTCCAGCTGTCGCGGAACCAACAACGCCAAAGGGAGCCTTGAAAGTAGCACCGAAAACCCCAGAGCCTACTACACCAAAGATCGCGGCCCCGGCGCTTAAATCCTCTCCACCAAAGAGCAAAGTCGAAGAGCTTGCTCCCAAGAACACAAAGGCCATCCCTGAGGCTTCGAGCTCGAAAGCTCCCCCAAAGCTCGTTGAACCTGTTACCCCGAAGTCGGCCAAGCCAGCACCGAAACCGGAGACACCGGCAACTATCAAACCTGCGAAGATAGAACTCGGAAGGAAATCGCCATCTCCGGAGACCGTCAACAAGCCACGGTCATTCCGAAGCCTTCTCACAGGAAAGGCCCCAGATACAGTGGACTCTGCTGACGACGAAATGAGTAGCGATCCTAACTCAAAGAAGTCCCTAAAATCACCGAAGCCTCTCAAAGAGAAACGCAGCCGCGGTTTTCTTGGTGGAGATTTCAAGAAGAAGTCTGATGAATCGAAGTAGAAATTCGTTCCCCAGGCTTTTGCTAGTTGTTTTCGCCCCCACTCCTCATCCGACTTGAACGTGGGTGATACCAATCACCCTAATCCAAAATTTGTTTTCATGAATGTTCCCAAAAGCTCTGGCCAATCTTCTAAAAGTTGGATTCTCAAATTCAAAAATTCGGCCCAAAAGTTAACGCCCACCAAACCAACACTGATTTTCGTCGGACGTGCCATCATGGCATTTCCTGAGAACTTGGGAAAGGTTCGCCCAATGACATTTTATATCTAGAATGTCTCCACTTTTCCATCTATCCTTTCTGCTTCTCCCCATTCTACATTTTTTATAATCCTGGCGATATTTAATGCCTAATGAATGAGACGATGAAATGATTCCGGCATGTACATTATTCATGATGGGAAACCAATGTTTGTGCGGGGCTTTGTTGCTTTATCCCATCATAACTGTTCTTCCACCCTTCAAAAAAAAGAGATCTGCCTCCTTGAACCCTTTTGCAGTTGCGTCCTTGTGCTGATCTGTGCCTCTATGCGCTCGTGCTCTTTCTTCTGCCCGTTTGCTATCGTTTTCCATTCACAATTCTGAGCGACCTATCTCTATGGTCGCTTTTTCTACTTGCTTTGCTTTTCATCCTCCGACAGCTTGGAAACAGAAGCGAACGTGTCTTTGCATCAAATATTTCCCTTTCACCCCTATCAGCTCCATGCACATTGTATCATCTTTGATATCGACGCTCGATGTTCCCTCTCCTATGTCATCGACCTCCTCTCCTTTGTACACTTGCAATTTACTAGGAGCATGGCGTTCGCACTTCCTTGTTTGACTTCATTTACCTTCGGCGCGTATGAGGAGTTATCTCGTCTTCAAATCCTTTCTTGCCTTTATGTTGAATATCTCTCAGAGAAAGCGTTTCTGAACTGGTACCGTGATACCCGAAGTCGTCGCCTGCCTTGATCTTTCTTTATTTTGTTGCTAAGCAGAAAGACACAGAAATATCGAACTTTTCTTTTCTTTTCTTTCATAAACTTTTGCATAGGAAATAGGAAAAAGAGAGAAAAATAAATATATGATATACCGATATCGTTTCTAACAGATACTATATATACTCTACACGGGGCTCTTGTTTGCTTTCTAGCTGCGAGATTGCACATTGATGGGGTCTTTCTCCAATTTAATTTCGTTCCGCGCTGGAATCTTCTCAGGATCAAGATCGGAAATTTATGCTGTGCGAGTATAATTTCTTTGATGCTACCTTGTCTATTATAATGGCTGGATGATTGGTATGCACTTTGATTGATTTGGACATTTTTGCTTCAATTCTTGTGTACGATTTGGGACTTATCCTTCTATTCTTGTGTTATTATATGAATAAATACTCGCTGTATTCTGAAGAGAAAGTTATATATATTGTTAACGGTCTATCACGTATGGTGCCAGCGGCCTTAGAATCTTGTATCCTTAAAAATGTGGCCCTTCCGGGGAGTTTGGACTTAGTTTGGGAATCTCGAGGGACGATGCGAATAAATTCGTGCCTACTGCTGCTACTCTAACATAAGCCTGGCGTTTCAAGATTGCCCACCAACACTACTTGTTCCGTAATATACGACCACTATTTAACATATCGTAAAGCAATGCACAGGTGGCACAAATGTTCAAAATACGAGTGCTGACTTAATTCCAACGGGGTGGCCGACAACAAGCCCGCCATAGCCTCCAAGTTTGTTCCTGCCGTCTAACGTAAGGTTATCTCAGGCAGCTAACTGCTAAGTTTATGTTCGATTTATTAGACCTAGAACACCTTACCTCATCTGTATCTCTGGTCAAGGTTTCTTTATTTGTGCTCAGTTGACGACGCTTGTGAAGCTGGTAAGTTTCAATTCGCGCCATCAACTAAGTACCGGTCTTGATAATAATAGAACGCTATCTAAACATCTCCTTCTATAGGTCTCTGTATATATTAATATTGAATCCCGGCGAACGAGTGGGTATTTCCCGTTTGTCCGTTTCATACAACTGTACAAGTGCATGCATATATGCAATCGACTCAGGTCAATTTTTTTTTAATTTCCCGTCCTGCACGTGCACTTTCTCCGGTTATGTCGCCGTCACCGGTACCCTTGCTACGTCTCATAGGAATAGTACTCGTGCTAGCCCCTTCGTTCGTCACATTCATCGTTGCAGCAGCAGCATTACGGTCTAAAGTCGGGACGGTAGCATTTTATGGGGCCTCTTGGACCATAGTACTAGAGGAGGTTGCTAGGCATGACAGAGATCTTTTGATAAGGTTAAGGCAGAAGGCACAAGCATATCTTGTTCCTCCGAAGACCCTGAACTTCTTCTTTAATCAAGATCCTGAACTAGGAGTTGTTTTCATCACTATTAATATTGCGAACTCTCCAATGCCTACAATGCCAAACATGATCATCGACAAGATAACTGAACCGCTTGAAGACCGCCAGGTTCGTGCTTAATAGGCTCAGGCTCATGAATGAGTACAATATCGGGGTTCATGTGCCTACTATTGAAGTTGAACAGCACTGATTAGCCCGCCTTATAGCGTAAAGGCGTCTTCCAATCCTACCGCCCTTTGGATGACCTAGAATACAAAAGCAAGCCTTTAGCCCCGTGGTTAAAAGAAGGCAAACCAACCGGAGGTCGCAATAGCCTCGCTTCACAACCAGTTAAACGACAAATTATTGAGATACCGAATGATACCTTCTCCCGGGAACCATATAATAGACGACGTTTTCAGCAGGCCGTTCGTCGAGACGCCCCGGAGAAAGTAGTGGAAAGTTTTTCCGCGGGCTTGGATCTTCAAGTACTATCACAGCCACCCAACGTAAACTCTGAAGCGCAAAAGAAATCAGGGAAGTACTGGCATTACTCAAATCCAGGTGCTAGGCAGGTCGTATACGTACTCGACACCGGGTTCGATCCTACCCATCCGGTACGTTTTGAGAGCGATAAGTCTTCCTTCCTAATTTATATACCGTAGCTAACTCGGTTTCGCCCATTAAATCACCAGCTTGTTGAAAATATACGTATTCAGGACTGGATATGGGCTGGAAGTCTTAGTTACGATGAGGAAGCCGATACTATGGGATTCCATGGAACTTCTGTAGCTAGTAAGATTGCTGGAACAGCCGTAGGGGTGGCTAGGAATACCGAGTTGGTCATCGTACGCGCGGCTAATGATATTGGGCGTATTTCCTATACCGAGGTCTGGGACGCCTTTTTACAAATATACAGGCACATCCGAAAATATAATGCAAGAAGGAACTGCATTATAAACATGTCAATGGATTTACCTAACGACAAGGCCTTCAAGATGAAAATTTTGAAAGAACTTTTGCAAAGGGTGCTTGAATTACGTAACGTTATCATAGTTATGGCTAGTGGTAATGCATCCCCAGTAAGTCTATGTATCGCTCGTCCGCCAATGTGCAATCCTCTTTGTCAAGATTTGCAGCCTCGAGGCCTCATGGCTTATTTAACCTTCTCTATCTTTAAACCCTAATTTATTTCATTATATCTGCGGGGCTTGGAAAAGAGAATGCGAGATTAAACGGCATCTAACAGAGTTTTAAATACTTAATAATCTAGAGCGTCGATATTAGGAGTATCCCGCGGGTGTATGCCTCTGATAAGAACTTTATGAAGCGATACGGTTCTAGATTCGTTGTTGTGGGAGGTTCCAACCCTGTTGACGGGCTAAATATGTATCAGAAGGCGTCGTTTGTAAAGGTATGGGCCCCAGCAACTTGTGCGGTAGCCTTTGATCCCATGTACTTTGGGAACAGTCCAAGTGGGAATCCATTTAAGGGCAGTGGTAATTACCGGATTAGAGGGGGGACATCCTACGGTACGTATTAACCTCCAATCCTTAGTCACCTCAAAAGATGTAGATGTACATACACGTATATTTAAATTGAGCCCTAAGGAGAAGAGTACCAATAGCTAACGGGGTCGACTTAAACGACGTGAAGCTGCCCCAGCGGTTAGTGGAACGATTGCCATGTGGCTTTCATCTGGGACATATAAAATAAGCAACGTTGTTGAGGGAATGTATAAGCTTGCGTATAAACGAAACGGAACGGGGCCTCCAGTATTGTATAATGGGATAACCGAGATTCAACGGCACTAGAGGCAAACTCATACAAGTTTCATAGCTTCGTTATAATGAGATAGACGGTGTGTGCGGTTAGTATTACTTTCACAGTAACGTTATAACCAGCTGCTAAGCCACGATATATGTTAGCTTAATAGCGCATGTATATATCGCAGTTATACCACACTACGCTCTTGGTATAGTCTAGAGGTTAGACGGGTGTGCTCTTGGTAATAGATATTAGAAAGAGTCAACATGGTTATGCCAAGTATAGGATTGGTAGTAGCTGACGTTGTAATTCCCAGTCATATGTCTACGAGCACGTGGCTGATACCGATGCCTCTACCGCCTACGGATACCTTAATAAATACTTCAGTCTGTAAGTATCTATATCATAAACGAAATTTCGAAATTCTCACGCAACCTTATTGCTGGGCTAGCTAAAACTCAGGAGCATTTCCTACTCAGAAGTTCTAAGCCTCTCGTCGTTTCGCTTGAGGAACTATGCAGCCGAGTTGAAAGGGTATAGCATCGGTTGGCTGTGTCGTTGTTTCCGATTCGAATGATACACATCGATAAATCGTCAATTATCCCGCTTGCCGGCCGGGCGCTGGCACTGCCACCTGCATATTATTAACCGGGAATTTCGCGACTAAAGCCGCCCTATCTTTCACTCAACATCAACGCCCACGTGTGTAGTCACTGAGTTTTTATTTGTGGGATTTTCAGTTCTTTGCAACGCGAGCAGCCGCACCCGCAATCCTTCTTCTACCTGTATGCACGGGAAGTGCCATAGATTTATTGACAGCCTCGTAGCCATACATGTCGATGTTCTTACTCCTCAAACCGAAAGCCCCGCTGAGTCTTCCTACTGGTGGCTCGTTATATGCAACAAAGGCAACGAAATTTTAATTTACAAAATTATATATATAGCTAAAGCGATCCTCGGACGATGGCGAGCATGGCCAATGTTTCATGGAGTCGACGCTATCCCCTTCATTGCGTTCGGTTTAACACAGCGCTCGGTATGCCTATGTACCAAAAGTCAAAATCACTTTTCCATAGTCCACAGGCGCAATCATGCTTATTTTTATGAATGAATTAACTGGGCGAGAGCTTTCTTCAGCACCTACGACCCAAGCGCCTGGGATCAATGCTACTTCGTCGTGCCCTTCTCTTCCCACTCCGATTGATAATGGTCACACCTTTGACCGTGGATCGTGCCTGATTGTGGCGCAAACGTACCTTAATAACACCCGCAATACCGACTATGAGGCCTGCTGGAAGTACCTCTTCTGGAATACTTCTTTCGAGAATCCTGTTCTCAACTACCCGGGCTGTAACACATTCTGTGGGCCGCACCAGGGTTGGTATATCGAACCAGATGCGCTCCAGAGGGTGTTGACTTGGATTTTTCCGATATTCTTTCTTCTGTTCAACCTGAAGCTACCTGCGATCGGATGGGAGAAATTCTTCGCAGTACTCCATGCCATGGGGGATCCAATTGACAGTGTTTGGTCTCAATTGGATAAACTATACGCTTGGGACAGATGTTACGCATTCGCCGAGGAGTTTGTTATAGAAGAGCAGAGCGTCAGAGAAGAACCGGTAGTCGACGAAGCCGAGAGACTCGAACGGATTAAAGTGATTGCTACCACTTTTGCTGGGATCGAGGAAATAATCGGTCACCGCCCGGATTCGGAAAGTAATTACTGGGACATAGCAAGTGCCCTGGGTTTGATGAAGACCACAAAATTCGACGAGTGGCGGAGGGCGGCAACTACACTGGTAGATGATAGAACGAACGACTTCATTCGGACCGGGGTGGCCATTGCCCTCTTTATATTCCAATTTTTCTCAGAGCTGGTATTCGACACCGACAGCGTTCCCCCAGGAGGCAGGCTGGGCTCTGCTATGCTCCTATCTTGGCTTATCCCACTGGTTCTTATTAGCAACATCCTTGGAGGGGTTGCTTCACGGCGAACATGTCTTAGAACTATCATCCGCTTGGTCGAAAGTGTACAACATACTAGGAGTGGGGTGCCGAGTCAAGGGTTTGTAAACCGGGACTGGAACGACTACTTTGATAAAGTCTACTCTACTGGAGTAATATACACCTCCCGTCCACACAAACTTCAAGTAATACTGCGAGCTAAGGGGAAAGAGAAGTATGTTAGACTTGCTTTACCGTTCTTTGTTTCCCTGATAGTCATCTTCGGGTTTATCCCCGCCTTCTACATACACTGGATGGCCGCCCCTGATGGCTTCAGTTGTCGTCACTACTGGATCATTGGCGTTTTCTGCGCGTGGATTATCAGTCCTATTGTAACCGTCACCTTGCAATCATGGACGGAATACAAATACTGGATATGGCTTATCCTTGCCAAGGATACTTTGATAGGATTTGGAGGCGTAACCGTACTCTCGCTTTCAGTCGCTGGATTATTTAATTCCTGTCGATGCTGGAGTCTGTCAGTTTGGATTGGGGAGGCAGCCGCTTACGTCCCAGTCAACACCAAGTGGATTTACTCTTTATACGGAAAAACAATTTATCGATATGTTATTATTTCATTTTTAGCTGCCCAACTTTCATTCGTTCTCGTTGTTATGTTGTTTTTCCGGCGAGGGTTATGGCTTTGGCGTTACGGAGAACAGTCTAAGCGTATTGTCTGGAGTAGACTTGAGGGGGGATGGATTTTGGATTTCTTGAAGGCGTAATGCCAAATCCCGATACCTTGAGGTTTATTTGTTATATAATTAATTACAGCGTCTAATAGTGTGTCCCGAGATGAAAGGATTTTATCAGCAGAAGGCTATCCAGTATATTACTGTCTCTATAGAAGGAACTCGCCACGAAAAGATAGCGAAGCTGAAAGCTGAGTCTGTGGAGATAGGTACGATGTATCTAATTTATGCATACACATCTACATGATTACGAATAGCTCATCTAATGAGACAAATTTTAATTCCTATACCGCCATAAATATAATTGTAGAAAACCACTGTGCCCAGTCCCCACCCTATTCATATCAAATCCGCCCAGAATATACAATTGGCGGAGGTTTCTTCAAGTCATTCTGACAAAATGAAAGAACAATAGTCTCGAAGCCAAAATATGCGGTTGTTTCAACGTAGTGTTGGATTATGATGTGTTGCGTGTCGTCCAATCGCCCGCTTCCATTTACGGCCAACGTCACACCAAGCTTCATAACGACGAGCCTCCAAACACCTACAACCTCCACCGTCTCCGATTCAACCTTCCCCCCCTTCTTCGTCCCGCGTCTACCGATACTACTACCTCCCACCATGGCGCAGGTGGTTGGCCAACAGATCCTTCGGGATCCGGCGTTATTGTATGCCATTCCTCGCTCAGTCTCACTACCCTAAGGCCAGAAACTAATTGGTGGTGTCTTGAACGGTGTAGCTATTGGATTTTGTTCCCGATCACGATTGTTATGGTATATTACCCATATCCTGAACTCTTTACACGTCTGTGCATTGTCTAATCGTAGGACTATAGATCTTGACCGGTGTCCTCCGCCATTATGCCACCTTACTCCTCCAATCCGCCCCCAAACCCCTCGAAGCCAAAGCAATCCGCGAGCAGTACGTCCACCTATCACATCTATAACCTCAAAAACCTGTCTAACGGCTCGTTTTCCTTTAGAAAAAACTATCTCCACGGCATAAACCTCCGCACGAACGCGAACCAAATCCCACTCTCCTCGTTCACCTCCCGTAAAAACTACCTCGTCCAAGCCTTCCAAGCCGGCAATTTCCTAAAGGATCCCGATGCAAAGAATAAACCTCCAGCAAATCCCATGTCTGATCCTAATGGGATGGATGCGATGATGAATATGATGAAGGGGAATATGATGATGATTGTGCCGCAGACGGTGATCATGGGGTGGATCAATGCGTTCTTCAGCGGATTTGTTATCAGTATGCATATTACTTCCATGTGGGGTTATGTGGGGGATTATTCGTCGAAATATCAGGGGCTAATATTTTGCACGCGATAGTGAAACTACCATTCCCACTGACGATTCGGTTCAAGTCCATGCTCCAGAGCGGAGTTATGACTAGAGATATGGATGTGAGATGGGTGTCTTCTCTTTCATGGTACTTTCTGTGTCTGTTTGGGTTGAGATCGGTGTTTACGTTCATTTTGGGGAATGATAATGGTATGTTTCGTACACTTTTGTTGAAATTTTATGGAAGTGGGGTACTGATTTGTGGTTAGCGGCCGATCAAACTATGGCGCAGGTTCAGCAGATGAATCCGCAGGCGAATACTCAGCAGCTATTTGGACCGGGACAAGATCCGGCGAAGATGTATTTGGCGGAGGCGGAGAATTTGGAGGTTATGGTGCAGCATGAGTTTGTGCTCGACGGAATCGAGGACCGGATATTGGCGAGGATATAAAGCGACCGGGGTGCCGAAAAATTGGAGTGACAATACCGTGGGGTGTTTTAAGTTGTATAGCTTGTTCATACATGCTGATATATGATTATAAAGCGGCAGCGGTCTACTATATATATATAGTTCGTCTACGGCAACTCTAAAACAAAAGTAGTGAAAACCGACTGCTTTTAATTCCATCCAGAAATGATAATATTACGAATACTAGTAGTATCTTCGCACTTTTCTCTCATGAGCCTTACGTGCCGGACTATGCTAATCACACCTTCTTCCCCTTTCTTCTAACGCTTCCCTTCCCGCTGCCTACCTCAACGCCAGTCATCTCGTCCTGAACCTGTCTTCCACTCGCCGTCACAACTCCACTATTCAATTCCTTTGGTACATCCTCATTCTCCAAAATCCAAGGTATCGAAGCACCCAACCACCCTTCAAAAGGCTTCTTAACAAAAAATCCCTTGTCATCAATCCAATTCATAAACGGTCCTTCAACATCCCTAACCCTCATAATAGTCTTCCCATCAACAACCTGAGTCTGCATAATCTTAAGTCTATAAGTCGGATCATGCTTCTTGACCTTCGAGCTGATAGTTAAGGATACCGGAGCGGTTTTATGTTTTCCAACATAGATCGTTGAAGACTCGAAGAAGTAGAGCCAGATTGTTAGGGCGGTGTTGAGGGAGAAGTAGGCGATGCAAGCGTAGAAGGTGAAGGTTTTGGTCTTGTCGAAACCTTGGGTGTAGTCGAGGTAGAAGGTTGCGCCGGCGATGAGGCACGCGGCGGTGGAGATGGATAGACGGACGTCGGTGAGGGTGTGGGATTGGGTGAACGACTTGGTTTTTAGATACTATAACGTCGGTGTTAGTTATGATCTGGTGATTTGTGGATGCGATTATGGAGGTAACATACCGCCGCAACGGCATCGTCCGATGTGTTTTTGAGGTCTGGAGTAGGTTAACACTACGTTAGCTGCTGCTCACGCGGAAAGGGAACTTGAGATTAAGGTCATTGAAAAGTTACCTGGTATCGAGTAAGGGCAAATCTTAGTTGGTTCCGCCATTTTGTATGCGTAATGAAGCTATCTCTTGCCTTTTAATGTGAATTGAGGGCGGGGAACGGTGTCGTGAGAGAATTGGTGATATCGAGCCCGTTCTTTGAGCTAGCGCGAGGGAAGCTGCGCGGTGGTGGCCAGTTGTGGACAGGTGTTAACCACAGCAACGCATTTACAGGGATATCGGTCACGAAATCCAACAAGAACTAAATTCATGAAAACTTCGAAGAAAATTAGATACGAAGTCTCCAGCTACATGAGAACGCCGATTCTTCAGGTTAAAACTGCCTTTTCTTAATCTCCACGAACTCCAGCGCAATCAAGAGCGTTCCGATACCTAAAAAAGTGAACGATGGCGGAGTAAACGCATTCTGCAAGTCGCCGGGGTGTAAGTACAACCACACAGGCACAAAAGTCGCAGAAGCAATCAATAGAAGTAAAATGACAGTGCAAACCCTCTAAAATAAAGGTCCTTTTCCGACTTATAACTCCCAGGCCTCATTGGGAGGGTCCGGGGCATGAACTATTCCTACTAGGAATAAGACAGAGATATTGTTCGTTTTGAGGTGCACAACCCAGGTTGTGGTGGCGAAAGGACATGATTTCGGGGCGAATTTGGGGAGGGTGGATAAATGGTAGAGCGTTTGGATTATATTCTAAAGGGTAGGAATCATTCGGAGGGTCGATGTTATGATATTAGATAGTTGGGAACTCGATGTCGATAGAGGAGGCTGTGTAGTTGGGAGTTTTATATTGTAGCTCATAGGTATAGGCACTTCAAGAATAACCGTCAGTTTCTGCAATCCGTCACAAGAACAACCTGAGCTCGGGCCCAAAATGTAGGGCCCACCAACCACTCTCTAGGTCACGCTGGCATCGAAGGAGGTATTGCGACGCCGATTCCGGTAACACTTGAAGAAAACTTCGACCACAATTCTAACGCGAGCGTCAAGTTTCTGGTTAGTAACAAAATATGCACGTATAAATTTATAAAGGCGTTTAAGATGTCCTTAATTGAGCCCAATGGGGGGCTATATCTATAAACCAGATAATCTATATTGCACTCACACATCGACAACGAAGTACTTCAAAACCCAGCATACGCCGCCGGGCCGGTACGCCAGATTTACCCCAAATCAAACGTATGCATATGGTGAAAAAGCCGTCCAACCAAGTGAGCGCTTTGTGGAGTCTACTTTCGGAATCTGGTACTATTTCTCATTTTTTGGAATGCGCTTCTGGTCCTAAGGGGAGCTGCCAGGCTGTCAGGAATTCATGTGTTATCATAGGGGTTTATTCGAGGTAAACTAGTGTTACATTTTCCATTTTTCATAGCTTATGTGACCTCAAAAGGGAATTATTACAGGATACATTTTGATATTAAAGTATGCATGTGCAAGTGAGAAACCCATACATCTAGAAACGCCTTAAAGAAAGAAAGACTAGATATCAAATAGCCGACCAAACCAGACATTCTCGCCGTGGTACCGATTATAAAAGCCAGGTTGCTTAATACCCACTATACACCATTTTGGTTATGTTTTTCAAGCCTTGGCTCCGAAAAACACATGTTCAACATCCTCCAGTGGTACCTTAATCCACTCTCCGTCATCTTCCTCTTTCTTGACCCTCGCCCTTTCGCCATCTAGCCATCCCTTCAACTGTTCCTTCGCCTTACATTCACTTCCATACTTCTCCTTCAATGCCTTGAGTGTAACCAGTACCTTAACTTCACTATCCAAATCCCCGCTTCCCTCTCCATTATTCCTTTCCACCAAATCGCCTTGAAGAATCTCACACCAGCCGCTCAAGTCATCCTTCAACTTGATAACCGTCTGCGAACCGCCCTTAACACCGGATTTGACTCCCATCTCCACCATATCCATATCTAAAAACTCGTCTTGAAGGAATGCAGCGATTTTGCCACGGAGTGGTAAGTCTTTTGTCGCCGTGTACACTTTCTCTAGAGTCCCCAGTCCATCCAGGGCCACGAAGTCCTGTTTTCCGTTATGGATTCTGACGGTTCTAGATAATGCGAACATCAACCTTCGCTCTAGGATCATATCTTTGTTATTAAGTAACGCATCCAAGAGTGGTTTTAACACCACATCCTTAGCGGCGGTGCCGAATAGTTTCTTGACACGGGATAAAGCTACGGCGTTATTCTGTAGTGAGTTTCCAAGGGTTATCGCGGCCGAAGATCGGATTGATGTGGTATACTCCGAGGAAGAGATGATATTGATTAACTTTTGTAAAGACATTTCGATAAGTTTGACGCCGTACTCCGGTTCGTGGGACATATCCGAGAGTTTTTGAAGTGCCTCGGTGAGAGATGTTGCCTGCGGTGCAGACTTCTTAAGTACGCTAACCGCATCGTGAAAAGCTTCCCAGTCAGAGTTGGAAAGATGGGGGTTTGGTTTAAGATTCTCTGGTTCTGGGGGGATATGTTGAACCGGTGGTGGACCATCTGTTTCATTGGAACTTCTTCCACCGTTTAAGATGGAGGATTGGTCGATATCTTGGTCGGGGACTACGACGAGGTCGGAGTACTCTATCCCCGGTTGAAGATCGACTTTCTTTTCTTTCTCGACATAGACGGCTGTTCCTTCGTTTTCATTTGGGTCGATGAGTTTTGCTTCACGGCCGCCGGTGCCGACGTTTAGACGCACGTGGAGGCCAGGTGGGATTACCTGGTCTATCTCGACAGGGAGGAAAGTAGTTGTTGGGACGAAGGTTTTAGGGTAACATTCTTTACCCGGGTGGCAGATTAATTCTACGGGGGTGGGGTCCTCGGGGCCTTCGCCGTTGTCGTCATTTGAGTGGACGGCGAAGGCGGAGTTGAAGAGGAGGCAGATGATCCAGATTGAGAGGAGGACGATGCGGTTGAGGGATTGCATCTTGGATGATTGGATTTTATAGTAAGGGTATCATGGGATTTAAGAGTCTGGTGGGGGGTTGGAGGGGGTTTATGTTATAGTTTTGGGGAGAAGACGGAGGTATAAGCTCTCTTTATAACACACTCCGTGAGCATTTACTTTGCAATTGGTGGTTAGAGACAACGTGGAAGTTATTTGATAAAGTTGGGATTTTTGAGTCACTCGGGCATAGTCATCGAAGAATGGGGAAGTTCAGGGAAGTGGCCAGGTTTCATGAAGATGGATGATGGTATCAGGTATTGATTATACAGAGGGGCCTCTCTCAATTTTAGGGGAGGTTGTGGGAAGTGGCCACAGTTGTGGTTGTTGTTGCTGGCGTTTGCCGCATTGCCGCACAGCATTCTCTCCTTCCTCTGCACCATCAAGATGTCTTTATCAATGCTTGTGTATATTCTCGAGTGTACTTTAAAGTAATTGAGTATAAAATAAATAAATTAAATTATTTCTACACACTATTACTACAATGCAATGGCTATGACAATGGGCTGTCAGTGCCTGAGGTGCGGATATATAATCCAGGTGCAATGGTCGAGTAGCCTGTCGAGCCAAGGTTGCCACGGTTGTGCTGACCGGAGGCTGCAGGGCTGGGACGATTAAGCTTATTTCGCCATTGCCAGTGCTTTGATATTACCCGGCCTGTTCTCGTGCTATTGTCGAGTCGGTGTTAGTGTCCGTAACTGCTATCCAGGTAGAACATGCATCGTTGGAGAATAAAAAGGGTCCAGACGGCCCGGTTAGTGCGGTTCCCTTACTCCTTCTTCGCTCTTAAGTTAATATCTTGTCCTGTCCATATCATGGATTAATTGATAGTTAGTTCTCTCTCTTTCTTTCTCTCCTCCTCTCCATTTTAAATTCGTTCCGACTCCTGCGATTAGATAGTTTAGATTTCTTTTTGTCGTCAACATTGCGCATTGCATTGCATCAGCCGCTGCTATTCTTGTCCTGATATCCCTGGATCTCTCCATGTAACACGATTTCCTCTAACGTCAACCGCTTCACCAATCCCGGCCACAGCTTACTCTCTTCCTATACGGGCGGTCCCGATTACATTCCTACCGACACGCTTATCTTTTTCCACCATCATATCATCTCATCATTCCATTAACATTCTTAGTTCTCCCCCGAATATCGCCGATTTAACTCCCACCCCTTTTTTAAAATTTTCCTAACCGTGGGGGAAAGTTTTACCCGCTCAAACCAGCGACCCACGTGTTAATAGAGAGGGAGGGAGAAAAATATATTCTAAACTTACACGCCGCGACATTCTTAAACAAAAAAAGAAAGAGCCATGCGCCGTAGCGCCCGAATCGCCAGCTCGGTCAAGAACGAATCTTCGTATACAGATTCCGAATCCGAAGGCCTTCAGCGAAGTAACAGCAGTACTACTCGCAACGGAACACCAAAAACTCCAAAAACACCCGCAAGAACAACTGCTGCAACTACACGGTCTAGACGGTCCCTCTCCCCGCGAAAAAAGGAGGCGGTAATTACGGCAATTCCACCGGTTGAAGTCAAGAAAGAGGAAGAGGAAGAATCGACTTTCGCGACAACTACCGGTGCCGACGTCGGCAACGGAGTTGCGGTCGCAGCTAGAACGCCAAATCACGATATGCATTATTCGGGAGAATCGGCATCGAACGGGGAAGCTAGAAAGTCCGTAGATTCTGAGACAGAATTTATAAAGAAATCCGAGGAAGGAAGAAATAGTTACGAACAAAACGGCAGCGCCAGTTCCGACGGCAATGGCAGCATCGATGAAATCAAATCGGTAGCGTCCGGTGCGCTACAGAGCACAGTACCGGAATGGGTCGGTCTGGCGATGATGATCAGCTTGATATTCGGAGGATGTTGTTCGAATGTTTTCGCATTGGAGGCAATTATCAAGGAGGCGCCGGACTCTGGTCATCTCATTACCTTCGCACAGTTCGTGCTTGTATCGATTGAAGGGTTTATCGCACATTTCGACTGGAATTCACCGACATTGCTGGTTAAGAACCAAATCCCAATCCGACGATGGCTAGGCGTTATCATCCTCTTTTTCTCAGTCAGCGTACTGAACAACTGGGCGTTCGAGTATAACATCAGCGTCCCCATCCACATCATCCTCAGAAGCGGCGGAAGCATCACCACAATGTTAATCGGCGCCTGCCTCGGCAAGAGATTTAGCAAAATCCAGATTCTATCCGTCCTAATCCTCACCGGCGGCATCATCCTCTCTGCCATGAGCAATGCCAAATCAATGGTAAGAAAAATTCTCCATCCAAACCTCCACTATAGAATTATCTAACTAAAATTCTATACAGGGTGAATCCGAACAATCCCTCCCCCGCTTCATCACTGGCCTCACAATCCTCTTCGTCTCCCAAATCCTCGCCGCACTAATGGGCGTCTACATCGAAAACACCTACGCAAAATACGGCTCCAACTGGCGCGAAGGTCTCTTCTACACCCACGCCCTCTCCCTCCCACTCTTCATCCCCTTCGCCCAAAGTATCAAACTCCAATTCTACAGATTATACTCCTCAGAACCCCTCCCACTTCCAGAACTACTCCCTTTCTTTTTCCCGGAGAATTTAAAACAGATTAAAGTCCCTAAACAATTGGTATACTTGGGGGTTAACGCCGTAACGCAATACGTTTGTGTCAGAGGCGTTAATTTCCTTGCGGGTATGGCAACGGCGTTGACGGTTACTATTGTGCTAAACATTAGGAAGTTGGTGAGCTTGTTGTTGAGTATTTGGTTGTTTGGGAATCAATTGGGTGGTGGGGTTATCGCGGGGGCTTCGGTGGTGTTTTTGGGTGCGTTTGTGTACGGATTGGAAGGGCAGAGGCAGGGGAGGATGAGGAGAGAGGCTGCGGCGAGGAGGGAGGCGGAGAGGGCGGTTGAGAGGAAGGAGTATACGAATTAGATACCCTTTGGATTGGTGGTTTTTTCTCTCTTTCTTTTTGTAAATAGTAGACATAGTTTTTGGCATGGTGTTTAGGGGCTGTTTTGAAGAGGGATAACCCTTTGATTGTATATCTCTTTGTTTGGCGGGTTTAATGGTTTTATGAGATATAGACTTAGAAGACCGATTGCAATAGAATGCTGCATTCTGACCACACCTTGTTCTATGGGTCCAGGGAAGCACTGCCTAAACTCGAGTATAAACTTATAAGGTCACAACTATATACTAGATACCCTTCTGGTTTAAAACTAGGAGGCATAAGGATGGGAGGGTTCCACGGGGTTTGGAGAGATACTATTTCACAGATAAAATTCTACATTATACCACTGGTTGCCTTGCTTAAAACTAAGATAAGCCACGATACATACTTGACTTGATACGGTAGTAAGCATCCTTAGCTTTGGTTCTCATGGAGCAGATGAAGAATGAGGCCGGCACATATACACCCGCAACCCAGAAAATTGGCTGTGCTCTCCCACGCCGCGAGGGTCTCCAGAATGCTTCTTGGACCGCAGAACTCATCGCCGATATCACAAATCCGCAATGGTTTCATGGTGTAGTTGGTTATCACGCGACCTTAACAATCTCAATTCTGAGATTTGATCGGTCGAGGTCTTGAGTTCGATCCTCAATGAAATCAGCGAAGTTTATCGTTTTGCCCCCGACTTCAAAACGGGTCCGACCTGGCTCTCATTTTTTTTTTTTTTTTTCCGTTCTGGTTACACTAACGAAATGCGTTAAAATCGCTTAGGCAGGGTCCTTCCACAAATGACCAATAGTTCTTTTTTTTTGCCACGGTAATCTACCAACGACAGATAAAACGAAACTGTAAGGAATATATCATGCAAATCTAACGGAGTTGTTATTGAGATCCGCGCCTCTATAACGCTTCCAGAGTTATGAGAGGCTGAGGGGTTTTTAGTGAGATTTAAACCACCGACATGAACATGATGGCCTGTAGAAATGAATTCAAAGGAGCTCGAGCCGCCGGTGCCTGGCAACGTCATGGAACTATGATATCTATCAAAATTGGTGGCAGAGCTAGATAAAACGTCAACCTACTGTTAATCCCCAGGGGTATTTTGAAACTATAAAGTGTTTTATTTGTTTTCGCGGCTCAGCAGCAACTAAGCTCAGATGTAGATATCGATATACAGACATATCGATAGGTACCTTGGCAGACGCTGGGCATAAATTTCAACCACGTCTACAACACCCAAAATCCAACATATTAACAACTTCCGTTTCAAAATTTCTGAATGGTGCTAGTTCGACGATGTGTCCACGCAAGCTCGATTTAGTCAAACAAGTGACTTGGCTCCTAGGATCCTACTGTTGGTTGACCCAGGATGTTATAAAGCACGAATAAATGATCCAATGCTGTGCATAAATGAGAAGTTAGGAGAGCTGAGAATATCTGTACAGTAGCAATATTAATATTCTGCGTCTGTATATTTAATTGAGGCAGCCGCCCTGAGTCTATCGTTTTAGTTCTTGGTTCTTGTTAATTTTAATCACCGTTTGGGCCGCTCCTAAGTTCCATGGTCACCCAATATTTATGAGTTCGCCCAGAAAATCTAATAATTTTAGCTGTCTATAACCCTATGGACTGACTATCAACTCTCCACTCGTCCCTTTCGTACTTATTTCGAAGGGCGCAGAATTTAAATTCATCTTAAACCAAGTTTTATCACTTATAAACATCTTTTTATCATTCTATCTTATACTCCTCGTACTTCATCAGCCGGCGCCCAAACACCACGGTAGTAGACATGATGAACGTCATAACTATCGCCCTCGCGATCCTCTATCATGCCCCCACCGTCGCCGGCGGGTGGCCGTACGGTGATAAATCCGATTCAGTGGTATCACGAATTAACTGCGACTGGACGTGGCGAAAAGAATGGAGCCAACAATTCCCACCTAATATTACGGGGGACTCCACCGAACCACCCGGGGTCATCCCATACAGCAAGGGTTATAGCTACGGCATGATGGCCTACACGGGCCCGGAATGTAAAATCGGCCTATGGAAAAACGGAATCAACAATGAAAGAGGTCGTTGGGATCCGCCCACCCAAGAGCTCTTTCAGCCGTCGCCACCGCAACCACCATATCACGCCTGCTATCCGTTTAGCCAGAGGCCAAATAATGAATGTTTCAACGTTGATCAATATGATTTGGAAGATCAGATATCATCATTCATTGTTAGTGGATACTGCGAATGCGAGTTTTTTGATGATAACGACTGCAAGAACACCATGTTCAGTGCTTTCAACCGCGCCGACGCCTCGCTCAAGACCAACGGTCCCCATAACGATAAGATCAATAGCATAAAATGTTGGCAAACGAAGCAGTTGGACAAGTTTCAGAAGGGGACTTTGAAGTTTTATCGCCAAGGAAAGAATGGACGCGATATAGCCCACGATGTGATTGATCCTACAACGCCAGAATGGAATCATATAGGCGGGTTTTCAGGATGTAGGGTTCTAGCGCCAGATATTGAGGCTAACGGCGGCCCCCACAAAGTTAAGATAAACGGTGTATCCTGTATGTTTTTTGATAATTATAAATGCCAACACCCCGCTCTGTTCTGGGAAGGGTCTGCGGGGATGGCGTTTAGAGACTCTGGGCTCGATGGGAAGGTTAAAAGTTATAGATGCTTTGCTCCTTGGGGGATTGGTTATCATGGTAGAGACGACGGGTTTGGGCCTGGTCCGAACTAAAACTTGGGTGTTCTTTAATTGGGTCGAATTCAGTATTGATTTTATATGTTTCTGCGAACTGAACCTTCCTGCTGTCTTTACAGTGATTCGCAATGCAAGGTTATCTATATATTTTACAGCAGTCCCTTAGAATCAGGATTGATCCTAAGGTATATGTGTAGTACATAGTGCTTGCGGTGTTTCAAATTTTATCTTTTGATTTCGATTTCGTGAGATTTATAAATAATCAATTTAGAATGCCTGCTAGCATCCCGCTTTCCATGAACATTTTGTCGATATTTTCAACGTGAGCCTAGACACAAAACGAGCAATTTTTTGATATCGAGACTGCACTGCTTTCGTCGGACAAGCTTGCAAGATCTTACGATAACGTCTCGTCCCCCACCTAGCTACGACCGTAGATCCCAAATTTCCTCCACAGCAACTTCGGGCCACCAACCAAAATTTCTCTCTCTAATCCATACGTCGAACCCTTGAGAGTGTCATCGCAACAACAATGACAGGGACCACACTCACAATCTCTCCCAAGCCCGCATAAGCTGGAGGAATCCGTGCCTTGACAAATGCACCTGCGGCCAACAATATCGCAAAAACATTGTAAACCGCAGACCACACAAAATTGAAGAAAATACGACGAGATGACCGTTTGGAAATATCCAAGAGTGTGAGGATGCCTTCTAGTCCACCCAACAAGACAACATCCGCAGTTCCTTTCGTAACATCTGAGGCAGTGCCAATCAATACACCAACGTTTGCTTGAGCCACTGCGACGGCATCGTTCGTCCCGTCTCCGCAAAAAAGAACAACGCGGCCTTTAGACATTAGATCTTTGACATACTGCTGTTTCTGAGCCGGTGAGTTCCTGGATACGGCGTTTTGGAATGGGATCCCAACTGCCATTGCAACATCTTCGACAACTCGAGAGCTGTCGCCACTAACAATGTAGCATTCGATCTTTTGGCCTTGGAGCTCCGAGATAACCTTCTTCGCCTCATCTCGAATGTTGGCTTTGAGCCCGAACGCAGCCGCGGGGACAGAGTCGACAGTGATACAGAAGAGCGTCATTCCTTGTTCGATGAGGCGAGATACTTCAGGGTCAGTTTCAATATTCAGCCAGTAAGGGTTGCCAGCTTTTACAACGGATCCACGCCACTCGCCCTGAATACCAGAGCCGGGGATCGATTCGAGATTGTCCACGCAAGCCATATCACAAGAGTTCGACCCCAGGTGTGCAAACACAGCCATAGAAACAGGGTGTTGGTTGTCCTTCGTCATGGATTTGGCAACTGACAGAATATCCGACCCGTGGTCTGAAAACAGCTGTTCATGAACAACAGCCAGATCTCCCTTGGTAATCGTTCCAGTCTTATCGAAAACAATGTCGGTAACTTTGTGCCCCCTCTCGATAGCATCAGCCCTTTTAATTATCACCCCTGATCTAGCAGCAGTGCCTCCTGCGATCACTAAGACCATCGGCACAGCGAGACCTAAAGCACAGGGACAAGATACGGCAAGGACGGCGATAGCGTAGGTAATCGCTATTCCAAACGCACTACCCCCAGCCTCTCCACGGACTTTGACAGCAACCGCCATCCAGATGCCAAAAACAATCAAGGCGATGGAGATAACGACTGGGATAAAATAACTCGCAACCGTATCTGCAAGATCCTGAATCCGAGGTTTGGCAGCCAGAGCATTCTCAACCAAGTTCGCTATATCAGTTATGCTATTCTTTCCCGGCAGGCGGGTCATTCGAACAGTAAGAGGGCTTGGTCCGTTGATAGTGCCTGCAATAACGTCATCTCCTGGGGCCTTGGGTACTGGCACAGATTCACCTGTTATCATAGACTCGTCGATAGAGCCTTTGCCATTGATAACAACCCCGTCAGTTACAACTCGACTGTGCGCAGGGATAACGAAACAGTCGCCGAGTTGCAACAAACGAGCATCGATCTCAGTTGTGCTTCCTGGAGTTGTAACCAGCAATGCTTTCTCCGCTTGAAGAGATCGAACTGAAACGGCGGATACAGCTCTTACTTTTGCGATAGCGGCGATTAGTCTCCCCAAAAGAACAAGTGTAATAAGTAGGGAACTCGTTTCGAAGAATTCACCGGTCTCTAAAACGTAACCGGCGTGCGTTAGACCGAATGCCACGACTGAGTAGACGTATGCTGCAGTTATACTAATAACGACAAGCATATCCATTTCTAGGACCCGGCTGTAGATAAGTGATTTGAGTGCGCCGGCGTAGAACTCTGGAACTGCGAGACCCTGCACAAACGTTGCGAGTACCAAGGAGACGATTGACCGTTTAGGGTATGGAATAGGGTCATTCGACCAGTTTAACACGAGAATCGGAATGGTAAGAACCGTGGCGGCAGCAGTGCTCCAGGCCATTCTAAGAAGCCTTCGTCTGCCGTTCACTAATTCTGCATCGTTTCCTGGTGGAGCTAGGCTTATACCTTTAACTGACGAGAACAGCGATCTAGCACCGATGATAGCAGGATCATAGCTGATGCGGTACGTCAACCTGTCTACTTTTTCAATAGACTCGACGAGGCCCTCTAATTGCTTGTAAACCCCTGCAGCCAGCGGAGGATCAATTCGCAAATCCAGAGTTTGATAGTTGCTCACGATTTGCGAGAACTTGAACCCAGTTTCTTTTTCGATTCTTGGGATCACTTGCTGCAGATTCGCAATAGCTTGATCAAGGTCAAATTCCGCCACGCCGGTGACAAATGTCACTTGGATGGAGGAAACTCCATCAACGTTGTTAAGCACGTTTGTAAGCTTTCGGGTGCAGCCGGTACACGTCATACCGGAGACGTTGAGTAGTACATGTTGACGAGAAGCCGAGTTCTCAGGGTCCACTTCCTTCGATCTGGTCTCTGGAACTTTGGGCTTCTGGGTCAATACTGGGGTTATTTCAATATCATCCAAGCCACAGCTAGATGAAACCTTCACATGACTGGGTTTCTCCGTTTTAATCTGTGATTGCTTGGTACCACTGCAGGTACTCAATCCACTGAGAACATTGCGGCAGATGCATCGACCCTCTTCGAGATAAGTGAGGTATTGGTTGAAAGCTTCTTGAAGGTGGGTGGCGCAGGCGTCAGCCAAAGTTGTGGAGCTTTCGGTACTCGAGATGGATGGAGTTACACTCTTTGGCTTGCTTGGAGCACAGCATGAAGCCTTTGGCTCCTCCGCAGATGGTGTATTGGCGCAACAGCCCTGCTTCGGGGCACTGCAGGCCGCCTCCCTTGGGGCACAGCAGCCATCCTTCTTCGGAGGGCGACAGGCATTCTTCTCTGGGGAACAACAGCTCTCTTTCTTCTCAGATACCTCGGGTTCTTTCTTTGGAGAAGAACAACAGCCCGCCTTCTTTGAAACGGCATAATCATTCTTCTTCGAAACCGCCTGTTTTGGAGGGCAGCCAGACGCCTTCTCCACGGAGCCGCAGCCATCTTGCTTCGGGGCACAGGAGCTCTCCTTTCTGGGGGTACAACAAGAGTCCGCCTTCGGAGTGTCAACCGCTTCTTGCTTCGGAGTGCAACATGTGTCTTCTTTTGGAGGAGAGCAAGCGACTTTTTTGGGAGGACAGCAAGCATCAACCTTTGGAGCACAGCAATCATCTTTTTTCGCAATAGTTAGAGAAATTGGCGACTCCTTAGTGGTGCAGCAGTTATCCTTCGCAGACGCGCCACCACACCTAGGTGCAGCTCGTGGAGAACAGTTCTTCTGTTTTACAGGTTTATCGGCATTTCCCTTCGAAAGGCCCGTCTCAAGCTTCTTCTCAGTAGAAGTCACAGGACCGTTAGGAACCTTTGCACAACATCCAGCAGCGCAGGCATCGGGTTGTTTAGTAACGGCTACAACCTTCTGCTCATGCTGAATTCCACACGTAGCACTGCATTTCATCGCAGCAGCCTTCCGAATACAGCCCTCTATTAATATATTTTGATTGTTAGCTTAATGTTTCGGAACGGAATAGATACCGACCGCATGGGAGGAAGAAATAGATTATACCATCACAGACGGTGCGTCCACCGCCGCATGCACAGTCGGCACAGGCACCTCGGCTCGACTGCCCATTGCCGAGTCCAATGGAGCTGTGGTTAGCCCCTGGGATTTGCTTTTCCATGTTTTTCGGTCAGAAAATTGGTTAGGGTAGGTTTAACTTGAACGAGTCGCTTCTGATACAAGCCAATTGTATCAAAGAACCGAAATCTAGTCGATGAGTTGCACTGAAGCAACATTTTACTCACTTCTAAAGATCGTGAGGGGATTCACTTGGCTTTTTTTTCTTGGATCACGTGACAAAGTTCATAGAAAAGGCAGGTGAAGTTTGATCTAAGTGGATAAAGTGGGACCAATTGCAAGCCACTTCATAGCTTTATTGGTTCATTCACTGACATCGTGGCCACGTGTAAAATATTGGACATGCATATTACCGTTAAACTTGTTGCTGTTGCACGTTGTCAGCATCTCCTGTTATCTCAATATAGCTCTGGCTATTTGCCCTCTAACCTGTCTCCTATTAAACAAATTAAAGATGAGGGAATAGAATAATCTTTAATTTAGCCGCAATATGGATACGGTATTTACATTGGAATTCTATGAAAAGGCTCAAGAGTCTTACCTATAGCTAGTACAATATATTGTAGTCGACTAGTCCTGATCTTTTACTAACGGTCTAAGTGGGCGGCGTTCTTACGGATTCTGATGTCAGAACTTTCTATATATCTAGTTTACGAAACCAGTTCTCCTCGAATGCTCTGACTCGAGGCTATAATAACGCCTGCTACTTTGACGCAATGCGCATTCTTCCGTCCCGAACACGAGGTCCATGGATCCATAAACGGAACCCCCACGTTTTTGCGTTGCGAGCACGTTACACAAACCCTAACGAAGATCCCAAACGGGAGGAGCAAGCTCACGTCGTACAGACATTCTTAGGCTCCATCAGACGTAAAATCCCAATCCTGCTTTTTGGGAAAACTTTCTTTCCCACAAATATGTCACTCGTACTCGCCTCATAAAACCATGCGCATGATTTAGACGAAAACCTCGACATCATCATTTAAGTAATTGCTTAGTATCAATAGCGCCGACGCTCAGGTGTTGGCTTAGAAAATCCCACCAACCAGTGCTCGTGACATCATGGTACATATCCACAATTCAAGCCCACTCCATCTTGCACCGAAGCGAGGATCTTACTCTCCTCGGAAGTAGAAGCGAGAAAACAAGTGCCCACCAAACATCCCATCGTCAAAATTTTCCTTTTCAATACTAAAGAAAAACCTTCTATCATACCGCAGCTGCCTTCGTCTACCGTCTACAGGACACACACCCACCCCTCAGCTGACCAAGGTTGAAAAACAGGCATGCACACAAAAAATACAATGGATGGCATAATCCGAGCTTAAAGCCACAAGGGTTGGATTGACAAGTCATCAATCTTTTGCACCGGCCCAGAAAGTTGCAGGAAATCCCGCCGGTTAATGGAACCCAAGCGGTCGCAATAGACGATCCATTGGGTCTAGGTCTCAGACGGGCCTACCTCTAACGGCGATGATCTTTCAAGAGGTGCATAGATGCATAGGCGAAAGAAAACGTCGTAGATCAAGTACATGGCGACCCATTCCTTGGCCCTTCGGTTTACGATACCGCCTTCCTCCGTCTGATAAAGAAAGCGAAGGCTCGGCTAGCCCGAGATGTGGACTTTGATCGCCCGTCTGGCAGATCCGATTTGATAGTGTGAGAACGCCGCGGGGCGCCGGTTAGAGGAGGAGCTTTCGAATCCGAGTTGATTTGTTGTCTCCGATTGGCTGGCTTCTCCCAATGTGGCCAGGCCTTCATTTGACGAAAAGAGACCGCCAATGTCAACATACAACCCTTTTGGTAATCCAAAAATCTGTATGGTGAAATGTTCAAAGACAGCTTACGAAAGTCACTTTGAAATAATCCCAAAAGGTCTAAAGAAGACTAAAGCGAGTCTTAGGTTCATGGTATTTTAACTTATTTCGAAATTAACTAAAACCACCATGCAAGGTCTCGCAGATGTGATATCGTTGACCGAAGGAGAGTTTGCGGCATAAAAAACGTTTAGGTATACGGTACCTGTCGATACCCGAAGCATATATATCCTCGCGTAATCGGAGGCAAGGGATTCAATTACTATCCCAAGACCGTTTAGCTGTTACCCAAAAAGCCATTGAAAACCCTTTTAAACGGAAAAAAGAGACCCTGGGTTTTGAATTGAGTGTTTTAGGGTATTAGCTTCGCTGCCAATTGGAGAGAATCGGCGCTTGTGGCCTATGCAAGCCAGGTGTTTGGGGCGGAGAGTGAGAGGAAGAAGGAATATCAGAAAGCCACAAGTTGAGAGCAAAATTTCGAATGTTCGGGGGGCAGCCACCGGAATTGTACTCCACACGTGCAAATAACAAAAAACTTTGCAAAGTGTAAAAATTGAATCATAGGTGAGAACAGGAAGACCCAGGTTGTGAGTCCTTTTCCAATTGTAAATGCATGAAGACAGTTCGTGTATGTAGACGTAAAAACCAGGGAGTTAGGAGAAGAGATTTACAAAATAAGAAATGATCTGAAAGGAATACGAATTGCGGTATAAGATAGAACCAGTACAAAAAAGAGAACTCGCTTGTAATTCCATATTATAACAGTCAAACTCCGAAAGACAACGATGTAAAGTATCATAACCATGTGGGAACGTTAACGGCAAATATGCAACCCGGGCATTAAAATGGAACTAAGAAACCGAAGTTTAAAGGAAGACCCCCAAATGAAGATAGAACACCAAAAATATACTCAAAAAGGGGAATTTAGACTATCGTGTCTTTCTCCCAAAAGAAATTGTTAGTCCAAAACAGGTATTTTCCCGTTGGCATTCCTGCCTAACCGCCATGCTATCCCACCACCAAGATGGGCTGCCCGCACCAATATGCCCCGCCCGCAGGAATTGTCCGTAAAACTCCTCGTAAAAGTGGCGGCCTAGGTAAACCATCGCCTTTTGTGCATCCGACTCGCCTCCAGCACCTCCACCTGGTGATAATGGGCGTGATGTCGGAAATGTCGGCAAAGCAATCCTTGCGTTCTTGACTTTGTGGTACCCTAGGTCCTGCATTAGGTGCAGTATTCTATCTGATGGCTTGGAGCTAAAGAAATCGTTCTCCATTGGTGCCAATACTCTCGACTCGATCCAGTGCCTTGTAATGTTACCAGCCCTTGTTAATGTCGGATCTATCGTATGCAACTCTAACCAGCCTCCAGGCCGTAATATCCGTAACGACTCTCGTAATACGCTTTCCAATTGAGCTGATTTGACAACTGACGAAAGTGTCCTTGTAACAACGACATCAAAATAGTCGTCTGGGAATGGAATGGGTGATGATGCCGAGGGTGTGTAAATATGATGATGATTTGATGGCATATCGTATAAATCTTCGGGGTATTCGGCATCCTCTGAAGATACGCTGTAAAACGTCGCATTCGGATACTTCGCAGCGAGAACCCAGCCATCTGCAACTGGTCCATGCAGATGCAGAACCTTCCTTCCATCTTCGGGTCGTGCGTGCAATAATGTGTCATGTGCTGGACTTTGTAACTGTTTCCCAAAGGTCAACCACTGGCACCCTACTAATGCCCACAGTCGCTTTTCAAAGAATTGTATTGGGTCCAAGAGTGCCTCCGGGGCATCGGCGAGGTGTTCGCATAGCGCGTGTAAGCCAGCGTTTTCCTTCTTTTGGAGCTCCAACAGAAACGGGTCGGGTGGTGGGGGTGGCCGTTCCTTCCTAGCAACATGAATGTCTAGTAGGATTGGCACAGATTCAGAAAGATGTAGGTCGTCTACACGGGGCATTCCATCGGGCCCTATGCAACTATGGTCCAAAATGAGAGGTATCTCTGCAGTACTACTAGTTGCAGAATTACGCCCGCTGTGTATTGTTGGAGGCTCCGATATCGTATCATTAGAAGATACTCTTTTCGATCCAGCATCGGTCTCAGTCTCATTGTCAATCCACGATAGGCCGTCTATCATCTCGTCCTCTTCTTCAATCGTACTCGTAATAGGGTCCAGATCCCAATCAGCAGTCTGCCGCGGGCCAAGCGGTTTGTGGTGTACAATAGGCATCGTTTTCGGTAAAGGAGGAATTTCAGGTCGTTTCAAGACGGGTGGCTCCGGGGGGAAGGGGATCATAGCCGTTGGCGATAGCGGACTCAGTGGGCTCAGTGGGCTCTCGCATCTACAAGCCAATTTTTTAGCACTGCTGATCCTCAATCCGTAATTAATCTCATACAAGTTTGGGCGTACCTTGGTTCCCTTGCAGCCTGGAGAATCCGCTGCCTCAGTTCTGCTTCGTTCAAAGGAGCTGTAACACCGTTGTTTGCAGTAGCCGTTTTAGAGCTTGTCCGAGCGTTGACCTTGTCTATTCGTAACCGAAAAGTGAAGAAACTTAATGTCAGCACAAATCT
The DNA here is from genome assembly GCA_036971225.1 of Arthrobotrys sinensis. Taxonomy (NCBI): domain Eukaryota; kingdom Fungi; phylum Ascomycota; class Orbiliomycetes; order Orbiliales; family Orbiliaceae; genus Arthrobotrys; species Arthrobotrys sinensis. The sequence goes on along the minus strand of JAJTTV010000011.1, from coordinate 879,934 downwards.
GGCCTCCACGTTACGACGGACCGTCGGAGTATTTATCGTGGTATCGTATACTTAAGTATTTTTGGCGTATAGTTAAGGCCGCCACTGATATAGTCAAGTATAACCCACGGTCTCGATACTCCGATCTACCGCACCGTGTGCAAACATGCATAAAAACATGCAGCGCAGGAGAAAAAAAAATTCGGGTGGATATACCGAGTTTAGAACTCGGTATGGGCGAGAGGAAAAACCCCACCTTCTATCCAGGAGCTATCCCTTAGCTGAACGCTCCCACTCCTCGACTTAGTGCCGCTTAGGAATCCAGGTTTTATCGAGAATGAACCAAATTTCGAAGATGTTGTCGAATTATCACTGTTGACTCGTTCCAGCTGACCGGGTCCTATCAAGTCGCTTTCGTCGAACATTTGTAATGTCGGTGTGCTTGATCTGCTGCTCGGTTTCCTACCATAGCCAAAGAAATTCCTCGCCAATTGTCGTGCGCTCTCCTTCTCTGGAGATTTGAGGGGCTTTAAAGACGGCCTTCGCGAAGTCGTATTCGAACCAGCTGTCGACTGCGACCCTGTGCTATCCCGCTTATCATCTCTTGAAGATGTTGTACCCGAAACAATCGAGTCTACCGATGAGGTTGAAGCTCCACCTGACGAACCGTCTCTATCTCTTGATCTTGGAAACATCTTGGCTGGGTCTAATATTCCTCCTTCGCTGATGCTCCAAGGCATGTTGAGAAGCTTGGGGTCGACGAGATGCTGTATTTCGGAGTCGTCGCAAGTTGGAATGTTGCATGCATGTACTGATCTTCCCCAGCAAAACAGGTGACGAAAATGATAAGAAAAGCACGAGGGAAAGGGTCCGGTCTAAAAGATCTGGGAAAGCCGTTCAAGGTAAATAAGTGGAAAGAGCAAAAGAAGAAAAGTGTCTTGACACCACTCGGGGCAGCATCCAAGAAGAAATTAGACCAAATAATTCCAACGAGAGGAAAAAGCTTAAAATTGACGTCTCGCTTCGGTCCCAGAGTCAGGCCTTTATCAGTTGCTGCAGAGCCGTCTCATTTGCGCAGGGAAAACTTGGTTCGGGATGCGCTCATAATTCCTAGCATTGAGAGGACCTAAGAAGCTGAAGGGGTTCCCTTGTTGCGAAAATTTCGGTTTTATTTTAAGGAAAAAAAATTTCTCCTTCGTTCGGGTTCTCCTCAGTTGTCTGATCTGAGGCCGGCCAGCACAGGGTTCGGATCTAGCTCCTTCGAAAACGGCGGCCACCGGGACCTTTTTCTCCAGATGTAGGCTCCCCCTTCGCTTTGTTTTTGTTGCGGTGGATGGTGGTGGGTGTGTGTGATATCTTTGGGACCGCACACGAGAGGAGGTGAATAGCGAAGAGCGCACTGCAGAAGAATGCAAGCTGGCGAAAAGAGGAGACGCCGCGAAAGGCCTTAAGGTGGGTTGGGCTGCTGCTGGCTTTGAATGACTGTGCATTCTATTCCCAAGAAAAACTTCCAGTTCCAGGGAATAGCTCCAATAGCTAAAGCGAGGAGGCGAGATGCCCTCTGCTCCTGGCCCACAAGCTAATCCGTGGAAGGAAATGAGATCTTCCTACCCATTTCCACCAACCAGTCCAGCAAAACAGTACCAGACGATACTATTGTTCAGGTCTGCCGACGGCTGTCCCCGGCGTCAGACGTCCCCAATAGTAAGGGTCGAGGGAGGGAATTTCACGGAATTTGGTGTGGAACCTGTTAAGCCGACGGCGTCCAAAATGGCTAAAGATGGTAGAACATCTCAATGACATCTCCTCCAGTCGCTGCTCTTCTCTGCCATTGCATCGACCTTGTCGTGGCCCGGGTGTGCATGTGAGTGCATTCCCTGTCAAGTCACAAAGCCTTATTTAGAATATTAAGCGACTGGCAGGTGGTGCATAGGGATTGTGGGAAGTTGCAGTGAGAAAGCCGAAAAGATCGCAATCCCAGCCAGTTTTTCGTCCTCCCTGGCCTCCCAACCACCATTAAGGCAAAAGAAGCAATGTTTTTGTTCTCCTCGTTGCAGCTGTGGCCCGAAAAAGATCAGACGCGAGCACCGTCCCACAAGCGGGGCACGTTTTACCGGCGCAGCGAAAAGTGATTTTCGCTGTCGTGACCCCATGCTTTTCCCATTCACATCGTCCCGCCGTTTGGGGATATAAGCCTCGCTGTTATAGGTGATAACTCAGACGGCTTTGACAAAGAGCCTCCTTATCTCTCCGAATATCACAGAGTTGATCACCGGTAAAATCGAGGAGATGGCCGAAGCGCCCTTCCATCACGCAAACCAGCCTCGTCAGTGAGCTGCAAACGGGAGGGAATGAACAGTGCATCAGCTGGACACCTCCAATCTATCATATTTTCTTGTGATGGGATTGCACAACCCACGGGGAAATTCCCGACTGGGAGTCTCCGGCCTTGCAAGTCCTTGCCAGAGGACCAAAAAGCAAGGGCCCTCGTCTGCAATGACCGAGGGAATGGACCGCGCGCAACTGCTGCAAACTAAATTGCGACATTTAATTTCCCATTGGACACAAGTAACAGCCGTTCGTTGTGATTTTTCTTTCCTCTCACAAGCACGAGGACAACCTGGACTTTTAAATTTTAAGCGTTTCAACAACCTAAGCTGGGATTCCCTCCCAATCTCAAACGTTAGCCAATCCGATAATTTAAAATATTTAATTGGCAATATCAAAAAAATCGAGGTGTTGGATATCAACATAAACATTTAGAAAGCTTCTTTCAGACGGCGTCTTCAGAAGCCTGAACCTAACATTTCGAAACATTGTAAATAGCAAAGGGGGGACAACTTCATATGAAAATCAAATTCTGTTCCCCGCCCTAACCAACAGGTCAAAGCTCAGATGGAATACGGAGAACCAGGCACAAACCTTAACTCAACGGGTTTAGCAGGGCGTACCCACGTTTCTCGTCTCCATCGTACCTATACATGGACGGACAACAGCAATCAGGCCGCCACCGCAATGCAACAGCCTAGTCTTTTTGGCTTGTGGCAAAATCGGACACATGTATTGACTAGGGAGTTCGGTGTGTATCGGCATGGTTTTGAACCTTCGTGGATTGTAGGAGATATATCAGCTGCGATACATCTAAATCATATGTTAACATGTTAACGAGTAGTGCCGAAAATCCTGTGCCAATTCGATTATCAAGTTGAACTGTCAGCCTAACAGCGAACTGTAAAGTACCCACAGGTATTCGGACGGAGACAGGGACGCCGACTGCGGTTGTGGCGCCGTAGTATCGAGGATGCTATCAAGCATACCAGAGCTTGAAGCCGAATATGAAAGGATGTTGACAATTTGAATAGTATTGAAAACTAAAAAGATTTTCGAAGGAACCCAGTGCCCAGTCAATCCGCTGCCTGGTATTTAGATTAAACCCTACTACTATATACAAGCTACCCAAGTTAATATGATTCAAAGAAACTCGCTCCCGGCCACCTAATATTCCTCAGCGTTGTCACGAATACACATCAACGAAAAACTTCGATCACAAGGTTTGTCCCTGCATCCGCAGATCTCAGCGAGGGCATACTCCGAACCCTCAACTGTTTCACAATCACGGCTGAGCTATCTCGATCCCCGCACCTTTGAAAGGGTCTGAGATCCAAATAGTAGGAAATTTTGCGAACCCGAAAAAATTGGCAGTAGCAGCTCGTAGAGGTACCTGCGCTGTCTATGTATACGTAATTGTCCGATCAAGCTTGAACTTCAGCTCTTACAATCGATTGTAATCCTGCGACCTGTCATTCAGCTACTACAATCTCCGATCCCTAGCGGGTATAAATGTGATTTTTATATGTTTGTAACCGGGAGCGTGCTTTTAAGATGGTATTAACCAAGCCAACTAGCCTCGCAGGTCAACCACGTCAGGCTACTTCCCAGGCACGGATCATACCTGTCGTATGCATGCAGAATGAACTAGCTGTACTCAAAGGGATATAGATCCTTTTGACGTTACCGTTCCAGGATACCGATGCACTTGCGGTATACCCCAGGGAATAGCCTTGGCCGCGCAAGTTAGCAAATATCATATATTATAGTTGGTTTGATATCCTTCAATACGAGAGATGTAACGCCGTTTCAAAACAATAATTCGGTCACTTGCCAAACGGAAATTTAAATCAGATGCACGCTCGAATATACCCAGATATACTTATCGATTACCTGGATACTCCCAGGCTTTTAGCTGCCTAACAATAATGTGATTCGCATAATTAGGGCAAATTTAAAGCAGCTGCCGGCCACGTCCGAAGGTGCTGATATTCCTTAATAGCGTAACTATCATAATCAATTCGCTCTATATGCAAATAAGAGCAAACAATTCTATACAACTTAAATGAGAGTGGAGACATAAAAGATTCGTTCAAGTCGTAACGACGTTACTAAAGAGACAAGGTAAATAATACGCACTGCTAACCGCCCCGGCCTCCTTACCGTGTATCCTCTCCTTCACTCACTCATAACGGAAGCGTACGGATTCAACTGAATTCATGAAACCTCCCCAACCGTTTAAAACAGAAAAAAAATTCCACCCTTTTTTGTGTATGTATGTATGGTCTAGAGTAAAAGCTAAAGGGGCTCCATACTCATATCAATAAATCTTAAGATCTGAAAGGAGAACAAAAAAGAATGTATGCACTTTTGATGAGAGGAGAAAAGGAAAAGGGTAACAAAGCAAAGACAGAAAAGAAAGAATATGCCAGAAAGCCAACTCTCAAATCATAAGCCAAAGAAGAAGAAGAAAGCTTTGTCCCTATCCATTTTATACACGAAAGGAGGCCAATCAAACGGGGAATAAAAGAATTAGAAAAATAGAAATAGGGCGTAAAAGTTCCCTCCATGGTAAGTAAACCCTTCTAGCCCATCTATACAATTCCGCTTTGCGTGCTCATCATCACTCAGAACCCCTCCTTCAGGTTTTTCTCTACAAAACTTCGCTAATAATCTTCGCCGCCTCCTTATATGTCGACAACAATCTCTCGCACTTCGTTCGTTCGTTCTTGATATTATCATCTTCGTATAGCAAGTCCTCAAAGTACTCTTCACGGTACAACTCCGAGACCAATCGATTCTGCACCACGTCCTTGCTGTGGTTTACAAGCAGATGCATAATGGCTTTCGGTACTTGGTCTGCAATCATCTCGCGGACGATATTGAAGTAGGAAGAGATGAGTTTGCGGATGAGTTCCGTTTCCATTTGTTCACGCTCGGAGAGGGCGGGTTCCTCCTAGATATTATATATTAGCCTCTGGCTGGAACGCTTTATACGTGTGAGTGAACTTACAAATGTTGGCGGTGCATCGTAATCCGGAATCATCTGCTGAGGTGGTGGGGCAGCGAATGCGGAAGGCATAGGGGGGGCAACTGCAATATGCTGTGGCATCATAACGTTGCTCGCCTCCTGTTGCCTCATTGCCTGTGCGAGTCCGCTGGGTGTAGCGTTTCGGGCTGGGAGCCCTGCCATAGCGGCGGCAGGTCCCGGTATTTGGTCCTTGTTTCCGAAGAAGTAGGTAAGGAACGAGTCTTTCTGACCGAGGCTTCCAGCATGAGATGCGGTAGATGGGGATCTAGGTCGGCTATGTGATCTTGCAAGGTTGGTTATCGATTCCATCTGTTGCGCCACGGGAGAAATTCCTCTATTCGGACCGTCAACACCGTTGACATCTTCAAGTTCGGGCGATTCAGCTCCGTTGACGGAAGGTGCCAATAGCGAGTTTGGCTGCATAATAATTCGAGTTAGCAAATCGATTCTCCCAAGACACGCCTAATAGTAGACGTCTATTTAAAGGTACTCACTCTTCTCTTATCGGCGACCCTCTTCTCCCGCCGAGCCGCAATAGCAGCGGTCTTCTCCTTCTCCTGCTTAGTCGATATCACCGAAGACATGGCGCCAGCGGCACCGAGGAAGTTCGGGTGGTTCGTATTAATGTATGCTCGTTGTATCGCGATCAAACTCTCCACATATGTCGAAGCTGGTCCAAGTCTCTCCCTTAACAAGTCCGACACGACCTCAATCAACTTCGCCTGTAGTCGTGGGAACCTCGATAGCTCATTGCTACCACAAGTATGGCAAATCTTGATTAACTCCTCATACACTAGCTCCACACATCTCTGACTCGGGCCTTCTAACAGCCTAATCTGAGGCTTCACCAACAGGTCGAACGCAAGTTCCGGCACGAAAAGGGAAGGACGAGGACCAGTAGAGTTTCGGATAGCGGTTCTAATATCTGACGCAGAGAGATTTGTAGTAGGGTCTATCGATTCTAGGGAGCCACCAAAAACATTATTGAAGATGTAGTAGATTCGAGCACCACCACAGAGTTCCTTGGTCGAGATTTCTGATGAGGTACCGTCAATAGAAGATATAAAACTCCCAGCGAATTTGGTCATCAATTGTAGAATTAAGGAGCCCTGTAATCGATTAGATAAGTTATCTCGGTAAATTGATAGGGATATTTCATACTCTATGTTCCTTCCCGCTAAAATGCATATCTCCGTACGAAGCGAGTTCCTGCTGTGTCTGACCCATGAGTGTGTTCAATCGAGCTTTAATATCCGGAAGTCTTTCCCTAATATGACCCATGAGAGTCTTTACCGGCATGTCAGCAAGGTTATAAGTACTCCCCTTCAGGGGGAAGACTGGGCATTCCACATTCATACAGTATTGAGAGACTTCGCCAAAAACTGCGTTCCACATCTGTGCGCCATATTTCTATAGGCTGGATGATGTCTAAAGAATTCTTGCTCGGCCGCCAAGGCATCCTGCAAGCTTTTGTTGCCATTGATGTCCTGCTGACTTCGGTTCACGACACCGATAAACCCAAGTTTTAAAGGATAAACACGACCTGAGAGGATATCGAGGGCATTGGTGCCATGATCCATAAGATCGAGCTTTGTAAGAACACCAATTGTTCGTTTTCCTTGTGCATCGACCTGTCGCGATAGCTTGAGGGCCTCGGAGTTGACAAGGTCAACATTGGCGGGACTGACGGCGAGGATAATACTGTATTTCAAAGGCCAATTAGGCTACCATCCAATGTACTCCAAGCATCAAGGCCACTAACCTGTTTGGTTTCGCAATGTATTCCAGAATCAAGCTCCTGGTCTGCTTTTCGATGTCGGTAGGCTGATCGCCAATTGGCACCTTGGTCAGACCCGGCAGATCCACCAACGTCAAACTCAGTACGTGAGGCGAATAAATCTTCAAGTTAATCGGTTGTCTATTGATTCCCTTGTTGTTTCCTGCTATCCTGGCCGTTTCGTTTTCGATCTCCTTCCGCACTTCGGTGAAATCGTAGTACTGACGACCGGGTATATGGTGGAACTCGGCCCTGCAGACATATACACATTAGCAACAAGTCCTAGATGGCATATATATGACATGTAAGCGCACCATTCTCGTTGACTGGAGACTGCCGATGGGGTATGTGGTTCGATGAGCTCATCGGTGGGAACATTGATCAGCTGCAAGACCAACGGTCGACGGGTAACAATGCCGGAACCACGGGGTAAGAAGTCCCTGCCGACAATGTTCTCCAAGACAGAACTCTTGCCGCTGGACTGACTGCCTACGACGACCTGTAATGTATCGGAATCCCTCCGTTAACAACCATCCCGGATATATCAAAATTGTGCTGGTGGCAACGCGGTAATACGAACAATTTGAGGCAGATCCAAAGAATCATTGCCGATGGTATTGAAGACGAGGTCCTGTTGTCGAAGTGGTTAGCTACGGTGCTGCTCGTCCGACCTGTGCTTGTGATATTGGGATATAGCCGGACATACCTGTAGCCGATTGACGGTGGTAAGCAACTCTTCTCCCAGAGCTGCCATGTTGCACGAAACACCGCGGTGAGGGAGTGGACGATGTTAAATGAGAGTAGTGAGGGGCCGTAGTTTCGAGCGGGGCCGTATAAACTTTTCGGACGCGCTTTGTCAAAGACGATGCCACAAGCCTCTACCGCGGGATGGCTTTTTTTCTTTTCTTTTGGATGCTGGTTGGTGAAATCGAAGTCCAAAAGCTGTCCGCTCGAAGAAAAAAAAGTAGCAGTTGGAGATCAAAGTAACCGAGAATTTTCGGACCTTCCTTCTTCTTCTTCCTTTCGACCACGCCCACGACCTCGGACTATTCAACTTCAACAACCACGAAACAACAAGAGGAGGGAATATGTCGGCCAGCTCAGAGAGGCGTGTGGTGGATTCGATTCGATTGTCGACCGTTGAAATTTTCAGCGAAGAATATCTAACTCCTGGTTGGAGGCTTGCAATATCGGTGTCTGCAAACCTTCTATAGCAAGGAGGACCTAAGAAGAATCTCCTGCAGCCAGGCCGCTAACGAGCTAAGCAAGCAAGCGTTACATACAGCATGTCACAGATGTTACCAGACTGCCTGCAGACAAGACAGAGACATCTTCCATTGCAATTTTTCGTTTTTCTCGTCTTGGGGAGAAGTCGACCCTTGCTTGGTAAAAACCCATTGGTGGTCGCCGGTCGACCTTACCGACTCTGGACTTCGCGGCAGTAAAAAAGCCTCAGAACCTCTCCACTACGGGCCTAGCACTTGTTCCTGTCGATACTTCCGGGGGCAAGTCCAAGTGCATCTTTTCCAGCAAGGTGAGTTGTCAAAACTACACCGGCTTTGACACTTATGCAAGTGTGGTGAAGAAGCTTTTGGCCTTTCTGTTGGCTTGAAGGCAAACGTCAGCCTGACGACATGCGCCACTCGACTCCAATCTCGGTTTGTGGTTGGCTGGCGAAGCCACATCTGTCGAAAAAGGCCTGACTTCGATATCGGGATGTATTATCAGGTTTCGAAAAGAGAGTTATTTCACATTTTAATTTGTTGGGATGCAGCCTTCGGGATTGCGGTATCTAAAATTATCACTTGCATACATCGGAATGGTTGGCGATAATGCTCAAATGTAATCTTTTCTTTTCTTCAAGAATACCCCTCTTTTCTATACCAGACTATCTACAGATGCCGCTGCGCAGTCTATGTACGCAGATTTCGTATATTCTACACTCCCCACCTTTTAGGTAATTCAACTCCACTGCGTGTACCCAAACTCCTTTGCATGCTCCGTCAGATACTCGAACCCGGTTGTATCCTGCCTGGCCTCTTCTGGATACCTCTCCGCCAACACCCGACAAGCACTCTCAAACGCATCGATGTCCACATACCCACCAGTCAGTCTCCTCTTCCCACTCTCCGCATCAAAGCCCCTCCTAGCATGCAGCACCCTCCTATTAAAGAACACCACACAATCCCCCTCCTTTAATAGATATTCGTACTGGTTCAATGGGTTCTCAAACTGCTCATTCAATGTTGCCATGCCCTTTAAGAACGACCTCCATTGGGGGCTCTTTGACACCATGCCACCATTTTGATCCATTGTAAACGGAGCCTGGAACGGTGGCGCCCAGTTAATGTGATCAATACCAAGCTGGGGATGGTAATTCTCGCTTGGGTTTTTCATGACGATGATTGGTCGGGAGAATCTGTAGTGCTTCGCATCATTGTGATAGTGGAAATTCACCGGGAACCGGGTGAGCGTCTCAAAAGTCTGTCGAGACGTAGCCTGGAGCATGAACGCCGCACGCATCGCATCTGCGAAGTACGACTCGCCTCCAGTAACCGTGTTTTCTACACAATGAAGGAACTGAAGTCCAGGCGGGGATTCAAAGTATAGTAGGTCCATGTGCAAGCCAAGATCTAAGCTCGTGTAGCTATTGACTTCGTTAGCCTGTTGGTTTCATTCTGAGAGACAAAAGGAAAGAAACATACGCAATATTCTTTGAATTCGGAACCGACTTCACGGTCCATGTATCACCGTAGAACGTCCTCTTCAAGTTTCCAATCTTCTCTGCGAGCCCAGGCACTTGATCGACCTTCCTTCCGTCGGGAACGTTTCTAATAAAGATCAACCCGTAAAAGCTCAAATGCCTTAAAGCTTTCGCAAGTGCAACTTCATTGTTCATATAATCCTCATACTCAATCCAAAAGACCTCTTTCTCCATAATCTTCTTGTCCCAGTAGATCCTCCTAAAGTCCGACATGTTGGACTTGACAGACGCAATCGGCGTAGAGGAGTTTTTTAGAAATTCACCATCGTAGAAACTCCAATGGTATCCATTTTGTGTATTTTCCTCGACAGCGCTCTTTGCAAGCTTGTGACTCCATTCAATCTTGAGCCTTCCATCTGCTACCCTTGCCCGGCGAGGATAGATTTCGGTCGGTATATCAGAAGTGGTAAAGAGCTTTTGCTGCGTAGACGGATCGACGCAAGTATTGCAGGTGCAGGAATCGCGAAGGAAGACATTGTCGAAGAGGAATGGTTGGCCATCGATATTGACTTTAAGCGACTTAGTTGCTGGAAGCTCTCCGTGTGCCAGAACGTCCTTGAACTGGAAGACTGGGATTTCTAATGCGACTTTTTTCGGGTCCTCTGCTATGTTGGATAACTGTCGTGTTGGAAAGTTGAAGTTGCTCGGTTGAACCTTGAACACATTCCTCGGGTTCGGTGATCGGTACGGTTGTGATAGAGGCCGAGACGACAGACACCGCTTTGAAGCTGAAGATACCCGCGTCGTGAATGAAGCCTTACTTCGACTGGTGCAGCGAATCGCAGAACGAAGTGTGGATGCCATTGTGAAAGCTCCGTCGAACGCGAAACTTGAATTCAAGGTGCAGAAAAAAAGCGACCAATCACCAGACGTCGTCGAGAAACTCTGTCTGCAAGTGCCGAGGTTCTTTGCGTTGAAGCTACCACACAGCTTCGTTCAATTGAATTGGAGAAGGATTGAAGTTAAAACTTCGACGATATCCCTCCCCCAGATTCTCGTCCTCCATCTTCCCCGCATTCGACCCCATCGGAAGGGCCATTGGGTTGGACCCTTCTCATATCAGGTCATGTCGGACTGTATCCTTTCACCCAGCGGTCGAATCCCGTCGCCCGACATAACCTCCTAACCCCTGTCGTAGACAAGGCTGAAAAAATACGACACACTCAACACGCCTGTGTTCTCTCCATGGCCAAGTTGCCACATCGTGTGAGAATTTGACAGACTACATACCGGATACACATCCATACTTGAGTGACCTATTTGAGAAGCTATGCATGGCTATAACAAACATCTAAGTATAGACGGCGATTTTGTGTAACTCAGCACTCTGAGCTCTGCGGTTGAAGAGCTAATTCAATCCCAACCAACTTGAAATATAACTTTAACGACTATAAACTATATATCATCCAGGTTTGGATCGCGATTAATATTCGGCATACCTCTTTCCAGGCAGCTATGAGTGTCACTGTCTTCCCCTCATTGGATAGCAAACCGATTTCCTATCAATACAACATGTGTGAACTCGAGTCGCAAACGGCGTTTCAATTCAGCCGTCCGCCGTGCATGCGTAATCCGGATACTCCTCAACTACAAACATCTCCCTACAAAGTATACATGATAACCCTCCACAATAATTGTATTCCTGTACGTACAGATCCTTCGGTTACAGCTTCGGTCTTATCGTCATGTGCATGGCAGCCTAGCGATTGCGACAGGCCTGTGCGAAGAATGGTTCTGAAGTATCTCCAGAGAGAGACTTGGTGTCTACGGTCTGGCAAAGCGACTAAGTTGATGAGTGCACTTATGGTCGCGGTTTATCCTACCAAATCCGGTGCCAAACATAATAGCGGGCACCGCGGGCTGCTGAAATACGCCTCTACGGCATCATTAAGCGTATTCAAAAGACTATAAAAGACCATCCATCCCGCCTATCCTTAAAGGTCCGGCTTCATCGTATGCATCGACTATATCACAAGCTACTAGATAATATATAGAACACCTACTATTGCTACTATATTTTCATATACCCTACAATACTCACACTACAATTTTTTATTATTCCCGAAGACCATCCTCAAATATTACACAATGGCCCCAGGGTTGGTAGATGCTGTTACTGGCTTTGATTATGAGCCCGACGGCAGCTGGAGCTTCCAAGACTACACCGGAGACGGAACTGCGGACCTCATCTACATCAAAACACAGAACACAGCGTCTGGCAATGTCGAAGTGCACGTTGCCACTAGCGAGTCCAACTACAAGACTTTCGTCCTCCGCATACCCACTGCCTTCAAACTTAATTCCCCGGGCAGTGGAACATGGCTCACAGGATATTACACTGGTGGGCCCAAGCCAGATCTAATTTATATTAAGACCAGAGGCACCACTTCAAACTCCACAGAGGTTTACATTGCCGGCGGATCCTCGGATTACCAAACGGTGACCTTACACACCACTACGACCTACCCGGAAGCAGAATCTAATTACGGAACTTGGACTCTAGCCGATTTCAACGGCGACGGAATACTCGACCTCATCTATATTAGATCTAACCTTACCTGGTCAGCCAAAGTGATGCTTTGGGTTGCCAGCGGAGCCTCCAATTTCCGGGACGTAATATATGACAATTCAACTGGCATACAGAATATCAGCACTGGTCTCTGGGGCGTCACCAAGAATGCTACCACCAATAAACTTGATGTCATTTGGTTAAACAACGGGTTTACCGCGTCTGGAAAAGTAGAGGTCTTTGTACTCCCCGGCGCCGACAATTATCAGCGGTGGAATAGAGCCGTTCCGTCTATTTTTGGGACAGACTACTATAACCCCCCGGCATCTAGCTATCTCATTGCACAGTATAAGGCCGGGCTTCCATTTTGCCTTGTGCAGGTCAATTGGAAGGATACCGCTTCTAAGAAGACGGAGCTACACGTTGTCAACATGACACCGTTTAGCTTTGGCGGTGCGACCAAGCTTCTTCCCGGGGTACTTGAGGGCGCTAAAGAGGCTCAAAGTAGCGTATAGGATCAATTTTGAATCTAGAAAATGCGTCTAAACTGGGCTGCAGACACGGAGTGGGTCTTTTTAAGTTTTGTTTTGTTCGTTAAGGCACTCATGTATAAGGAAACATCCATAAAATTTCCCATAGGATACACAATTATTTTACGATAGCTAGTGGAAACAAATCTCATTCAGGTATTTCAGTGCAAAATTAACCATTCAATCCAAACTTTTACCTATCGCCGGGCTATACTTCAAACTTCAGCGCCACCAAGTACAAATTCACGCGATATTAAAAGTAACCACGCACATGCACGATGCACCGATCGTAATTACTAGAATTAAACAAGCCCCAAATGCACCGATACTAGGCTCTTGCAAATTAAGGCTTGCGATATCAACCCCCCAATTCGTATCATACTACCTTATTTACCATCCTCCACCTTCTTGATATCCAGTTTCGACATGCTCGCATTTCCAAACCCTATCCACCCCTTAAACTCGTCTGCAAACTTGACAGCAGCTTTCAAGTAGAGATTATATTTCTTGTCATTCGGATCCCCAGCCCCAAAGAGTTTCTCAAACTCTTCCAAAGATCGTAGAACTATATGGATGCCCCGGTTAGCCTTTCTAAGGTCATAAATACAATCTGTGGGGTAGGTTGATGCTCACTTTTAACATAATGTGAATCATACTTGTGTTCACCTTCCAATGCCTTCTTCTTAACGTAATCCCAATCCTTATTCCCGATGTCATAGTCCTCGATAAACCAATCTTTGATCGTAGGTTTACATTGTGACAAATAAACTTGTACCATAAGGACCATATGGGCCATAACCAAATGCCAGGTCTGCTGCGTATCCACATATGAGAGAATAATCCTCAAAGCATGCGCAGTAGTAACCGTATGCGCCAAGAAGAAATCATACTGTGGATCCGCGACCTTATGGGCAGTGGTAAACAGCATAACGGAAGCCTCGACCTGCTTTTGGAAAGCTGCTAAGAGTGCCGCTGGTTCTTTTTCGATCACATAGGTGTAGAATGCAAACCAAGGTGGGTTTTCTTCGAGGATCTTCTCAGGGTGGCCCATGCCGTTTTTGGAGCAGATGTCGTCGTAGTCCCGGTTATCGAAGACCTTGTCGAGGATTTCGCGGATGTCGTTGGTGGTGATGAAGGGGAGTGGGGGGTAGGGGTTGTCGGAGAATTGGTGGACTTTGTTGTAGGATGCAGCAGCCATGGCGAGGGTCTCCATTGCTAAACCTTTGTCTTCAAACTCAAGGGCATATCCGAGGTGGATGAGGGGGTGGCCAACTATATAACCTTTATATCAGCATATTTTGGAGAATCGAGATTACTAGACACTCAAAACATACGCCCTTCTGTGAGACCGAATAGCAGCTGGTGGTTGTCCCACTCATCTCCTCCTTCGTCAACATGCTTGTCAGTCAAGAAGTGCCACAAGGTAGCTTTCCAATCGTGACCTCGTTGTTCCATTTCATCCTCGAAGAAATTGAGGTATGCTCGTTGGTACCTGGCAAAAAAAGTTAGCAATGGGTCTATTTTCCTGAATTCATAGATTGTTTATTGAGAGGAGCGCACTTCTTGTCGCCTAGATGGGCCCTCCAATTGTCGGGGTCTATCTCCTCAGGTGAATCCTGCCATTGTTCGAGTTCTTTTGATTCTGCTTCGTAGATATCATGTAAATGTTCTTTACTCCCACCGAAAACGTACGCTGACGCCAAGATCTACATATTTGAACAATCCAGGAATTAGTAAGTGGTGATAGACCAATACTACGCGGAATCGGTGTTACTAACGTAGGGCAAATGGTTATGATATTGCAAATCATGATAGAAGATTGAATGATCATGGTGATTGAGCTTTAGCAAATGGGTGAATCTCCGATATCTCGGGTCTGCGGCTGGGTCGGCTGTGATTACATCCGCTGGCTTGAAGATTTGCTCCCCTTTACTGGAAGGACCAGACCACGAGGACCCCATGTTGAGGATAATCTGATCTCTGGGATGAAGTTTTGGTACTTGGTTCGAATGCTCGACTACGGCGCTCAAGCCTCGGTGAAGGAGTGTCGCTTGGACTAAGAGGTTTGGAAGAATGCTTAGACGCATGTTTGGCAGATTTATTGACTGACGAGAATAAATTCTGAAGAAATGTCGAGACAGAATCATACGATTCCTTCCCCAAAGGAACTTTAAGAGGAGAAAGAAAACGTACTTAGATTCGGCTCCCTCCGTAGAGTGAAGTCGTCATAACCAAATTCTCATACTTCTCCAGGCCGCTTTTTAAGATATTATGGGCTGAGGAATCACGTAAACCTGATCGTTTCGCTGGCTGGACTATACTAATTGGTCCAGAGACATATACTAACCCCACAGCTATGCATATATCTGTGACGTCTCTGAATCCCCAATGCTGGTTAGGGTAGAAGGATTGTTGAATCTCAGGCTTCGTCACGATTTGTTGAATGTCGCCGCGACTTGGCGGACTTTCTGGATGTGGGAATTCTTTATTAAAAACCACCAGATTGGTTTCTTCCGAATTTTTTCTTCTTCCCCACAACTTCTTCCTCCCAAGACTTCACCAGAGTTGTTGCCAATCGATAAGAGGCTTGATGCCGGATCCGCTGTACTTCTGCGAACTACTCCCGAATATCAAGCAAGTTTCCGTCAGTATCGAAAGTCAAGATGGCGAAATCCCGACCTCCGTTGGGCTCCATCCCTCAAAACGTGCCTTGACCATACAGTACGGGCCTCGAACCACTCGTATTATGCTGCCGACACCAATCGACTCTCCATCGATTACGCTCGCTCCAGCAACAACGTACCGACTTTCAGCGTCACAAGCATACCTCTCTTCGGGTGAATATGAGACTCTTTCAAGCCCAGTACAAGATCCCTGGGAGGCATCGTTTGTGTTTCCAGAATGCTCACTCCGTTGTATCGCCTGTACTACGGCGATCATCCCGGGGAGCCGGATCCGGAAATGGAAGAATCTCCCTTCGGAACACTGGGCTGATATGATGGATCTCTGGCACTGTCACAAACCCCACAACAAGGACGGGAATTCAGAAGGAAGCAGATATTCCGGTGTAGGGAGGATAGTAGCGGAAAGTGCGGTAGGACTTGTGGATCCAATGTACTTCCTTCTTCGCAGAGACGACTGTGAAAACATTGCTTTTGAGGTAAGGATATATTTTCATACGTGTGTACCCAACCTACACGGCCCAGAGAGTGGGTGGACGGCAAGAAGGTGATCAAGTCATACGACTTTTGCGTATACTATCAATACTTTACATCACCGATACATTCGTCCTAGACGGACCCCACCATACCAAGTTTCACATACACCTTAGCTAAAACTCCCGTTCGTTTCTTACAATTTGGATGTGAGAACCCTCACCAGAGTGGTTCTTTCGGATATTTCGTTTGGGATGGCGGGCGGTTCCCTGGCTTTGGTGGGAGGCCTGGGTGGCCGTATCCTGTTTCGCCTCCTGTGACTTTGAAATTCGCTGGAGGACCCTATATGATACGGGACATGCTTCCCTTTCGCTTTATTATGCACCTTTTTCGTGGATAAAAGCTGACTCTGAAAATAGCAAACAAGACCCAACGAGGCCGAGACAGTGACTTGTCAAATCTGTAACGTTCCGCTCGGAATCGTCGATGCAAAGGCGGATGGAATCAGGCTCATGAAATGGTCGCTATCTCTGGGATCCGGATCGTTCAAGGCAAACGGCGACGAGATGTTGGATAGTTACACCCTTTCACAATGGTTATCTGCGCACCTGCAGTCTCTAGTCGATAACACTGGGCAGCGAAAGTTTCTTGTCAAACCAGGCGCGAGTATCCTATCGCAACAGCACATGGATGGGTCTGGGAAACGGGCGGAGGAAGCATGCGAGGGCGCGCATATTTGGGTGTTTAATCCGAATACATTGATCACGAGGTCACAAAAACCGACACCGACTCGAGCAGTTAAGGTTTATTACCAAACGGTTACATCAAAGAAAGATGTAGATAAATTAGGCGATATTGAGACCTTGTATCTACCCCAGGCCGTATACGATCGATTCAGGCGGTTACTAGAAGAAAGCAATGCGAGTTTGCCGGAGGACTTGCGGATTTGGGCTGGAAGCTGGAGAGGAGGATGGCTGGAGAGGTTTTAACATTGAATATCCCGACAAATAATATCGTTACTTCATCTCACGGTTATGCACGAACCCGGAATCCCAGGATGGATATCGTAGGCTAGGTACTCCGGCGTATTTCCGGTTCCGTAAACCTAGATCATACCGATGCGACGAAAGGAAAGCCCGCTTCTAGCAAAGTATGGATACATGGTCTAGTGAATACATGGGCCGTTACACTGTGTTAGATAAGTAGTTTGGTTAGATGCCAATATTAACATAATGAACCCGAAAGTTTCAAAAGTGAAGTCTATAAAGATACGGCTCCTCCCACATGAAAGCATATACCTAGCTGAGAATCGAATCTATACGCGTATACGAGATATCAATATCTCCAGGCGTCAGAACGCAGCTCACTATCCATACAAAAAAAAAACGGTGCTACCAAGCTCGCGGTTTTTAACAGCGAAAGATAGGTTTCTGAGTTAACGAGTTTAGACTGGGCTTCTTGGTGTTCCTGCAAGCAGTACGGACCAACCCCTGCACCTTGCTTGCTTGCTCTCTCTGTTGCAAAACTCACGTACAAAATTTAGTGTCTCCAACTACGCCCCATCTCCCACCACCCCTCCAATCACACGACAATCCTTGTCCGGACCCTCCATCCCACTCCATTCGTGGAGGCGACCCTCAATCCTCCCTCAATCCCTCCTCTTCCTCCCCCAAAATGGGTATCGACCTCGCCCTCTCCCGGGTCCTCAAGCTGATCCCTTCCTCCAGTCTCGCGTGGCGAGCACTCCATGTCGCAGGCACCAATGGCAAGGGTTCCGTTTGCGCATATCTCTCCTCCGCCCTGACTTCCAGCGGCATCCGTACCGGCCGATTCACATCACCACATTTGGTCGACAGGTGGGATTCTATTTCCCTCAATGACAAGAGTGTGGACTCGACACTATTCCATGAAACCGAAGCCCTCGTTAAAAAGCGGAATCAAGATGGGAACATCGGAGCCACGGAGTTCGAACTTTTGACTGCAACTGCTTTTGAGATATTTAGCAAGGAGAAAGTGGAATTGGCTGTTGTCGAGGTTGGACTTGGGGGGAGACTTGATGCAACGAATGTTATCAAAGATCCCCTTGTCACGGTTTTGACAAAGATTGGGATGGACCATGTCGATCTCTTGGGAGATACGATTGAGAAGATTGCAAGAGAGAAAGCCGGAATAATGAAGCCTGGTGCAGCATGTGTGGTTGATGCTTCGAATCAAGAGGGTGCTTTGAAGGTTATTGAAGAAGTGAAGGAGGAGGTTGGCGCCGGTGAGGTTATCCTTGCTGCCCCAGAGATTGATGATGTGGAGGATGTTCCTGCCAGCGGAGACGCCCCAGCACCTATGCTGTCGACAATCCCAAATACCGTCAGGATCAGGACGCCAACATTTGGATTACAGTCTTATACACCTTCGTTACTGGGGAAATACCAGCACTCGAACCTTGCCTGTGCCATTCACGCACTTTCAGTAGCCGCTAAGTCGTACCCACAGATTACAGCTGAAACGGTCAAGAAGGGTGTATCGGAAGCGAAGAACCCGGGTAGACTACAATGGATCACTGTCAAATCGTCGATAGGCAAGAAGCAAGAAATGATTATCGATGGTGCACACAATCCCGAAGCTGCAGTGGCTCTCGGACAGTTTGTGGACGAGAATCTTAGGGCAAGGATTCAACAGCGAAACGTCACCTGGGTTGTCGGTATCAGCCATGGTAAAGACGCAAATGGCATCCTCAAGGAATTCTTGAAGGAGGGCGATGTTGTCAGCACTGTGGAGTTCGGACCAGTTGATGGAATGCCATGGGTTAAGGCCGAAGAATCCGCTCTGTTGGCCAAAGAAGCTGAGAAGCTAGTTGGCCCCAAGGGATTGGTCAGGAGCTGGGGATCTGATTTGAAGGGAGCTGTGCAGTGGAGTTGTGAGGTTGGTTGCGAAGGGCCGATTGTGATTGCTGGAAGCTTGTAAGTTCAATCCTTCCGAATAACTCTCACCCCCGAACTTCTACTAACACTTGAAACTAGATATCTCGCCGGCGATGTTACGAGGTTAAGCAAGATCTTGTAAATACTATCCCAAAGTTGGGGTTGATTTCTACCTGTTATCGTCAGGATCTCATTTTTGTCAACGGTTTCTTCATGCATTTCTGAGTATTGGCGTTTGCGAGCATCTTCCTATGTTTGAGACCATCTCCTCTCACTTGGTTTTGGTTGTAGTACCACCTCACTCTGTATTCGAGGGTCTGTCACGCTCATCATCATCACTATTACTACTGCTATGGTTAGTATTTCATATACACGATGATACCCACTATCATCTCTCCTCAATATTCCCATCAATTGATCAAGCGTGGATACAATTATTTCTGCGTGTAAGTTTACCGATACTACTACTATACGAGCCGAGAAGACTCGTACAATGGTGGGTCACACGAGCCGGTATTATATATATCAGGATCTAGCCTGGTCACGTACCACTGACTGTAGAGATTTACCACTCTTGCTCTCTCCATCCATCGATACTAAACAACCTCTTCCCTGTAAAACCACTATTCATATTGACACATAACTCCAGAGCTCTCTTTCCTCAACACGCTCTAAGGCAAGCCTGCAAGAACAGATGGCGTTTCGAAACCATAATCACACATGTACACAGTCTATTTTTACAAACACGAAACTCCAACAGTCGGAGGAAAAGTTGGGGACGTGAGACGCCCAGGATTGCTTGGTAAGTTAGCCGCAATCACAACCACATCTGTGCCAACAAGATGCATTCACTAAGGCCAGAAAAACATCGTGGAAGTGGGTTACACAATCAAGCCATCGTTAGGATAATAATTCGGAGGACCCCTTTAAGCTCCCCAGATACACCAAGTGAGATTGTTTGCCTTCCTGTGGGGTTTATATTGGGTAACAGGTTAACGTTGTAAGTTGTCGTAATCCGATAGCGCTTGCCCTTGTCCTTGCAAGCTCGTTGACAGTATTGTACATCATATATTGCAACTGCTATGTGGACACTTTGTCATGAATTCCAGCGTACTTGTAGATATACTTCAGCCATCCCTTAAGAACCATGTAAATCAACTGTCATTCCTTTGCCTTCAAAATTGCGCAGCTAGTACTGTAGAACTGCCTCGAAAGCAGCCATCCGCAAAGGGTTTGAACAATAACGTTTGCGAAACTGTGTTGCCTCACAGCTGCGTACATACCACCACTAATACGAACCTACTGTGAGGACGGACTGGCGAGGCTGTGGGCCACAACTGCATCCCGATCCTGTCCTTGACACACGTAAACCCATCCCAGAATTCCCAGAAGTCCCGATCAGAATCCTTTTCCTTTCAAATACCCTCGCTTTCTCCTTATTCTCACTCTACGTCGAGAACTGGTGGGTCACGTTGGAAGAGAGGCCGCATCATCAGCGTTCGTTTGCTCGCATCTCGAATTCCCGTTTGTGGCGTGGGCTGGGCGACAGGCATTACGAACACGACTACTCCAAGCCCGCCTATCGATACCCGTAGTGCACCCCAGCTAACCCAGCTTCAAGGGAAACTCATCCAGTATCCCATCTCCTCTTCATCACACTTCACACCAAAACCATCATCACCGAAATAGTCACCTCTTCGATACCGGAATTTAACTCCCCAAAGCTGGCGTCAGGGAGTGCACAACCGTCAAGATGAGGCTGCTGCGAAGCCTACCGTTCCTGGTAGCGCTGTTGGGTGTCACGCCGGACCATGTCCAGGCCGGCGGGAAGGTCACCGTCAAGAAGACGAGTTTTTCGAGTATGCCGCAGGAGTACTTTTACTTTGAAGATAGTCCCGTAAGCTATTTTATCCTGATGATCTTTGGATTGCGGTTTCTCGTTGGGGAGACGTGTGTAAGCTTATAGTTGGCTAACATGGGTTGTCATTCCTGTGTGCGTACAGTGTATCCTGAGTTTCGACCAAATGCATGGCGTCGTCTACAGATCTGACGATAGCGGAGCAACCTGGGAAGCTGTCTCGGAGGGCAAGGGGAAGGCCTACGACATGTATCAGCACCCGTTCGATAATAACAAGGCATATATCCTCACACTCGGCGATAAACATTACAAAACGGATGATCGGGGCAAGACATGGCAGGAGTGGGATTCGATAGACATCCCTAGTAACCGTCAAGCTCCATTACCGTCACTGAACTTTCACTCTGGAAAGGGAAAATCGGACTACGTCATTCTGTTGGCACAAGTTTGTGAAGATGGATTCGACTTTGAACTTGGAGATTGCAGACAAAGGGTCAGTCTAGGACGCTATCACGGTGGAAATGGTAACCAGTGCTAATTGGAACGTTTGTTTAGGCATACTACACGAAAGACAACTTCAAGACAAAACCAATCAAGCTGCTTGACGACACCCATGGCTGCACGTTCGCTCAATCTACAAAACAATTCGACGCTGCTTCCGATGACACTGTTCTCTGTATTGTTGAAGGCTCGAATATGTATTCTTCGAGCAAGCGCCGTATCTATGTTTCCGACAATTACTTCAAAAATGGCCTTGACGGTGCTACGGAACCGAAGTTGGATGGACAGAGTACATATCAGGGTATTACCGGTGTCGCTGTGGTCCAGAAGTTCTTGATTGTCGCGGTTAAGAGTTCCGGAACTTCCGAGATGGCATTGTAAGATTTTGCAGCATGGTATCTAGTAGTCCCTTTGATCGCTAACTAGTGGAATAGGTTTATAAGTACCAACGCCAAAGACTGGGATAGAGCGGAATTCCCAAGCGACCATGGCAAGGTAGAGGAGGACGCTTACACGATCCTCGAATCCATGCCGGCCAGCTTGCAAGTCGATGTTTTGACGACAAAGGCGACACACCCCGTTGGATCCATGTTCGCAAGTAATTCCCGTGGTACACAGTTCGTGCGAATCCTACCAAACACCAATCGTAACTCTAGGGGCCTGGTCGACTGGGAGCCTGTTGCAAATATTGAGGGTATCATTCTCGCAAATATTGTGGCAAACGCGGCACAGCTATCCGAGTCTCGCGGAGGTGTCAAGAAAATCCAGTCGAGAATCTCATTTGATAACGGTAGAACATGGAAGGGACTTAAGGTTGATGGTAAGGAATTACATCTTCACTCAGTCTCCGACCTTAACAACCTTGGCCGCGTGTACTCGAGCCCAGCACCCGGGATGGTGATGGGTATCGGAAACGCAGGAGAGTACCTTGGAGATCCTGTTGACGGAAACCTTTATGTCTCCGACGACGCCGGATTGACCTGGACCATGGCGCGAGAGGGGCCCCACAAATACGAATTCGGTGACCAAGGCTCGATTTTCGTTGCTGTCAAGGACGAAAAGACAGACAAAATCATCTACTCCTTGGATCATGGCAAAACATGGGAGAACGTCGATCTTGGTATGACTATTACCCCAGTACTTTTGACAACGACCCCGGATAGCACCTCCACGAAGTTCACGATGGTCGCAGTTGGACCAGCGGATGATGATAACAAGACCCGTTATATTTTCTATTTCGATTTCTCTGATATCCGGAGCCGAACTTGCAAGGAAGATAAGTCCGGAAAGGGAGACTTTGAGAAGTGGTATGCCCGTGTGGACGAAAAAGGCGACCCGGATTGTCTTCTCGGACACAAGCAATTCTTCTGGAGAAGAAAGAAGGATGCAGATTGCTTCGTCAACAACTTATACAAAGAACAAGAACCTGAGCGCGAAGTTTGCAAATGCACTTCAGAGGACTACGAGTGTGACATCAACTTCGTCAGAGAGAACGGTCAACCAGGAGACAAATGCATACCAAAGAAGCTCAAATACGACGACAAAGGCAAATGTTCCAAACCATCAGACACATTCAAGGGCCCCAGCGGATACCGC
Organism: Arthrobotrys sinensis; assembly: GCA_036971225.1. NCBI lineage: Eukaryota > Fungi > Ascomycota > Orbiliomycetes > Orbiliales > Orbiliaceae > Arthrobotrys > Arthrobotrys sinensis. The sequence goes on along the minus strand of JAJTTV010000011.1, from coordinate 856,991 downwards.
CTTATTCCTGGCGATAACTGCGACAAAGATGGTGGAGAAAACTTGGAAAAAGAGACAGATCGTGCATGCAGCGATCGTGAGTACCCTGGCCCTCTGTTCAATGTTGTGTGATTCTAACGACTGGATAGTTTCTACGCCGGCTCCTTCCACAGGCAAGGTTAAACATACTACCAAAGAGTTCGATGGTGATATGTACCTCGAGCAATTCTACATTGAGCGCTCAGATACGTCTACCGGCGATGATGAGGTTAGTGCCCCCAGTGCAACCCTGGAATGTTTCCCGTAGCTAATAATGAACGAATAGACTGTCATTATGCGAAATAGAAAGGGTGTCTGGATTACCTACAACCAAGGAGAGAAGTGGGAACAGCCTTCCAAGTTCGAGGGCAAAGAGATCGTTGCCATTTATCCTGATCCCTGGAATAAAGATCACGTTTATTTCCTCACTCCTTCAGACGAAGTATTTTACACCCGTGATCGCGGTAAAACTTTCAAGACTTTCAAGGCTCCTGGTCCCCCTAACGGAATAGGCCTCGATGTCCTCAACTTCCACCCACTCCGCAAGGACTCTATGATCTGGACTTCCCACAAGGATTGCCCCGGCACCGACTGCCACGCTGTTGCCTACTACACCACTGATGGAGGCGACACCTGGAAGTCTTTGCTTAGCTACGTCAGATACTGCCGGTGGATTGCGAACTCTTACATGAAGAAGAAGAACCTTGACGACAATATGATTTTCTGCGAGCGATACGCTAAGGATGACGTCAAGAATGGCGCATTGGAGCTTGTTACTAGCGACTCCTTCTTCACTCAGCAAAAAGTCGAATTCTCTGGTATCAAGGGCTTTGCGACCATGGAAGAGTTTATCAATGTCGCGGTTGTAGACGAAAAGAAGAATACCTTGAAGGTCGTCGCTTCCTTGGATGGCAAGAAATTCGCTGAAGCGAACTTCCCCCGCGGATTTGAGGTCCCTCATCAACATGCCTACACTGTCTTGGAAAGTATCACACATGCAGTATTTCTCCACGTCACAGTTAATGACTCGCCTGGCAAAGAGTATGGCGCGATCTTGAAGTCGAATTCTAATGGTACCGACTACATCATGGCCTGCCCCAATGTCAATCGCGACGAACAAGGCTACGTTGACTTTGAGAGGATGCAAGGACTCGAGGGAGTTTCGCTTGCGAATGTTGTTATTAATACTAAAGAAGTTGACTCTGGCGCTGCGAAGAAGTATAAAACAAAGATTACGCATAATGATGGTGGCATCTGGACTTATATCCCAGCTCCGAAGGAAGACTCGAAGGGAGAACGATTCTCGTGCACTTCTAGCGACGTAAGTGATATATTAACCCAGAGCCTAAAACTTGTCGATTTGCTAACCAGCTTTTAGCTCGAGAAATGTTCCTTAAACCTCCACGGATACACTGAGAGGGCAGATAAGCGACATACCTACTCCTCCGCCAGCGCCGTTGGGTTGATGCTGGCTGTTGGCAATGTTGGCCCTGAGTTGACACCCATGAAGAATGGTGACACATTCCTCACAAGGGACGGAGGTATTAGCTGGGTTGAAATCCACAAGGGCTCCTTCATGTGGGAATTCGGTGACCAGGGATCAATTATCGTGATTGTGAAGCAAAACGAGCCCACCAAGTCGGTTCTTTACACCCTCGACGAAGGCTCCAAATGGGAGGAGTATACCTTCAGTGAAACAGCTGTCAACGTCTTTGATATCTCCAGCGTGCCATCCGACACCAGCAGGAAATTTATCGTCTGGGCGAAGGAGAATGGTGCCGATAAGTTCACTGCAACAACGATCGATTTCAGTGGCTTGACAGACAAGCAATGTGTTTTGGACCCTAAGAATCCAGATGATGATGACTTCGAATACTGGAAGTCATCTCACCCGAACACAGATGATCACTGTTTGTTTGGCCATCAGTCCCAATACGCTCGCAAAATCCCTTCACATTTGTGCTACATCGGACGACGAATTCCCCAGCCTCATCATACATTCGAAAACTGCACCTGCACACGAAACGATTATGAATGCGATTTCAACTACGAAATTGCAAACGATGGTTCATGCCAATTGGTTCCTGGGTTGTCACCTCCAGATCACAGCCAATCTTGCATCGACAATCCGGATCAGTGGCAGTGGTTCGAAGCCACCGGATACAGGAGGATTCCTCTTACCACTTGCAAAGACGGGGTGGCTCTTGACGTTTCCCGCTCACATAGCTGTCCAGGAAAGGAGGGAGAGTGGCAGAAGAACAGGAGCGGCGGTATTGGAGCTGTGGGAATTTTCTTCCTCACTCTCCTTTCACTCTGCATGGCTGGTGTTATCGGATATATTCTTTTCCAGCGATGGCCTGGCAAGCTCGGGTATGTCGTTCCCCATTTCTCTAATGTTGTAGTATATCATACACTAACTGAATTTATAGTGCTATTCGTCTTGGAGACGACCGACCACGCGAACAATCGCCGTTTATCAAGTATCCGGTTATGGTCTTGTCTGCCATCGTTGCCGTTATAGCTATTATCCCTAGCGTCGTAGGGGTCTTGTACTCGGCTATTGCGTCCAGACTACAGAGGCGGCCGAGGTATACCACCCGAGGCTCATTCGCTCGGGGCGACTACAATAACTACGATAACGTTGACAATGATGAGGGTGAGCTGTTGGGAGAAGACTCAGACGAGGAGGTATAAACTTTCTTCTACACAAAAAGCGGATTTTGTGATTTTACCAACTTTCGATATCAGCGGGTTGAAAAACTGTCTGTTCATGATAACTCGTCAGAACAGTCATTTTTGATATTAACCTTCGGGCGGTTTTTGGATGAGTGTTGATTTTCAAGCCTGTATATTCATATTCCTATTCTTTGAGGCTCCCTTTTTTCCTTGCCTGCCGATTGCTTGATCTGTTTTTTCATACTTCCAGGAGGTTTATATAGGATTATCTTTTCTTATCAAAAGGCTCTATTCTTTCTTTTTCGTCGCTGGTTCAACTCTCTCCTTTCCTTAGTATTATTAGATGGCAAATTGAATTGGTTCGGGATGGGTGAGCCCTAGTTCTCGGAGCTTCGTTCTTAAGTTTTGGCTTAGATTCAATTCGAATATATATAAGTCGCCACTTTATATTGTACAGTATTTTTACCACCATGCTACGACGCCCAGCCCACTCTGATAGCAGGATCCCTATCGACATTCTTGTTAGCTGAAACCCTTGATATACCTGACGCACGTGCTGCACTTACAATTAGCTTATAAGGCGGCTTCATATCCGCATCGGCCAATGAATCCCTTAACGCTGGGTCGACGGGCGTATTATCCGTAAACTCCTCCTCCTCGACCCGGAACCTCACCGTTTCATTCTTATCAAAGAAAAGCTCATCGCCATCCTCTGTTCTCCACACCCACACCTGCTCGTTATGATCAAACACGCTTCCTTCGAATAAGTAATCCTTCGGCAAGAAAATTTCATCAAAGAAGTCTAATCGCACGTGGATTCCATTCGGGGTGGAATTTGCTATTCGACCGGTGATGACCTCGCCTTTGAAAGGACGGAAGACTATTAGGCGGAATTCGACGTTGATGTTTACGTCGCCTGTACCGGAGCCGATGAGGCCGTCGGAGGATTTAAGGATGTCGTAGAGGCAGATTGCAAGGCCAACTTTGTGGATTACTTTGTTGGCGTAGCGGGTATTGATTTGGTCTTCGAGCGCTTGACGGGTGGGGATGGTGAAGGAGGTAGGTTGGATGGTGATGAGGTCGCTGAGGCGGGTCTATAGAAACTTTGTTAGTGGTGATTGGAGACGATAGTATGGTTAAAGGAGCTTACGAGGATGAACATCTCTTAACCCTGGTGAATGATAGCGGCCTCGTAGGGTTTGCGCGAATGAAGTCTGGTTGAGAGACGTTTGGTGATGGTTGTTCACATTTCTGCGACAAGTTGGTGGAAATTTTGAAGGCGAGTTGAATGCGCTAAAGCCGACTCAGTGAAGTTTGACTCAATTTTGAGGAGCCGCAAACCACACTCTATTTGCAGTACCCAACACTATCATGCATCACGAAATCATATGATCTCATGTCGATGTTTTTGAATAGCTTCAAATGTAAATTCACCTGACTGATGACCTTGAAGCTAATGAGACGGTATGTCAGGCATTACCCCGCCATTCTTTCAGCCTCAACCGTGTGGCGCCCGAGATTGGCGAGAAACACCGAAATATAGTTCATGGCTTGTTAATTCTCCCCAGGAAGGTTCGCCGTTTAGTCTCATCAGATGTTTCCTCCGTTCGGCACGGTACATTAATACTAGCACAGTATCAGAATATCAAGGATACAAATTAATATTATACGAGGACCTTAGGCTCGCTATTCTGGTCTATCTGCCGACGTTAGCGACCACGCTTCGAATGTGATCTACAATATCCAATTTCTCGATAGGTACGGAATTAGAACCCATCCATGTTGCACGTTTCACGACCGAAGTTAACATGCTCCTTTTGCATTTGGCAAAATACGGAAAGTATAAGTGTTAGATTTATTATAACTCATGGTTGTTATCTGGGGTTTTTGAGACGAAAATACGTGCTTTGTGCAGCCAAATTTATAATAATAAACTACAAATGACCGGGCGGCTGAAAAACGGTTCACGGCATATATGTAATCTCTGATATTGTTTAATTCATTTGATATCTGATGAAATTCATTTACAACTCCAGGAGTTTATTTCGATATTTCAACCCCTCTTTCAAACTCCGTAGACGGGTCTGTGCCTTGCACCTTGCCTTCTGCCCCTCTGCATCGCAGCGGCGTTTGGACCCCTTTGGCTGCGTGCGTCCGTGTGAAGGTGGAAAGGAACCGAGATTTCTAGCCGCTCTCGTTTCGAGACATGCATTGGCGAGATCACTGTGGGAATCGAATCGTCAGAGGCGCCCCAGTTTCTCAGGGCATCTCGTCTGTGCTTTGCATTGAACAGCTTGCAATTCTTCTTAGTCACGATTTTTTTTCTGGGCCCTTGCAGCCGGCGCGGAAGCCTATGGGTCGGCGTGCAGTTGGCATGCCGGAGTTACTGTGCAGCTGTGCTTGCTTAGTGGTTGGATCCTGATGTTATGTTATGCACTCCGAGCTCCGGACACTAGTAACTGGTTGTATGTTGGCTGGTTCCTCAAGGCACAGCTATTGCAGCGCTGCAGCTTCAGATGCTACTATCACCAACATAACCCTCCTGGCGATGATGCGCTGTCACTCGTCGGATACGGCTCAGAGCTTCGGCTGTTAGTTAGATGTCAAAATACGGAAGGACCACTCCAAGGGATTCGGTTTACCTATCCAGGGGTATCCCAACGACAGATCATCGGCCCGGACGTTCGAGGCCTAGTCTGACTGATCACTAAGATACTCTGATACAAACAGCTATCTTAGTCAGAATAAACTATCCAAACCTCAAACCTCATCTGTATTTGATAATTTGCGCCGTAGCTCCATGTATACTTACACTATTTTCTCATGATGTATTTTTCCAACCCTCCATGGGCCTGGCGCTCATCGTAAAAATTATATTAAAACTTGCATCTTGCATGCGTAAGCAGACTGCCGTACGGGGTATCGAAAAGAATATGCTAGCACGGCACAGCTTTTTTAGCTAGGCAGCGACGGGATAAAAAGAACGACGCAGCGAAACATCTTCCATCGCATGGAAAGTTGGGGGCGTTTATGCGCAAAAGAACAGATCGAGAAGGGAGGGAAGAGGGATTATCGGTCCCATGCATAGCCTGCATTGGCAGGGCCCCCTCAGCACGAATGTTGAAAGAGCGCGATTCTTTGCTCATTAAATCCATGGACGGGACCCTGGTTTTATGGGCCAAGTGATTTGAACCAAGGATTGCATCGATTGGCTGCCCGTCAAATCTTTGGTAATCCGTAATTCACGAGGGGAAAACGTGGGTGGGGTGTTGATTGGATCGCGTTCAGTCCTCTTTTTTTTTTTTCCTTTGATACTTCTCAGCCTTTGGAAATGCCTTCTGAAAAGATGAGGGTTTGAAGCTAAACTTCAGTGAGATGTTGAAATTCTCAGTGTCTTCAATCAAATTGCGCAAATGGCCCGTGTAGAATTACCGAGACCTCGCTGATTTAGATGAAAAATGATCATATGGGGTTGGAACTGAGACCTTTCCTACGCGAAAGAGCCTTCAATATTAACCCGTCGAATTTGATATCTGTGCATCGCGGGACCAGATAAGCTTTAAACATTCTCATCCACAAATCTCAAAGTCATGTGAGCCAGCAAGCCAATCCAGGGAAAGGCTCCACTCACACCGAGTTCATTCTTTTTCAAAATCGAGGCGCTTCGATTGCGAATGAGGATGGCAATGCCCCTGGGCGTTCAAAAAGTGGAGCCCCAAGTTGGCAGATGTGGACGAGGGGGGAAGACAATGCTAGGAACAGGAAGGAGAGTAGTGGACCCACTGGTTTCCTCGAGACCCACTGGTCTTAGCCTTACGAGATAACTCGGCCCAAAAGCTCAACTCCACAGAAAAAAGGTACTCCACAGCTCGGAGTTTCTTCCCCCTGTTGGTAACGTTAACTGGAGACCAGACGATGATCTCATCCCTCTTTTGACCGCGGCCAGCGGTGCAAGATTCCTAGATGGGGAGGAGTATCTTCAGGGGTAATCGAAAGCTTATGGAGGGAAAGCTGCATGCAATATTCGGATGGGTTGTTCCGTATCCGCATCCTCGAGAAAGAAAGCGAGGAGAATCACGGAATATTCTTGCTCTCCAAGCGAGAACGCAAAAGTGTTTTCCAAAAATACAGCCTTTATCGAATTCCAGTTGAGAGAGAAGCACTGACCAGGCCCGAATTCAGCTTGAAGGGCTGGGATCATGAGATGCAATTAAGCTTCTTTCGTCGGTCGAAAAAGCCACCCCTCTCAAGGAGCGAAATTAGATATTGAAAACGGCCGGCATCGTGTTGAAAACATGGGCCGAAATTTCGTGGTGCGTAACGGCCACGGCGCCCAACGGTTGAACTAAGAGACTTGATCAGCCCCGGCCTCTCGTAACCAGCCCCGCTCCTACCGAGCTCGGTCTTAAGATTTTCAATTATCAAAAGATGAACTAGACTCTCTGAAGCTATTGATCAGTAAATTCGAAGGCTATTATTCCCAGCGATTGGATAGAGGTCCCCCTTTTCTCTCGCTTCCGCTGCGTCGGAGAGCCACTTGGAAGGTTTTCCTAGCTGATACTCGTAGTAGTGATCTTAAGATCTGACATAGGAGTGTGCAAGTTCTTGAAGGCAGGAACAAGGGTGAGTTCACAGGTGGTTGGTGGTCTTGCAGTAGAGTTCGTGGAAGCTAGGATGGATTTGAAAGTTCCTCTCAACACCTAGAATGGCATCACCGAAAGCGATACGTACGAATTTACGGTCAGGATTTTGGCCTTGGTTGAATTTCTGGTTTCATTGGATTATTCTTCCTCTGTCCTTATTGGACGGAGAGTCTGATTTTTTTTTCGCCTTCCCTCCATATTCGTCCTCATCCCTACTCATTTTTTTGTAAGGGTAAGATTGGATAAGGAACAAAAACCCTCTCTATCGAAACTGAAAAGCAAAACTTCAAAAATCAGGCTAGCTATTTAGACAAAAAATGAAGAATGCATACGTGCCGTTGGTATCATGACTTTGGAAAAATCAAAAAGAAAGCTAAAACGGGAAAGGTTATGAAATTAAAACCAAGATAAGGAAATTAAAAAATCAACGCTCAAGATGCTGACAGCAAGATGGTTTGATGGATGGTAATCAGAGATCCCAGATGATATCAAAAAGAAATACCATCGTATATTTTCTGGCGATGGTGTTGTGAATCTGAGTACGAAGGCGAACGAAGGTCTGGCTGATAAAAGAAAAACTCCAGGGCACCGGCGAAAATGTAAAAAGAAAAAGCAGATGGCCTCCCCAAACAGTAATGTGACGAAAGAATATAGTGATGTGAAAGATTTCCGTGATAATTTTTGGCAACAAAGGAAAATCATGAGGTGGGCTAAGATCAGGAGATCTTCGTGAGGAAGAGTAGGAACGATGAATGCAATATGATGATCGAGGGGATAGGAAGTTAGGCGTGACTGATCTTCTTCCAGATCTTCTTCCAACCTTTAGTAGCTGTGCCCTTCTTTTGGTTCCCAGCTGTCATCGGGCTGAGAGGTGGTACAGAAACATCAAGTGGAGAGAGAGGGCTCTCTGGCGGGCCGAGAGGGCTTCGAAGTGGTTGTTGCCAGCCGTAGATCTCATCATCATGAGCTCGAAGGTCTTTCCGAGTCAATGTCATACGTAATGTCATTTCCCGGTTGTCGAGTCTCGAGGGTATGTTGTGATTACGCGAGTTTTGGCGTGAGCTGGACTCAACCCCTCCGCTTGTAGCAGGTCGTGGTCGAAGGCCAGTATTTAGGATCTTGTCCTCCGGTTCGTCTGTAACTATCGAAACAGTTTCGACAATTTCGGACTTCTTGGTCGAAGCATCGCTGTCCTTTGTCAACGATGGAAACCCGAACTCGATAGCTTCGTCGAAATTCTGGGGAGATGCGAGATAAAGCCGTAGTTTATGTCGAGCATCAGGATCTTGCCAAAATGTTGCGTCATGCTCAAGCCCAGTCCCCACAAGGGAACCCCGCATAGAATCATAAGAAAGCGAGTGTGAGTGTGAGTGCGAACGAGTTGTCGGCGTTGAGGCAGTAAAGACAAATCCAGTGAACGATGAACGAGATTGTCTGAAGTTCTTCGTCAGAGACATTGACCTTCTCATAAGACGCCGGGACGCCATGTCGACAGGCGCCGGTGCCGCCTTCAAGGGGGTAGGTTCGAAGTTCTGCATCGGAAGGGCGAGCGAAGAGAAATCGGTTGTTGTATCCTCCACAGAACTTGATCTGGACGAAGGCCGGTCAAGAAAGTCAAGATACTTATACGATTGGTCGAAATTTGTATTCTCTTTTTCGATAGTTGTGTCGTAGATATTAATAGATGCAGACGAGTGACTGGTTAGAGTTGTCAGACTCCTGTTGGCAAAACGTGGCGGTAAAAGGTATATTGTTCGATCAGCGACGGCATCAGGGAAGAGCTCCTGGCATCGTCGTTGTAATATGTTGCGTTCTTCCTTGGAGAAATATTTCCTCTTGATCGAGTCCGGTAACCTCAGATACCACAGAGCATCGGATTCAGCAAGCAAAAGTTGAGGAGGTATTGGTGGTTTGACTTCTTCCTTCTTATTATGACTATGCGGGTGCCGTAGAACACTTAGTCTCTTATAACAGTCCGAGGAATTCGACCCGGGTCGTGCGGAGGAGGCTGTTGCGTTGGCACAGGCTAATCGATTGTTGTTCGACTTTTGGGTTAGTCGAAGCCGCTCTACGCTGCTAAAGTACTGTTATAGCCGAAGCCATCGAATATTTAGCAAACTTCGATATCCACCGAATGGGGCATACGGATTGAGACAGGTTGGCAAGAATGTACCTTTCTCCTGACTGCTTCAGGGAATCGTGAAAACTCTTCCTCATTTGAGGGATAGGTCGTAATCATAGTGACCGAGGACCCATGGGAGGACGACGATTTTCTTCTCGGTGTTTGTTGAAGGGTGTAAGAATCGAAGGGCTCGACTAGTGTTCCCGTCGAAGAGGACGATGTAAGAGGCGAAGACATGGCTTGTTATCAGGCCGGCAGGTCGATAGTATTAAGTACGAGTTCTGGTGATGAAACTCGTACTCTATCTCAGGTTCATGTACAAAGTAAATGTTTCTTTAATTATATGCAAGTGGATATGCAAGAGATAATATTTGCATCCACCTTCCTCCCAGTAATCTTCAAATCTGGTCAAGGTGCAGTCGAAACTTGTCAAACGAACCCAAAATCGAATACGTCAGAAAACAAGAGAAGGGAACTAGAATCGTGAGAAAATAAATAGTGTGCCTGTTATTATTATTGTTTGACACACGCATCAAAATCTCTAGGCGGGCCGGGAGGTATTTGTAGAAGACGGCGTGGTGGGCATAGATGCTTCTATAAACTCATCCAGAATGCAAATGCCTATTTTACCCTGTATGTGCGTTGGTAAGACGCAATTGCTGGAACCCTGCCCTGGCCTAGTCAATTGTAGGTATAACTAAGCAAATATTCAGTCGAAGGGATGTTGTAGCGAATAGGTTATAATCTGACTGCAAACGGTGCTGGTTATCGACGGCAGGTTTGGCGGATGCAAGGGGAGCGAGGGTTCTGGAGGCGTAGGAGTAGGAAGCAGGAGTAACAAAGCAGGATTTGGGGAAGATTATCAACATTTTTCTAACATCACGATGAGACAGGCCAGCAGTTTTATCACAAGTTCCTCCCACAAAGAAAAAGCAAGGGGGGATACGAACCAGGCCATCTTTGACCAAAGAGGATCCCTTGTATCTCGTTTTTGGATTGGACTTCATAACCTCTTGTCACTGGCCGGCTCGATTTTTGCGGTGGAGATGGCTGTGACTTGTCAATCACTCTCGGAGAGTTCCAGAGGGACAAGAGAAATCGTGGAAAAAGAAAAACAAAAGCGGTTACCGTTCCTGTCTTACTGAGGTACCCGTTGCGATTATCTCGCTCCCGTATTCCTTTTGGGCCTGTACACACCCCTGGCTGGACTGGCTGGACCTGACCGCTGGTTGGCCGAAGCGCGGCCTTCGCCCATGTTCTAATGCCTTGGTGTTCACGCAGGGGTTCTTTCGAAGAACATTTTCTTGGTCACATATGAGCCCTTTCCTGCTGGGCTGATAGAGGGACAGTTGGCGGCGGACCTGCTGGCAGACTTTGCGTAATAGCTCGATGGGCTGGAAGCTCCTTTTTTCCCTCTTCTGAACATGTCTTGAGAACTACTACAGAGGTTGTTTGGAGGAGGTCATATTTTGGGTGACGTTTCTTCTTTTTCCCACATCTCTGAAGGGACGGGATGGATATCCCTTGCTCAATTTCATCCCTAGCTGCGAAGGCCAGGAGGGCTGCACGAAATAGCCACAGATAGGAAGTCTAGCTTCGATCTCTCATGTCCACGCTAGCAAGATCCCAGGGATGAGAGGTCAAGAAGAGTTCAGGCCATTCCCCACACTAGAGGTCTTTCGCGCCAATTCATGGCATGTAGAATATACTCCTGCTGCTGGTATCCCCGGCCGCGTTTATGTGTATCAGTCGAAGGGTTCTGTGGTACAATCTTGAAACTGGGCGACGGTTCACAGAGAAAAAACCAATTAAGTAAACAAAGCTGTTGTTAAACGTCGGAAGGCTGCACGATGCAAGGACCAGTACTTGGCCATTGTCGACCGCACAGGTACATGATACTTGATGCAATGTTTGAGGCCCTCTCGTTAACAAAGAACCGAAGACGGGATCTCTGCCACCTTGGAGCTGTCGAGTGGGAGGCTATGAATCCAGACGTGTGATTGGCAGAGCTGTCAAAATGGAGCTGGAAATGGGTGTGCTTGACCCACTCCTCGAAAAGCCCTCGCATCTCGTCTACGACGACGGCGAATGCACCTGGAATTTTTGTTTCTTGGAAATCGAAACACCCCACCCTCAACACACAAGTTTATCGGATTTTAAATGTTTTAATTGAGACTACGGCTAAACGTGTCGGGATGTATTGCGTACCTACCCCGACGTCTATGGCCCAAGGCTGGATAAAGTACTTTAGCAGCCGCCCTCATTAGAAACGTACCCACTCTTTAGCTTGCAGCTCCAGTTCTTGCTAACACGATGCTTCGCTCGTCTGACTATTCGTGCCTCACGAATGCCGGTATGCCGGTCCTCACACAGCGCGCATAAAACCAGAGTGTAAAACCATAGCTAAACAATGAAGGCATTGCAATGTGCTGGCGAATCTTGAATGGTATTCCCCATGAAACTTTCCGGCTTTTTGCGAAAAACTGCCTGGAGACCTCCACAAAAGCTTTCAAAGTTCATCTGTGCGGAGAACTATACCAAGCCCATAGTATAGAACCATCACCCACGTGGTTGATCGATGTCCGCCACCACAATTTCAGGATAGACTGCGCATTTTTCATTTCAATAGAAGTTACGCAGATGAAAGGTTTTTTGAATCTCGAGGTGGTTGCTTGAATACGGACCGAGGATTTTCCGGAGTTGGAGTTGCCTCTGACGATCGCCCAACACGCCGTTATGACGGTTACACAGGAACAAAGTTCAACGACCTTCCGGCCGTCCCGGCCGTGTTGTTGGATATCTGAGCTCTTCGTTGCTCCGCGACGCCACTTAGGATTAGAAAGCCGTTTGGCTTAAGATCGTATGATCTCTCGTCTACTCTCACTTTTCAATTGGCCTCACCGGAGAATTCTGATAGTTTAGGTCGTATCGTAAAATCTCGATTGAATCTAGCTGATCTGATATATCTCGGCTGCCTTGAACTATCTTAAAAATGCGAGTTTTTATCGCTCATCACGCAAGCCCACACGTGGTAATTGTAAAGACCGATTAGGAGGGGAAAACGCTCCTTCATATCCCTGCGTGGATCTCATGCATAAAGAAATGACAAAAATGTGACAACGTGGAGGTCGGCGGGGAATTAAAGTCAGTCATTGTAACCTTAACTGGACTTGCTCGCCCCAGCTAGCATAGATCTCACCATTTCTGTGATAGCGTTTGGAAAATTTTGCAAGCCCACGATAATGAGGAATGATGGTGAGGCGAGGTCAAAGTATACTAGTATTGTATCGGGTCCCTTTATGCAGGAGACTCTGTTGGAATCCTACTTATTCTGGATTTCCCCTTCGATGGCTTAGAAGGCTTTTTCCATACGGAAAGAGAAGCCGACGACAATTGTGGTGCGGACCATTGATGGAAGCGAGAGAAGCAGTTTGACAGCACAGGCCTCTAGTTAAACACTAACGTTCTCTGTTGATCTCCCGGGACATCCCAGCCCCGCAGCGTTCCAAGCCAGCCACTAGGAGGGTCTAGGCCTTGGTCAATTGTCAGGAGGTGACGCTCTGTGTTGAGGGGACCTCGAACTTGCTGAATTTCTGAGCTTCCCCTATGTGATAGTATAGTTGCAATTGACAGAGCGGGATGTACGATGTGTCTAAGACATCTACATCTGCAGTCCGAGTTCGCTTGGTGAGACTCTAACGACCAGGACACCACCTGTCAAAGCCAATATATATCAGCCGCAGCAGCACAACTCCAAGATATCTATCACGGTTTTCCATATTATCATGACAGGATTTTTTGTTCCCCTGCAAGGCAACAACGGCACAGCGCAGTAAGGGCAGAAGTTTTCAACCAACGCCACAGTTCATTTTATCCTCGAAAAAACCTCAGCATGGTCTGATCCTCAGCTTCCAGGCTGAATAGCCCTCCTGCGGTCAATGGCTGACGCAGGGGTGTTGTCCCAACCTCCAACAGACACTCCATTGGCAGTCCCGATACCATTATTAGCTAGCCACGCAATACCATGGGGAAACTAGTAGGAAGGTTCTTTGGCACATGGTCTTGCGATATGCCAACTCTTGTCCAAGAAGTTTTTCCGGTAGCCACCAACATCAAATATATTAATATCGCAGGCACACTTATTAGAAGTTGTGAACACTCCCCCACAATCACCTTCATATTAAAACAATCCTAGTCAGAAGTTACGAAATCGAACATTCTATCACCCCGTCTTTCGCTTACCCATGCGCTGTAGATACGAGACAGCTCTCATGACCCAATTATAAACCTGTTCCCTCCGAGTGCGACTCTGATCTTGCTGTCGGTATTTTCCTTTGCAACTGAGCGGCTGATGGCCTTCCAAAGCTCGGCCGACACATTCAGACGAGGGAAGCAGGCACACTTATGCAGGAACGGGTTTTTCGGATATTGATCCATTTGTGAGCCCAGCATCCAGTATGCTGGGACAATTTTCTTCACAATTAATCCGTTCTTGGTGTTGCAGCTCTCTCCAACCTCGGGAACCCTTCCGAAGAGTATCAATAACCGTAGCTGAGGTAGATTCTGGAGTATCCACAAGCAAAGAGCTCTCAATTCGGCGTGACCGACATAGCCAGGGCTTTGTCCCATTAAACTTGGCCCATAGGCCCAACCCAAGAAGGATCACCGAGACTACATAGATCTAGCTCGAAGTTGCGGAACGCACAAGTGTGTTGTTTTCGACTCTTCGAGACAGTTCAGAGAAGTAGAAATTACAGCTCTTTCAGCCTGCATCGTGGCTGCCTCTATGCCGTGCGCCGCCTTCTATATTCGCCGTGTGATATAAATCCTAGCTAATATCTGAAAATCATAATAAAATTCCTAAGAAAAGATGGTGTGCCCAATAAGGAGCTTTTAGTGCAAGCCCTACTCTGACTACAACATTACAAAGCGTTTCTGTCAATATCACCACCACCAAGTCACTTGGTTTCGTGGCAATTTCCGCACCTGACATGACGAAAAATGTTTCAATATCACTGTTGTCATATCGTCCATTCACAGGCCTCCGTGTGTTGACTTAATATATCTCTCACCAAGGCCGATTTGAGACCAGTGCAGCTCTGGCACCTCGTACTCGCCAGAATATCCAGATACGAGGATGACCCCGGATCCCCAAGCTGATAGGTACATTTTCTTGCTAATCAATATCTCCCTATATTAAGATCTCACAGGTGTCGGATTTCGAATTTCGGCAAAGCAGAATGTTTTATCTCGGTTAATAAGCTTATATTATAGACGTTTCATGTCAAAAACAAGGCACTGGTACTTCGAAATCAGAAGCAGAAAGGAGGGGTAAGCATGCTGGATTCCGAAGTTACCGGCCCCGGAACCTGAAATCAGAATTCGAAAGCACAGATCAAGAACTCGATGATCCCAGCGCCGTGTATCAGGCAAATAGAGGATGTCTTGCAATGGTTACACGAGCATTTCGCTGCCGCCTGGCTATCGGATTCTAAACTTATAACAAAGGGTCTAGAATATCTTGGGAAACAAAGCTTGAAAAGTAAACAAAAATCCGAGTACCCGAGCGCGATTGTGCACCCTCGAGCCCCTCCTGTCAACAAGAAACCGGAGTTAGAGGTTCGTCTCATCGCCTTCCTCGACACATTCGCATTTGGATAAGCTGTATCACATTAAAACTCATATACTTCTTCCATTATGTATCGTACTTTAAACGTATGTTGCTATGTACACAGGAGAATATTTTACACTGGGTGGTATTGCAAAGCCGAAGCTAGCTGCTGCGCCTGATGTCTGAAACTCGAGGCTTCGGTTCGGAAATGTGGGATACACAGCGCAAATAGAGAATGCAAAACCAAGGTATTCTTTTGGCGGCTAATAGCACTCGGAGGATTCTACCGAAGGGATAGGTGATTACTAGAGTCGAGTGTGTTCTGTATAAGATAGTTCCCTGCATGACCGGCATTCGATATCGATGTTCGCCACTTTGTGCAACGTATTGTTATCCTCGTGGTCTTAATTTTTTGAATCACTCTCGAAACGGGCAAGTCACATTAAACAGGGCCAGTTTGATGTTCCTCGAGCAATTCATATTGTTCCTAGGAACTTCTAAATACTATCTCGCAAAAGCTTGTAAGACCTGAGTATCTGCATATTCTGATCAATTGATGCAAGGTTGGTTGCACAGTACCGATCTTTGCATCATCAAACGACTGGTGTTAGTAATGTGGTTTGGAGGTGGCTGGGTGCTATAGTTTAAAGTTTTGGGGTTGATTGGGATGAGTGTGTATAATTGATCTTTCATTCGAAAGAGATATTCGGAGGAAGGGTCTTCAGTTGGCACTGTGTAGGGATTGCATATTGATTACGAAAATAAGTTTTGGTCTTCTAGGATGAGGTGCTTTCCGAAGGTTAATCTCAAGGAAAGGTGATGACCATCAATCATTCGGATATTACGATGTATGTAGTCGAATCACTTTGGGACAGCCTCCAAATGATTTATAAGCTTTGCACCACTTTGATGTTTGAACTTCTTAACGAATCGGTAAAGTTCAATCCCATCATGGTCAGTTGAAAACTCTGCGTCAAAACATGTATACATGTAAATACGAGTAGCGAGGCAGTCTGTGATCAATGTAACACAAATGCAACACCTACAACACGAGGAAATCCCAGTCCTTCATGAGTGGTCATTGGTACAACTAATCGGGGCCCTCATGAGTTACTTTCATGAAGATACGTGGCGCAGATAGTACGAATTTAGGAACTATGGGATGAAGAGCTCATCATATTTGCCCTGTACTACAGAGTACGCAAGCCTAGTCAGCCGACGCCGTACGGAGATCCGAATCCACTAATATTGTGAAGGATTAAAGTTATAATTTTGAATTCGATCTGTATACGTATCTGACGTATATGTGTATCCCCAGCATTGAAACAAATCCTCATCGCAGACCCTAGGCCCCGTAGCCTGTATATGGACAGACCTTGCCCTGGTTTTATCGTCAAAGCACCAAGCCTACTACCCACTCCTTCACCGTCGGCCTACACCTTGCTCTGTGCTTTAAAACCCTCTTTCTCTGGGTCTGAGTATGTAGCTATCCGTGCATGGCTTATATCTGGCATGCCTACGTATGGATAGATCCTGCTGCGAGATGGTCTTGAAACTGCGAGAGTTCACATGTCTATGTGTTTTAGGAAGTCGTACAGGTCCCACAGCCATGAGTCTGGCGGACCGCTGCGCACTGGTAGGGAATATCGAGGTTCTGCAGCCATGTTTAAGGGACCTCAACAAGGTAGATTGTGTTAGAATTAGAATATATTCCATTTTAATTGGTATGTTTTGTCTTGCATATCCTACCAATTGAACATATGCCTTAATCACCGGGTATTCATTGCAAGAGGATCTCAGTATGCTCACCCTAACTGTAAATTGATTTTTAGACTATGAGTTATGTAAATTTACCTGTATCAACAAGAGTGGGTAATGGAATATTAAGAATAGGTAACCGTACGGCCAATATTGCAATGCTTGGATCATTATTCTACTCAGCCTCCTCTGGCTCGAAGGGAATGGTGATACGGAAGTTCGTCATGCATGATCCGAACGCGACGGCTGCGGCGCATGCATAACCTATATTTTCAATACGAATACTCTGTAGCACATGTTTCCTCGAGGTATGCAATTGACACGAATCGTCATTGAGATTACGATTCAACAGCCGCAAATCGGATTGAGCCCTCTTAGTCCGCATCCCCCCGTGGTGAAGGGTCCATGGAACCCTGCCGTAGCTTGCATGCATATTTATGGTGTATTGGGATGAACATTAATTCGAAGAAAAAGACGACCTGTGTTTGGGCTACTTATGCCTCGAAGACAATATAATTTGGAACGATGGAACGATAATGATAACTACGCCGGTCTGGCCCTGTATTCCATTATGCACAATCTCTAAATTGTAAACGCCTGAACAACCACAGCTAATGCATTTCTCCAGCTAAAATACCTTTAATAATACAGACTCCTCAGAAAAGTGCAAGCCCGAAGATCAACCAACCCCTTAGGAAAAAAGATAGCAAGAGAGAGAGAGAGAGAGAGAGAGAGAGATAGAGAGAGAGAGTAAAGCACTTTTAGGATCCTGCGAAATAGGATAGCCCCCAGTATTACGATAACAACTGTTCTCATAGACACAAATACCAGAAGAAAAGCTTGTATGCTTGCAAAACCCGTTGAGCAAAACGTAGAGTTGGATTTAAAGAAAAAGAAAAAGAAAAAGAAAAAAGCAGAGAGAGAGCCCAAATTAAGAAATATAGTCAGGTATAGCCTGGCTGAGATGAGCGTATTCAACAGCTCAAATTCAAACCTTCAAAATCTCCTTCTCAACAAAGAAGTTGATCGCTTGAAGAAGTTTTACGTTTTCTTTCTCCATTTGCGCTTGCATCAGCTGTGGCCTTGTGTTAGTGAATGTATATCTTATATGGGTAGAGCAGGAGCAGCAGTTAGGTTTAGCATACCTTATCATAGAGAGACATCTCCTTCGGCTTAGCCTCTTTTTGTTGCTTCTTTTCCTCTCGTCGCTCCTTTTCTGTCTTTGGAACGCCACCTTCATGCAGGTATTTGCATTTTGCACCGTACCTGCAGTTCTTCTTCAACCACAGCTTGCACACTTGCTTTTGCTTGTTCGGATTTGCCGCTGGTGGCGGTTTCTCCGGCAAGCCGGTGGGCTTTGTGGTGGATTCCTCAGGCGGAGCATCCTCATCCGATTCGTCAGACCCTCCGGCTGATCCGGATTCGTTATCGGATCCGTCTTCGACAGATTCGGCGGCAGATTCGGCAGTGCTCGATGATGTAGACATTGCCACGGATTCAGAGTCCTCATCAGCTTCTGCGGCGGCTGTATCTTCAATATCATTTGGCTCGACGGCGTTGTCCAGTGGTTCCTCAACAGTGACATCGTCCTGACCCTGATTGGTGGTGAAGGCCTCGGTTGGTTCTTCTTGTCCTTCTGGCAGTGATTCAGTTATCAGTTCTACTTGTTGAGGATCACTGGATTCTACTAGCTCGTCCATCGCAAGGAAATCTTCTTCCAAGGCTGCGAGAGTGACTGCTTCGGCTTCGGCGACATCGTTCTCGAGCTTTGACTCCAATTGTTCGGCAAGAAGACCATCCGCTGGCTCTTCAACCGTCACGTTATCTGGTTCTCCGCTGGGGGCTGTGGTTTCTGGATCGGGGGCGGCTGGGTTTTCTTCGAACGCGACAGGTGCATCATCCTGAGGCTTCTTCTTCTTCTTCTTCTTCTTCTTTTTCTTGCTCTGCTGCTTCGATTTGTCTTCGTCATCAACAACCTCGTCTAACTTGCGCTTTCTTAGTTGCGATTCGGTTTGATTAAGGGAGTCAAGCTTCTTTTTCAGGGCTTCATTTTGGTCGAGCCTTTGCTTTTCTTCGTCCTCCGCTTTCTATAATGCAATGTTAGCATGTGCCTGTGTGTTGGTTAAGAGGAGAGGAAGAATCTTACCCTTTCTGCTACTCTTGCAGCTGTTGGCCACTTCTTCTTTCGTTCTTCCAACCATTTATCAATTTCAGCTGGGTCTTTTAGGGTGAGATCTGTGCCTTTTATTTTGCCACTGAAGGGTGGTCAGTATGATGCTGTGAATTAGTAGAGAGGGGCCTTTGATAAACGTACCCTGAAGCCATCCAAAGAGCGTATTCTTCAGGGGACATATCAACGTCTGGATTCTGGGGTAGCTGGAATTGCTGATTCTGGTTTTGGTTCTGGTGATGGTTTCGGTGACCTCGGTCCTTGTTACGTCTATCATGATTGAACCCATTATTTCGATGCCCAAAGTTCCCCCTATTCCGATTATGTTGACCATGGTGTTGGTTGTGGTTGTGATGCTGGCCATGGCGCTGCTGTTGGTTTGGCATGTGCTGGTTAAAATTAGACGGTGGTGGAGGGTGGGGAGGTAGGGAGGGGGGTGGCTGAGGGAGTGAGGACCCGAAGAAAGTTGGGACCGAAGGAGGGGCTGGCGGACGCACTCTGCCGTCCACTCTAAGGTCTGCATAAGAGTGGTGAGGCCGTGCACCCTGATTTTGGAAGGAATTGTGGGGCTGGGTGCTTAGTTGTGGGGGTGGAGGTGGCTTCCCGTAGGGTTGATTGGGCTGAAAACTTGAAGCTGGAGTAGGGTGTGGCGGCTGGGATGGACTATAACTAGTTGGTGGAGGGGGTTGTTGAGGGAAGAATCTTATGGGTTGGGGCGTAGCAGTCGGAGTTTGATGTTGAGGTGGTACGGGGTTTGGCTGAGGCCATCGATTCGCTGTCTGAGCATATGAATTGGTTTGAGGTGTGCTATAAGCCGTTGCCTGGGGATAAGGCGGGCGTGACTGTGGAGGGGGAGGTGGCTGATGCCCGAATGCTTGAGGGGGTGGTTGATACTGGCTCGTCTGATGGGGAGGTCTGTTTTGGAAAGTTGACGGAGGGGCTGGAGGATTGTAGCTTGACGGTGCTTGATGGGTAGGCGGCGGATATGAAGGGGCAGCAGGGGTCTGATATGTCCCTGCTACGGGATACAATGGCTGCGGTGGAGATCCATGAGGTGGATGAGTGCCAAAGTTCGTGTATCCGCCTCTGCCTTGGTTCTGGTTGGAACCTCCTCGATTGTTGAAGTTTCCTCTTCCGCCGGGTCTACTATTCCCGCGGCCACGATTGCCATAGTTCCCGCGAGAAAACTGATTGTTCTGGTTGGAGTTGAAAGACGGCGGTGGTCCGGCTGCTTTTGGAGGCGGAGCTGGGGGAGGCCCGTAGATGTAGCCGTTCTGGTGCGACATCTGATCGGAAAAACGTGGATTCAGGTAAGTTCACGTCGCCATACCACTCGTGAGGGTATACGATTGGGGGTAAAGCCTGTCAGGTCTTGGTATAGCAATGTCCGAGAGGTGTGCCGTAGTGTTTCTTGATGATGATGATAGAGCTGAGGAGATGATGTTGATGGTGGAGGATGGAAGATGGTTGTATGTCGTCGCGCGTGATGGAATGCGATGCCAGGAGGTTGGTTTGGTTTGGCTCGCTTTGGCCGCGCACAGGCGGTTTGGTTTGGTGGCTGCGTTGCCACTGAAACTTACAACAAAAACAACACAGACTCTCCTGTAGTATATAGACGTCGTTCCGAGTATCATGATTCTGGGTATATAATACATCGCTAGTCTATTCTATTCTCAATTAAATTCCAGCCCCAGTGGGTTCGGCGGGAGTGCCAAAAGCTTTCCAAGTCCCTGCCAAATGGCTTCTCTAGTCGGCCGTATTGGTGCCCTTCAGGACTTGGTGGGATTTTGGCGATCACATCTCCTGCCTGCGAACTATAGCGGACCTGGGGATACCACCTCGGCTTTGAATTTGGCCCGGAGAAACCCGGTCCTTTGGAGCGACCTCTAACCCAATACATCATACCCTCAAATTCTAGTTCAACGTCCCGTTGAGGTGGGTATACCCTTTTGTGTATATCTGGAAAATCTTGGCAACAACTGCAATGTAATGGGCTTGTGATATCTTTATACCATTTCTTACGTCTCGAGGCTTCCCGACGATATCGATCCTCTGGGACTCTGCTGAAACTGTATCCATACTCTCCGTCGCTTAAGTGCCGTTCGATTATTCTTGCGAGATACTGCACTTCTTTGACGATATATCCGAGATGACCAAATTCAAGTTCAGCTCCCCAACCAGTCAAGTAGAGCCAACCTCGAGCCCAGTATTTTCTTGCCGCCATTGCGTTTCTGTCTTTAAATATTGCCGATTCAGCTCGTATCATCCAAGCAAGGAACATCCATTGTCGCCAGTGTTGTCCTTTGTGCATCATTGATGCTGCCGGGAGAGTCCAACATCTCTCCTCACCTGATAATTTGAGAGATGGCGAAATTTCAACCTCATGCGTAAGGCCGTCAAGAGCCTCCGTGATTGGGAAGTATGCACTTTCCCATCTCCTGAGCCGTGTTTTGATATAGCTTGCTAGGATAGCCCAAGTTGGGGGAAGCTTGTTGAATAGGTAATAGTTTTCCGAAATAGGCTCAAAACGGAATTTACGTGCCAGGAAGCTGATGAGGTCCTCCGCTGCAGTCCAATTGCCTATCCTGATGTCTTTTAATACTTGCTGTTTGACGGATTTGTGAACTGATACTGCCCATTCCTCCACAGGGTCTTGATAGGGCCGACCGTTTGGATTTAGATCGAGGGTAGCTTCATCTAAATCATCGAAGAAGGTGATGTCGATTTCTTCTTTGATCACGAAGTCTACCGATTTTTCGTTGTATAGTTTTATGTCGTGATTTCCTTTAACGTTAGTAGAGTGGGATCTCGCCTCTGTAAAGTGACCTTTACTTCGCGACCGTTCGATAATATGATCCAACTCCTTGGCTGTTAATATCCCTTGTTGAGCTTTTTCTTGGATGATGCTTGAAGTCTTCAAGAGAAGTTGCCGCTGCAGAACTTCTACCCTTTCAAATTCTCTGGGGTTTGTGTCAACACTTCTAGAGCATCGCAGATACCTTGTCCATTTGCCTGTTGTAACAGCTTGAGGCGACTGCTGTGGCAGACTTCGATCCAGTTCTGGTATTGTGTATGCGACTTCATCGGACCATCTCTTTCCATCATTATTTTATGAAGCCTCCGTAGATAGCGGACGGCGTCCATGTCGAGGTATGCATGATCAATACCATTCGTTACCTTATTACTAAGAAATTCGACTAATCCGCTACTCAAATGGCCGCTTATACTTGGATTTGAGTTTTGATTTCTTGATGAACCAATCTCTAGATTCTCAACGGTCGATGTTTGTCTAATATATGAATTTTCTGAGCTGGTAGTCGCAAAACTGTTGCGATCTTCGGAATGTTCGTATGGTTTGATACCTCGAGGATGGTCCCTGCTGGTCTCGTAAACCAGCCTCGACGAATCCCTGCTGGAGTTCTCGGCGTAGCTATGAGAGCCAGGGCTAACGTTTTCCGAAAGCTCGCTTTTGTATAAGAAAAAGTGGCGTTTCGTGTCTTCCGCATCAACATTCTCCATTCGATTGTTTTTAAGGCCATCATGGTTCTCCCTATTCTGACCTGGGCGAGACTCTATTTGTACGGTGTTTTCGCCTCGATCTTGGGTATTGTGTGATAGTAATACACTATATCGCCCACTTGCTATATTTTCTCTTTTCGGCGTACTCTTCTCTGCGGTTTCAAATGCTGTTGGACTTATTTCTAAAGAATTATTTGGTTTTGGCGTGTCGCGGTCATTGGAAGAATTGTTTGAGGTTATTCTTCGAAGAGCCCTTCGGAGCATGTTTGCTATGATTAGACAGGTAGCGTTCTAGTGGTTTTAAGGTTTTGGGATATTTTCTTTGATAGAGCGAATGGCATTCGATTTGGCCTTTAGTTGGAAATATATGAGGGCTGCATATATCTCCGAGAAACTGAGCAGGACTTAGGTGTGGCCTCCGAGGCCATTTAATGTGGTGGTTAACTATAGTCAACTAGCCTATAGCTGTAGCTAGACCTTCACCCGTGCCAAGGACCTGTTGCATTTGGGGGAGGAAATTTGTTGGTACTTTCGTTCAGCCGCATCTATTTAATATTGCAGGCTGCTAAAATCCGATACCGCGAACGCGAACGTTCGAATGCCAATTTATCGCACCACTATGAACCTACCTAGAGGCGTCGGGTAAGGGGTCAGGACCAGTTTGGAGGAATAAATCCACTATATCTTATTTTCTGTGGTCGTAGGAGCTAGGAGTTTACACCACCAACTTGCCTCCTAACTTCCTTTATACGTGCTGCCATTGCATTGCAGGATGAGGTTCGGCTTCAGCGTGGGCCCGATATCCTCCCATAATTTCTCGTGTAGCCCTTAGGCTAGACGAGGTTGATCATGAGCTATGTGGAAAGCCAATTCTCAAAGCTATGTTTCGGGTGGTGGGGAGGTTAACCATGCGCATCCTGAAGAAGCTCCGGGGTCTGGGATGCCAGGAGTCTCAACGAATCCTCATATTACTACGCTGCTGGAAACCGTAGACAAAAACGACTTGCCTCAATATGTTTCAAGACTACAGATAAGTCATGAGAACGCAGATAACACCAGTGGAGGTCGAATAATGTCGACCCAACATCATGAATCAACATCAGTAGGACCAAATACTAGACTAGGTGAAAGTTCTTGCTTTGTTCGCCCTGTTATGGAACATATGGATGCTGGTGACTTCGAACGATACAAAAATTTGGAACGGATTAGACAGGGGGCAGAAACTCTGGAAAACTTTCCTCCGCGAGTTCGAAACGAGACAGCCAATCGACTACTATCGCATCTTTCTGGTGTCGAAAACTTCACCCGCAAACCGGTCTCTCGGGAGACCACTTCGAGGGACCGGTTCTCAATTGGGAGGTTCGAAAACGAGGGACCTCGAGGCAATGGAGGGATATTCGAAAATGGGGAACCTCGAAGGGATGGAGGTATATTCGAGACTACGCAAAGAGACTCTGGGAACAATAACTTCCAACCAATGCCTTCAGAATCTGTGGATCCACGGACTGGAGCGCGGCGAACTGAAACTATGGCGGTGCAGGAATCGGGACAAAAATCTTCAAAACCCCTCAAGAAAAAGATACGTGCTCACATTAAAGCCGGCGATATAGCTGCTGCGAAGGCGCTAATTCTTGCACTGGAAGAGATTCCTAGTAACAAAAAACTGGCATCCGACTTGATGGTTGAAGTTAACCGTAAACTTTATTCTCAGGGGATCTCGGAGCTGAACAAACAAAACGGGCAAGCTGCGTTAGACCTCATTGATGAGTTCCAAGAACAGGATAATCAAGGGTATAGAAGACTTCTTCAACTTGAAGTTGCTGAACAACTTTTTAGGAAAGGGAAATTGGAGATAGCAAGATCCAAATTCCAAGAAGCGGGGTTCATAATAAGTCTCCTACGACATAGGAACCTCCAAGGAATTAATCAAGCCGACGACTATCGAAAGAAACTAGAAACGAAATTCACGGACATACTGAAGAACGACGTCAGATCGTATGTTCAGAATGGACACGAGAAAAATGCAGAGCTTGCTGTACAAGAGCTCTACAGGCACAATTACTCAAATGATGGGGACAAAATGGTGCTATATCTTGCAAAGCGTTATTTTGAAGTTGCGAGGGGTGACGCCCAGCTTGAGTTTGTCGGGGTAGCGTCTGTCAGGCTTGCAAATGCCGACAGGGTTCTGGGACTTCTTTCGAATCTATCAGATCAGCAATTGGGTGGATTAGCCGACATAGAGGGTTATCCTAGCATCTCGGAGATTTTGGAAATCCGTTCAGCTGTTTTGGAGCGTCTGGATCGTAGCCGGGAGAAAATCTATCCAAATTTGGAGAACGGGTCCTGGGAAGTTTCCTGGGATTGGATTTTGAAGTTCTGTCGATCAAGAAGGGATCCAAAGCGGGAGACTACCCGAATTCGAATCGAGACTGGAGCTGAGCTTCTGCAGAACCTCAAAAGCCAGCTAAGTAGTTTTATAAGTATTAACCCATCCTGGTTAATCTTAATTTGCCATGTCGCAATCCGCACAAGAAGGTGGGATATTGCTTCGAATATCAGCGTCCTTACCCCAGATCAAGTTCAACAGCAAGAGGTCGACTATCAGTACCTCTATCTACTTTCTTGCGCCGAGATCGAGTATTTTCACAAAAGGAGTGTATCTTCAGCAAGAACCTACCTGAATCAAGCTATCAATTTTGAAGGATGCTTGCATTTTCCGAAAGCGGACGCTTTGTATCTTCTCGGGAGAATCCTGACTCGAGACGGTCTATTAGAAGATGCTGAATACTATCAGTCGCTCATTCCTCTTCAATATGCACGACATCGAATATTTGGAAGCCCATGGGGATATTTCGCTAAAATGAATCCAAGAAGTCCGATGTTTAACAGTCTTTCTTTCAGTCGCAGGGAGATTAGCGGTCTTATCAGTAGCTCTACCTACAGATTCAAAGGAAATGCGAAGGAGAATGAACATGAACTTCAGGGCCTCATAGATGGTATGTTAAATTATATCTCCATTTGTATCTGTATTTTTTTTTCTTTCTTTCCTTTTTTTATTATTTTTTTTTACTTCAAGCTTTTGGCTTTCTCTGTGCTAACCGCAAATTCATGTTTAAAAACAATTTATAGTTTTTCGAGAGTGGAACGATACTACAAATGAAGTTGGGGTTGATGTTCAAAGCCCCCGAATATACACCATCCAACACCCCACTAGTCTTTTTGATTGCACGATCTTCGATTTCTTTGCTATCTGGGGCAGGAACGATCTCCTTCTCCTAGCACTCAATAGCTCCTTGTCTGAAATTATATCGGTCAACCGGAGAGATTCACAAGGCAATACTACATTGCATTGGGCTGCAGGAAGCTACAATATCAACGGGCTTAAGATTTTATTACACTACATCAAGAGCAACCCAACTGAATACGACGCCATACTTCGACGATGGGAGTCGCAGACGAAAATCGGCACATGGCAAAACCCGCTTCATCTACTGTTAAGTACGACCACAGAACGCTTTGATAACAAACCACTCACAGAGGTATTGGGCATACTACTTGATTTCTGCCCGCTACTTGCAGCAGGGAAGGACCACGAGGGAAGAACACCTGTTCATCAGCTGACCGCTTCTGTTCGCATTGACTTTTGGAATTTGAAGAATGTCACGGGGACATGGTGGGAAACTCCAGAGCAGACCGATGTTAAGCTAAAAAGACAGATAGAGAACTACAAACACTACCGGGATTGTTACGCTATAATCTTCAAAGGCAGAACTTATGAGGAATGTGCCCAACTTCGGGATGCTCAGGATTATAAAGGCACTAAAGCTGTCGATAAGGCTATTTATGATGAGCTGCTGGCGCGCACCGGTGATGGAGTCCAACTATTCAACGGGGCTTCCGAGTTTGGGTCTTCGGTAGCTCGTTATTGCGAAAAGGCAAAGAAAGCCATGGAGGAAAAGGCTGCAGCCGAAGCTTATGCTGATTCAAAAATAAAACAGAAGAGACAAACCGGATTGCTTCGTCTAATATCATGATACCGGCAGGCTAGACCAAACTTCAGCGTTCTGGAGCTACCGAACTAGCTAATTGGGGCATCCAACTATAATTGGGATATCTTCTTATTCTTATTGGATACAGCGTACGTGCACGGTATTGTTGGTTAGTGTCGTAGTTCTAGTTTTTCCACATCATACGTTTGATCCCAGTTAGGCGTTCATCCCAATTGTTGGAATCACAGCCTTAAGCGGGTCAAACAAGGTATTTCCCAATTTCATAGGTTCACCTATTTGAGGTTTGTTATTTATGTATCCTTGAGTCTTTGGCTCGCTCTGGAATATTTACTATTCTGGACTAAACAAAGTGCGACCACAGTGAGAGTTCCCAGGCTAGCCAACTAGGCCGCCATTAACCCGCCATAACCGGCCCTTCATATCACATCTGTCTACCCTGTGCGGTATATAAATTTCGACTAGGGAGTGTAAGAGGGATTCAAAAGCAAGCAAGATATCTTATAGTTAGAGCTCGTGTAGGTTTTGTATACGTGTGCTTTCCGATTTTCGAACTGTCAATTAAATTTCTCGCTCTGTAGACGCTTAGTTGGCAGCTTGGAGGTACTTAGGTCTTTCTGTCAAGTAATCGACTCCTTGAGCTATCCTAACTCCTGCATATCTCTTTTTGTTTGCAGATTACCAAAAAGTATACCTAAGTACATTTTTCCTATATGGTGAAATGATCCGCCAGGTTCTCTTTTATCTTTTAATCTTGGGGCTAGACCTTGACCTGCTGGTGCACGCAACAGGAGTCCGGCCAAAAATGGGAACTTGGGGTCAGGATCATCGGGTATCTGTCTCCTGTATTGTAAAACCAAAGTATAGGAGACGAGTTGAATTCTTCACAAAGCTAGATGACGCCTTTTTAACGGGGAGTCTTTCGTCATGGCCACTGTTGCCGCCAAGAAAGTACTCTACCTACAAGGTTCAAAGCGAGCATCTTGGGGTATGGGTATATATCATGACACACTCGATGCAAAACCCCTACGAATTTGACAATAGTATCGTCGCTAAATTGGAGAAAAAGCTAAAACGGTTTTTTGGGGGTCTTTCATCCCTGATAACTACCTCAGGATACCCCGTAAGTCGCTTAGTCCCGTCATAACTCGTCGACGCAATATTTACCACAAACTTTGGAAAGGGTTTATTAATGTGCTAATATAAATATCCATGTGTACATCTCAAAAGTTTGTGGTGACTAGATCTTTAGCTAATAGTATGCCTGTCCTCCTTAGTTTTCGAGGTGTGAGTCTCTTCCAATTCGTCCTCCAAAAGTAAGTTCACGCTGGTATGAGGAACCTCTTAAAGACCCTTTACCGCCGAGCGAACCGTGGAGATATTACCAAGAAGAGACTGTGCCCGAAAGTGACATTTCAACCACAAGAAATGCTCTAGGAGAGCTCCCCGTGCTTTCCTGGCCGAAATATATTAAGTATGATAACTATGACCACCCTAACCGCAAGATATATGAAACCTCTTACTCCCACTACAAGAAACCTGGGTTTGGGACGGTAGTATACGTTCTAGACTCTGGGTTCGACTTGAGCCATCCTGTAAGGATATTCAAGCTTGCTTTAAAGCCGCCATTTGATACGGAGTACCTCTAACCCTTGGTCGGTCATATAGGAGTTTGTCAACACCGATGTTCAAGATTGGATTTTTACGGGAAGTTTTCCAACCGAAGAGGATGTGGAGTATTTCGAAGAGAGTATACCAGTTCAGCACGGCACTGCTATGGCGGGACTGATTGTAGGCAAAAGAACCGGTATAGCACAGGATGCTGAGCTTGTAGTTGCAACTCGTCTCAATGGATATGGGGTTGATGACGCATTTGGTTCTGTTGATGGCATACTTCGAATTTATGATCATGTCAAAGCGCATAATCATGATCGACCTTGCATCATCAGTATCTCGCTTACATTCAAGTACCCGGTTGGCGAGCTGGCGGCTGGGGTTATAGAGGATTTGAATGCTCTGGGGAATGTCATCGTGGTATTAGCGGCTGGAAATGAGAAACCGGTAGGTTGCGTATTCACCCCCTCGCATGGACTTCGGTACAACTGTATACCTACAAGTGTATGGGGGAAGCCACTTTTATTGTAGTATGCGTGGGGCAGATGCATCTTGGCCTACCTGCTTCTAACTAAATGGATTAAACAATGTTGTGGGTTGTAATGGTGTACTGATAGTTGCACCTGAAGACACAAAAATTAACGGAAAATCCGACGATATTGGCAATTAGGGGGGATATGACGAGACTCGTTGTTGCAGGGGGGTGTAACAGACTCTTTCATAATGCATATCAGTTTGACGATAATTTTTTAAATATGGTTTGGGCACCAGTGGAACATAGTGTCCTTGCGGTCTTCCCTGATCCTAGAACACCGGAAGATCGGGTCCGGGATCATATGTACTACCAGCTGTTTCCGGGCGGTGGTACCTCAGCTGGTACGTGTGGATCTTGAGCTCTCGGGTCTTCCGTGCCGGGCTGAGATATATACCCAACAATTCATTTTAAAAGAGTAAATAACTAAGTACTCTGCTGACTTACCTTGTGGCATAATTTTCTCCCACCAGCTGCGGCATTTGTGTCCGGAATGCTGGCGACTTATATATCGCGAAACCTGGGCTCTTCTCTAGCCACCCGAATGGATGATGCGGTGAAAATGCTCAAGGATTTATCTTACAAAAGGAACCCCGGTGATCCGGATGGAGTAAAAATAATCTGGAATGGGATCACATCAGATCAGTGGCCGGAATAAGGGTAATATAACGGTTGGTGTCTATCCTTGGGTATTTAGAAGGCCGATACATTATCTATATTCGTGTATTTATAAATTTAGTTACGTATTATCATTCATGGTGGCGAGTTTCATTTGACGACACTTGCTGTCAAAGCTATCCTAACAAGGATGCCATACATCATGTGGGTTGACTGATAGTACCGAAAAATAGTTTCAGTTATCCCTCATCCTTATTCGATTTTGCTACAGTTGGGTTGGGGTCAGTTTGTAAAGACCCGAGTCTTGTCATAAGGTGTTAAAAGAGACCAATTTGTTGTACCGATATACTAGGCGTATTCAAATGCTGGTAGACAATGGCTGACCGATAACAGTGTATGATTCGAGGTAATTCCATGTAACAAATTTCGTATCGAAACGCCGAGTCACACTCCACTAGTTAGGCAAGCAGGATTAAGAAGGCCATCGGTGGAATTTAATTCAATGTGTTGATATCGATAGAAACATTTACTCAATGCTAAGGGCGACGAAGTTGGGGGAAATCTGGGGTAATACTCATGAGAGGGACGAGCTAGGATAATCAAACAAAAGGGGTACTGGCATCATCCAAGTTGCTTGTTAAAAGACAGTCGACGTAAAAGGGCTTCAAATCTCACACATAATAAGAAACATACTGTACATGGACTCGCCAGACAAATACACACTTGGCCAATTGGGGATCTTAACCAGACTTGATATCGTCCCGGGGGCCCCACATAATCCCGTAAGGTGGATAACATTTGAAGCTTTTCAGATATTGATATTCCTTAAAAACCTTCCGGTATTTGCCTCCATGTCCCGCCGTGAACGCGAAATGCGACTCGCCGCACCCGTCTTCACGGAAAAAATCGCATGTGACTCCATTCACTTTGTAAGAAGCTATGGGAAAGTCTCCTGGTAAGGGAATACAATCCTTATACAGCTGCTCTTTTGTGATTTGGAAATCTAGAGACGGGCTCTGCACCTTACGTCCACCGTTCCAAGGTCCCCTAATCGTCCCTCCTTCGAAACGCAAACTCCCGCTTACAAAATCGTCGATGTGATCGGTTTGCTTGCATCGAACACTTTCGATCATGTTATTGTGCGGGCCGTTGGTCCAAAGTGAATCGTCGTTACGGTTGAAGGCGGAGAAGAGTCCGGTGGTGCACGAGTCGTCGTCAAAGAATTCGCATTCGCAGTAGCCAGTGACTACGAAGGCGCTGATTTTGTTTGCGAGCCCTGGCTGTAATTTTTCGACTTTGAGGCATGCGCCTGGTTGGACTCCATCCCCGACGAATGGATACCCTGACCAACTACCGGGCCCAGGCCCGATGAAGTAATCGAACATGCCTAATTCGCATTGCTTTTGGTAGGTGTCTAGAACGTCCTCTCTCTTGGGCACACCGCCCGGTGTGTAGGTTATGCTTGGGCCGGTTTTAACTGGGCGGTCCCAGACGGTCTTGTGGTTGCCATCGTTTTCGTTTTCCCGCTTTTGAAGTTCATGGGGAAGGATCGACCGGGCGTTGGCGAGAAGACCACTAAGTAGTATGGCAATGGCCATCACCAGCTTTGAGGAGCCCATTTTAACATCGATTGTAGTGCTTTCTGAGATAGGATGCCACCGTAGGTCGAAATGCGTATCAGGGTAAATGCCTTAAGGAGAGGATCTGCCGATTGTAGGGCATAAGCTGGTGGGAACTTTGTAGGCGATTATAAATACTAGTTTAACGCCAGCCGTCGAGATCGGCCACTGATCTTTAGGGGCATTAAGTGCGTCTGTTAGACCTTGACCGATGCATCAATGCATCTGAGTGCGAGGATGCAGACGCCATGCAAATACTTGAGTACCGAAGTAATTGCTTTGTAACATTACGTTTAACTTAGCGTTTACTGAGCAGAGCAATCAAATCAACATGTACATATACCGTTGCATTGAACGGCAATCTTTTATAATATCAAGTTTATAACCCGCCCCAACTAGCCTGTGATATAGAATGCCACGGTAGATGTCCGTAGGTTGCTCAACGAAGTTGCGTTGGATGTTGCATTTTTCGGGTCCCGATTTGGGTCCCGGTTTCGTCGACAGTCTTCTTTTGGCATTGATCTACGGCTTGCCGTATACTTGATCAATTGACGTTTTTTACGGATGCGAAGATAAAAGTCTATATCCTTCAGTAGATAGTCTAAATCCGTTTTCGAGCTACTGGGCAGTGTATCTCGGCCATCCGGAAATTTATCTTTCATCTTCAGTAACCCTACGCAACGAAACTGCGACAATGTCGGCCGCTTGTGCATTGTTACGAAGAACGGTGCTTCCAGCAACAAGAACAACGCTGTCTGTTGGCCTACCGACGTCAACGATACGTCAACATATCCAACTACCTCCTCCGACCGGCTGGGTTTCAAAATTTTCAAAGATCCAAAGAATGACACTTGTTAGTTTCTAGGTCCTTAATAAACATCGTCGTTGGAACTCTAGAATCCGAAACTAATGGATCCACAGAGCTCAACTAACCAATCGATCATCGACAGGTAAGCTATATGCAATTATAACACTGTGGATTCTATTGCGTATACCGTTATACAGACTAAATGCGTTGGATCTCGCTTTAACATAGACTTAAGGCCGACGGTGTCATTCCTGATGGTAGAACCCTCGTGTATTTTGGACACTGAAAAATAAATTCCAAGTCGACTCTCTGATATAATTCGGGTTCTCCACTCTAGTCATCGATGAATTCACGCCTTCTGTCTCCGTCCAAGCCGAGTTCCCATCCGGCAAGGCAATACAACTGGGTAACACTCTGAAACAAGCGGCGACGCAGGACCAACCAGAAGTTAGTATTGTTATACAAGGTGCCGGTGAAAGTTCTTCGGGGCCTGAGGATGAGAGATATACACTGTGTCTGACTGGTATGTGTGCCGCATTGTTGTCTTATGATGCCTATCGGAGCTCTGAATTCTAAAATGCTATACAGACCCTGATGCTGCGTCTCGGGATAATCCAAAATGGGCTGAATTCTGCCACTGGCTTGTCACTGATATTCGACTAAGATCTGGGCCTCTTGAATTAAAGACCGCAAAAGAGTTAATGGAATACATGGGCCCTGCTCCGCCAGAAAAGACGGGGAAGCACAGGTATGTCCTGTTGTTGTTCAAAAATGGCGGGGCAGAGCCTCCAAAACTAGATGGGAGAAAGAAATGGGGTTTCGAAGATCATGAGCCTAGGGTTGGCGCGAGGCATTATGCAAAGAAGTATGATTTGAAACTTGTTGGTGAGTAATCATTACTGATTTGTTAAAGGTTGTGCATTTTATTCTGAGAGGTAGAGAGCTAACTAATAACTTGTTGATGTTATGAAGGCGCGAACTTCTTCTTGTGTCAGAATGAAAGGCAAAGGGTTTGATTGATGGCTGTTGGATATGCGAAGGAATGAGAGCTGCGATTACTTTTCCCTCGCGGTTGTCGATACTTCCAGGTTTCATTCTCCATGGATAGCGCTGAGCTGACTGGAATAATTATCGTAAATTCAGCAACTTGTAATTCATTGGTAGTTTGAGGGCGGCTTAAAACTTTTTAAAATAACAATCTTCTAAGCCTCATGACTTCGAATCTTGATTCGAGCTCGTGATTTCTAAGGAGACATACACTACACTAAATTTGAAAGTTTCCATTGCTCTATTGGCTACTTTGAGAATGCGGAAGATTGCACGGGGCTATAGCATATATTCACCGTGCATCCGAGGCTCAAGCCTTTTCGTAACGTATAGGCAACATTCTAAGCCCCGAGAAACTAAAAGTATTCACAAGAAAGTTTTTGAATGATGTTCCCGCCCTAATTTGTTGCATCCTTCGCTAAATCGCTGCCCACTTCCTAAAATTCGATTCGTCGTTTTTATGTTCCTGGGATCAATCATAGTGAAGAGTTAGGGGAAATTTAGAATGGGTTTGGATATCGAGCGCAATTTTGGATAGCCCAACATGTCGTTAGGCTGTATGGTGAGTAAACTGCGTATTATCATACCCGACGTTATTGATCTTTGAAATCAAATTGCAAACAACTTGGAACATCGCCTGAAGCATAGTCTTGTCCTCTTTCCCCTTTTTGAACAAAATATCCTTCGCAGCAGTGTCCGTCAATTCCGTAATCCCCAAAGACCTGTTCTTCCAGAAGATTTGATCAATTGGGTCCGAAACAACGCTCATAGTGTACCAAGTCATATTTTGACGGAAACTCTCAATGCCTGGAACTGCGCAGAAACGAATAATTCCTGGCAGGTCATCTCGCTCTTGGAGTCGAAGCTCAATATTCTCAGTGACAACTAAAGTGAATTCGTGACCGAAGTGGATGTCAGAAGGAACAATCATATGGTGGGTTTGGCGGCGGACGACGCAGCCAGTGATTTCGAGACCCAAGTCCTGAGTATTGATGATGAAAGCGGGGAAAGCGAGGTCTGCTTCTACTTCTAATGTGTCAACGAGTTTCTTTGCTTGCGCATGAAGAGACTTCATGATTTTGTAGCCGTAGAGACGGAAATCTGCATCCCAAGTTGAACATGGGCAGTTAAGGTGGACATTCCCGAACCTTTCTTCCTTTCCTCGGACCTCGAACTCAAAAGTTTCAGCGTTAATAACGATGGTGAATGGAATTTTCTGGAATGTGAGACCCTCAATTTCGTAACTGACTTTGCGAGTGCTTGGGGGATTCTCGAACATGGAATCACCCTTGCTGACCTTCAGACCGACGACAAAGTCAGCATCAGAAGGAGAAACGGAGATGATATCCGTGAACAAAGTCTGAATCTTTGCTCGCTCGAGCTCGGTCTCCCAGTTAGCCCATTGAAAACCGTAGGATGACCTTAGGTACTTCTTTGGGACTAAGGGAAAACAGATCCTCCCAAGCTTAACCTCAAACTTCAACTCTCCACAAAACCTTCTAACATCTTCGAAGCCTTCACCAAAGACCATATGCAAGACATTATCTTGATGTTTCTGGAGGGCCTCGTAATTGTCAAAGTTTGCCTTGCGGCGAGGAGCTTGTTGGTTCTGAGTACTCTTATATGTTCGGGTTTGATATTCTGGTTTCGCACTGGATGGCCGGGCGCTGGTACTCGCACTGGCGAAGCTCATAGTCTTAAAAGTCCTCTCAGTTTGGGTAGAATCAGCGACAGATCCAGTTTCGGTTCTAGCTTCTAGGGAATCTTCGTTGTCCCCAAGAGCTGGCTCAGGCTCCCGGCGGCTCTTAGCATTTTTGGCTTTTCTCGGGCGGCGAGCAGTGGGTGAGTTCGTTTCGGGTTCTGATGGAGCACCGGGGCGGTTGGCCGCCATAGAGAAGGCCCCTCGAGCTTGATTTATCGATGTTTGAGGTGTAGTTGGAGTCTCTTGACCTGAAGGCATAGAGCCAACGCTTGGAGACCCATGCGTCATGCTAGTAACAGATGGAGACGCTGCTACGGTTTCAGCCTCAGTTGCTTTGGGGTTGCGAGCCTTCCGTTTTGGTGCTAAGGTCGGGAAGTTAATTTGTTGAGCTTCAAGATCGACTAAGATATCTTGCGGTCGAGTCCCAAAGTTCAGGATACTGGTGAGAGTTTCGCTTGGCATTGTAGAGGGCGCGGTAGAAGCGGGCCTCTTCAAGAAAGGAGGAAGAGAGGTATGGGTGGGAGCTGCTTCAGGCGTCTTTTTCTCACTCGGCTGCTTAGGAGTTGGTTCCATGGATATAAGAGGCTCCTCGCTGAGTACTGGTGCGACCTTTATCGGGATACGAGGAGTATAGGTATAGCCTTTCCAAATATCGGTTTCCACTTGACCAGCATTGTAGGTGGGGATGCAGTTAAGGACGACATTGTCATATGTGTCTGCCTCGGCATTATATTCGGCAAGACGAGCTGATGCCAATCGATCTCTTCCCCCGAGACTACTGTACTGGTTAGAAGGTGGGAACAAAGTGGTTCTCAAGATATTGGTGGTTTGTTTGATAATGGGGACAAGACGGATTTCAAAGTAGGCCCTTCCCTCACTGTTGATGATGTGGGATGAGTATCTCTTGTAATCCCAGTTCTATGTGAAGGTGTACGTTAGAGCCTCTGAAGGATGTTTTTCAATCTATATCGAGATGGTGAGATACATACGAAGTACTTCTCGGCAATGTTCAATTTCTCCAACCCGGCTTCCAAAGCGATCTGGCTGTGTGCTCCAATATTGACTTCTCTGGTGACCCAGTCAACCTTCATGACACAACGGGTGCTCTGTGCAATTACGCTGATGGCGTCAACACCTTCTGGGAAGAAGCACTCGCGGAACGTTTCCCTGTATTTAGGAGTCCACTTGTGATATTTCTCAAATCTGACGCCTTCAACTTCGTGTTTGATCTCCTCAAAGATCTCCGATATCTCATCCTATCGCAAAATCTCCATTAGCCGTGGCGTCTAGGGGAGAGAGGCGGTAGTGATATATCCTTACGTGATCATCCTTGTATAGAACCTTAGGATCATCTGACCATTGAAGTTCTCGAACGAACATTTGAGTCGTACTGGGACGGATGATTTTACCTCGAGTGAGCTGAAAGCTTCTCATTAGCATTCAATTCAAGCTGTTAGAATGGGAAAAATAAGGTGAAAAGCCGTATTGCATACATATTGGTTGCTCCCAAGGTTATTAGTGTAGAGCTTCTCTATGAAGTTGTTGACAAGTCCTATGAAAGCAGTTTGTGCTTCAGAGGCTCGCTCTCTTGGCCCAGTAAGGGTGAATGACTATTCAAAACGTTAGAGGATCCCTTCAGCTTTGTACCATCAGAGTTGCAGAGGATTTTGGAACTCACGTTTCGCATAGGATCGAAGTGGACCTTCATGGTGTCTCGATAGTCACTAAGGGTCCTATATGCATCACCATGTTAAAGAGCAATTAATAACCTGCGTCTCTTGAGATTTTATGTCTCTAGCTATAGTTTCTGGGCGGCAACTTACCAAAAATGGTCAATCATTTCCTTGCGAGCACTCTCTTTGAACTCGTAGAGTCCTCTCCAGGTGAAGCTGAAGCTATTGTGGTCTAGCATTTTGACAACGTTCTAGAGCTCAGAGCTCTGAGGAAGTGTGATGCCTTTGTAGATGCAAAACCGGATGAAAGAAGGGGAAGGATAGAGGACAAAGCTTGAAGTAGATGATGCTACTGCAATTCGTCTTGATGGACGGTGTGGACGTGGTTGGGGGTGATGGTTTGAGTTGGTGAATTGGATGAGGGTTGTACGAGCTTTGGTGTTGTTGGCGTCGACAGCTTTGGGACTAACAACGGTCAGGGTCGTGTAACGGCTTTTAGACCAGACGGATGGGTGCCAGACTGTGCAGGGTCCGGACGGTTCAGTTCTGCTGTATATCTACTTGAATGAGACTTTACAGTAGAAGTATTTCGATCTTTTCTAGGTGGTTCTAAAGCAACTTCTAGCTGTCCAGTTTGAAGTAGCCAACCTTCAGGCATGCTATACCTCCAGACGGAGTTATGAACTTCAGGCACAATAGACATGTACAGTTTGTTGGATGCTCAAGAGGCAACACGTAACTACACGATTACATAGAATTCGGAGGAAGACACTTGGGAGCGATGTTGAAGCTAGAAGTTCAATTTATTTTGATCTCGAGGAGAAAAAAAAGTCGATTAGTGAATATCGTGTCGGGGCCATTTATCTTTGCCGCAAATATTGTACAGTAGTTGGTATCTCAGAGTGCCTGCCAAGGAAGTACCAGATGCATGCCTGTGAAAGCAACCATACCCAGAAATGCAACATCAGAATAGAGAAGTGCGACAGGTAAAAACGCCCAGATGATTTTATGCAAAGAAGGTTTTGTTGAA
The DNA here is from genome assembly GCA_036971225.1 of Arthrobotrys sinensis. NCBI lineage: Eukaryota > Fungi > Ascomycota > Orbiliomycetes > Orbiliales > Orbiliaceae > Arthrobotrys > Arthrobotrys sinensis. Next base: position 819,824 of record JAJTTV010000011.1, on the reverse strand, counting down.
GTAGAAAATGGAAGATACACCGAATATGAAGCCGGGAGACCGGCCACATGCTAACCGAACATGCTAGTAGAAGCATGTCAATGAAGTTTAGGAATTTGAGGAATGCGAAAGGAAATATTAAGTGAGGTGGGTGCGTGATTGTTGATATGATTAAGATCCTACGCGGACTCCTTCGCCGGGAGGCCAATAACGTGTGGACGGAACTTGACCAGCAGCTTTCGTGCAGCGGTTTTGACGTCGGTGTCTAGTGGGATCTGTTAGCGGGATGGACTACCAAAGGTATAATATCATGGACGGGAGACATACGATTGTTCCAGAGTTCCTCAACGATACCCAACACGTCGTTTCTAATTGGTGACTTTAACATGCAAAGATACCTGAGGCACTATATTAGTTCCGACATCTAAAAAATCGACCCTCAGATTTATACTTACTGAAATGCCAGGAATCCCAGGTTAGACCTTTCTGGATCCAAACACAAACCCCTGATATTCGCCAAAACCGGCGGCGGAATCGTTGGTAGCTCGCTTAGAAACCTTAAAAAGATGTTTCGATCGGTAGTCTCTAAGTAAGGGAAGATTCCGTCCATAATCTTGGCCATCCATTTGGCATACTGTGGTTCCAACGGCGTTTTGTCGCCGTCGCTCTCTGCAGATATTTCTTGGAGCCGGTCGTTATACCATTCCTCGTTCAACCAAGCTATCGCGGCGTCCATGCGTGTACGGAAGTCACCTATGACGTACATGTATAGTTTCTGTCGAACCTGTGCGCTGAGAGCTTCGTAGTGCATGCGATCTTCCTTGGCCTTAGCTGTAATCTCAGCGTCAATACCACTAAGACCTCGGGTACTAAGTCTGGAAAGGATGGTGATCCACCCATCTCTATCCCAGTTGGTGGCAGCGAGCCGATTTAATCCCATTCGCTCCTTTTTCACAGGCTTGTCTAAGGTCGTTATCGTTTCGAACATGCGATCTAGGGTCCCTTCGCATGCTTCTTGGATTTGAGCCGGCGATAGATCAGGCATTTTGACCAGTTCCATAGCCGCAGCCTTGCCCTTAGCTGTTGCAGGAACGAGGTCCCTAACCTCATAGCTATCATCAGAGTCCTCGGAGTAAGCAACGGTGTCCGTACTGACCCTAGAGGGCTCCTCTGGAAGATCTTCCCCTCCAGCTGGCACATAATCATCGTCGTCATCGTCGAGGTGAGGCGGTGGCGGCGGCGGCCGAGTATTTGCGGCCGTAGCTGCCGCTTGAACAAGACTAGCAAATCGTTGTCTGACAGTCTACATAGCAAAGTACATTAGTATATTGACTAAGTATACGATCAATTCCAATTCTTACCGTTATTGCCGATTCTAAGGCGTTTGGGTCTATCGAATACATTGTCGCAAGGGTGATTTGGGTCGCCATCTCCAGCGGCAGTTGGGAGACATCAAAGTTTGATAGGGCTTGGTCGCCAGTGAGAGTAAAGAGAGTCTTGTAGGTTGTACCATTGCTTGGCTGGACTTGAATTGTGGGGGGTGGCGGAGTGGGTGTGTATTCGCCTTCAGCATCAGCACGTGTATACTTCGTCCGCTTGACAGAGTCGACATCCGATCCTGGCAAAACCCGCTTGTTGCTCTTGGGAACCTCGATCGAAAATTCCGACTTGGATTGTAGTAATCTTTGGATATGCTGTTGGATTTTCCCTGCATGCGGACCCCCTGAGCTTGCTCTATATCGAGAAAGTGGTGATTAGGTAAGAATTCTCCAAGAGATGGTCGGGTATGTTGCACTAACCTTGCAAGATGGTTCAATACAGTTCTGAGAGTCTTTTCCAAGCTCCTAGCTACGAAGCGGTCTTTAAAGACCATTGACTTTGCCGCAACAGGAAGAGGGTTGTATGACATTAAAACGTTCAGGATTTTGTTCGAAATCGCAGCGCGTCCCTTGACGAGAGCTGGTAACGAATTCAGAATCGCGGTAATTATGGGAGCGTCTCTGTATGCAATTCCACTAGTAAGCACAATGCCAACTTCATCCCGTGTCCGTATATCAACCAGCCGTGTTCCGAACGACATGACTGATGAGAGCAGACCCGGGACTCATAGACGCGCTCGGTGGGATTCAAGGCTCACAATTTGCCATCCTGAAAGACATTCAAGAGACGATCTAGTAGGCCATGGGCTTCGGCCTCTAGTGCATGGATATTAAGTATTGGATGGTTCAGTGGCACGATAGTCAAAGACACTTCAGATTTGTCGACAAGCTAGAAAAATCAGCAACGCACGATGTTAGGTTCCTGATGGTCTCTTATGGAGAAAATAGACGCTTCGAAAAATGAAACATAGAAGTTTTGGTTCTTGAATACGCTGGTGAACCTTTCATATACATGGGGAGTTCCCAAAAGGACCCATTTCACAGCGGGGCTACGGCTTGGGAGTGGCAGACTTACTCGTGGATCTGATGCACCCGGTGTTTGGACCAGTATGATTCTCTGAACAAATTTGATGCAACCTAGTCGGACTCCTTCGGCCCCTCTGTCCAGCATGCTTAAGATTTTCGCTTTGATGGCAATCATTTGCTGCCATACAGCAGTTTCCGACTTGTTGTGACATCTAGAAAGTATCACGGTGACTAGCAGTTAGTATCCGAACAAAAAGTGGGGTATTTGTGGAGGGAAATATGGACTGTGCACGGAACGAAGCCATCCATTCACGGTGCCATTGATAGAGCCTGCGGTACAGGCTGGATATCTTGGAAATCTGTGGACATACATGTATCGAAATATCAGAGGATATATCGAAGAGCTACATTGAATAACGTTCTTTAAGATTCCCGTTTCCAATTCGTTTAGCAATGTCAACAGGTGCTCGAGACACGTCAATGCAAGCTCTTGCTTCGTCTGGGGTGTTATCCGAGGCGAGGAGAACGTGTCTGCTAAGAATTCAGATCCCCATCGTCGTAGTTCAATTGCGCCGTCCGACGCGACAATGATGGGTAGGATCCCTTTCAAGATATCTGGATAGAAATTGGGATCTTGTAAAACGAGTTTTTTGGCTTGGTTAAGGTGTTCGAGCTTTGTTCTTAATACATCCCCGTCGGCCATTTCTGCGAGTGGCCCACTGCCACACTTTGGACCACTTCACTACGGCGAGCCGATAGGGTCAAATAAGGATAGAGCAAATGTATCTTGTCAAGCTAAGAAGTGCTGTCTCTGAAGCCGGACTCAGAATGCTGTGTCGATTCTCTGAATCCTTTTTGTATGTTGTCCCTTGTCGTGAAGTTGCAGTTTGCTCTCCACGTGATCAGTTGCTGGCTATCAGAAGGCGCGTTTTGGCATGAAGGTACAGCTCGTGTCGGAGATATCGGATGCTAGGATTACGGAAGATACCGTAGGACGAAGTGTTCGCGATAACTGAAGTAGCTACGGTGGGCGTTTAGATGACGGGCCCCTGATGAAGATGGTGATGCTTCTGTTGATGTTGTGGGATGCGGGATGTAGATGGGAAGTTGGATGGCGCTGGCTCGTTGGCTAGGTGTTGCCGACCAAACAATTCGCTTAGGCGCGCTGCAAACCCGTCAAAATGACGCTGTTCCTCGGCCGCGCCGCTCGCTTAGGCAAACTCTTTTTTTTTTNCGAATTATTTTGGAAAAGGGAGATGTGAATATTTATATGCTTTACTATTTTATTGTGTAAGGCGTACCAATTAGAGTTAGATTGGGCGTTAACTATCGGGTACCTGGCCAGTACGTACCGTTGGCAGTGCTAACAGTACGAGACTGGCTCCGCAAGAAGAAAAGCCACAAAGGCAACACAAAGGCTTGGAATTGACTCGAGTATATCACATGTTGCACCACACCCTTTTGGCACCAAACGAGCGTCTAGTTTCTAGACTATCGAGTATGGTGAGTGAATGTTCACACAGCTGCACGGTCTACATCATCTATTTGCGTGCAATCGAAAATACACATGAACTGGCACCCTGTATAGGATACTGACGACACAGGTAACGGGGCCTGTCGAGCTCGAGTTGCCAATGACCAGGTGTTCATTTCATGGAATATGTTATATTCTTTACCTTTGTGTGGCCATGTACTCGTACTAACCACATGTATTCAATGTTACCCACCCGTATATAGTTATTTAAACATTAATTTGCATGAATGCCAGTAACTCATCGTGCTTTGTAAGATTTGTGTCCTATTTTGGCACTTTGAGCCCGTCCTTATATGCAATCCCTCGATCGCGTGTATATACATGACAATTCGTTCTTGTACAAGAACGAAGGCTAGCCCGATCGCGCTCCTTACCAAATCCGAGCTTTGATAGTTTCGCTCAATGGTACCCATGACACTGAGCCAATCGAACAGAGCATTGGACAGAAGAGTATATGGAGTCCCTTCTTTTCCGCAAGATTCTGCTGCGTCATGGCCTGAAATTAAATTTTAGTGATCATGAGGTACTTCAGCCACGACCAGCCCCTAAAGTGGTGGAGAAAATGTTTTCCATATTTTGCATTGTTCTTTTATTATGAACAAAAAGGCTTCGTTTCCATTCGAAGGTAAAAAAATTAAAACAGTCGCAACCTTCGGCGGCGAGGAGGGGGACGGGGGAAACCTTCCTCCCGTGTTGACACCATATTTTCCTCCCACTTTGTATCCAACTTCCATTTCACTCCAGTTCTCTCCACCAAGAACTTAGTAATTGCATAATGTTTCATGCAATAGGTAGATGGTCCCGATCCAATTACAGTATACGTACAACCTTGCAATACTACCGTCTTCAAGCGGTCTAATCCGCTTTTCAGCATGTCTCTCACCCACGGTTCCAATTCGTCCGGATAAAGCCACGGCCACCCTTCGTCATAATAAGGCAATAGTAGTTCTAAATATTCTAAATTTTTCAGCTTGCTAACTGACCTATAGTTCCGAGACCAGCTGTCTCCACCATCGTAAGGAAGGCTATGCCAGACGTTTTCAATATGTAACGATCGTAAGTGGACCAGCTGGTCAGCTAGCTCCTTAATAATAATATTTTGACGACTTATGATCCTGAGATCCTTGACCCGCGATAAGATACCACCGAGCAATGTGTAGTCGATATAACCTTCGCCGACATAATGCAAGGCATTACCATCTGTGGTTTCTAGACATAACCTATCCAGATTAGGCGTGAACATCAACGAGATGTAGTAAAAGGCCGTCTTTTGAAACACTGGATTCGAAAATTGATCATTGCAAATGGGCAGATTATTCGCCACGATTCTGGCCTCCGTAAGCGCAGGTAGCTTTGGTACGATCTCGCTGATCGATCCAATTATTGTGTCGTGGTCTTGTTCTAGTTTTCCGAGAAATTCTTGGTTTTCCACCGATAACTTGGAGTAAAAGGTCTCGAATGATGGCTCCTCTGGCGGAGCCCGCAGAAGGCTGCCGCATTGAGAATACATTCTGCGAACATTACGGCTTATCTGAAACTCCAGGCGCTGAAGAGTATTACAAATTGGATACCCAACCATGCTGCGAAGTATAGCAATATAAATGTTTAGCTCGCAACTGAAAGGTGTTGTATACGAGATATAAAGGTGTTTGATATTCGGGAAGAGTCTCAAGGCTGCTGCGGAGATCCGGATCCTTGTGATGAGATCATCAAACTTAAACTTGGGTTTGCTCATGGTATCAGCAATGATATCGATATTTGGCATCTCCCTGATGCTTTTGACCCAAGAGCTCTGGTGCTCAAATCTTACGGAACTGTTGTAGAGTAACAATGTAAGCAGAGTTTATGTGCTTAGGTTCGAGGATCCAGCTCACCGAACAAAGCTACGAAGTGGGGCGCGCAGACCGCCATCTTGGAATCTTGCAACAGATTTGGGGGTAAGAACCAAGCTCTTGCCTGCTAATAAAGCAAACTTGTAACAAAGTACCGAACATTGGGCGAATCGATCCCGATCCCGATCCATCATCTGTTCGATAATAACGAGAATGATTTCGTTTGGAAGCACATCGAAAATGCTTCTTCTTAGCCGGGGTAGTTTAGAATTGGTGATGATTTTGGATGGTATTAGCTTTTTGAAGAAGCGAGAGTGGGAGGTGGACATTGTGTTAATTTGGTCAAGATGATTTAAGTGGTTGTGCAAATGGGGAATTCTATAGATCTATATTCTTCGATGGCGAGTAATATATACACAGTCTGGCACGTTTAAAGGGGTGGACATATGCGCTTGCACATACCACAATGGGAATCACATCCATAGCCCAACGCTCCGTATTCTTCTGGCGTGCAGGACTCAGCTCATTCGCAAGTTGTGTTATGTTTTACCGATGCATGTATTGCATGCATTAATATGCCACACAATATTATCTCGGATATTAATGTTACAGCCACTGGCCACCAGACGTATAGCTTTGTATTTTATCGTACACAGGCCTCCGACTTGACATGCAATGCGGCTCCCGAACTCTGTGTGATTAGCGTGAGGTATACGGCGCCAAAAACCAAGGGACTAGCATGTATACAGGTCGATACATAGATAGCTAAACTGAAGAAGAGGAGATGACTCTGTGAATTAGACACTCAGACATAAGTGGCTAAACTGGTAACCTCGAACTCAGGCGCTAAACTGGGCAGTATTCGTCTCTTTACAACTGCACCGCCTAGCGGCTAAATATTTTATGCAGGACTGTACGTGCTAACAGCATTTCCCGCCGCTTTGCTCGGGTTGAGAGGGGCCAATCGAGCAGCCGACTACAGGCGGCATGGACACGTTTTCTTCACCTGCCATCATATGCCCGCTCGCACTTGATATAATTTCGGATATATCTATGGAAACTGATTAGCAATTGTATAGGTGCTCATGAGGCGTCTCAGATATATACCTGTCAGAAGATTTTGAAATGCAAGCTCCACGTTTGAAGAATCGAGGGCAGAAGTTTCCATAAATAACAATTTATTTGCGACTGTAAGGGATGTTATTCGTCATAGTACTTCCATATCTAGAATTTTAGGGAACTAACCGGCGAATTCTTTTGCTTCATCGGTGGGAACGGCTCGAAGATGCCTCAGATCGCTTTTGTTTCCCACCAGCATGATGACGATATTGGCGCTGGCGAGATCCCTGAGTTCTTTCAGCCATTTGATGACACCCTCGTAACTATCGCGCTTTGATATATCATAGACAAGAAGAGCTCCCACGGCGCCTCTATAATATGCTCCTGTGATGGCACGGTAACGCTCTTGACCAGCGGTGTCCCAAAGTTGGGCCTTTATTATTTTTGAATCAATCTGAACGGATCGCGTAGCGAACTCAACGCCAATTGTAGACTTTGAATCCACGTTGAACTCATCCCGAGTAAAGCGACTGATAAGATTGGATTTCCCAACTCCGGAGTCTCCAATAGTGACAACTGAGCCATTGGAGTTAAAGTTAGATTCAGCATGATGACCTAAAGAGCACTTTTGGTACTCTATCATGGGAGGGACAGGATGGCTTTCGGTATCTTAAGGAGAATGATAAGCACTGTACGATTCAGTCCATACCCTTGAAAAGGAACTAGATGTCGTAGAGATTTTGTACAATTAATAACACCCTGCTGAAGGCCGGGGTTACAACCCAAGAGAGAGGATTGCTAGGTGGTCTGGAGCTTGGGATGAGGAGAAATACATCATATTCGTCGCTCATGATTTCGGTCTACCTCCGGGGCGTGGATAAATTGCAAATCAACGTAGCGGTATGTTGGAAACTGAATGGAAGTCTTTGAAAAAGAGTAAGCATTTGAGTTTGAATTTTAGGTAGATCTAGGATGGTACTTACAAAGTCAGCTATCAGAAACGAATGAAACGAACACCGAAATGCCCAGAAGTCCGGACTGTGAGATGGTGATGATGACGGCTTCTGGCTTCTATCTCTCTGTCCTAAAAGAGGCCTGGAGGTCGCTGGGGTTTTCCCACGACACCTGCGTCTCCTTCAATCTAGCCACTTATACGGATATTACCATACTGACAGTTTTGCTTTTGATTCATCCTCTCAGTTTAGCGACAGGATCCAGAACCCATACAGTACTAGAATCCCCAATCCGCATCTACATACTGGAGTGGTTCCGGGATTGAGATCAATATTCAACACATTCCCAAGTTTGTTAACGCCATCCGTGAGAACAGCGACAAAGGACCCTAATTCAACAAAAGCTTTTGATCCTAAAACCAAAATTAAATGCCCAGATGTCTGTTGTACTGGGGATTTGCTTCCCGTTCTCAAAAAGATTTTAACACCAGTTTATTATAGCTGGAGTTGTCCGAAGCTTGAAGGTCCTAAAATGGTCGACTCCCAACACTGGGTTCCCAAGCGAAAGCTAGGGCAGTCGTCGATGGGACGGACGCAATGTGACGGGTCAATAGATACTTATTCCATCTTCGGGGCGGGGATTGGCCGATTACCACCAACAGGAAAAGAAGTTAAAGCTTCAGCATCTGTAAACAACCTCCATTGTGCAAGCTTGCTTCGGGATCCCCAAACCGGATCCAAAACGGTCTCGTAAACCACTCTCTATTTAGGAATGATCCACCAAGGAATCAACTCTAACAGCTTCATCATTGCGAGGCAGGAGAGATTGTTATCTCATGCATGGTTAAATTATAGAGTTCTAGGCCGTATCCGACCTCGAATCGGCGATAATATACGAAGTCAACTGTTTTGGAGCCAAGCCAAGGCTAGATAGGAGGCTTCAGTTTCTCGTTAGTGTGAATTACAGATTGGATGGCTGGTCACCCTTGGTGCGGCGGGGAGATACGGGGGAAGAATTAAAGAAGAATTCATTTATACAGAGAACTATTTTTTTGTACAGCCCGCTACATCATCTAGCCATCCTTTGCAAGACACATAATTTTTTTTTCTAGATCCTGGTACGCAAGTAAACGGGACGGAGTTTTAGGCCAATTGATTACAAAGTCCTATAGTGTCATATAGTCCAGAGTAGCAATTAAACCGTGGCGAATGTGGTGTTTATTTTTGGGCAACGATTCCTAGAAATAACCCGTTAGTATTCGTTCAACGGTGCGGATGGGTGCAGAAACATACTCTCGACATCAGCCACGCTCTGCTGAAGGATCTGCTGCAGGGTCTTAGGGTTCTTTAACTCTTCGGTGATCCTCTTGATGACGGACTCGGCGAGCTCGGACTGTTCCCTCTGCTTGACCTGGGCCTCATATCTGACCCAGCTGTCGAGAACTTGCTTAGCCTCAGCAGCGAACTTGGTCTTCTGCTCCAAGACGAAAGCCTCGGACTCAAGTTCAGCGGTTTCCTAATACCATTATCAGCTTCACTGCCCTTCAATACCACCCCGAAGCTCTGCACAATATCGTACCTTGGAAACGGCGAAGAGGTCCTTGGTGATCTGAACAACCTCCTTCATCTCGGAGACCTGGTCGATTCTCTCCTGAACAGCGCTCTTGTGGTCGGCTCGGGCAGCGTACAGAACGTCCTTGACTCTCTTGATATGTGCCTCGGCCCACTCGTTGTACATTGGCTTCATCAACCTGCTAACACCAGTAAACATGGAAATCAAGCAGAAGGCGACAACGAATTCTTCGTTGATAACCAAGAGCTCATTGGAGATGGCAGCAATGGAGACACCGGCAGTAGCGGAGAGGATGGCGGTTTTGGAGGCGAGGGAGTTGCCGGGGATCATATCGATGATAGCATTGGCCTTGGCTTCTGGAGTGGGTCGCTCCGATGGTGGAGGAGGATAGTTGGACTCGAAACGGGCCGACACGGCGGGTCTAACGGCGGGGATATGCGCATTGAGAAGGGCCGCCGACGGGCGAAGACGCGTGAGGCCTAGAACGTCGACGATAACATGTTAACATGTGCAATGAGGGGCCAAGCAGGTCGTTCGTATCCGGCGGCATTGCTCACCTGTGGCCGCTCGTGTTAACCTTGAAGCCATTGTGTATGTAAGAGGGGAGAGTGAGAAAGCCAAATCAATCCAATTGGACGTCTATGACCTCGGGAGGGCGATGTCGGAGATGGTAGGTGGTGGAAGGGACTGTTCGGGTGTTGAAGTGACGTTCTACGTTCGGGAGAGACTGGCGGATGAGTGAAAAAATCCGACCAATCAGACTCCACCCGACGCCAAGACCGGCCGAATCTACCTGTCGCCCGAAACCCCAAAAAATTTAGATGGCCGCATCCACATCTTCAATCCAGCTCCAAAAAATGGCGATACCGTCCTCCAATGGGCCCCTTTCGGGCTCAAAGAAAAGAAAGCGAGTCGCCGCAGACGAATCTACGAGAAAACCGAAATCGAAGCCAAAAGACTTACCAGTCATCACCAAAGCTGTGATACTGCGACCTGCTCCCAAGTCGAAAAGGCCCGTTGAACCGACAAGCGACGAAAGTGATGAAGAAGAAGACGAGGATATGGCTAGTGGTAGTGAGGATGACGAGGACAACCTTGCATCGCGACAGGCCGAAATGCTACAATTAGAGGAGGATATTATTTCTGCGAAAACAGCTACAGCACGGACGAAGGGCTTAAATTCTCTGCTAGAACAGCTCGAGGTAAAGACACCGTAAAGTAAGGGATTTGGGCTCGCAAAGTTGATAAAATTGCTAGGACGGATCCGAAGAAATTGCTATCATGGCCGCCGTCGGTTTATGTCGGACATTTTGTCGGCTAATGAGCAGAGGGCAACTAGTTCGGCACAAGGACCATAGCACTGAGCAACTGAAGATGGTGAAGGAAGCGAAGGAAACGTATATCAACTATCTAAATGGCCTGGGAAGGATGCTTGAGGGTGGCGAGGGGACATCTCTCAAGCTGTCGATGAGGTTATTGAAGGAAGAATCGATTCACATGAAACCTTCAGACGACTACTACTTCCCGTTTCTCACATACGGCGTTATCATCAAACATCTACTTCTCTCCGACAGCTCAGATCTCGTAACGGTTTTCGCCACCGAATATGTCTACGAATTCTCTGATTTGAGACTTGAATTCTTCAAAGCAATACCGACAGTATCGAAAGACATCACGCCTTCGAATACTAGATACTCCGAAAACCTCTTCAATATTCTGTACAATCTTAAGGATCTTCCTTCTACATCTGAAGAACTAACAGGCCTTGACCTTTACTTATCCGCTCCGACCAAGAAGAAACATCCTTTGTTCCAGATTGCTGCCCACCAGCGGTACTTCCAGGAAACATGGCTTACTCTCCTCTCACGGCCTCTACCATCGAAACAAAGAGATATCCTCACGATCTTGCCGAAGCGAATAATTCCATACTTCCCGAACCCACGACTTTTGATGGACTACTTAACCGACACATACAACACTGGTGGCGTCATTGCACTCCTCGCCCTTCAAGGTCTCTTCAACTTAATGATGTCTCACAATCTCGACTACCCAAATTTCTTCCCAAAACTTTACGCCTTATTGGATCGTGATCTTATGCATGTCAAGTATCGATCCAGATTCTTCAGGCTTCTAGAATTATTCTTAAATTCTAGTCATTTGCCGGCGGTACTCGTCGCTAGCTTCATAAAGCGAATGGCGAGGTTATGCCTGGCCGCTCCGCCCAGTGCAATTGTGACGGTGATTCCTTTCACTTACAATTTAATGAGACTGCATCCAACGTGTACCTTTATGTTACATAGGGTGCTGGGCAAAGAGGTAGATGGTAAAGCATTACGGACGGAGGGTTATGTGGATCCATTCGACGAGGAGGAAGCGGATCCATTAAAGACAGGTGCTTTGGAAAGTAGTTTGTGGGAGCTAGAGGTTCGTATCAAGTACAGCTTCATGATCTTAGGGTTATACTGATGATCACGAACAGACATTACAATCACACTACCATCCGAACGTAGCAACTCTAGCGAAAATTCTATCGGAACAATTCACAAAGCAGCAGTATAACATGGAAGATTTCTTGGACCATTCGTATACAAGCGTATGTAGTAGCTTCTCTCGCACAGTGTATTGTTTCAGACTAACAGATTTCATAGATGCTAGAAGCGGAAATGGCGAAGAAGATTACCAAGGATCCCGTCGTCGAATACATTGTACCTAAAAAGATATTCGGCGAAGAGGAAAAGAAGGACGATGATGGGATGCCGCCTCCAGCGCAGAACATGCTACTGGAGTTTTGGGATTTCGAGTAGAGGTTTGGGGTTGTCTATAGTTAGGGGAGTGTACGATAAGGTCATGGGAATATACTATAATATCAGGCATTTCATCTGCTTATTCAAAATCCATATCGTAAAATTCAATATAGTCCTAGAGTTTTCTTTGAGTTATCGGGCTAAAGCACCCAGTTGCACTATAAGCACGAACTAGTAAGCACGAACACCACAGCACCCTGAGTGTATACGTTTGCCAACGCATTTTAGTTTAGGATCCAACAGCCTGCCTTGTCCCGCCACAAATACCAAATCCTGGTGCCCCGCGGCCCATCCTTGTAATCGAACTGTAGCCCGCATTCTCTACAGTCTACGGTTAAAATGTCGCCGCCAGTCGAACTATCTTCCACCGCATACCTCAAAGACCATGCCTCCGCCGGTCGTGGCGTTTTCGCATCAAACCTAATTCCAGCTGGGACCGAAATCCTCAGGGTCGCAGACCCTCTAATCTGTATTCCAGATGAAGCCCATCTAGATACCTGCTGTCATTATTGTATGGTAGAAGCTATAGATGAAGCTTCCTCTGTAAACCAAGCTTATAGGCCGCCGGTCAAGCTGTCGTACTGCCTTGGTTGCAGGGTTGTGAAGTATTGTAGCAAGGTACGTCCTATGCCTATAATATCTACACTTACGGGTATTGTCGCCAAAAATTATCACTGAACACGAATTCCAACCATAAAGTATGATATCAAATAGACTTGTCAAGCGACGGACTGGAAACAAAAGTCACATAAATACGAATGTGCAATATATAAAGCACAATACCCGCGTATTCTGCCCGTAACAGCGCGCGCAATTCTTCGCATGGCAAAGCTCTTCCTCTCTGAGACGCCCGGTTCAAATATCGTTGGTGGAATCGGTGCTTTAAAAGCCCATGCTGAAGACTTTGCAAAGACCGGCGGGGAGCGTTGGGAAATGGCGAACTTAACCGCGAAAGCTGCGGCGGAGTTTTCGAAGGTGTCGAAACAAGTTTCATTTGAACCCGAATTTCTGAGGGATATGTATTGCAAGGTTAGCTCTTTCCACTTTACAGCCATCATCTAGTATGCACTAAATATAACATACCTGATAGCTACTAATAAACTCTGCGTCTGTCGTAACGCAAACATTTGACCCGATTGGCCTATGTCTGGCTTATCAAGGCGCAATGTTCAATCACTCATGCGATCCAAATGCAATTATGATGTTTGATGGACGACAGCTCTCGATTCGCTCCCTGAAAGAGATTCCTAAGGACACAGAAATCACAATTTCCTATATCGAGAACCTGACGACACGCAAAGAGCGGAAAGAAGAACTAAAGTCTCGCTACTTCTTCGATTGTTCTTGTTCATTATGTTCCTCGGACATCCAACCATTGGAGTCTGTACAGTGCATTAAGTGCAACAAATCTATTGCATCGAACACGAACGTTTGCCCGAATTGCAATGAAGTCGTCTCGGAAGATGACCTATCTGCGGTACTTGCCCAGGCCACATCAATTACGGCCAACAGGGGTAAGAAGGGTGCCGACAAATCGGCCGAACTTGCACTCAAATCACTCAAGTCACTATATCGCACAAACCTACTCCCGTCAACATACCCACCCATCCCACAACTACATCAAGATCTGGCAACATCATATATCGACGAAGGGAATTGGAAATCTGCATTCCTCCACCTTCTGACGCTATACGTAAAAGTCTACCCGACCATATACGACACCTCATATCATCCCGTTCGGGTTGTAAGAACGTTTACCTTGGCTATGGTATTAATCCAAATAGCCGTTGATGAGCCTGAGGGATTTGGAGAGAAGATCGACTTTACAAAAGTGTTGTATGGGTTGCTTACTGAGGTTTATGGAAATGTGGAGAAGAGTCATGGAGGGCAAAGTTCATTTGCAGAGGTTGTTAGGAGGAAGATGGAGGAGGTGAAGATTGATATTGGGATCGATAGTAATCGAGAGGCGGATAAGTGGATGGGTAAAGGGTTGAGAGCGGTACCAGGATTGGAAGGGGAGGTTGGAAAACTTATCAAAATCGTGGATGAGTTCGTGGGGACATTGAAGAGTGATTGATAAAGCTCTGGCCGTAAGCGGCATAGTTCTTAGAGACAGGATCTACACCGTAGTTCCGTTTCCCGCAATTAGACGAAACCAACTTTCGGATTAACTAGTAGCGAATATAACCGGTATCGGGTCCAAATATCGCCCAGCAGGTGGACGTTTTGTGCATAGCAAGTCGCAAAAACAGTTATATCGAAACATATGTACACTCCATGCCAAATACCAACAGCTTGATACTTTCTTTAAAGCTCCAAAGATAAACGTAGTCTATTTCGGAGGATTTTCCTTCTTATAATGTTCCACCAATTGATCCATCAAAACACCTCGTGTATGGCCCACCGAGTGGTTATACGGGCTGTAAGCATTGAGTCGCCTAATCTCGCCGTTAGCAAATATACCCCAACCACCGAATCTCCCGTCGATATACATACTCCGGAAACCAAATCGGCATAGTTCCACTGTTAGACTCAGCTCCCAAGAACAAATGCCTATCCTTCGCAGCCTGCTCTACAAACGTTGTGTGTCTATTCGAGATCTCGTCCTGCGCCTTCCTTGTCGGGCTATCAACCGACAAAAACCGCGTTAATGACGAGTCATCGGTGGGGCTGACGTAGGCGTAGGAAACGTAGAGGGTGAAGACGACGCCGGTAGAAATGTATAACCATGCTGGGATTTGTTCGCCGGCAGCAGCAGGAGTGGCAGCGGTTCGGGGGCCACCGGAGGGGGAATCGTAGTGGGCGCTATAGTTGCGGCGGAGGAGGGTGGAAGGGGTAGTTTTTGCCCTGGGGAGGGCGCGGAAGGCGGATCGGGCGAGCATTGTGGATTGTGTCGGTGGAAGACCGAGGGGTGTATGGCGAAGTGACGTCGGAGGTTGAGGTTGAATTGGAGGTTCGGATATGTCTTGGCAACTGTCGCTGTTGTTTTAACGACAACAAACCGCAACGGAACAGCATCCAATAGAGCGCTAAGCAATCGAGCCCATCGAAATGGATATTTTGCGATAGCAGATAGTACAATTCAGCTGCCAGCCAGCAAATTCATAACCCTTGCATGGTCATGGAGTTTCTACAGCTCCCTCCGCGTGAGGCTCTTCTGTATGCTTCATGGTAAGAGGCCTATCCGAAATGCAACAGGTCAACACAGACTGACTCAATATTTGGGACAGCTATTGTGAGGAGAATATTTACAAGCTGATAGAGCGCCATGTCCCCTCAGCCTCTTTAAAGCATTACACCGTAATATTCCTTTCGAATAGTTCGAAGTGTATACCGGTCTTCTCTCAGAAAATCCAGAAAATCCCTAGTAGTCCCGCCGTATGGGACTATCATGTTATTCTAGCATATCACCCCAACAATTCTCTTGAGGAACTTCTTCGACGGTCAGAAGGCCACAGCGAGCTGGGAGAACGATCCCCAGAATCTGCTATAACAAACTCATATATCTACGATTTAGATACGACAATACAGACATTCCCATGTCCATTTCCAACGTATTTCGCACAGACATTCTCACCACCTCCTTCATCTGCTTTTGAAGATCCTTTGGACCGGATACTTCTGATGATGGCTCTGTCGCAAGAGAAGTATAGTCGCTATTTCAGACTTGTATCCGCGAGCGACTATTTAGAGCACTTTTGGAGTGGGAGGGATCATATGAAGGATGAAGAAGGGGCTTGGAAGGCCGAACCACCGGTGTGGGACGTCATCGTGGGAGTAAAGGCGACCAAGGAATCTTTCGAAGATTACATTAATTTTGAAGGATGTGAAAATAAAACGGATACTATACAAGACGGAAGGGAGTATTTAGGGGTCATCGTGGGAGAGAAGAGATTGTGGGAGGTATTTGGAGGCGGCGTGATGCTTGACATTGAGACGCTTGATATCATGACGCAGAGTGTACCTGAGGATGATCTCTCCGAGTCAGAACTACCCGCGGTGCATAATTCTCCCGTGATACCGGAGCCGCTGATTCCATAAATATAGCATTCACTGCATCAATGCAATCTCGAATCCACTAGAAAGTCGATACTCTGTTGGGTTTTAGACTCCAACACAGAGTAAATTCTCATTAAATGACTACTAGAACAAATAGCAATGCTCCACAACGCACTGAAAATATCGAACTAAGAGAAACAACAGGAAAAAACCCATCTGATATCTAGTATCTACACCAGATATTTAGTTTTGAAAACACGCGTAGGCCGATTCGGCGGTGCCAGGCTTCGCGCCAGGCAGTCTCACTAAATTTTCCGTAAGAATATGCCCTGAGGGAAAGTCTCTCCTATTTTCCTACACCCTGCAGCGGTGACTTGCGGGATGGTGGTGAAGTCCCCATACCATTCATCGTAATAAACGAGTCTCAGCCGCCCACTTATTGTGCATGCCCAAAATGTTATAACGTCCCCCCAAAGGTTAGGCGTTGCGTCCTTGTCCATCGTCAACCACCAAGTTGCCGGGTCGTATCTAAAATTGAACTTATTCAGGAAGGCGTTGAAGGGGTTTCTATTAAGGAACACGATATAAAAATCCCAAGAGAAATCGTTATACGGGTCACGTTCGAGAAAGCTAAGGTAATACTCGGAGCCAATGCCTTGAGCTTGATAAAACGGTGGATACCATTGCTGACCGGGTCTGAGGAATCCGAGGTAGGTCCGGAAAATACCGTCGGATTCGGTCCAGTCGTTGTATTCGGCATATCCAATTAGCTGGTTGGTCGTTGGTGCAGTCGTGAAGAGACAGATAGGTCCGCCAGTTACGCCATCGCAGCCTCCAATGTAGTAACGAGTCGGTGAAGCGTCTCTCCAGAGTTCAGCTTTGCCAACACCCGCGTAAGTGTTCGTTGCAGTCGTCTGTGTGATATCCCTAAAGGTTGAGGTTGTTAGGGTGAACCCCGGAATAGTCGTTATTGTTGTGGAAATCACAGATGTCGAAAATGTAGTTGTAGTGGTGCTCGTCTCAGTTGCGGGAGATACTGCAGCAGCGCGACAGCCATTGGTCACTTGTTGGGACCTGTATGATGATAGCGGCCCGGGGAAAGGGTCTGCAGGTAATGGGGCGTTGCCTCGAACGAAGTGGTTGCTTATGAAAGTCGCTGTACCGCTCCTGCGCTCCTTTGGTGGTTGATTATTAGCCAATATAGAAGTCGGCTCCCACCAAGTTATTGTATCCGTTCTCGTGATTGACGTGACCACCTCACGCTGCGTGCGGGTATAGGTCGATATTGTGACCGTTGCTGTCGGAATCCTCTCCGTGCGAATTGTAGTATATGTAGTCGAACTCGTAGACCAGTCGAGTAGTGACGTACAGAATGAAAGCATGAATTCTCCTGTCAGCACGTCTGAAATAGGTGGAAGCTGGAATGTTTTAACTTGTGTAAATGCATCTACTCCCAGTGCAGTGCAGATATTACTGCCAGATCCACTTATGGAATTCAGGTCGAGCCCTGCAGTGTATAGGAATAGCTGCTGATAGTCCCTGAGTGTAATAGGGTCTTGTAAAGTGCAAACCCAAAAGGCTGTTCTTGTAGTTCCATCAGGATTAAGCGGCTTATCTAAGGTGGCTTCATGTGTAACGCCATCGAACTTGAAATATAGCTGTTGTTGGGTCGCTTGGACTATATCTGCCGCCGTGAACAATAGTACTTTGTATTGAGCGAAGGCAGTTGCAGTCTTATACACGGTCCAATAAAAAGTGGTTGCAGCTGTTGATCCCGCCCTACTGATTGTAAAGCTGTTTGAAGTAGGATGGAATACCATGGTCCACGTCGTGTCTGACGTGCTGCCATCTTTGAAAATTCGCACAGTTCGGTCGTTGCTGCTGGGGTTCGAAGCCCAGACGAAATTCTGATCGTATGCACCACTCAAAACTTGCATCCAACCAATGCCAGCGTAGCGTTCCGTAAATATTGGTATTGTCTCTGTAATGGTACCTGTAGCCGTAATCGTCGTAATGATTCTGGTCGTCCCAGTAGTGGTGAACAAAGTTGACACGGTTGTGTACACACTATAGCTTGTGAAGGTTGTCGAATTGATTGCCGTGGGATAAGCTCTTCTACACCCAAGTGAGATTTCGAGAGCATTAAATGGGGCTAGCTGTGTCGGAGCGGGAGGCTGGCGCAGATTTATGGTTTTGTCGAAAACGTCATATCCGTACATAAGCCTACTCGGCCTATTACGCCTTCTTCTAAGAATTGGGATAGGTTCGTACAGCGTACTGCTGGTTGTGGTTGTCGTGGTCGAAGCGGTGCCTGTGCTTGTATCATCTTTTGTTGAAATTTCAGTTGTAGTCGTGTCCGTGATCGTAGTAGATGGAAGCTCTACGAAATCATGTCCAGAATAACCTAAAACTGCGGAGCAGTAGGCACTAAGGTGATCTGATGTAATTATATCGTATGCGCTGATAATTGCTGAGCTTTCTGGGATAGGCGGCGAACTTGTGCCAGGGCTCCCGGTGGGACCACCCGAGTTCGTCCTTGAGCCGGTCCTGGAGGTTGTGACTGAGTTCGTTCTGGAATTGGTCCTCGTACCCGTAGTTCTCGTAGTAGGCGGGGCACGATACACCAAGCTAGCTCTTTGGATCCCATACTTCTCGGGATTGATATCTGCCCCATACCGTCTCATGCGCAACTTCAAGAATGTCAAACTTATTTGTTGGTAATAGAGCTCAAAGATATCCCCAGTTCGGCTAAGAAATGCGAGCTCGGTCCCATTAAAGTACCATGACCGCCAGATATCTGCTTCCGTCATCTCGTCTCGGGTACCATAAGTCACATCGCACAGATCCACTTTGGTCTCCCTGTCCCCAAGCTGTCTCCTTACATGACCCTTAAAAGCTGGTGAAACGACATCGGGCCGAAGAAAGACATATTCGCTGCTATTGTCAGCGTTTGTTAAAGAGCCTTCGCTCGACAGCGATAACTTGACCGCCCTCTGCAATTCATTGCCCTCAGGTGGGCCCATAAATGTGCTTCTGTCGCCATCATCGAATTTGAAGACGAACACTCCAAGTTCAGCTGCTGTTTCTAATGTAAATCCAGTGAGATCTGTTGGTCGTTCATTAGCTGACGTACGCGTATTCGTTGAAGTTGCGCCGTTGGTTTCTGCGGTTGATAGCCCACCGGATGTAAGACCACCCGAAGCTGTGCTCAAACCAGAGAGGCTAGTTCCGCCACCGCCAGATGTTGTTCCTCCGCCGGTCGTTCCTCCACCGGCTGTTCCTCCACCAGTTGTTCCTCCAACCGTTGTTCCTCCGGAGGCGGTTCCTCCAGATGTTGTCCCTCCAGTCACCGCCCCCCCAGATGCCGTCCCACC
Source organism: Arthrobotrys sinensis (assembly GCA_036971225.1). Lineage (NCBI taxonomy): Eukaryota > Fungi > Ascomycota > Orbiliomycetes > Orbiliales > Orbiliaceae > Arthrobotrys > Arthrobotrys sinensis. Next base: position 800,312 of record JAJTTV010000011.1, on the reverse strand, counting down.
ACCTGTGGTACTTCCTCCAGGATCTACGGATCCTCCCCCTTCCGAAGATGATAGTGTAGAACTCCCTGGGAAGAATGGTGACCAAGGGATACTATCGCAAAATAGGAGAGGTAGAGGCTGAGAGCATTGCTCAACTGTGACTGTATGCTTAATCGTATGGTATACAATCTTCGTTGTATAAGTCACCTCATCTGGCTGACTGAGAGTGGGGTAGATAATGATTGACAGTGGAAGCAGATAGGCCCAAACCCAATACAAGAGTCGAATAATAGATTGAGATCGAGGGCTGGTAGGTGACGAGATCCCCATGTTTGAAAATCTGAAGGCTCAATAGACCATACTCAGAGCTTAGGATCGCTTGGTCTAGGTATGTGGTCTGAATTGAGCTGCAGATGCTACAGCAAAAGGCGGGGAAGCCCTTAAGTATCTGCCAATTGATCTGATAGACCCCCCAACTTGGGTAGGTCGCTCATTGCCAGAGTCTTGATAAGGTGTTCTGCATGGAAGCCTGGCCATGCTGCACATCGCCGTGATAGTCAGCGGGGTCATGGGCCATCTCGGATCTAGTGCGGGGTAAAGTACCCGGACTTTGGAGCTTAGGGTTCATAGAATGAGAATATGGTATGTTTATACGATTCGTTCAATCCGTACGGTTCGAGGAGTTTACTTATCCGTGCAGCTGTGCGCGAAGGCTTCCTATATGGCTATCCCGTGTAATGTCTAATGTTCTTAAGCTGAACTATTCACAATACACTAGGATTTCTCTTGGGAATGTACCGACACAAATAATACGAACTTGCCCCGGACTCCAACCATTAGTTCCATATATCGAAGAGTTGATTCGCTGACGGTTTTCTAATTCGGGTAAACTTAAAGAAGCACGCGAGGTCAGAAACGTGGGAATTTCGTGGGGCACCAATATATAGAAGGAAAAAAGGAAATATCGTCATTAAATCGAGTCGTCTACACATGTATTTTTGATCAACTCTGGGAGCGACGTATTCAACAGATCCCAATCTGAACGGGATCAGTGATACTGCATTATCGTAAATCGTAAGATTTTCTTGCGGATATCAATTTGACAGCGATCGCGGCTATCGAGAGGGGTTCGGCGCATCTCACTTCTACTACCCCGCAGCCCGAGTTTCAAATATGAAAATCATATTTGTATTTGCGATAATCGATATCTCTTTGGGTGTACCCTTACCCCGCACACCCCATATCGTGCTTTCCACGGAACAATGATGTTGTATTTTTTGTGTTGGGCACCTCAAGCAGGGTGCACGTGTGCGCCGTAATGCTTGCATCAAAAAGCGACGCGACTGGCTAAGCTAAGGAGGCAAAAATAAAATATCCTTGCCGGGTTGACTTGAATTTCAATGCCGTTATTAGGCCGCAGGTCAGAATATGCTACGCTCGACACCCTCGGTTACGTTATGCCCACAGCTGTAAAGCGCCCATTGCCTGCCAAGCCGGCAAGTTAAGATCCTCTGGCGGGCCGATTGGTCTGCCGCCCGGAGCTACATTGATTGTTTCGAGATTGGCCTAGGCGACTGCGGTAAAATCTGCGGGAATCAATCCCTTTGATTGAGGAGGGGTCTGAATCTCACTTGCACGAGCTGAATTAGCATAAAGCCCGGATCAAGCAATTGCTGATGATTAGAAACAATAACTGGACCGTGGATGCCCTGGTCATCTATCCTGTTTGGTATCATGGCATTCTCTAAACGTGTATATACCTATTGTACATTGAGACATCTATCCATCCGCCGTTTTCTCCTAAATCTCGTAACCAGAAAAGAAGACGCCATACGCCACAATTGATGTGTCGAAAGATACAAGGAGTCCCTTCCATCTCTCCCTCCTCTATACAGACCTCCTTTTATACATTGTGCCATAACAGATTTCTCAATCCGTCCCACCTCTCACTGTTGACATACAAGTAGGTCATCGAACTCCTCAAACTTGGTTGAATAACTTCGGGATGCCACCTGAACAGGTACATCACGAACGCCCAACTCAAACTAGCAAAAGCTGGCCAGGCATTATTGTTGATACCATCTCTCCATCCCTCAGGCACCGGCGAAAGTTGATATCCAGGAGTCGTAGAGAGCTTCGCTAGACCAAGGACAACGCGGGCCGCAACATAGAGACAAATTTGCTGGTTTACGGAGGAATTGCCACCTCGGCCGAAAACAGTATAACCACCGATAAGACCTGAGATGAAAGAATCGTAGCGGGATTCGGCTTTGTTAAGGTGGCGGAGGATGAGCATGGATGTCTTGTAGAGGAATACGAACGTGCCAAGGTTGCGGGCGTGGGTTCGTGTAGCTTTGAAGACTAGGAGAGCCTTTTCACGGAATCTATAAGAGCTTTGGTGTAAGGCTACATTCTCAAAATGTGGGAAAGGAGACACGACATACGTTCCAGAGCGAAACAGAAATACCATGCTGGTAGATCATATTTATTAGTCCCTAGGCTTCTGTAGCTTGCCACTAATATATGGGATATCTCCTTACACAAGAGCATGCGGGAATCGAACTTTTGTGCCGTAGACGACGCCATTCCGAAGGCCCTTGAGGAGGGTGAGAATGTCATGATTCGCCGGGTCCAGAATGAAAGCCTCAGCGGCGGTCTATCCGTAACGATTAGAATACATAAATTATATCGTGAATAGTTTCCGGGGATGTACCTTCACGATTTCCAAAGTATTCGGCATCTTGTTGGCTTATATCAACTGGCGGACCGGTCCGCGCCTGATAGCTGATATATGATGTGAATCGATTGTGACAATATATCAAGACCGACGGGAGGTATCCAAACGCGTACCAGAACCGATGAATATTGAGTCGACGGTGGATACTACGGAATCAAAAGCTGGACGGGGAGTTTCATGGTTTTGGAGAAAACCCGGTCTAATGGCCGACTGGAGCGCATGAAAGAATGTTGCCTCAACTGAGAAGGTATCCCGCGGCTGTTTTTGCATGTGAGATCATCGCCGACGACGCTATCGCTAATTAGGAAATATCTGGGGTAAACTTGGCTGCCGAGGTTGGAATCGAAAATACCACAGGTCAACGCATGCACCGGAGAGAGAAGGGTCATGCTAAAAATATTTTGCATGCCAAAACGCGGTAAGTAAAGAAATAATAATCTGCTTAGCAGTTTCTTGACCCTGAGGGCGATTCTGACTGGGCCGTGCTGACAGTGGACACCTGCAATCTGAACTAGGCATTTGATGTCGTAATCAGGCAGCATCCAACAGAAGTAGCACCGTAGGGCAATTGTACAAAGGAATTGTTGGAAGTCTCCTGTGAAACTATCCCACGTTAAGACGATACCCACTGAAAAGCCTGGCTGAGTTAACGTGTATTCAAATTATAGGCTTTGTGCATTACAATATATAGTCGGCATGCCAGCATGGATTCGAGGCTAATGCCAGCATAAGTATCTCGACCTAGCTGTACACCTCCCGGAGTTGGTAAAGCTTAGGCATTGATGTTGACCCCCCAACATTACAACAAAGCTAAGAAGAGCGTTTTAAGTATCAATATATTTCTACCAAGAATTTATCGCAATTTCAACAAGATTCAAAGTTATCTCTTAAATTTGTATTTACGGTAAAGGCGAAAGTAGATGCCTAGCTATGGGAATGACTATTAATGTACGAAGGGGGGAATTATTTGGAGGTATTTTAAATATTTTGTCTCTATCCGAGCACTAGAAACCAGTTCTTCGAAGATTTCAAGCTCCAAACCCTCCCTTCACATATACGATCGATATCTTAGCTTTGAAATACATTCTACATAATAATTTTTCTGCGATATAAATACCACTGAGCGCGAAAACCTCTATTCAGAATGAAGACCAATGCTTGGTTCCACCGCAAACCGCAGCAGCTTATCCTCATTACTAGCTGCCTTATCAGATCCACTGGAATCTTTATCAGCATTCCAGGGGCCTTTGCTATCCCCATCAATGATCACACACTCGAAGCGGATTCTTTTGAACGCAAAATGACATTAGCAAATCGCCAAGATGAGAATTTCCCACCATTGCCACCAGGCAGCACCGGCTCTGGACCAGGAGCAGACTTGGACTTTTATGGCAGCGAATGCAAAATGGGCATCTATCAAGGAGGTTTCCGAAACCCCAACGGTCGTATAGACGCCCACCCAGAAGCACGTTGGGAGGGGTTTCCTCTCGGAACTACCAAGCCCGGAGAACCGCCAATCGTGGTCCCGGACCACAGATGCGTCAACATCAGAGACCTTCATCCGAGCCTTCCGAAGGAGATCTCTTCATTTATCCTAACGGGATACTGCGAATGCAGATTCTACCACAATGAGGGCTGTCCTCCTGACGACCGCGGATTTTCTGCCTATAACCGTGAGGACGGTGCATTATACAATAATGGCCCAGACGACAATGCCCTCGAGAGTTTCTCGTGCTGGAGCACAAATCATATTCACGACTTTTCATATTGTAGCGTCAAACTGTCAGACAATCCTTCCACAGGCTCTGGTCGCTCTAGTATTATGGAACTTTTCAATCCTCGGCCTCCAGGCCAAAATATTAACGTATTGTTCTGGAGAGGCGATCTAGAGGGAACCCCTGATCGGATGGAAGGCGAAAGTGACTGCAAACGGCTACCAGATGGATATAACCTTAGCTATTACAAGATAAATGGGTGTTCTTGCCGATTTTACCATTCGGAGGATTGTAGTGGCGATGTTGTTTTTACGGACGGCAACCCCGGGAGAGTAGAAAAGATAGGTGGAGTGCCAGCAGGTATTAGGAGTTATCGATGCCTTTTGCCTTTTGGGATTCCATGGGTTGCAAGAGATGACTTTCTTGGATGACCGATCTTCCCGGTGAACCTCCAAATTTTGACATGAGCTAGATGTAGCATTACGCTTGCATGTAAACTTGGTACACTAAGCTGGCCTACCCTTCTTGGGTGTTATATACTCAAAACTTTACATGACTTGTATCTAACCTTAGGAATAAAATACTGATATCGGAAAGAGTGAAGTATATATCCGGCGTCGCAATGCCAGCGCATGCTTTGAACATAATCATGTAGACTACAAGTCTAATTCCTCAACTTTATTCTTCGAAGCCTTAACGAACATGTGACCAGCCGGCATTAATTTTTCGGTAGGGATTACATCCATAATCTTGAACAGAGTTCTGGATTTGGTTTATATGTAGGCTTTTATAGAATACATACAACACCTATCTAAAATTATAGACTAAGAATGCCGATACATTGTGATTATTTCATGACTCAGTATACCGTTATGCTCCGGTACGAATCTCGCTCAGGAGACGAATATGTTCATCTGAATGTGTTGACGTTGGTGGCTCTTCCTGTGGCGCATTAACCGATACGCAAAAACTCTTGGCATCAACGAAATTTCCTGAACTAAAGCTCCAATTCGGCCTCCATCTTCAGAAAGCATTTGAAACTATCATACCCCAGCATCTACATCATCTACAATGCTTCAGACAGTGTAAGCCCTTCTAAACTGGTCGCATACCTGTAATTGAATAGTACTGATCCTATTTCTTTCAGAAAACCGAAGAACGCCCGTTCAAAACGAGCCCTCGAGGCTCGAGAACCTAAGCTCGTCGAGAACGAGAAAACCACTCTATTCTTACGAGGCACCACTGCCAGTGGCATCGTTCAAGACGCCCTGGGCGATCTAGTATGCATATGTTTATACTCCTCTCTAGGCTATCTAATTCTAACGATACTTATTTCAGCACTCCCTCAAAAAACCCCAAGCCATCAAATTCCAGAAGAAAAACGCCGTCCATCCTTTCGAAGATGCCTCAGCGCTCGAGTTCTTCAGTCGCAAAAACGATGCCTCGCTCATGGTTTTCGCATCGCATTCTAAGAAACGGCCACATAACCTTACTTTCGTCCGATTCTTCGACTACCAGGTCCTCGATATGGTTGAGCTTGGACTAGATGGGGAGACATTTCGCAAGATGCAGGACTTCAAGAACGCTAAAGCAGGGATTGGCCTTAAACCAATGATCAGCTTCTCCGGCGCGATCTTTGAGAATAACCCCACCTATACACAGATGAAGACGCTATTCTTGGATTTTTTCCATGGGAATACAGTGTCCGAGGTGGATGTTGAGGCGCTGCAGTACATGATTTCGATATCTGCTGCTGATCCTACGGACGAGGAACCAAATCCAAAGATTCATCTTCGATGTTACATGCTCAAAACGGTTCGATCTGGGCATAAGCTACCGCGTGTGGAATTGGAGGAGATGGGGCCTAGGATGGACTTCAAGATCGGCAGAATACAAGAAGCCAATCCAGATTTGATGAAGGAAGCGATGAAGAAACCCAAGGGACAAGAGATGAGGACTAAGAAGAACATCTCTGTTGATCCTATGGGTGATAAAATTGGCAGAATACACGTTGATAGGCAAGATTTGGGCAAGCTGCAAACAAGGAAAATGAAGGGTTTGAGGAAGAGAACCAGGGATGAAAACGAAGGTGAAGATGACGTTGACGTTGAGATGGATGATGACGATGTTGAAATGGGAGACGATAGCGTTCCGGCCATTTCACCGAAGAGGGCAAGAGTTTAAAGCCCCATGGTTCTTGCCAAACTGGCGAATGATTGCTATGACTATTGATTATGTATACTACGGAGTTTGAGCGGTGTATCATAGACTCGGAAAAGTTTCCATGTTCTTCATCTGGAATAATATTCTATAACGAGATTCGAGCCTTTGATTCCTCTTAAGGGGACCCGGACCAATCCTTTCGAATTTGCAACACTCTATGAACGCGACACGCGACACCGGCTTACCCTAAACCCAGGCGAATACAAGAAGAAGAATAGGCGACTGAGCTTTAAATTTTTTGTCTAGTTGTTAGTCTATGTATCCTCGGGAGCAAATCATGCAGATTTCCCTGATCGGTTTTGGCACAGCCGCTAAACTATTTGTTAGTGATCGGATCGAGCCCGAGTATCGCTAGTGAGGTGAAATCTCTTACAATGAGGTTTCGGAACAGAATTGCAATCGTGACTTTGCCAATAGCCGGAACGTATATTGATGCCCTTTCCGTTACAGCAGGGCCAAAGTTCTATCAAGCGTGTTAGCGAGCCCTTCTCAAAGGGTTTTGGCACCATATTAACTTACATCTTCTGAAGAGAAGTTAATACAAATAGCGCCGCTATGTCTACGTTAGCAAAGTACCTTTCAGAACCCGTGTAGGGTCAACGCTTCACTCACTCCTTCAGTAGTTCTATGGGAAATTTATATCCCTTCGACGGTACTCCAGTGATGACAACATCACATTTTGGTATGACATCCTCTACCTTAAAATCTGTGTCCACTGCGTGATGTCGGTGCATCTTTACACCCTCCCCTCTAGTAAAATGCTGGATATCGTTAATATCCACAGAATACACGCTTGCACCGTCGTTTGCCAGCAATGCCGCTAGAGGTCTTCCAACCACCTCGCTTCTGTTGACAACCGCGATTGTGCGCCCGAATAGACGATTTCCGTATGGGATAATCTTGTTATAAACCCCAATGTATTCTAGAATTTTGATGATGGCGAGAGGGGTACACGGTAGGATTGACTTTTGTGTTTTAGCGTCGTCCAGGAAGCGGATATTCTGGTACATGTTAAACATGTATTTGTGCGAAAGTCCTTCGACGTCCTTCGACATATCGAGAATTTGTTGTAGATATTGATCCTACATTCAATTTCAAATTATGATAAGCCAAGTGATCAATTTTCGGCATAGTACTCCAAGCTTAGGTTGTACCTGCTTCGTTCCGAATACTGGAAAGTATATTATACCACCGTCAACGGCATCGTCCTCGTTGGCAGCAATGATAGCTTCTTCCAGTTCGTCCTTGTTGACTTCCCGCAGTTCAAAGTCAAGCCCACTACAATTGTATCAGCAAACCAACAACCAAAATCAGTCCTATGTCATACCGATAGAACATACTATTGCTCGCAGGTTTTCCCAGTCCACTCCGCATACGTTCGAGAAGACGGGTCCTCGTTGGCTAGGAATCCAACGAGCTTCGGTTTGCGTTGCAGGGCCTTGAGACTGGTTTGAACCTCATCGAGAAGGCTCTTGGCGACAGTGCCCGCTAGAACGACCTTGCACGATGTGTTTTTGGCCGCCGCTACTGCTATAGCTGTTGTCGTTGCCATTGTTGCTTTCCGAGATATCGATGCGATTCTGATGAGGACGGATGATAGAATTTGTAGCTGGAAACTCCAGAACATGGAATCCCCAGATACTAATTAAATAAGGCTCCTTGGAGGCCGATGTAGGCAGCAAGACTGGTTGCAGCCAAAAAAAAGTTTTACGTTCGAGGTCGCCGCCGCCTCGCATGCAGACGCTTCCTTACGTCGGTTGCCCCACCTCGCAGGGAGGAAGATATCGGCTAGCATAGCGTGGGAGGAACACCGCCGGAAGCCACTAATGCGGCACACTTGACTGGCTGCTGCATCAGCCCACGCCAGCCGTGGTTCGAGACTAAGTCGGGTTTGGAGGGGCAGAATCTGATATCGGACCACCCAGTCTGCATGGAACAGTCAAATTGGACGTTCGTTGATGCTGGGAGCTTCTACAACCTGACTCGACTCTCCACCTCTTCCAACCAACGTTCATACCAACAACCAAAATGGATCCGGCGCAGCTGTACCTCGTCGCGATCGATAGAGATCCCGAAGAAGCTGCTCAAATAGCGAGGGCTACGGCCAAGAGTAATGCTTCTACTCCATGATTCCGTACCATCCAACGCATACTGATTTCGAGGCGTGACCAGGGTTGGAGAATAAGGAGCTCATTCTCTTGAGCCTCACCAAATCGCTGGGCGAATATCTCACGAATGATGACCGAACAATCCGCGCCAAAGGTGTGTCCCGGTGCTTTAGACTGTGGATGTCCAATTGCTAATCGGTGCCATCCAGCAATCGGCTTCTATGCCACCGTCTTAACGGCGCTCCCACCATCTCTTCTCTCTCCGGCGCAAGGTACTTCCGAACCTCCAGATCCGTAACTCCCCGATACCCGACTACAAATCGAAATGTGTCAATGTGGACTCTAATGCTGTTGAAATCGTATCGACGATTGGTCTCAAAAGTTTCTGTTATAACTCAGTTTCTCTGTGACAGATTGGAGGATGAAGCTGGCCTTAAGGAAGTTTGCCATGGACTTCTTGCAATCGCCGGGATGTCTAGATTCCAACCCGAGGATGCACAGATGGTTGCAAGATCGTATGTGCTAATCCTTCCCCGACGTTTCAATGTTCCGAACTGACAGAAACGTACAGCATATTCAAGAGTTGCGATCTCCTGAAACATCCACAGGGAAGCCGATATCTAGTTTATCAAGTCATGGATAAGATTATGTCGGAGCAAAGAGAAGGTTGATAAATCCGAACCTCTTTCAGGTAGTTCAAAGCTAACATGATATAGCTCTCAAACGAATGGGATCAGACTTTGCCACCGGATATGTCGAACTTGTCACAAACGAGAAGGATCCTAGAAATCTCATGATCATCTTTTCGAATCTAAAAGCCATAATTGTGGAGTTCGATATTGAGGATTGCGAGGAGGTACATACCTTTCCATAATTTATGTTCTTCTACCCGGCGTAAAATGAGCTAACTCAGTCCCTTAGCAAGTATTTGATGCCTGCTTTTGCTACTTCCCAATTACTTTTAAGCAGCCTCCAAATGATCCGTACGGTATTACCGCCCAGGATCTCAAGGACAGGCTTCGAGAATGCCTCCAAGCTTCAAGCAAATTCGCAGTGTTCCTTTTCCCGCAACTCCTGGAGAAGTTGGATTCACACTCTGCTAACACAAAGGTATGTTGTAATCTTATAAACTACGGTCCCAGACGCTAACTTCGCATAGAAAGACGTATTACAAACCATTACGGCTTGTGCTCTAGCCTATGAGAAATCCATAATAGCGAACTATTGGGCGACTCTCTGGGATGCTATCAAATATGAGGTTCTTAATGCGTCTGATGATGATCTTGCATTCGAGGCTTTAGATGCTATCAGAGCTATCGCCAAATCTCTTTCGGCAAAATTAACAAGTGTTATGAGAACCTCGAGCCTGGATAAGTATCTAAAGGCGGTAACCAAGGAATGCCTGACACAGCTTCGAAACCCAACGGCCAAGCAGGCCAAACCTTCAGCTTCGATACTCTCTGCCGTCGCCGTAGCTTCTCCCGTTGCTCATGCAACCACCATTCAAGCCGTATTACCAGGTTTATCGACCACCTATGACGGTTTGGAGGAGATTGCGAAGCAACGAAGTATGCTTCAGGCTATTCTTCCTTTATTTGATGCAACAGCTCAGGTATACGGCGTTTGGGGAGATATCGAACTTCCTCCATCGCTGAGCAACTCCCTAGAGGCATTCAAGGATAACCTATTCGAAATCTACAGTCGGGCATTGATGGGCTCCGCGAAAGAAGAGGTTTCCTTCAGGCTAGCTGGATTGGATGGGTTAACCAAAATGTCGAGGATACGAAACTTTTTCGCAGATAATGAAATAGGATTGATAGTACAGTTCTTCGACGAAGTTGTCTTGACAGATGAGAAAGACGAGATGCGGTAGGCGACCGTCCCTCTTAATCCTTGATATACAATTCACTGACAGAGATTAGTGACACTGCATTGGAGTCTTTGTTGATTCTCAGTCGGTTGAAGCCGTCCTTGATCATGGAGATCACATTCCCAGCATTTATGGCTAAACTCCCAGACCGAGAGGAACACGAGAAGTCTTACGATATGACTTTATCGGCTCTTGCCCAGCTCTCAGTCGAACGACCCGTCTTCCAGGTACTGCTCACGAGAATATTTAACAAACTGAACATTGTTTTAAACAACAAATCCGGCCCTGGCTACCCATTTGCTCTCCTATCCAGCGTTTTGTATGTCCTAAGACGGAAACATGAGGCAGGCAAAGACATATCGACACATTACCCCAGGATTGTTCCTGAGCTCATCACTAGAACCATAATACCCCTGTGCAATGGTTCTGGTGGAAACGCTTTAAGTCATGAGGCCGTGTTGGAGGTGACAGGCAACATTGTTAATCTAATACTTCGTGCCATGGACGTTGAGAAGCAGAACGAGGTTGTTCAGGAACTCTTCAAGATATTTGTTGCTAAAACAGAGTCTACAATAATAACTTCCAACAAAGAATTGGTGGTTAAGGAGTTCAACCCATTGGAAAAGGACACAAGCTTACAACAGGCTTCGACGGTCATCATTTTCGCATCCGCAGTGGCAGCAATACGTCGCGAAGTAGGCTTACCAAACCCAAACCCCAAGCGGCCAATAGCTAACTTTTCCAGGTCTCCCTCCCACTCGAAAATCCCCAGCAGTTTGTAGACCGACTTGTCACTCTTTCGCAAACCCCACAAAGTCCTGGCCACAGACGCGCTCTACTTCGTCTCATTGCCATCATAATTAATAAATACTTCACAACTCCAGAGGATCGTACTTTCCTCACACAGGCAACTGACGAGATGTGGGCATCAGTCGAATCTGCAGAGAGTGCCGAAGCAGCATCCAGTTTGCCAGCATTATTCTGGATCGCAAAGGCATTGGCTTTGAGAAATGACAAGCTTGCGGACCCCATTGTTGGGAGATTGTTGGGTATCCTAGACAATCAAGCTCTCGGTGTAACTGTTGGTCGAGGTTTTGAAGTTCTACTCAGCGATGACCCATTATTGTCCAAGGACAACTTTGCAGTAGTGAGACTACTCAGTCAGCAAAAGTTGTTTGTTTTCTGCATCCCAAAGCTGGTCGAGGGGTTCAAAGCTGCTACTCCAGGTATGTCCCGCGTTCATCTTCACCCCAAGAGCCCAAGTCTAACTATTTGCTCTCATTTAATAGCCGCGAAGAAGAATTACCTCCATGCACTCTCAAGCATCATTCGCAATGTGCCATCCAAATTGGTGCTTGCTGAGATTGATACGTTACTACCTTTGCTTCTGCAATCCCTTGATCTTGAGGATTCCGGGATTAAGACCGCAAGCATAGACACACTCTCTGTTACTGTGACAGAAGCAACAGGCCTTGTTTCAGAGCACATATCCTCATTGATCACAAGGTTACTGGCGGCGAGCTCGCCCAGTGACGTTAACACTGTGGTATGTTCCTATCAATTGTCGCCAAGTATGTTTGAAGAAACGATCAACTAACTCGAGACACTCGTTTCCAACTTGCAGAAAGTCCGAACGGCAGCACTCAGGTGCCTCAGCATCTTTCCAAGCGCCCTGAAAATCGATGTGGTTATCCCATATAAACGACAAATAATGAGGGCCCTGCTAAAACCGTTGGATGACCCGAAGAGAAGTGTCAGAAAGGAAGCTGTAGATTGTAGAGCTAGATGGTTTGCGCTCGGAGAACCCAAAGAAGATGATTAATGAGCGGGGCAACTACCTTGTTATATTGACTAGGTTGTTGCTTGGTAAATTAGAGTAGGTGTTGATAGTGGTACGACTTCTGTTTAGGGCGCTGGTTTCCCGATACACGGCTGATTTAGATTGGCATGTGAGAATCGTTGGATGGTAGATAGAATCATATTAATTAATCTATCTTTCAAATGGAACTCAGAGCATCTTGTGGGAACCCGCATAGTCCTGAGATGCCCGGTGCCTAGTTAGACTTGTAAAATCAAACCTCAGATATCGTCAGGACCAAGCTCTTTCCAAAGCACCCTACTAAAATTCCTCGTCATATGTGTGACATGTCTTCCATCTTCATACAAATACCACTGAACCCCCCTTTTCAAGATCAGATATGACTCGCTCTACATTCTTCCTTTGATTCGGTGTGATGCTTCCGTCCTTTAAGGCCTGCTTTAGCTCTGCAATTCTGTCTGCTGTTGTATTTTCTGTGTTGGCGGATGAAATGCTTCTGTGGCTCTTCGTGTCGAAGTCCTAGTATTTTGATGAAGATTCATGAGAACGTTGTTATAGACGGAATATTGGATCTGTATTGATAGGTACAGGCAACTTACTACCAACTCGAATCCGTCATCCTCCGAAGAGCTCCCGCCGGAGTGGCGTCGACTGCCACTCGAAAAGGGCATATTGCATTGATCTATATATCCTCTCGAGGATGTTATGGACTTGATTTTAAAGGGCCGTAGATGACGATTTCGCCATTAGCCAGTGCTACATGGCGTATCGGGTGTCCGAAAGATTAATGTGCGATTGATAACCTTGAGATGTATTCGAGATTTTTTGAGTAAATTGGAAGCTTATTGGCAAAGCAGGTACCCGAATGCCGGATGCGGCCGAAACAGGGACACTTCAACAAACTTTCTTCTCATGAGCTCATCAAGCAACGTTTATGGCATGCATGGCGCTCATGGCACCTACGGTGCTTTAATTATAACTGCTCAGTTGGTCGGGGAGAATTTGATACGATTGAAGATATCGCCTCGACCCGTATACTGCAGACAGGAAAGGCTAGATATGTAGAGTATAAACCAAGCCATGGTTATATAAGTCTAAAATTGTAATAAAACCCATGATGTGTCTCTTGGGGTTAGGCATAACTACTTAAGTAAGTTAGTAGGTTAGCATGTCCATCGCTGGGCCATGGCAAGTTCTCCCAGCGACTGAAAGGTGTTGGATCTGTTTGATTTCGAAACGAGGATGTTGGGTGACACAAAAATTATGACATGGGTTATGCCTTGGTTACACGGCTGGGATGTTTCCACGATCTGGATTGCTCTTTGAACGTCCTGGACTTCGAACATCTTCATCTGGACCTGAATTCTTTTAATCAGAATATTTGGGCTAATTGAATACTCGTCTCGAGGCCATACTTTTTTTTTCAACTGCGGGGTTCGGCTTAATGCAAGGGACCGAGATATCGAGATAGATTCCTTTGCAGCATGCAGTGGATGCATGTGCTGGGCACTACCAACCGCCTCGAATCAAGGCACCAGCGCTAGCTAAAAGACTCCGGTCTAATTAATTGGTCAGAGTCACAGGTTTTCACGTTTAGTACGCGTTTGGGGTTGTACACTCAAGACGCGTCCAGTTAACTTTCTGGTGACGAGACTGAGGTCCTCCATTTCGGTCAAATTGTTACGCCGACGTTCATCCTTCCAAAGTACAATTGAGAGACACTCAATAACGTTATATTGAATATATAACTTCCTCAAAAGCCGTTGTGGAATCCTCACATTCGTTTATAATTAATTCAACCATTCAAGATTTCAAACGAAATGGCATCCACTGATACCTCCGAATTTCCAAATTCCATCTTCCTCGCTGCTAAAAACGGCAATGTCGACGATATAATTCATTTCGTCTCAAAATCTCAATCTCCAAACTCACCAGGTTGCGGCGGGTACACACCTCTCCATATCGCCTGCACATTTGGACACACGGATGCTGTGAAGACGTTGTTACTTCACGGCGGGGACCCGGATCAGAAAACCGAGGATGGCAAGACAGCAGTTCAAATAGCTGAGGGGAAGGGGTTTACAGAAATTGTGGAATTGATCAAGGGAGGGGAATGGAAGCGTGAGAAGGAAGACTATGTGCGTTTTTGCAACGATTATGAGACGTTGAGGCAGACTTGTCTGTTGAGGTTTTGAGAACGGTATATATCTAACGACTCTGGCCCTATGATAGGTGAATTGATGATGGATTGGAATGAAGGATTTGGTGCGAAGTGCGGGTTAGTGCGAAGCACCCCAGGTTTTGGGGTCCGCCTCGTCAAATATTGCTTGGGATGCCGATATCATGGCCTAGATACGGCCCCAATATGATTGTTAACTAAGTACCCAGTATCTTACACTCAATATACTCGTACATTCACGCCAGCCACTTATTTCGCTGACTTGCTCTTCCATGCTGCGCTCCTTACTGTCTTCCTTCCCCGCGTCCCTCCTTTCTTTTTCCCAGATCCGCCAGTTTTTAACCCGACATCCATCCCAGGTGCTGCCCTTGTCCCTTCATAGACACCTGTATCCTCCATCTTTCTCATCTTCGCTCCTCCAGCTCTGCCAAACAGCTTCCCGGCTCTGCCCGCGGCTCCTGATTGCCTTGGATCAGCTTTAGGGACGTACACGCCGTTCTTCTTCACCGATCTCACGGCTCCTGGCGCGGAATCAGGTACTGCCTTCTTGCGCATATTCTTAGCCCTCGTTACTCTTAACTTCCTCTTCCTTCCTTTCTCCACCTCCATTGGCTTTTCATTAAGCAATAATGCCTTCTCGACGTCCACCTCATCCGCGAATTGCACATATGCGAATCCCTTGCCCACATTTGTCTTCGCGTCTCTGACAAGTCTCACATTCTCAACTTTACCACAAGTGCCAAAGTGCTTCCACAACGACTCTTCTGCAGCTTCGAAATCAAGGTTTCCGACAAAGACACATCTGCGGGAGTCGTTCTTTGCCGGGTGGGCTACGCTATCGACACGGATGTGGTGGTTCAAGACTACAGTTCCATTTAGCTTTAAAGATGAGCGGGCGCCTTCGGGGGTCTTGAAGACGATGTAGGCATTAACGGTGGTTTGATCAACGTGGAGGGCTTTGGTGATGAAGGCGGCTTTTCGGGGGATTTGATCGGAGAAGGCGATGGAACGGAAGCGGATTGAAGAGACTATGCCGTGGGCTTTGAAGGCGGACTGGAGGGTTTTATGTTGAGCCTAAGGATGTAGTTAGTAAGCTGTCTTAGATAATCGAACAATTTGTGTAGCAGCCAAGTACCTTATCGGTGATAACTGAGGATGGAAGGTTGCCAACGAATACTGTGCAGTTTGCCTTCTCGAGTTCTCGGTTCTGAAGGTCTCCCTCAGTCTCGTGCCGTATTCGCTCCAGTGCTTCGTCGTCTTCCTCTGCTGCATCTTCGTCATCCTCCTCATTATCATCGTCCTCCTCTTCGTCCCCACCTCCCCCTTCGCCGTCACTCGATGCATCGTCGTCCTCTTTGTCGGATTCAGAATTGACATCCACGCCGTCTTCCTTTTCGTTTGCATCTACCATTTCTTCGTCCTCACCCTTCTCACCGTCCTGCACTGCTTCAACCTTCTTGGATTCCTTGGCTTCTTTTACCACCGACTTCTTCTGCTTTTTTCTCGGCTCCGGTTCTTCATCGCGTAGTTTGTCCATGTAGACGTCCTCGATCTCGGGTTCAGCAGCCCTCTTCCGCTTCTTCTTCCTGTCTTTACTTAATGCCCCGTCCCTGGCAGCCAAAGCATTGGCGATTTCTGATGGGATTTCCTCTTCATCCTCCTCCTCTTCCTCTTCTAATACGGTGTCGTTGCCTTCGTGTTCTCTTCTTCGTACGACTGGACGCCTTGAGTTTATAACGGCAATTTTTACAGGGCCAGCCTAGTGCAATTGTTAGTGTATACCGAGGCCTAGCCTAGGGAGTGAGTTCTTACATTTGTAGAGAACAGTGATGCAAGACCATCATCTACTGCCTTAACAGGGGCATCGAAGAGTGACTTCGGCGCAGATGTTTCCGTGGCTGTCTTGTCCTTCTTCTTGTCGCTTTTGTCCTTCTTGCTGTCGCTCTTGTCCTTTTTGGATTTCTTTTCCTTCTTGTCTTCCTTTTTAGAATCAATTGCCTCCCCTTCAACGAGCTTGGATTTCTTCGACATGGCGGTGGTAGGTATGTTGTGAATGGTGGTCGTGATCAAAGGGCGTTGTCGCAATTGAAGAAACAGCGACGGGAAAAATTCGATATTTTTCAGCCACGCGATAACAATGTGGCGGGTGTAGTGTGGCTTTCTCTCCACCAACAATGAGGCGCTCTCCAACGGCTGGAACTGCCAACTTCACCAACAGTTGCATAAACGTGCGAACAAAAACAGGTACGCTACTCAATAATACTGATGGCCTGTCAGTGGCCTGTCTCTACTTGATGAGATGCTAACGGCTCTTACGGGATACCTAGGCCTTCAGTATCGTATCCTCGGTTCACGGCCGGTGGCTGAGCCCTAACAGTCGCTGGAAACAATGCGATTCGCGAACTGGCAAAAACGGCTCCCATGCTTGGGATGATGCGTACCATAGTTACATGTATATGTCAAAGTGATCCAGCACCCCAGATCCTAGCCACAGGTACAGCGTCGGTGCACCGGGTTTAAGGGCAGGGCAACATGATTTTATGTGAGCAAAGAATGCGGCTTGAGAAGGAGGCTTGTGCGCATATGAGTCTGACAGGGGTTCGGCCCATAGGCCATCTCACCCTGGCTGCTCATCAGATGACGAACTTGGTCACATTCGGTATGCGTTACCTATCGCTACCAGAAGGCGGTCGCTGCTATCGTTCGCGACGGCGTACACGGTGCTGCTGCTTCGTCGGGTACCTTTTGGAACGGTGGTTACAATGGCCTATGACGGGTCCAGCTGATCAAGCAAAAGCTTATACAGACGGAGGGGAATTTAGCCTCGGGGGAAATGATCATTCAAAGGGCCTTTACTTTTACATAAGGGCCTGGAGGGGAAACAGGGCCAAGGGCAGCAGCTCTAAATGGGATCAGACGTGTGAAGGTTTGTCTGCATCGGCTTTAGTCGGTCGCACGTATTTTTTTTTTCGAACGAACGAACGCAGGAAGTACATGTACCTGAAAGTGAAGGCTGCTGAAACATGAAACTGAACTGGAGAATAATTATCTGGACGAACTGCTGAATGCAGAGGAGAAAGGAGACCGGTGGATGCGAGATTTGATATGCATCTATCTGTCTTCGAATTCGAACCCACTGCGGACTCTCTCGGGGGTAACGAGGATTACAAAGACACCGATGCCAGAAGAGCCTCCCGTTCTTCGTTATCATTATCACCATCATCATCATCATCAGACCAGTCAGGACATCCATCTGTTTGTGCAGTGGTGCAGTGCATGTCTGGTTAGGTAATAACTGCCAGTCCCAGGCTTCCGGAGGGAACGAGCAAACCAAACGAACGAATCTTTCGGGCTGCTCTTTTTTTGCTGCCCAAAAGAAAAAAAGGTCCGCAAATAAACCACCACCACCAACCACCACCACCGCTTCTTCATCTTCGAGTTCACCTCTTCGACAGGAACATCTCCACGCCGCTGCTGCCCTCGCCGCTCTCTCAGGGTGCTCAATCACCAGCCTGCCCTTCTTCTCCGTCGTCTGTAGCACCTTCACTTCGCAGATTCCGTATATGATCCACTTCAGCACCCCGGAAGCCTTCTTTGCTTCGTCACTGAGCTAGTACCGCGGGAAGTCACCCACCACCACCACTGCTACTGAGCCTGTCACCATCGACGCTCTCCTCCTCCCTCTTCTCTGTCGGCGCTCCCGTCCCTATTCTTCCTGAACAAAAACCCTCTCTCCGGCGCCAGGCATCCCACTATGAGAACCTCTGCACGTCGTGGAAGTAAAAGATTCAGAACGGCCAGCGTGTTGAAGGACGAGGAAGGTCGGTAAAACTCGTTCTCACCTTTTCTGCCCTGTCGCGCCTTTCGGAACACTCCTCCCTGGAGGCGGCGGCTCCCCATCATCAAAGCAGTCTGCCTCTCTCTGGCAATGCAAAGTTCCCATCCCAATTACGTCTATCTCAAGATAGCATTCCTTTGTTCCTGGCAGGACCCACAAAGGCTTACCTCTGTTTGTTTTCCAGAATTGCCTCCTCCTCCCACCACCACCACCACCACCACCACCAGAACAACCGGCACTCCCAAATTTTCTCCCACTCCAGCGGCCTCAGAGCCGGACCCAGATCGCGAGCCACAGAACGTGGGAAACAAATCGATACAGAACGATACTACTCCCGTCCCGGAGCCCAAGCCTACAAAAGCCAACCCTAAAAAACAAACCTCCAAAGCCCCGGAAGTAGAGGTCGAGCCGACAGACGTGTTACCCCCCACCACCACATCCACATCCACTAAACGGCCAAACGGCTCAGAGAAGGGGAGCACCGAAGAAGACGAAGAAGATAACAAATCATCTCCACTCACCGAAACATCGTCAACTTCGGAGCAAATGGCCTCCGTCGCCGTGTTCACACCTTCGGCCGACATCAAAGGCACTAGAACACTAGAAGACTTGGAGATGGGAAACACTGAATCCGACAGGCCCACCCCAGACCGCTCCTCCGCTCCTCCATCGATTTCGCGACCATACATGAACGGCCAATCTCCGGAATCATCGAGCCTTAGTGAACTTGATTCTGATGATTCAGAGGCTGAGACAGAGAGACTAAATATTTCCCCACAGAAGCCTATTCTAGGTACCAGTGCGAACTCAGCATCTTATAGCACCCCGAAAAAATCAATTGGCACAAGTACCCTTACATCGCCGTCCCGGAGTCCGTCGCCCTTATCAACCGCTGGCCAGGAAAGTCCAAAGTCACCCGACCGAGAGATGACACTAGGCGCTATCGAACAGCTCACACCCGAGGGGTCCATTGCCGGCTCACCGGTTATTTCCCCTCGCAAGAGGAAGCGAAACGAGGGCCTCGATGACGAAGATGAGGAAGACGAAAATAAAGACATCATGGAGATCTCAGATCTAGAAGACCCACCGAAGAAGAAGGTCAATGTCGACCCCAAGTCACAAGCCTCTGATGACGAAGAGGATGAGGAAGAAGAAGAGGACGGCAAGACCAAGCATCCGAAACATTCGGCCCTCCCGTCAACCAACGGCCACGTGTCGGATGCAGAAGACGATTCGGGTGCCGAAGATGAAGATGAGTCGCCGAGACCTGCCCAGCGGTCGCCAGGCAAGAACAAACAAAAATTAGCGAGCGCGACTTTGTCGCCAAAGAAGCTCGCAGCCAAGGTTCCTGATACGGATGTAGACGAGGATGCCGATGATGGAAGAGACACAGACGCAGCGGACAGCAACCATCTTAACAAAGATGATGAAGAAGGTAATTCGTCCACCAATCGGAGCACTCTCTTAGACAGCTCACAAACTAACACCCTCCAGCCGATGAAATGAGCCGAACGAAAAGGCAAGCTGCAGAAGACCTCGCCGCGATTGAAATACTATTTGCACAGCTCAGGGACAAGTAAGTTAGCTATCTTCGAATATCAGCACCGTTGATGCTAATGTGATTTTAGGATTGTCGAGGAAAGAGTCGCTGAGATCGATAAAGAAATTGCTATGCTACACGACGGTACACATCCGGAGTTGATACTAATGTCCCAGTCGATCGAAGCCCATAAACGAGAGAAGATAGAGAAAGCGAATATTTTGTTAAGTTTCCAAAAGCAAACCGCAGAAGTGGAAAGAATCGCCAACAGGGCAGCCATTTGGGCTCAATACAACCAAGAGATCCGAGAAACAAGAGAGAAATGCTTCAGTGAAGCAAATACCCAATGGTGGGCAATCCATCGGGAAAGACGAGCAGCAGATACGAGCCTCAGTGGTGAGTTTGACCAAGCCATAGCAGAGCCAAAGACATGTCCTAACTCGAAAACCCCAGATTACGTTTACAGAATACCGAAATCGCTCTCGACACAAATCAACCATAGGAGCCGATACAACGCGGAGGTCTCACTTCTATCAGGGATTGCAAAGCATGTTGGCTTCCCTGCAGCCCCTACTATTGCGGGTGCCTCAGCAGACGAAGTGCGGGCTGATCTTGAAGCGATGGGGGTGCGTAGAAGAATCCTATCATACTGATATTAGTGCGAGCGATTCTTTTCTACCTGAACGAAGATTCGGGTTTGCTGACAAGATCCGATTGCTGGCGTCTTCAGTTGGTCCCTACGCAAATCCCAATCCCGGCCCCTTCTCTCCTCCCTCCTCCTCCCCAGCACTTCCCAACATCTACACCCTCACAAGCGGGGCCCAGTCGTCTACCCCAAATGTCCACGTTCGGTCCTCCTTCAGCATACAGCCCTCGGCCAGCGAAAGCTCTGGCCCCTCCACCCCAGCTTGGAAATGCTTTCCAGCCTTCTCCATCTCATGCTCTTAACCCTGAAACCAGGCACCCTCGCAGTCCTCCCTCCCCGATTCCGCAAGCACTCAACTCGTTCCATCAAGCTCAAAAGGCCCCAACACCTTCGTCTCCGAGGGTAAGCAAAACTGGCAAGAACAAAGCCAGCTCAAAGCCCTCGACACAAAATTTCGAACTTCTTGCGGAGCCAGTTCATAAGCGGGTCCCTATAAAATTGGAACAATCACCCACTATCAGTTCACTTTCATTCGCTCCTCCTCCCACTCAAAGTTATGTCGCGCAGCAGCCCATCGACAGACGGATGCAAGTCGGCGGTGCTCCTGCCTATCGGCCCTTTGGGAAGTAAATGAAGCGACATTTCTTAGACTCTTGGTCACGATTTCTCTTCTAGTTTTGGGTCTCTTTTCTCTCTTTTTCGGATATCCACGAAATTAACGGCGATAAAAATCTTGAGTTCTTTGGCCTGTTGTTCAGTCTCATGATTTCTTACCTTTCTCTTCCCTTCTCAACATGTTCTATTCTTCCTACCTATAACGGCGTTTATACTATCGGGTACTTTTGAACTGGAGCATGTTATCTTCGGTCTTTTTTTCTAATATTTCTTGCATGCGGATTTCGCGATCTTTCGTCTTTTGCGAAGCTTCCTTT
The DNA here is from genome assembly GCA_036971225.1 of Arthrobotrys sinensis. Taxonomy (NCBI): domain Eukaryota; kingdom Fungi; phylum Ascomycota; class Orbiliomycetes; order Orbiliales; family Orbiliaceae; genus Arthrobotrys; species Arthrobotrys sinensis. The sequence continues at coordinate 778,726 of JAJTTV010000011.1, read as the reverse complement.
GATCTACATCACGTGTAAATTCTACTCCTCCTCTAACCTCACTGCTCCTCTGATGAGTCCTTGTACTCAACGTGTACATTGTGCCCTCCTCTTCCGCCTCTTCCGTTACGAAAGCATAGGGATTTGCTTCTTTTTTATTCGGGCGTTTTTCTTCTGCTCCTTTTTATCGAATTCGAATATTTTTCATGTGCAGCCTGTTTCTTTCCGGTTCATAAATGCTTCTGCTCTTTTGGCCTTTTCCGATTGATAGGTACGTCCTTGAGGCTTGCAAGCCTTTAAGGAGGCTAACCTTACCGGTCTTTTTTAACGGGTGAGGTCTGGATCTTAATTCTACCGAATTTTTTTTGACGAATCTCCTTGGCTCTTTGTTGTATTAAACTGTATCATAGTATGGACTGATTATATCACGAATGAGCTATCTAATCCCTTTTCGCATAGTATCGGTCCGGAGATTTGTATCCACGGACCATTCTGTTGACCTTTTGTTTCTAGAGACCCTATCCCCGAATCCCAGAGACTCGTCCTGAGGGCTACCGGAAATATATACGGTACGGGAAGATACAGGGTAGAAGCGTTCACTTTTGACGTCCTATTGTTGTCCGGTTAATTCTTCCCAATGTTGAGAGTTATAGACACTAGCTAGACACGATAGCCTGCACAATTGCACAATAATAGGGGCTATCCAGATAAGTACGTCATCAAATTCGGCCTAGATAGCTCTATCAGACAGTAGCATAGTAAGGTCAGGCCATTAGATTATATAATTAATCCCTAGTCTAACTGTTAAAGCCTTGAACACCGAGAGCTATAAGCTCGGCTTCAATATGTTTCGGTTGAATACCATGAAATCTCGTGAGAGCTTGACGATTCGACAACTCCATCATCATCAACTGAATTTGATAGTCCTGTAATTGCACCTCAGGGTAATCCGGTGATCTCCCCTGGCTGAGTATTTCTATCCTGTTGGCGATGTCTTTCTTCCCAACACTTAACTCGGGGCCGTTCTCGAGAACGACTTTATCCTCCAGTATAGCCACCACTTGCATTGCTTGTTCGAAGCTGATTCGGTGTCTGTTGACCGCCCTGTGCTCCTCATCTTTGGGGAACAGCTCGCAGCGATGATCTGATGTTCGTACGTTTCCATAGACTCGAAACCATGGGACGATTCTTAGTTGTTCGAATCCGTCGTGGTGTGGCATGGGGTATCCGGTTTGGAATTCAAATGACCATAAAGAAAGGTCTGTCTCCAGGAGTTTGAATATTCCCGACCATATCTGATGTTCAGAGTGAAGAACGCAGTTGATTAATTCAACTTTGCGTAATATGTCCTTGTGTGAAGTTAGGAAGGTGCTGAGCTCGCTTTCAACAAAAGCTTGCTCCATGAAGGATATAATCCGAAGACTGCTGAATTTAAGAGATCCCACATCGATTGGATTTGTAGTGAACGGCCGGGGAGGTTTCCTTCTCATGCTGGCAGGTACACTGAGTCTATCCAGGTAGTAAACTTGAAGCCGTAGTTCCTCCAAGTTAGGCATCATCTCCAAGAAGCGTCTGATTTCAGGCCGTATATTTTCGAAGTCGCGGAAGGTTTCCTGTTCAGTGGTGTCACCCTGCGCCCTGATCGGGAGCTCGAGCCTTTTTAAATTTTGAAACCTGGGCTGAAGTCTTTCCATTCGTTCTGCATCGCGGAACCACTGAGTCGATGGATGGCTGGCATTAAGCATAGAATCTACTACCTTCCACTGCCATCTGCGTAAATTTGTGAGCTCCGGGAAATGAATAGCCTTCAATTGACAAGTGGACCGTGCGATAGCCTCCATGGTATTTTGAAACATCTCATCTTCAGGAAACGCCTCATCCGCGTAGGCTCTTGCCTCCCGATACCCTTTCCTAAACCATTCCCCCAGCTCCTCATCTTGAACATTCAACCCAAGTAACGGGTAATGAGATTGTAGGATTGCATTTGGAATATTCACAATATTCCCAACGAACGAGAACTCAATGCATTCAAGACTTGGCAGATTATCCAGCGCCGTTGTGAGGAGCTCGATAATTCGCTGACTTTTAGGCAAAGGGGTTGTAAGTCGAAACGTTGTCGCAGGCCCCGAGCCGACCTTGCAGCGAATCTTAATGGAGCAAGGTGAGAATGAATCGATAACAAGTGTTCTGCATCTGCGGCTTGCATTTGCGTGTGCGGGGTCTGTCGCGAAATCCACCAAAGCCTGACAGTCGGCAATGGAGTGGTAATAACGTTGTTTCTTGAATAGTATGTCATTGTCGGACATGCTCTCGAGAGCTTTGGAACATTGCCTTAGAAGAAGCTGGCTCTTTCGGGGTAGATGACTTGCGATTTGGCCGAAAACCTCACTGGGCAAGGCTGCTAGAGTCGCCATCTGATATATTGCAATTGATCGCGATGTACGCGTACGGAACTTAGCGGAGGGTACTTTTTGGAAAGAATAGTTGAAGTTAAATGCTCCAATGATTTCTTGAGAAAGAGGTGGACATCGATATTTATCGATATCTACTTCCGACTGGCACCTAAGAGAGCGGATAAGCTCCAGGATTCGAGATGGGCTGGCTCTGTACCACGAAAGAAGCTCATAGGCGAGCAAGGATCCCAATCGCAACACCCAAGAAAAATGAACTGCCGCATGACAAACGCCACGCTGCAGGGCATATTGCGATCGCGATCGAGCGGGGTGGCTGAATAAGTATATTCAGCGGCTCGCAAGAAGAAATCTCAGAATTCCAATTACCAGCTAAATAGCAAGGGCTATAGCTAGACTTCGTAAGTTGTAGTTAACCGCAAATGCTAGTGTTTGATCATGAGGATTTAAAGAGTGTACATACATATTGATAATTTGTGCGCATTCAATGCATGCATATATACTGGTATACCACTGCACTAGGTTTTATCCCATCCTAACCTCCAGGCCATGTCGATCGATCTTAACATGGTAAGCCGAAGACCGCTTCCAAGCATTATCATTCTCAACGACAGGTTCGCTTTAGCCGAGGCTTGTGCTACCTTCTCGTTTCCCCTAGACATTTTCCCAAGAAGGAGGGGTCGTCGGAAGAACTCACCGTGGACAAGGCTCTGGCATTTCCGTAGGATTCATGGACCCCTTTATACCGTCCATTGACATCCACCTCCTTATCAGCAACTGCACTCCCTTATCAATAGTATCTTGAGCCTGTATCACAAACAGCCGCGGATCATTAGGATCAGGTTCTTTAAATTGAATAAACAAAGGATCAATTAGAAGGTCCGGGACGTTCTCGAAGAGCCCGAACGACTCAACTTTGGTATCTGTCTCCGAGTAATTTGAAGTCATAGACGCAGGCCGGATCCCCAGGCTGCATTCCCTATTCGACTTCTTAGAGTTATTTTATTGTGAAGGCGCGCATAGACGAATTGGGAAACCGTTTCTATGGTTGCTTCTTGAGGGTACCATTTGCATATTCTTCATCGTACTGGATGCCTTTGAAGACAACAAACTTGGCAATAAGGACGATACATATCACCTTTAGTAAATCATTTTATCAGTTAGTCGCAAATATATATAGGCCCCGGTTAAATCCTAGTTCCTTTCCCTCCCCTTTCTTTTCTTTTTCCAAGCCACAGGGTCTATATGCAAAACCCACCTCGCGAAGACGTCTGACGTATCCGAGCTTAGTAGAAATTAAAGTATTAATACTCACTAGCAAACTTATATCGCATCTGAATCGATAGGACTGGGCCTCGAATGTCAAGGAAGAGATGCGCTTTTCGGACCAAGAAGTTTACATTTTGATCCCGACAACATCATACTTGCGAACTACTTGTATACTAGCTCTCGAGAGCTCATTTTGGACCTTCCGAGGCGGAGGATTGGCACCAATACGATTATACTACCGCAGGGCTAACCATAACAGGTAAAGAAGTTATCGAATGGACGGTTCGTTGATTGGCAAGGCGACGAAGCCCAGGGTCGTTGTTCTTGTTGGAATATTGTTCAACCGGCCGATCGACCCGGTCGCTTTATCAAGGAAGCTTATACTCCAAATTAACAATGTAGATTGAATATGCATGATCTAAAGCATGGAAATGCATAGTTTTTATGTTCTTGGAATGCAAGCCAATTACTCGGACCTCCATCGGATCAGAGGCGAGAAGGATAAATCATATAGTCAACCATATCAGAAGCGTCCATTGACCAAGTGTTGACCTTGTTGGATATTTATAAGCCCTATCATAGGTGTGTCAAAGCTCGACTTCCACGGACATGAACCTGGAGGGGCACTTATATAAAATGGTTATTCGAGAAATCGGATGTAATGGGGCTTCAGAAAAAGCTTCAGTCTCGGCCAGGGAGCCGGTTTACTTTCGGATCTCGAGTTCAGGTCAAGAAGTTTACAATATGATCACGTTTACCACCATCTCGCAAGGTAATCTCTTGGATCACACGCACCATGCGGTATCACTGTCCGCATGAGCTTATCAAATTCATCTCTGGTCGTAAAATATACAAGTCGAAAAGAAAAAAGACCCCCGAAAGACCCGGCGAAGTTCCCAAATCCCACGAATGCATAAAAAGAAGGAAGCAGTGTCCCTTTATATCGTATTATGCGGACTAGTAAACGACATTATGTAGTAAAAAAAGGAGGAATTGTAAGAGAGAAAAAGGTGTATAATTGATTCTTTTCGTTTACTTGAGGGGAATGAAACGGGAAGAGTGGGTAGCACCGATACCGGGACGACCGTGCTTGACAGGAGAGCTGTGAGGAGGATACTTGTTAGTAAACCATGACTCTCTTCCTCATCCATGATAGGTGATATAAACATACTAGGTGATGGAGAATTCTCCGAGGTAGTGTCCAACCATCTCAGCCTTGATTTCGACCTGATTGAAGACCTTGCCAGAGTAGATACCGATGACGCTGCCAATCATTTCTGGGACAACGATCATGTTACGGAGGTGGGTCTTGACAATGTCGGGCTTCTCATTGGGCTTGGCCTCCTGCTTGGCCTTTCGGAGCTTCTTGATCAAACCCATTGGGCGGCGCTTGAGACCGCGGTTGAACCTTCTGCGGGCACGAGCGTGGACGACATCGCGAAGTTCTTCGGAGGTGAGGTCGAGGAGTCTACACGAAAAACAGTTTTAGGAGAACGAACGAGAGTTATTCAAGTGAATAGAGATACATACTGCTCAAGGTCAATTCCTCGGTAAGAGAACTTGCGGAAGGCTCTCTTTCTCTTGAGCTCTACAAGAGCGATATAGGGTTAGACAGTCCCCTTTACTTTATATTCACGATCCGAGAAAATCGGACGTGTTATTAAGATCCATAGACATACCAGCGGCGTGCTCAGCGTCCTATATTTCAAATCAGTTAGCAAATACAATTTTTATGAGGCCATCCAGCGGGGGAGGTTCGGCTGCATATCGCGAGAAAGGTCGGAACGTACATATTCTTCGTCAGCCATGGTGATTGATGTGGTTTATTGTACCGGGAGATGGGTATAAAGGTTGGGTGGGTTTGTCGGAGAGAGGTCGGTTGTCGATGATTGATGGATGTCGGATTTCGATGTTGAGATGTGGATGAGTTGGAGGTGTGCAGGCTTGTGGTTCGAAGTCTTGGCACCAAAATTTAGATGGTGGACTGTGTTTTCCCAAACGGGAAGTGTAAGTTATCACGTGATAATACAACCGATGTAGGTGTCTGGGCAGGATGCCGTTCGATATCGATATCGGTAGGCATCATCTCGTCAGTTAGGTATTTGTGAACATCTACGGCATTTACTGCATTTGAGGACCAAAGTTTCCTGTTCATATCGTCTCTCTTTCCATTCGTTCATTAATTCATAAGCGGCGGTATCCACATATGCAACAAAGATACATGAATCCCTATCCACCCCCCACTATTCCTTCCTCCATTCCAAATTGTCATATAGGATACCAAGGAACTGCCACTTTTATGTGACGTGTACCATGAAAGGTAAACTGTGGTTGTAAAAAAGGAACCCAGAACATATATACGATTGAAAAGAAATGATGAAGAGAGGGAAGACAAGAGACAGGGAATGAGATTTGACGGAGGTTTTCGATTTTATATCTTTGTTTAACCGAAGAGGTCGAGACCCATGTCTTCGTCGGATTCCTCGGCCTCTTCCTCCTTCTTCTCTTCCTCAGCTGGGGCGGCAGCGGCAGCAGCGGCACCACCAGATGGAGCGGCACCACCACCAGATCCACCGGATGGGACGGAGGCGAGCTTGGAAGAACCCTCGGCGATCAACTATATTACGGCTGTATTAGTATTTCACTTTCAATAGGCTTACATAGTAGCACAGGTGTTACATACAGTGTTGATATCCTTGTCTTTGAGTTCAGAGAGGAGCTTCTCAAGTCTCTCGGAGTCGGCTTCAATACCAACGGACTCGAGGACCTTGGTGATGTCTCCAGCGGATGGAGAGGCGTTACCGCCAGTTTGGAGGAGAAGGTAGGCTGCAAGGTGCTTCATTTTTCTGTGAAGGTGAAAAAATTCCTGTTAGAATAAATTTGTGCAATATCGAAATTATGAGGATGTCGAATGTGTGGCTTTTTTGCTACCAGGGCAGTCGAGCTCGAGAGGAAGCGGGAATGAAAACGTACGATGATTGTTGTGGTTGATATGAACAGGAGATTCAATCGATTTAACCGTTTCTAATGACCGGAGACTGGATCTTCCAATGTTCTTCGGATGGTTGGTTGATGATGAGTCGTAGATGAGTCTTGACGAAAGAGTTGTGTCAGAGATGTCGAAAAGATATTTTTTTGTGGTGGGGTGGAACCCTTGGCGTTGCGGCTCCAAACCGCCAGAACAGCCCTAATCAGTAGTCACGTGAGCAGCTTGCTCTGTAGCTCTGCAATGTCTGCAGAACCGGCACACGACATGCAATGATTCAGAGCTCCATTCATTAACTAGGATATTTCTTGACTCACTAAGTTTACTAACTTGAGAAATAGTCAGGATATAAATGCTTGTGAATAATAGTATATATGGTATTCGTTATATCAAATACAAAGCTAAAAAGTACAGCATGTGATACAAATGTTAAATGAATAAAGGCCCAGCAAAAACTCCTCTATCAAACCAGACAACAGCATATTCAAGATGCCATCTATGAACGCCCCAGCTACCCGCGTGGTAGTACCGTAGGTAACCAATGCTAAAACCCAAAGTGGTGAAAAAGCACAAACCCGTAGACGTCCAGCATACAACAACCCCTTCCTTAAACCCCCTGCCGCGCTACAAGTACAAGTTTATACATTGCGTCGATAGATGTTTACTCCTTAGAAGGGAATTCCTGTGCAACAGCCTCCAAGGCGTTCAGGACGTCGGCGACAAGGTCTTCGCTATCCTCAACACCGCAGCTCAATCTGACCAAATCGTCAAACACACCAGCAGCCTCTCGCTCTGCTCGTGGGATGCCGGCGTGAGTCATGCTGGATGGGACCTCGCACAAGCTTTCAACACCACCAAGAGACTCGGCAAGTGTGAAGATGTTTGTCTTTTGACAGAACCTCTTAGCGGCTTCAGCGCCACCCTTAATTCTGAAGCTGACCATTCCACCTCCCATTCCGTTTCGGTGTTGCTTGATGGCAATATATCTCTGTGGGTGAGAGTTAAGGCCAGGATAGTTAACTGCAATGACCTGGGAAGAAGCTTCTAGGGCCGTAGCGACAGCAGTTGCGTTTTCGGTAGCCGCCTTAGCTCGGAGATGGAGGGTCTTAAGACCCCTGTGGGCGAGCCAGCTGTCGAAGGGCGACGGAACAGCGCCAATGGCATTTTGAAGGAATAGGAGACGAGAATAAAGGGTATCATCGTTGAAAGCAGCAACACCCATAACAACGTCCTGATGTATTATGTTAGCAAATGATCAACTATTTCAAGAAGTTAGAAGGAGAGAAACATACCGAATGTCCGTTAATGTATTTTGTAACGGAGTGCACAACAATATCTGCACCGTGCTTCAATGGATTTTGCACATACGGGCTCATAAAGGTGTTATCGACAACGACCTTGATGCCATAAGCATGGGCAGCCTCAGCGACAGCACGGATATCAACCAATGTCAATGTAGGATTCGACGGTGTCTCGATCCAAACGAGCTTAGTCTCTGGCCTAACCAGATCATTGATGTCGACTTCAATGCTGCCGGAAAACGTCACGGCAATACCATGGGCAGCCGCGACTTGTGTGAAGTATCGATGGGTACCACCGTAGACATCGCTGACCGAGATCACGTGCGATCCCGGGGCAAGGGATTGAAGGATGTTAGCGGTGGCGGCAGAGCCGGATGAGTATGCAAGGGCATATCGGGCGTCCTCAAGGGAAGCAACTGCCTTTTCGAAATTAGAACGGTTAGGATTATCAGAGCGAGAGTATTCGTATGCGCCGACAGGAGCTCCGACGGCTTTCTGGGCGAATGTGGTCGAAAGAGAGATCTAGAACAGTTCTTTGTCAGCACAATGCACATCGGAATAGATTTTTTTTGATGTGTTGGAGCGGCGTTGAATATGGCAGCAACTTACAGGTTCAATGACTGCTCCGGTAACCGGATCGTGTGGCGAACCAGCGTGAACTGCTCGAGTTGCGAACTTCATTGGCGCTTTGGGGAGCTGAGTCTTCTCAGCTGAAGAAGAATCGACGGCGACTTGATTGAGGGTATCTTGGGTCATTTTGATTGAAGTTTTGAGGTCTTTGGGAAGGATATTGATTGTAAGGTGGCGGCGGGACGTCTGAAAGGACGAAGCGATTAAACTCCTTGTTGGTTTAATAGCGAACAAAGCTTAATAATGGTGAAATCTCTGCAAAAAAAAAAATAAAGAAAAAGAAACCGAGGATGGTAGATAAAACTAAAACAGTTGAATACGACCCAGATGGCCTGATAGAGATGGGACCAAGGAAGGAAGAATTAGTGCCGTTCCAAATCCAGAATTTCTGGGGTATTTGTCGACAAGACGGCTTGGGATCCCGAGGGGTGGTCAAAGAGGTGAGGTATTTATAACAGATATAGAATTTGATAACGGTGTAACGAGATGTATGCAATGCAAAGATATCTCGAGAAAAGCTGGCAGCTATCTATTGGATTGATACCGCGCTCTAATAGATGATTATAACGAGTAGTAATACAAGTAAAGGAGGAGACTGGGTATCTTGAGGAGAGGTCGGTCTAGTTATAGGAAGTTCGGTCTAATAGCTAATGTTCGAGGCTAGTAGGAAAAGAAATCTGGGGAAGAAAAGTGAAAACAACCGCCTCCTATTCAAAATAGCGTCTTCAATTTATATCCCTTGACTCGAAGGTGAGCTCAATTATACAATATAGTACAATTAGAAATCCACATTGCGTGATGGCGAAACCTAAGCTCCGAGCAGGGTGTAAGCCACGCTGATAGTCCTGCTCCCTTTTTCGTTCGTTTTCCTTTCCTATTTCCGTACTATCTAGGGTCTTCGATTAGCAATCCAGCCCAACAGACACTTTGCATCCGACGGCTAAACCCTGCGATCTTAGGCCCAGTGCTAAATTACTAATACGGCCTACGCCTTTGCCGTACCTGTGTGTTAATATTAACTTTTTTTTTTATTTGAATTTGCACGCTTGTGAGGGTGTGTCGGGACCTTCTGGTCCACCCGAAGGCATGGCCGAATCGAAGCCTTCAGCAGCTGAAAAAGAAATTATCCGTTGAAAGAGTTGTATCCAACGTATGTTAACGTCAAGCAACACAGATGCTGGAGAACTGCTCTTCGTGACATAACAGAAACGTAATAAATTGGTTCTCGTTCCTCATGATGCACGGGGTCAGTCATCATCTCCATATTCAGTTGATTCGGAATGAAGGCTATCTGCAGCTAGAAAACTGCTTGTTTTCCTTATCGCTGCGTTTCACATCTATCAATAGGTTTTGTGATATCGATCATTTACCGAGCAGGATAAACAGCCATCCACAGCGTAGCCAATGTGAGCAGGTCAGCCTCACTACTTTAATTTCCATTACTCGATGAGCTCTCCTCCTTCCTTGGTATATATCGATAACAGTTCGTACTAGCAGACCACTTCGAGCTCTTAAAGTCCCGTGCACATCGTCAAATTAAGAGAATAACGGATGTGATCCGACGTATTCGGAGACTAAATGCACAGTACGATAGCTTTTCGGTGGATTTTCGCACTAATATGTGGGCGCATTCGAGGTCTGGCACGCATAAAGCCACTAATGCGACCCTTTATCAAGATATTGATATCCTATCATCGATACCAGCGTCATCAGGTTTAAGGACAATGCATACCTCCGCTTCAAACTCTCGCCCTCGTCCCGACTGACGTGCAGAGACGAAGCGGTATCGGCGTGGTGTACGTGTCTGCCATGTTACACAGAGATTAAATGCCGTCAACCGTCTTGGTATCTTCGACTCCCAACAAGAAACCTCACTCCGACCGCGACCGTGCGTTGTGGTCTTGATATCTCGTCCGGGTCCGCTCTCTTACGGTATATAAAGTTGTCCCTAGACCTTCTTAAAGCTAGGTGCATTACCCCGGATTCCAAATTTGGGTTCCCCGGTGAAATGGCATCTGATCCACGGACGCCAACCACCAGCTCTCTCGCTCTAACAAAAATTTCAGCAAATTTTTCCAATCCAAGAAATCCAAACATGCCGGGGATCCCGTCTAATCTTGCATATGCAAGAGATTTGCCCTACGTCTTAATTGACCAATAGAGCCGCTACCCGACTCACATGCTGACGGATGTACGGCTGACTAATGTGACAGGTCCTAATCATATTTTTGCCGGTTCTTTCCTACAAGACACAATATACGACATAGCCCTTGCATTTTCCGTCCTCGTTCGTTGACATTTATCATCACGTCAACATTCCAGAAGCTTTCGCCATCGGAGCCTTGTCAGGAACGGTAATTGCCAGCTGCTGCTTTCGGGTATTGCGTACTCGAAGCAGAAAGTGTGGTGACGTCGAAGAGCTCTTTTGGCTTGAAGAACTAACGTTAGGGCTTATTAATAAATGCAACATCGTCAACACGTTTTCAAATTCTTGGTCTTGGAATCTTGGGCGTCTATAGATGGCTGGGCAGCATCATGTCGCTTGCCCATTGTGGTTATTGCCTTAACGACGACTACTAGGTAAAAAGAAGATCATACATATGTAAGGGTGAAGTCTCTAGACCGGAAGCTCCTATAGATCAAATCATATATTTACCACTGCAGATCTGATTACCATACCATTAATGCCTCTGTGGGCTCTCCAATGCACCCTCGAAATAGCAGAGATTGATCTTTCAAACTCCATGGACTCGATCACTTATTATTTCGTCCTTTTAATGTTACTATACACCCAAGCAGCAACCCCCCAGCCGCCTGTCTCCCTCAATCCAAGCCCACTATTCACCCCAATAGCCCTCATAACCCCTTCCTTCATATTCCTCCAAGTCGACCCCTTCTGCACCACCCCAGCGGCTCTAATAGCCACCCCCATCTTCGCCATCTCCATTTTCCGATTATACTCCTTACAAACTATATTAATCATAACTCCGATCCACTCCTCAAGCGTCGCATGCCGATCATCTATTATACCTTCACCGCAGCTGGAGAAAACAAGCAAAGTATGCGCCACTCCTCCTCTTTTTGTTGTTTCTTCGCCGTAAGAGGCGCAGAAGGACTCCATGTCTTGTCGGAAGAGGGAGGTTATGCGCGCTGAGAATATGTAGGAGCATATATCGACTAGAACCGCGATATTGGGAGGTTGAGTGTGTAGGAGATTTGGGCGGGTGTAATCGTTTTCGCAGAGGTAGGAGGTGATGAGTTGGTGCATACACTCGGGGTCGACGCGGGGGTAGGGGCGTCTGAGCCAGACGCCGCAGGATTTATCACATATGATGTTCGGGTGGAAGAAGTCGGCCGGTGAGTATTCCTTAGATTTGTTATTGTTTAGGTGTACGGATTGTTTCCGAATTGTGAAAGGTGGTTTTGAAGGAGACATAATGTGAGTAACCTCTGGCGGTCATGAGGCAGTCTTCAGACTAGCCTTGAAAAAAAAACTTGGACAGGTAGGTGTCCGTATTTCGTCTACGAAGCAAAAGTCAAGGACCTGAGCCCTTTTCTACAACATGATATTATCTACAAGCTCTCTACAAAAGCTGCAAGAGGGAAATATCTTCCATGTTGTAGATTTCCAAACGCCAGACAAAGAGGAAGCGAGACGCTTTCAAGCTGGCAATCAATACATGTGCAATCCACGCGACGAAGACCTGACGCTGATCTACCTAACGCCTCATCGGGCTACGTACCTTGGGGAACAACTCTTTCCCCGGGGGAAACCTATAAAAGGTCAAGTTGGTACCCTTCAAATCGTAAACCCCGTATTCTCCCCTATCCAGCACTGGTGCCGGGAATAACGCCCTATGCGGTCTTCCCGGTGGGAGCCTGCTTGAATATTGGGTTGGCATATAGTCAAGCATAGAAATGAAGTTCCCATATAGATCGTCCGGATCCCTGATCAAAGACAAGAACCACGCTTCGTAGATCCCTCGCCTGTCAAGATAGGGCCCTTTGTCGTCTCTGGTAAATCGCCGGACGAGAGTCGATGTTTCGGGCTCCCAATCCCTCGGCGGGGTCCAGTAGTCGTAAAATTCGACTCCGCCGGAGATAAAGTGCGAACGAAGGGTTTCAGGGAAAGATTTTGCAACATCAGCTGGTTAGTTGTAAAGGTTTCGTTAGCATACGTCGTGGAATAGAATCTACAAAGCAGCGTGTAGAATTTCGGCATTACCTTTTGTCAACGTATCCCCAAACTGTGCTTCTATAGCCAGAGGTCCCCTTTTGGATATTGGGACCCAGATGTCTCCGGTATGAAGAAAAGCGGTCGCAGAAACCATATGCTTAACCCCAGGCGAGTGATACTCGTCCAAGTATTCCAGCCATGCATCCATAACATCAAAGAATAGCATCGAAACCTCGCCTTGCGGAGTGATTATCTGCTCCCAATGTAATTTCCTCCCACCGCGCATTAACAGATTCGCCGGCGGTATTCCCTCAAACTTATGATCGTCCACTGCGTTTTCATCCTTCACATGGTTATTCGCAAACCCGGATGGTGATGTCAACATGCCCATGTAACATTCTCCGCAGAGGATGTAGTTGATGCATTTTAGACATTGGAAACTTGGCTTGTCAGGGTCGATTTGGAAACGACAGGCCCTGCAGATCGCCTTTCGCTTTCGGGGGTCTGCATATTCGGCCTCGGAGATGGCGTTTTCAAATGCACCGTACGCGCTCACATTTGTGGTCATAAATGCGTTGGGATTTCGAGGTTCGGCAGCGTGGTTTTCATAGCGCTGGTTGGCGGTATAGGTTTCGGAGGCTTCATTTCTGGATGGCTAGTAAATAAGATACTCCGTTAGTGGGGGAAAATCTGATTCTCTGAGAAACAAGAGTCGTATAAACTTACAGCGCCTCTCAGACTCTCACTGTTATCATACATCCTACCAAGGGAGACCCGGGACACCTGTTCGGATAAGGTGTATACAGCCGGATCGTTCTTCCTCATATTCTCTGGGGCGTGAGACATTTTTTGCAATTCAAGGTAACAAATGTTAATAGGTATCTAGTCGAGACTTTAAAGCTACTAATATCAGCTAATAGGATGTACGCATCAATGAGAAGAACTATTTGAAGTTTGAAATGTTTTTCCCAATCGACGCTTGGTCACAAGTAACTTATAGATAGACCCTTCTCCGGAACTCCACAAACTTAACTCCACAGGCTAACTACCCCAGGTTTTTCCTTAGCCTCGTTTGAGGCTGAAGACATTAGAACATCCGCAAACCCGTTTCTTGGCAATTATCAATACTTGATAACAGATTCAATTTGGTTAGCTACTACTTAGGTAATTCGTGCAGCTTCCTCGACTCTTCTCCTAGGAGATCCGGATTTATAGGAAATATTATCAACTGGCTTCGTAATACGGCCACGTCTCGCCTGATCATGAATGGATCCCGAGAAGTGAAGGATGCAATCGTGAGGCCAGGAGGGTAGAAATACTCAATAATCCGACGCAAGTGGGTTGAGGATATCTCTAATCACAGTATATAATGCAAATGGGCCGTTAAATTCTTTAAACTAGGGATAGGTCCGTTATTTGAAGCGCCCAGGATTATTCGACTATCCTTTAAACCGAATATTCTCAACCTCTGGGCATATTGTATTTGTTAGCACTATAGTTGGCAGAGCTACCCTGCTTCCTTGGCTGGCTCGTCCATGAAATCGACCACCATACATTATACTTATTAGTCATATTAATCTTCCCATTTTTGTTTGATGGAGTAAGAAAGAACGGTTTCGCGATATATTTAGAGCGACAGGAGGGGAAAGGTGTGGTTACCGGTTATCCGACCCCCAAAGAATCATCATGCATATCTAAGCTCGTTTCGCTCATAAGTAGATTTGGGGGGTATTTGAAGCACCTCCTACTCTGCTAGATAATTTTATCCCTATTAGTTGTATGAGCAAGCTGGCAATACAAGTACAAACAATGCTTATAAACTTATACACTGATATCAAGAACGCCGGAACCTCACCATCAAGTTAACTAACCATTGGCTCCCAACGTAGTACCGCGGCCGTCCGCGAAGGAACGTTCTTTGGTATACCCCTCAGCAGGGTGACCCCTCTGAAAGGATACCCTAGAAATTCCTCCACTGCTGGTGGGGAGGGTAGTTTCTTGAAGTAGCAGCACTTTATCCTGCGAGATTGCTAGATCCGATGGTGCCATATGGTACACTAAATTTCGGAACCTCGTTTTTCTCGGTCCGGTGCCGTTGACTACTGTCTAACCTCTAAGCTTGTGCAGGTATCGAACAGACCATTGGGTATTGACCAGATCTTTGGGTATTCTCTTGCAGTTGGAACTAACACCCTCAATAATTAGTCAATCGAAGCACATGTTGATCTAAGTAGGAACGATGGACTAAATGACGGAATGGTGGTATTATAGGATATCTCCTAAATTATATATTCCACACAACTTCAGAATGCTCTAGTATTCTAGACTAACGCTCTAGTGTGTCACAGTCTTGAAAAACATATCCAGTCGGGTTATGTTCTGTGATTAGAAGGATATCCAGCTACGCCCTGCTGCGGTAGCCATCATCTTCAATTGATCAATTTGACCTTGGTTCCAGCGGTGCTAGTACACTTTGCTTTAAGAGAAGGGATATCGATGTGTGCGAAAAACGAAATGGAAGGATTTCATCAAAAGGACATTCATACTGTCGTTAATGTATTATGCGGAGTGCTTGCCGGGGAAACACATCCCTAGCGGGGTTTAAGTAGGTACGGAAATAATATATGGTACAGTGAAAAGAATGAGACGAGTTAGTGATACGAATAAACGAAAGAAAGGTGAAGCTCCCCAATTTTTGATTTCGCCGTAATAAAAAAAGAAAGAAAGAAAGAAAAAGGAAGAAGAATGAGTCTAGAAGAACAAGAGTAGCGCCTTCGCAATCAAAAGAATAAAAACCCAGGCGCTCAATAATAATAAGAAACGTTAACGGGAAGGATGGAGTCTTGTCTTGAGAGCCAAAAAATAATCAAGATTTTGAGACCGATTTATCGATGCTATCGAAGTAGCAATGAATACGACAAAGAAAAATAATAAGAGGTTCAAGGCTCCAAACAAAACTCCAGTAGTGATGCTGCGGAAGAACGACGTATGAGGAAAATATAACAAGAGGAAAGTGGGTGGGGGATGAGGATGATATATTGAAAGGAAAGGAAATTTAGCGTCGGCCAAGCAGCTTCTTTCTCGCCGCCTTTTCCGCTGCGAGCTTCCGTTCAAGTCTCTCGGCTTCAAGATCTTCTCGGACTCCGACTGCAAAGGACCTATCCTCTTCATCGAGAATGTCGGCGCCGGTTGCTTCCATGTCATCGGATGAGTAATCGTCTTCCTCATCGGAATCGCGATAGACGTATCTAAAAGACCACAAATTATTAGTAAAACGTTGAGTCGATGGAAGAATTGCAGGCACGAACTTCTTTGGTAGCGCGCGATATCTGTCGCGCTCTGGTTCTCGGTCCCGGTCAGAATGTCTAGGTTCAGGTTTGCTAGAGGAAGGTTTCGAAGTTGCAGAAGGCCGGGCGGTCCCACTCCATTCGACCTGGATCCTAGGTTTTGACGGGGCAGGCTTTGTCAGAGCTGACTTCTTATCTTCAGTGCGTGATCCCGTCGGGCGCCCTGCTAGACGACCGACCGGCTTCTTGGACGGCGACGGTTTAGATACGCCCGAAGATGCGGTAGGTTTACCGTTCTGTGTCTTCGCAGGGCCAGTTGACACCTTCTTGCCCACTTCTGCTTTATCAGGCTTCCCTAGTTTCTTCTTTTCTACCTTGGTTTCCTTGTGGACTATCTTAGCTGGCACTGAGCTTGTGGCCTGAACTTGTTTTGCTCTCTCAATGATCTCGGCGTAGGAGTGCTTCGCAGGCCTCTTCGGTGCTTCGGCCGTGATAGGAGAGTTCGGATTCGACGCTGCAGACCCGGACCCATTACCATCCCTCCCGGACCCACCGCCACTACCTCCGCCATTTGCCCTGGCGGCGTCCCTAGCGGCCTTTAAGGCTTTAAGCCGTTTGACCTCCGCGATTTTCTGCTCCTTGGTCATCCCTTCGAAGCGAGACTTCTTAGTTGGGGGAGCAGTGCCATTCTCCTCCAGCTTCCTCTTCTTCTCACCAGCCTCAGTCGCGTCCAAGGCTTTCGATATTGGAGGTGTGAATGTGTTAAGAGGCGAAGCGGCATCTTTTATATTCTTGCCAGGGACGCCGATAGGAGCAGGTCGATCCTTCCGATTGCTCGATGGGCCATCTCCATTCCTTCGAGCATCTGAACTCCGCCCGTTGATTGTCGAAGACCTGGCGGCGGAGCCAGTGCCTGGCGGAGCGCTCTTAGAGGCAGATCCTTCGTATTGGTCGAGTAAACCGGAGACACTGAACTGCAGATTGAAGAAACTAGTCAGCCTTGTGAGCCTTTACGATGGGTTGTGGTGAACGCCAACACCGGCCAATGAGGAAATTGGTGTTACTAACCCCGCCTCCCGGGCCAGTGGCCATCATGAAACTCCTCAAATTATATCCAAGATAGGCCTATCCGATGCTCCTTTAATAGCTGTCGGTTTGATTCGCGACGGACGACCTCAGCTGCGTGGTGGGGTGGCTGTCGAGGCGTGCACTTGCGATCAGGGGCGGGCTTTGTGTGCCAATTCGGCGGTTTTTCTGGACTGTGCTTTGCTTTAAATTTCCCTTCCCATGTATCGCTACCTCTTCACGTCGTCCTGGGCTAAATCGAGTCGGGAGAATCCGGAGAATGCGATAGAGAGGTGCCACCGGCCAGTCGAAAGCCGGTGTTTTCTGGGTTTGGTGCGAAGGAAAGGGGTGGAGTGAAAGAGAAAGGGAGAGGTTTGGGCGATGAAAGAGTCAGGACTGAGGTGGGAGGGCGATATTTATAGTCCTCCAACAATTCGAGCCCGGCAAAAAAACCAGCACACATGCAAACCAACCCGAATCGGTGCTACCAAGACAGCTTCGAGTCCAGTGCAGTGCAGTGCCACCAATCCCTCCTCGACACTCTGAAACCGTTGTGTGTTTGTGTGCGCATGTTGTATGTAATTATTAGCCCATCGCCAGGAGTGTTATGTTATATTATATTATAGGCTGGATTACTAATTTTGCTAACTGCATCCTGACTGACTGCAACAGAACATTTTGGCATCTTTTGTACTTACACACCGCCGCCTGCGTGCATGGGTTGGTCTGAGCATGAGTCTGAGCAGACTAAAGTTGACTGTACAGACCCATAGAAAACTATCGAAATACTATAATTCCGACGCACTGTCTGCGTCCGGACTCGAGGGATTTATATTACCTGTCATAACATTACAAGTCAGAGGGCGTCGTGTGGCCTATCCCCAACGAGTCTCTTGCCAGAGATATCCCCCACGGTATGCCCCATCCATCCAACGACCATGACTGTGTGTGCGTGCCTTGGCGCGCGGACACAAAGAGTCTGATCCAACATATGCAATCCATCCGTCATGATGCCGTCTCTAAACGGTATGAAGAAGCGCAACTGCCCTTATAACCCGCGGGGATATGCAAAGGCAAGCACTTGCATAAGGCCACGGTCCGAATCTTTTTTTGCCAGAAACCTGGATTCGAACATCAAAGATGGCGGGCTGTTATAGCCGCTTGCAGACCCCTGGAATGTTGCATTTTCCACAATTTGCTCTCCAAACCTGTGTTGTCGACAGATTTTTTTATATCTCTGCAAACGCCTCTGAACACCGACATTCTGACGATAGAATGCATGAAATGATATAGAGATCCCTCTATAGACTGTCCAAGATGTCATTCAGATTTAATTTCGATATTGAGATGGACGGGGAGGATGTAGAGACGCCCTACGTCGAACCTACACCCGATCCCTCCGTCCAGGAACCTTCATCAGCCTCGTCTCGGGTACCGGCTCAACTACACACCTTAGATGAACTTGTAAGTCTTTACTATTTTCACTATCAATATTTAAATCGGCTATATGCCTGTCGATTCCATCTAGCGCTTCATCTAGTACTTCATCCAATATTATATATCCTAATTTATTGATATTCAAAATGACATTAGATCTCCAAACTCCCACCACACATAGCATATTCCCCTCTTTCCATACCCCTGGCCTCCTCAAGAACAATAACCATTCCCCGCCGTGAGCTCTTCGATGTCAAAATGCAGCTCATGGCCGAAGACAACAATCCCTCCACCAATACCTCACAGAACTTCACTGCCGCTTTCACAGACGAAGATATTCGCACAAACACCTACGAAGGGGGGCTCAAATCGTGGGAATGCTCATCCGACCTCGTAAAGCAACTCGTATCAGACTCTGAAGTCTGGAAGAGTTCTTCTCATCGAATACTCGAACTTGGTTGTGGAACCGCACTTCCAAGTTGCTATATTTTACAAACTCTACTCTCATCGCCTGGTGGCCATCCAGTACATCTAACGCTCGCAGATTACAATATCGACGTCCTCCGTCTTGTCACCCTGCCAAATTTGATTTTAGCATACCTCTACGCAACGAATAGTCTACCATCTTCAGATCCATCAGTGTCAGAAGGCCCGGAAGAAACACCAGAAATAGAACTGACCCCAGCCCTTATATCCTCCTTCCTATCAACATTAAAATCCCACAATATCACGATATTATTCCTTTCCGGGTCATGGAGCCCGGCTATGATCTCACTAATCCATGGTGGATTAGAGTACCCGTCTACGACCGAGGAGACAATGTATTCTCTTTTATTAGCAAGCGAGACTATTTACTCTCCATCATCGATTCCAGAATTCGTGGACATGATCGAGCATACACTCGCCGACCGCGGAAAGGGTTATATCGCCGCAAAGGATGTTTATTTTGGAGTCGGTGGAAGCGTCAAAGATTTCGTGGATATCGTAGAGGGTAAAGCGTGGAAGTGGGAAGTGGTAAGAGAGGAGAAAAGGGGCACAGGGGTAGGCAGGGTTGTGGGAGTGGTTTCTAAAAGTTGAGTGGTCACGGATGTTGATATCGATATCGATTAGATCTCTTTTTTTCTCTCTCTTTCGTTCACAGCGATTATGTATGACGCTATGGCATTTCGATCTTTCCCATGTTCCTTATCAAGCTCTGCAAGGTAGTTATAGCGCCATGTACGCTATCATATTTCAGCCTCAATATCGAACTGAGTCGTCATCTGGTTCAGCCCTGTCGCAACGTTCCGATCAATGGACCCTTAGGCGCACGCACGCACCTTCAGCTCGTGAGGCTGAAGAACTACAGCTGCACGGTTTGTCGATACGGCAGGAATATCCAATAGCGCGGGTTTATATTTAAACAAGTACCTCATAGGTACCATATACATTATACGTATACGAACCGTGCCACCAACACGTCTACGAAAATTCCATTGAGAGAAAAAAATATGTGAATGTTTTTATCTTTTCCATTGTCTGTTCACTAAAATTAGCTACTACATCCCCCGCTCTCACCCTCAAAAATCCTCCATAAAAAGATATAATAATAAAAGTGGATATCTACAAAAATCTTTTGTGTGCTCGAAAATACCGAAGTGATATATAAGATCGAAAAACCAACATTATAAGAAATAAGGGGCTCTCGAGACACCGTTGAAAATGCTCATTAATTGACAGTGTGCTCGTTCATCATGACTAAATAAAGCTAGAGGGGCGCGCTACATTTAGTGGATGAAGAGGGTGGCAGCGAGGACAGCCATGATGACGGCCAATGGGCTGGAGAGAGTGGTGGTACCAGCGCTTGGTGGAGCACCCTCAGTTGGTTGGCTGGTAGATTCCGAGGTGGTGGATCGTCGGGTGGAGGTGGTGCGGATGGTGGTAGAAGTGCCAGTTGTGGTGGCTTCGGTCTCGCTGCTGCTAGACTCAGAGGTTGTCGAGGCAGCGCTGCTGGTGCTAGTGGTAGGAGCAGAGGTAGTGGAAGCAGCAGAAGATGTAGAGACGAAGTCAGATTGGAAGACGAATCGGTCAGAGTAGTTGTAGTTGTTTGGGTTTCGGTCGTACGAGATCCTGATGGTGTAGGTGCCGCTGGCTGGGAGGTCCTCTGGGACGTTCCAGGTGTAGGAACCAGTGTTGGGAACGTTCGTGACGATGGTTCGGATTGGTTGCAGTGTATTGGAAGCACCATCCATAACAACCAAGGTAACTTGTTCTCCGACAACGTTCATCCACTTAATCTCGAAGGGCTTTCCGGCCTCGATAACAGTGCCAGCGGTAGGGGCGGTGATGGCATTGGCCTTGGTAGAGGCCTGGCCCATGGCAACCGCGGCGAAGGCGGCGAGCGCGAGAGAAACGGCAGACTTGAAGAATCGCATTTTGAACTTCGATGGATGTAGGTATTAACAATTAAAAAATAAAGGTTGTGATTGAGCAGACGGCGGAGTCTGGTTTTTAGGTTGGAGCGAAAACGAGGGTATAAATAGCCCAAAAGGGGAACCTTTAGTTAGAGTTAAACGAGTGTCGGGCGAAGCGCAGATGCGTTCGTGAAGGAGCGTATACGTAGACGACGGTGGTACTTCGTAGTGGTGTGAAGGGAAAAAGGAGTGTAAAGGGACACGCACGGCGTGCGAGGGCAGCCCGCGACTCTTAAACCCAATCAACCAAAAATAGGGGTGAAGGCAAACCTTTTGCCCGACCCGATTTAGTAAACCACAGCAAAAACCTAAAAATTTGCTCTATGCCATGGGCACAAAGTCTCCTGGTGATGCCGGTGGCCGGACATGCCCTATTGGACCTTCATTTCATTTCAGCCCATGTTGTAATTTCCGTGCGACTGCCATTGGGTTGGATGGTGGTCGTGCGCTATCACTGAAACAAAGCGCATGCACACACCCATCACAGTCCGGGGTAGGGCGTCTCGCGCCCTTATTGGCCAGCACAGCCTGTTTATGCTGTCAAGGTCGCGTAAACAAAGGGTGGCCAAGATGTCCTTGCAGGCACCGTCGACGGAAACGCAGTTATCAAGATGCGGTTTTGACAAATTCGCGTGCATGTTAGTTTATTCAGCTGGAAGGCTGAGTATTTTCGATTCCAACATTGTCGACGGACAGTAAAACCCCGTGATATCGCCGTTCAGCTTTATTCCAACAATAACAGCATTCTTTCTCAATGCAATATCCGCAAAATCAAGGCCCCATTGACGAGGACTTGGCGGCTAATTGAGAGACCACTGAATTGGCGCATCTGGAGATGAAATGGCGTTGATCCAGAGTGTTCACGAGTGGCGCCGTTGGATCACGCTATCAGATCCAACCAGTCCTGCGTCATTAAGGGGAATCACAGGAAGCGAAGGTTGACCGGGATATTGCCTGGGATTCCTTCAAGATAGCGAGCCCTTCATTTCAAATTTCCCTCTCTCACCAAAGATCCTCATACACATCTTGTCCACGCATAGGCAATCCGCCTCGCCTGCCTATTCATCATGACGTCAAAAAGCCTCTCGGTGCGGTCTTTGAGAGGTTCCATGAAACGAAACCGATTGCATCAATTCGATCGCCTGGAGGTGTTTCTCGTTCCGATAAGCTTCTCAGATGGTTTCATGTCGAACGATAAGTTGCCGCACGTAACGTGAATTTTGAGGATCTCGTTCGCGTAGGACCAATGGGACCAAAAAGCTTGTTTTACAACGTCTATTCTGCGGACGGAAGGCGTTTTGGGTGGTTGCTCAAGTGCACTCGTCGGCGAGTATTTCGTAGGAAGTAGATCTCAGAGACAGGCTTCCAGTGCAAAGCATATGATCATTGTGGCTGCGAAACCGAAGTTGTAGTGGTGTGGAGTCCCGGTTCGTATCCAGCCTTGGCATATCCGTATCGCGAGGTGGCACGGCACAACAACACAGCAACACAGCAACACAGCAACACAGCAACACAGCAACACAGCAACACCCCGATCTACAGCCTCACGGTCAACAGTAATGATGTATGGAAGCTTCCCAGCTTCTCTTCCGTGCTCCATATCCAAAAGCTAGAGGGAATGGGCGGTCATACTTCTACATGCTCGCCGACTTACTCCACCCCAAACTCTGTGTTCGAGATGCAACTGCAGTTTCGGCTGTCCACTGCCGCTACTACGTCTACCGATTACCTAAAGTGCAGGTGGTTGTCTCCTGCTCGTCGACGTGCATTGAATCCGAAGTCACACAGGAATCAAACGGCCAACGGACCACTGTCGCACAAGCCTGGGTCCGCCTTGCCTTCCTCGACCATGGCACCCATCATGCAGCCCACAGTCTCCAGTTTTTCCCGTTCGGCATCTCGACATATTCAACTGCATAGCATAGCATGTGGGGTTTGCCCATCCCACTTCCCGTAGCCGGTTCTGCTCAGCCGAACGAGAAGCTGGATCCCTTGTCCCGTTTTCACATGCCAGAACCCATCTTGCAGCCCCTTCAAGTTCTTATCGATAAAGGACGAAGGAGAATTTTTCCAATTTGAACAAAAAGATTCCGTATCCGAGGCGCGCCGTCTTATTGTTCAATGTTACCAGACCATTGTTCAATAGGCGTCACTCCATTCGTCATACCAAATACGGTCAGTCTGGGTGTTTCCGTATATGCCGCATATTCCAATAGCGTTCCAATAGTAACTACAGATTACGAGAACATCGTATATAAATAACCTCCTACCAAAAAACCTAGATCCAATACGGGACACACCTTTGGAACCAACCTCCTAGCTAGGAAAAGGTCAAGGATAGGGAAAACTCGGGTCTAACAATGAAATACTACACAACCATCAACAAAAATTTCAGGTTTTAGTTTTCGTGAACGAAAAGCTAAATTGGTCGGTCCATCACCGAGTCTTCGCAAGGCTGGGACGACTGGGCGATCCCTTCTTCCTAGACATACTTGACGGACAAGGGAGACCCGCAGGATTCATGTACGGCATGGTTGCACAACATCCCGATGCCCCGGTGCTAGCCCTGGAGTACCCCTTGTATATCACCCCGAAGGTACACCCGTATGCGCCTAGATGGGTGAGGCTAATTGGTCAATCGAGTGATCACAACATGCTTGGATCTGTGGGTCTGAATGCAAGGCCAAGAAGGACATCGCCAACCATTGGTGCCTTAGAAATTTCAAACTTTTCGAAACGCAACGGCTGTTCTCGAAATATTTATAATGAGAAACACAGCGAGCTGAGAGCCTGTGTGATTGATATTGCAGACGACGTCGCATCTTCCCTTGTCCAGTGTATTAATAACATCCTGCATGACCCTTGAAGCAGCTCGGTTTGCGTTCCAGGTCTTCTTCGCAACTATCCGTCGATATGTTGAATTTCAGGGTGGTAAATCGATATTTGAAAATTCCCAGTCTTCAAATGCATCTTCTTCAGGATTGCGGGAACCTAGAATTTTTTGGCTCACTCCGAGGAATTTACCGCCGGTTAGCATTACCAGCATGCCCTAGATTCATAACCATACCTTAATATCATCAAAGGGTAGAGAAATATTGGAACCAACTTTCCAGAACTGTCTCGGATTTTTGTGCCGCAGCTGCGAGGGAGAATCCGGTATTCCCTATGTGTAAAGAGCATTAATAGGTAGCAGAGTATTATTACGAATCGTCTCAGGACTGGGAGAGCCTTATAATCAATCCGGTAAATACATTATCAATTAAACTATTAATATAATTTGATAATAGCTGGTTTTCTATTATTTGAGAACATATTACTCGTTTTCGTATAGTACCAGCGTCGCCCTAGAAAGCTATACTATAATAAGAGTAGATAGTCACATTAATGCCGTCGTGCTGACTACTGACGTGTCACATCAAGGCAACATACTAGCCTAAATCGAAATAAAATGTCTTCTCTAATGGCTAGCTGTGAAACATATAAGCTTATGCACAGCTTTTCGGCAACCTCGACCCTCAGCCTCCAATGCACAAAGAGCTTACTCCATCCCAAGTCCGAGGAAACTATAACCATATCGAGGGTCATATGATATGTATCTCCAATATCTTTACTGAATTCAGAATGAAAGTCTACGCAGCTGACAGCGTCTCGTGCTACGTTTCACAAATCCGATCCTCCTAAGGCTGCAGCCTGCAAGATATTTCAGCCTTTCGGGGGTGTTACATAATTCCGTTTCTCAAAGTATCGGTAGCTAGTAGTATTGAGGCATATCTGGGGTAGTTAATATCCAGCTGGATACTCGGTCAAGGTAAAAGTTGACGTTTCATGAATTCAGCCACATCGCGCGATTTCCTCGTCCATGCGTATGGTCGTACAAGCATAACCATGGTCAACTGTGTGATGGTAGGTGCATACAATCACAGCGTACCGTGGATTTTCACTGTCCATGCGTACGTATCAACTGAAAGGCCTTTGTACGATACTAATCAAACACGAAATATTTGAATCGAACTAGAAGTTAACCCTAATAGTCTTAACTTCCGCTCATGGAGCGGTATTCCTTCCTGTTGGTTGGAAATAATGTCCATGATGCTAACAGGGTTAGCCTCTCATCCTTCATCGCTTTGACGACCCGGCCTTAAATCTTGTTAAATCCATGAAGAGGTACATCGTCACAAGTACTCTCGAGAGTCTTGTTGCCTCGTGAGAGACGAGGCCGTGCACCGGGCCGTAGCGAATGGCTTTGACTCAGGTCTTCAATCAAATGTAACAGGCACTGGCCGTTAGATTATTCAAGGAGAATTAAATCGGCGTGGATTATAGTTAATAATGCATTACCAAGACGTCAAAAGGACGAGACGATGCGAAACAGAAAAATTGTGATATAGAACCCGTTTAACTAGCCAGGATCATTACACCGCCCCCCAATCTTTACACACACGATCCCTTTCCCCTCCAAAGAACTTCATGAATTCACGGAATGTGATATCGGATATCATGGCTTCTCCGGATTTCCACAACGGACACCCTACGGAACCTGCCGTTATCATCGTCGTCCGGAATTCAGCACTGATACTGTGTTGCGTGGTATTTTCCGCAGTGTGCCCACCCAATTGTGCATCCAGGATATCCATCGGGGATCTCCAGCAAGTCATTCCAGGTTCAGATCCACCTCGCAGCCTGGAACCTCTCACAAAAACGTCGCTGCATGGCGTCACATCGTTTTACGTAACGCCACTGTCAAAGTACCTAGAGAAGCCACCCGGCCGGCCTGGGGAAGTTTCGCGGCCTTGTCGTCGTCCGAGTCGCATCCGCAGCTCGGATCGAACGGGGTACATACGTCTGCCGTGGCCTCTGCCGTCTCGTCCGTCCGGGTTGACGCTAGACTCAGGGATTCCTGATATCCAATCGCCTGAGTCACAATCGCTGATATGCACCGTTGATAAGGCGGATTTCGAAAGGCGGTTCCAAACCCCATTTCAAGGCTAATGCAACGCCAGAACTGTCTAACAACTGGGGACGGGAACCTTCGGAAACACTATCGGAGTGAACTTGTTGATAGAGAATCGGAACGAGTTGACCCAAATATATCGATCAAATCCATAGGGGTCCGGGGGAGCTCTCAGATATTTAACTGAGGACACCATCTTAATATCCTAACATCCCGTCTTGCATAGGACGGGCTGTATTCATTCACATCTCCTGTAACTTACATGACTTGTTGAACCATTATTTCATGTTCTGGATCTTCAGTGGTTCCCAAATGCAAGGAAGCAACCATCTTCGTACAAACCCATGGCCAACCCACCACCCTAAGACACTCGCTAAAGCAGCCGTGCATGGTGCGACCAACTGTTATGCACGTATGGGTTACCTATGAGGTGATGATTTGCAATCCGTATGTCTGTGCTTAATATATTGGTCCTGAACAAACCGTGGCTGTAGATGGTTACGGTTTGGAAGGAGTTCCCGAAACACTGTGACAAGAAGTTTCGAAACCGCATTCGCATTGACAACAAATATAGACAGACTGTGTAGAAGAGAAACTCCGTGAAATCACACCCTGTTGATTGTTAAGTGCATGAGACGGATGTTGCATACGAACAAGCTGTATCGGATACGTGTTTGTTCGTATTTCTGTTGGCGATATCGCAATATCACGATATTGGTAATCGACATCGGGCTGGTTCATGGCGCCATGTTACTATCAAAGGAAGGCGTGAAAAGATCTAGAACACCGTTTTCCCGTATTCGACGGAGCTCCAGCGGGAGAAGTCTCGGTTGACGGAAATTTCAAACGCTGGTGTAGAAACGGGCGGCAAGGCGGGTTTTAATCGTCGAGATATCGCTTGGATAAAAGGTTTTTTTTGCATCTGGATCGATCGGGCTTTCCAAGATATTTTGAGCATAGTGTGCAATTTTTCGATACTTTTGTTAATAGTAGTGTGTATACACTATGGTGGTAACGTAACTTGTTTTCGTCTCAAACATCACATAAACTTCCATATTTTGGCAACCGTTACATGCAAACCGTAGCCTGTAACCGAGAACAAGCCCAAACTCTGAACAATATGTCGACAAGTGCCGTGAACTAGGTAGATAGTGTGTAAGCAAAAAAGACTTGATACCAATATCTGTGCGAATGATAAACGACATCTGCGGCATGCCTGCACGGCGTATGCATGCAGTTTCCAAAAAGCATCCACCCCATGTAAGCCACACATGGAGTTGAAGACTTGGCCTGGTATATTTTCGTCTATCAGTTCAAAGCTTTGTTGAGTCTGGAAAATGTTCGAGACAAGATACTTCAATGGATGAATGGAAGGAGGATGGTGGGCTTGCAACCCCCACGGAGCTCAAGCGTCGGTCCCTTTTCGTTGCGTCTTTGCGATTTTAGGGTATTATTACCAGTGGAACTCACCTCCTGCAAACGTAGATTTCTTCCATATCTTGATGCCTGCTGCAGAAGGGTTGTGTGATCGGAATGCGTGGGGTTGTTATAAAAGGAACATACCTTATAGTAAGTTATTAGTATCAGGACGGAGCCTATCTGAAACCGTAGTTTTCTTGTCGGTGATCATGATTATGTTCCCTTTGAGCGTTCCCGGTATCCTTTCGAACTCGGGTGTTCTCGTCGATCGTCTCGGAAGCCAGGATGGGAAGAAGTATAACATCTAACAAAGTTCGTCGAAGATTGGATAAGGCGCCAATCATCATGAAGTATAAACGGTGGCTGCAGGCTGCATGCTGCATCGACGCCATGAATTGTGGAGTACGGCGAGATCTCGGGTTATCATTGGGCTATTATTTTGGATATTCTAGCACACACAATAGAAAGAATGTTGGTTTCTATTCTGGAGTAACCCCAGGCTATCGTCATTCGGAGTTCTCTTTGGATTGCTCACACACACATAATGATTTTTATCTCTGGACGTTTAAGGCGCTGCTCTGTGTACGGCGTGCCTGTAACCTTGGGTCTGCGAGCGGCTTTCATCGGGCTCGGTTCCAACACCGTCCAAGCGGTCGCTTTTGATAGAAGTGGGATTGAAAGAAAAATTTTCGATCGAATGCGGCTACTATATATAAACCGACGCTTACGCCGACGACATATCTGGTAACTGCTGGAAGGGGATATTCCAGAGGAAACACCAGCCACTATCACCAGTCAATATCTTAAACATGAATCCTTGGGGAGCAGGGAAGCGGAAGCTAGACAGCAGGCATATGCACGTCGTAGGCAGTCCATCCTTGTGGCTGCATCCGGTGCGGTTGCTGGGATTTCGTATCTTTATTCTTCTGTGCTGGGCCTGGTTGCCTCACGGACGGATTCGAAACCATTGTGTGAAAAGATTCAAGACATAATCCCACATTTTGTAAGAAATTTTCAAACCGAACAGAGAAAAAAATTTTCTGAACTGTTTTGAGGGTATTTTACCTAAAAGGATTTGAACACAGATTTTGAGGACATGATAAAAGCAGAAACATAGTCTGTCATTTTATGGGTGCTCCGGCTGCCAAAAGGGATATCACGAGGGGGAGAGAATGTGTATCTGCGAGAGATTTCGCGGGGAACGGAATGCAACGTTCAATTGCAGACCGGTTCTCCTCAATTCCTCTTCCATTGACGTCGGTTTTGATTAGTCGCATATCAGTGGATGTAATGAGATATATAATTGCTGCAGCATGATTCGTTTCGCCTTCTCGAATGATCCCGACTTTCCGCTCATTTGACATATTCTTCGATTTCTTCGGTGTGGGGAAGCGCCCAAACACAAGATTAAGGCTCGTACTCGTTTTTCGGAATATCAAGAGCTGTTTTTTCGGATACAGTCTATCCTCGGGTAGAATCAAACACCAGTATTGACCGCGCAATCCCGTATTTTTCTGATTGCACTGCATTGTCATCGTTTGCCTTTGGCATAGTGTCTCTCGGCATCTTAGGACGTACCTTTCAGCTGAGTCGATTGCAACTTGAATAGCCCGAGAAAACAACAGCTTTACAACAAGTTATCTCCAACCGTGCGCTTCGTCCTCTATCGACACTAGGAAACTCCACTCTATCTTGTGTTTTTGCCTCTAGCCCTTGACACTACTGCAAGCAACTGCAGCTCAGCAGCTGGAGTATCCCAGCAATCTTGACAGCCAGCAGAGGCCTTTTTTTCGTGGGCAACAATCCTCGTCTAGTTTACCAGCCAGGGCTCGAGTTTTCTCTCTTTCCTTTAGTCACCAGGTACAAGCCGACTTGTACCAACCAGAAGCGACATTTGCAGATCTCCTGTAGGTGCTTTTCACACGCTTTGTCCCATCCCGTTCTCTAGAGCTCCCCAGGGGTCGTAACTATTGTCGTCCATGCATACAGTGGCATGTCGAACACCCGCACCCCCATGAGACTAAACCGTTATCTCGAAACCCCAAATCGAACGATGGATGCCCATTGAACCGAGCAGGGACAGACAATCTCTATCCGTTTAGAGAGGCCCTGCCCTGTAATCGAGACTCCACCGAGTGGATTCCAACAGCGATTTGGAAACCAGATCTAAAGTTCCGTTGGTCTTGGCTATTTGTGTTCCCATAAGAAAATGGAGAACCACATATCGGTGGATGTCCAAGTGATCATGTTTGGCCTGCCCCCGTACGAGTAGTTTTTTCGCTCACAATAATGGCATTGACCTTCAAAGGCCGTAGTAAAAAGGCTCATGGCGAAACATGATAGCGGGTCTGCTCTGTTAGACTGCTATTAGCTTTGTCTCTTAGTGCCAATGGCAACATCCTCCAGCTTTTCTTTAGTCTGGAGACCCCGATGGAAACCATTCTCCAGTTCCAAAAGCAACTCTCTGCAAAGTTGTGACTAGAAACGGTTAAGGGACGGGCGTAAGCCTTGGGATCCCATTCGTTCAATTTTTTTCTTTTCGATACAAGACAGAGGCTCGGGACAAGTTACGAGGACATGGTATGGTTTCTTTTCCCTTGTCAGCGGTGAGCACAGGGCTATTTCTCTGTGTAATTGCTTCCAGGTCCACGAAACTGTCCATGCCAGCCTGAGCCTGAGCCGGAGGGGATGGATGGGGGTATAACTGTTCCCGAGCAGCCAGTCGGTCTTCCGTCCATCCATCATTCGACGTCCTCCACACACCCCCAACCCCCAATCAGAAAAAAAATACTTATAGGCGAAAATATAGCCAAATCAAAAAGCCCTTAAAACCCAAACCTTCGGGGACACACCTATTATTTGCCTTGCTTGTTCCATCCATCGCACCACTCTTCTACTGCTACCATATATCTGCTTCAAAAACTTCGTGCTGGACTTTCAAATCGAGGATAAATCTGACCGTTTCCGACTATTAGATAGCAATCCGACCTTTTGTTCTTGTTCTTTCTCCAACTCCAACTAGGATAATTGCAATTGTCAGCACTGGAAATATCGCGAAAGAGCGCTTGGGGGCCAAACTCAACACAGCCAGCCAGCACCAGCCAGGGGCAATTTGCTTGATCGTTATATTATATTATAACCATCACTTTCTTCAAAAAATCTTTTGGACTTCTGGATGAGTAGCTGGAGGCCTTTTGAATGAACAGGCAGTCGAATAATACTTGTCCCCTCGACGGTTATCGGAAGTACTGCTATCTGGGTAGCTGGTAGTATTGTACTGTGGTTGTAGAAGAGTGCTGCCCAACAACGTCGCCCTCTCTCGGACGTCGCAACAACACCGTCTCTCTCGACCTCCCTCCCTCGACCTCCACCTCTACCATGGCTGAGGTCCAGTACGCTCCAATGTCCTATGACAAATTCTACGCCCCTCGACGCTCAAACTCCGAACCAAATTTCGACCACCTAAAGTATCTTCCTTCAAAGTCTGAATCTTTTGGAGCTCGAATGGCTTCAGCTTCATCTACTGCGACGGACTCGCCGCGCAACTCTCTCACCTCGATATCAACCGTCTCATCGTGTGGCTCCTACTTTGACTCGGCTAGCAACCAGTCCTCGATAGATCCATATGAGGCCGAAGACACCTTCTCATTCCCATCGTACGATGACTTCAGTGCCAACGACTCCGACAAGCCGACATTCATCCATCTCGAGCAGTCGATTGAAGGTGATGATGAAGACGAAGAGGAGGATCCACCATCCTCACCAACAACCAACAGCATTCCCAAAATCATCACAACTCCTGCCGAACTCCCTGTAACTGCTATCGATGATATCACTCTTCGAGTCGAACCTTCTCGACATGTTGATTATCTTTCTCACGAATGGAAGGAGGAGGATATTTGGGCTTCCTGGAGGTATATGATTGGAAAGAGGAAGGTCTACGACAATGCAGCTCGCCTGGAGAATGCTTCGTGGAGAACCTGGATGAAAGCGAAGAACAACTTGAAGACCGTATCTCCTGAAAAACTTAATTGGTGAGTTGTGGCCTTGATGATGAGATCTTTGGATTGCTTGCTAACGTTGACGCGTGCTTAGGATGAAGGACTACGATGTCACTTGGCTCTATGGACCGCTCTCGACGGCTCCAGAACGCTCATCATTCTCGATCTCCCCAACATCTCCAGAGTGCTCCAGTGCTCCCCGAAACCCTGGCCACAAGAACACTAAGAAGGCATCTATCTTGAAGAAACGAAGCATGTCCGAAGTCCTTCTCCAACGCTCAATCAGCAGTTCCAATCTGTTGAAGCAAGCCACTGCTTCGATAAGGTCACAGCAGTCGCAAAACCATCACAGATTATCTCGACCTGTTATGCCGAGTAGAACGGTCTCCGACTATGCAACCTATCCTTTTGTATCACATACAGCAGCTGCAACCACGAATGAGGGAACTAGCGAAACGACATCTACCATGGAATCCGGTATACAATCGCCTTCATCTTCTAGGAAACATATTCATTTCAACGATCGAGTGGAGCAATGTATCGCCGTCGAAGCTAAGGACGAAGACGATGATATGGACAACGATATGGGATTCGACGAAGAGGAAGACGACTCTGATGAGGGTGGTCTATTCCTCAATATGTCGGGTCGTCCAAAGAACGGAAGCCGACAGAACTCGAAGGGAAGCGTCTCGGAACCCCAAACGATCCAGAAACTCCCGTCGACCACTCTCAAGGCTGAGGTCGAACCATCCGAATTAAAACAATCGACTTCGAGTAACAACTTGTCCGCTTTGCTTTTCGGTGCCGGTTCTTCTAGCACTGCTAAAACTGGTCTCGGATCCGGAACCTCTTTCATGTTCAATGAGGATGAAGACGATGATCCTATCGAATGGGAACCCAAATGGACCACCCGCAAGGATAGCATCTCTCTCAACCGTAGTCGATTCGGTGAATTGGATGACGAATACGGTGGCTTTGCTGAATGCCCACCAACTCCTCCAAGCGGCAACGAAGGAATCTTCGGAAGAGCTGTTGACGCTGTCAACACAGCCCGTGACATCGCTCACGTTTTCTGGAATGTTGGCTGGGCCAGTCGACGATAGTACCGTACCGACGCTAAATAGCCCTTTGTGTTCATTTCCAACCCTCTTCTTCTTCTACGACTCTACTACTCTAGCCTCTCAACCAAATTCTGGTTACGAGACTGCCTCTCAACTACTCAAAATTCTTAATATCAACTCTAAAGCGGCAACACGAAAACATCCGGAACTCTTCTTTTTTTTTCTTTTTCTCTTTTGTTTTTTCCTATCTATCTTTTCCCTGGTAGCTCTTTGGGGATTCAAATGGCGTTGAAAAGGCGGGGCGTGTGGGATGGCCATCTGGTTTCGTTTTTGATATTTCCTTACCCCTACACCGATATGCGGCTTCTCCCCTCGAACCTTTTTTTCCTGGCTGCATCTTAACTCTTTTGTGTTCATACGGAAGGTGCTGGAGCCAAGGAACAAAAACTATTGATTATTGTATGTGTTCATGGGTATGAGAGAAGTCTTGTTTTTCCTTAACTTGATCTTGTTTTTTCTCTGATGCTTCCTTACCATTCTCAAAAGTGTATTACTATCCTCTACTATGACTGGCTGTTCCGTGGCTCCCTGATGCTCCGAGCGAGCGGGAGCGACAGTGAGTCCTTTGATATTCTATTTCCTTCTTTTCATTTATACTACTTTTATTAATTCCTTTGTACCCCACTAATACTCTCTTTCCTTTTACTTTCACTATTTTGTACAACCCCTCCCGGTGAAATGGCAAAGCGGGCCTGTATAATTCTCTTCTTCTTCTACTACTCCTTTCCACTGTAGCCTTTGATACAGACTTCTACTTTTATGGGCGTTCTCTGTTGTATGGTTTTCCCTTACCAGTCTTTCCCCTCTTCTCCTATTGCTCTTCTTTACTATTGTCCACATAGAGGGACACATGGAGCGACGAGGCCTACTATATTATTCTATGGCCTTCGCTCGAGCTTTCTCTGCTTTTCTTTTCAGTACACAAAACAAAAACCTTTTAGATGCGGGCGGATTGTTTACTTGCTTTTACAAAAAAATCGTGTTAACAAGATGGCCCGAGATGGTGTATAATGTATACTAAAAAGCGGAGAAAGTGAAATATGGAATTGATGTGTCCTTAGACACCGATATTACTTGAACAGTCGACTTTGCACGCCGGAAGTTCTGAATTCTACAATTTAGATCCAAAAAAACGATCGCCGTCGTCCCTTTTCGAACTACCCAGACTCCGCACCAAACCACACGCCAGCGTTCTTGGGCAGCATGAAAAATCTGGGGTAATGGACTTTCGTCGAACCTGCCCATCTGGTAAAATGAAAATCTGGGGTAAACAGGAGCGAACAAAACGCATGCCCATGGCCTGACTGGACAGGGAACCTGGCTGTCCCGGTCCTCTCCTCCCCAGACTTCTGTTTTGGGGCGACAATCACGAAATCTAACGGTGGACTGGGAGTGGGCTGGTTAACTTAATTTGGGGGGATGGGTTGGGTTCTCCGCATTTTTTTCGTTCTAAATTATAATTGAATTGACAGGACAGGACAGGACAGCCTGGCAGCTTGGCTTTTTTATTTTCGAAATTTCGACGCCTCTCTCTCTCTCTCTTTCTCGTGTTCAGCACGCCGCTTAGGTTCCTGTGATACGGATATAAAGAAACGAGGTCCTGACATTTTTGGTTCCTGAACCGGAGGGGGAAATTCGACTTGACCCACTTTGGCTGGAACACAAAAAAGCCGAAAACGCCGAAGGGGTTCTATGGGATATCCTCGGAAGGCATCGACTACCGACTGTGCAGCTCCGGCTTACGTAGCTTGTACCGTCTACCACAACATGCCTTCCGCGGTATAACGGCCATTTTCGGACCCTTTATCACTTCTTTTTCGGGGATGCATCACGTCACAAGGGGATGCCGATGCAGGGAAAACTTATTGTAAAGCATTTAAGATTATATTTGATATGTCCTCGTGATCAATTTTTGTTTTTGTTTTGTGGTGATGTGTTCATTGACGAAAATTTTCTTATGTAGTAAAGCAAGCAAAAGGAAGAAACATCCCCAACAAAGTTATAAATTTGTTGAGTGCGGGGGGCGGATTTTTTTGTGGAGTGCAGTTGAAGGATGGAGTTTACGTTTTGTGATGTTTTAACGCTTGTTTAGCCAGCAGATGATATGGGGCTATGATGCAGTTGCTTGAGCTCGTTTCTTTACCTAGACCTGCTGCGAGGTGTGGGCCAATTATAGTAGCTTGCGAGGGTATGAAGCTATCACGTCGGTCGAGGATCCGAAGCTGTAGAGCTGGAGCTGTCGAGTGGATATTTACTTGGCGTCTTGTTATAGATCTTTCCGCAAGACCCAATTGCAAACTGGTGGGATCTTGGGACCTGCTTGATTTTGTTAGGACAGCCATAGGATAACTCGGTTTTTGTACCACCTTACGAGAAAGTAAGTGTTATCGATTGGAAGGTGATGATGTAATTGGGGATCTAGGATCTCTTGGAAGCGGTATAAAAGATATCGAATAGGAAGTTGTTGCAGCAAAGCTAGTAATGGTTGGAAAACTTGCGGGATAGGAGGTAATGTACAAGGGGAACTGATGCGCGGGGAGAATGACTTCAACGGAGATCTGTGAAATCGTTTATAGTTCTTGGAAGTTGTAGCTGAAGGAAGCTAGAGGTTCGGAATGTTGATGCGCAGGACCATATGGGATTGGCTGTTCGACATTGCATCGCAGATTGCACAATCGCCCTATGAACTGGTGACGAGAACAAGTACGAACTAACCTTAGGGGTGTAGGTATATGAACCTGGGGTGTCCGGGATGTCACTAGTCTGAAGCCCTGGGGATTCGGGACTGGGAAGTGGTTCGGGTAGACGCACAGGGGGCGATATGGATTCCGAGGTCGATGGGCATGCATATGATTGGCTCCTCGGTTCCGAGGCACGAGGTAAGACATTCTATTGTGCTGCAGGCAATGGGATTCCTTTATCATCTGAATTCCATTACTCAAGGGTTTTTGGCATTAGAGCACTGACCAAGAGCTAAGTTATCTGTGTAGACGAGAATCTCTCCACGATATCCTGACCCCGCAAATCTAGACTGTGGTTCGACGTTCTAGGCCGAGGCATTGATAGTCGCGTGCTTCAAGTCAGCAACGCAAAAAATGTTGCAATTTGATAGAGCGACATGACATGCGGGTAAATTTCAGAGAATACTCTCATTTTATGCAGGTTGCGAGTTTGTGGCAAGATGCAATGGATAAGCCGCCGAGTCTCTATTACAGGTAGAAGGATTACCCCGCATTCGAGTCCTTCCTCAGTCCTAATATGTGTAATAGAATCACCCAGCGTTTAACAATTGCGATATCGGTATTTGCTGTTAAGAATGTACAGATGTTATGATGACACCGAGCTCGATTTTCTTTACCTATGTACGGCACATGCGCATGCACATTATCTAGGATAATCCAATATTCATGAATGTAGTACAAAGCTATGAACTTCCAATTGTGCCAATCAGTTACTGTTCAAGTAACACCCTTTTCGTCCCAAGTTTTAAAGCCACGTGGGATACACGCTTACTCTTGGATTAATATTGCGCTATCATTGTACGATAGTCCACAAATGATGAGGGAGTTACTGAGGAATGCTCGCGATAAAACAGATAATTCATACTAGTAGTGGTTTGGTCAAACGATACGTCTTGAGTCACAAATTCGAAATAGGAATGGACCAGAGAAGTGTACCGAGACTGTTCTATAAATATGTCGATGTGTCGGTGTCTATCTTCCTCGACTCGTTTAGTATCCGTAGGTATATTGGCAATCATTTACCCCGCCTAGCAACCGCGTTCCTGAATATCGAAATATGATATTCAAACAATATTCGAGGACCTTCGTGATCATCGATCAACTACAATGGAATGTAATGCGTAAATAAATCATAAACAGAGCTTAATAGCATCCCCCCAGATGAACTCTCCTCCGAACATGACATCTCCCAAACCATCTTCCCTTACCTCAATCTAAATACCAGATCAGACTATCGTCTGTATATTTGTCATTCCTTGAAGCCAAAATGGATTCACCAGACCGCGATAGGAATAATCCTCCCGTTCCTAGGCTGCGATTCGCAGAACCAACCCAGGCTCACCTGAATCGGACCGGTACCGGTATCTCGCCTGGTGTGTATGCATATGGCGGCCGCGGTGGTAACCGTGAGCGCGAGCACCCAAGTCTACCGAGCATTAACACCGATATCCCTCCAGTCCAGATGCCTCATGCTCAGATGCCGTCTACTCAGATGCCTCCAGTTCAGATGCCTCCTGCTCAGAGTGTTCCTCCACCACAGATTCCGGCACCTGCTCCTCAGTATCATCCAGCAAACGTACCACTTGCCCCGCCACCGCCTCCACCTGGTTTTGGTGATGCGATTTCTTTGGGAATGTCGCCTGGAACTCCACCTGGTATGCCTAGCGAGACTCTTCGCCACGCCAAAGAAAAAATCGATGCTGCTATCGCCGTCACAGACTCTGGGATTGGAGGCAGCAATCAAGGCGCAACCGGCTTTTCACCGACACAATGGTCTCCTAACGGCAATCCAGCGGCCGGCCCTTCACCAACACAGTGGCCTCCTAACAGCCTACATCCTTTGGATTTCGATCTTCTACGCATAAGCGGTACCGAGGAGGTAAATCCATATCATCTTTCTACCTGGGAAGGTGCAAACAAATCAAATGATGGAAGTTCCGGGGCGGTCGTTATCAAGCTTGGCATAGACAACTTTCTTAATTGGACGATCTTCATCTACCGCAAAATTGAGTTGAACGGGTGGAATGATCTCGTACCACCGCCACCTAGGAGGGGTAAAAATGGGCTACCGGTTAAAAGAGAGCGGCGTGTATCACCGGTCTGGACCCCTGAACTTGCGCGCCGTCAACTGGAGTGTTCAACCTTTATACTTGAGCATATCCAAGAACGGTATTGGCATATGATCACGCCCCAAGAACGGGATCCATGGATTATGATGGCGGAGATCTCCGACATATGGTGCACGAGTATGCCTGTGTGTGGAAGGAACAGGTTCTACCTTGGATTACAGGGGCTAGAAATTGGACAGAGCAGAGTTTTCGATTACTTTGCACAATTTAAGTGGCTATACGAATCCTTCAAACATGAAGGGGGAAGGTTGAATCAGGTGAACCTTTATACAATGTTGTTTAGGGGCTTGCATAGCAGATTCCCAGACCTTGAATACCATGGACAGGAACCGGGTGAGGAGTTGAACCCTATCTTCAATGTTCAGCAGGTGAAAACGAGTCTTGATTACATGAGGAGCTATCTTGCAGACGAGTTTAAGTTGAGCTACCCAGAGCAGCTTATAATTTCGGTCCCATATCAACCGGACACGAGAGCTGGACCTTCAAATGCCGGACCCTCAAATACCGGACCCTCGAATGGCCATGGGGGAGATGAAGATGAGGAATATGCACCTACAGTTGTGGATGAGGACTATCCGAAATATGGGGGTACGTATGAAGACGACAACCTGGATGGGGGTGGGAATGGAGGCGTCGCGATTTAAATGGGGTAAGGGTTGGTTTACTCTACTGGTTATATATAGGCTCCTGTCCTATATATCTACTTAGTCACGAAGCAAAACAAGCTATTGGTTGCAAATGCTTCCACCGGTATTTTGGGTTATACGGTTTCTTTTGGGTTTCTGGGGTTTAGGTGCCATGTAGCACTACTATGGATAACTCAATTCTATGGGTTCCATACCTTGTGTCTTTGTGTCGTAGGTTGTAAGTGGGGAGTAGATTCTCCGTGAGATATTGATCGTGATTTTGTTAGCGATGGCACCGGGCTTTGAAGTCGTATCTATTATAGATATATGAAAGACCTCGGAAGGGGATAAGGGAGTTAGCTTGATTATGAGAACCAAACTGACCATCATGAAAATAAAGGGAATGAAATCTAGTCAGGAGCGGGAAGGAGAGGTAATGTAGCGCTGATAGCATACACAAAGATGTGGCACTTCGGCAATACCTGTACCAAGAGCCCATAATTGTAATCATACGGCTGTATACAAGAGGAAATAAGGTTCCCGCGCCTAGTTATGGCTAGATTTTCTCTAATAAATACTAGTATCTGGGCACCGACTTACTCTGAGTTAGCTTTCTCCTACTGCCCTGCAAACCACCATACCTTCATAATCTATGTATTAAATCGTGTTAAAATACCACCGGCCTACTTTCTAATCCTCTTGGGTAAGTGTCAATGGTGGTTGGTGACTGCGTGAGAAACAATATGCCTACTTAGAGGTTGATTGTCTACGTTACGAGTAGATTGCGGTGCAGAACGGCGGTAGCTCCTAGTCTATTCAAGGGCTTTATTGATGGTTTTTCTTCGGGTATCCCTTTATAATTTAGTACTCTCCCTCAGGCTAGTCTCGTAGTATCCCTCAGGCATATGTTCTAGCTCGGACTAAAGGTTGGAAGTTCCAACGTGTTGGGTGTGGTATTTCCGAACTGGGGCACCAACAGTTGATTGGCCAATGCAGCCAGCTCCTTTCCCCTGGAACCAGGCCTCACTAGCTCCCACTCCAGACCCGCCAGTCGCCCTGAAGCATCCTCCTATACGCCATCTTCAATTCTTCCCAGCGGGAAACCCGTATCAACCATGGATAGCGTCAACGAAATCATCGAGCGCCTCGGCAACGCCGAAGATGCGGTGCGCAAGATGGCCGCGTTCAAGCTGCAAAGCAACATTGCAGACCCGTCGTTCGCGGAAATGTTTATCCTGCAGGGAGGGATCATTGAGCTGCGAGAGCTGGCAATGAACGCGAACGGGAACACGCTGGCGTATTCGCTTACTAGTTTTTCGAGGTTATTGGAGGTGGATAAGGGGTGGGAGTATGTTACACCAGAGTTGATTTCGAGGGTGCGTATTTCAGTTATTGATTTGGGGGTGGAGGGTGGAATTGATGAAGACACGTGCTAATGTTGGATTCGAGTTCTAGATGGTAGACTTGATAACTGGACACCCGCTTATCAACATCCTCAGAGGCGCCATGGCCGTCCTCGGCGCGATCGTCGCACACCCCCAGATATCCGAAGGTCGAGGGTCGATGATGACGGGCCTGTTTGGGTTCCAGGCGCTAAAGCCTGCGATATCTGAGCATCCGGAGTTTTTGGAAATGTTGGTGGAGAGGGTGTCAAGTGCGGACCATGCGCTGTGCGCGAATGCACTGCAACTGATCAATGCTCTCATGAGAGACAGTATTGCGTCTGACAATGAGTGGCAGAAGTTCATCAAGAAGTTGCAGGATTTGGGGGTTATTCGTACTGTCTATGTGGGTTTATTGCCGGTCTACGGTCTGCTTGGAGTTGAACTAATGGCCTGATATTTAGTATCTCATGCAAGGCTCGTCCCTGCAAGATCTGGCACATCCGTTACTCGAATTCCAAGCATTAATGAAGATGCTGATACGGAAATGGCGTGCTGTTAAGCTGAATTTGGAGCGGAAGGACCATAGAACTGCCCTGAAGACTATCCATATCGCCAGCGCGTCGAGTATACGAAGCAATCCGGAGAAGTGGAGGAGGCTGGGTTTTGAGACCGAATCTCCTGCTTGGGAGTTTGAGCAGGCTGGGTTCCTGGGGATGATGGACATGACGGAGTTTGTGAAGGACCATGAGGATGAGTTCCAAAAGGTATGCCTCATAGGTTTCGGAGTGATATATTTCTAGTTTGCTGACGGTTTTCCACTAGATCATCCACGAACAGGAAGCAAAGTCAAAGGAAGAGCGGTTCCCATTTGCGAGAGCGAGTCTTTACGTCACATCTTTACTCTGCGAACAGTTTGCAGTCGACAATTCGGAAGCAGACGATGCGAAAACAATCATGATCTTGGAGTCTCGAGCTAGTTTTGAGAAGGCGTTTAAGCCCCTGCTGTTACAATGGTCTCGACTACACACAGCAGCACTATTCGCCTTTTTTCGCCTCTGGAAAGAGACTTCAGCATTATACAATGATTTCGACAAGGTTTCGGACCTTGTTCGTGTTCTGGGATACAAGACAATGGTACAGGCGACACGGACCAAGGAAGTCACAGAGGTCGAAAGGGAGTTTGCAGAGTACGACTACCAGAGGCTTAGGGTGATCCAGATGGAGCTACTGGAGCAGGCTTATGGGAATGCGTGGAGGCCGCAGTTGACTTCTGTGTACGAGGAAACCGCCAAGGAAGCCCAAGAGTTCATCAAGGAGCAGAGAATTAGGTGTTTATTACAAGGCAGCTGGTTCACGACGGATCGGACGGATGGCTCTCAGAACAAGTCTAAGGACAAGGTGACATTCGTTTCATTGTTTGCACGACTATCAACGGATAGGCGGTTCCTCTGCTATGGCTACTACAACGCTGATATGGATGTCGAGCCGAGAATGGAGGATCTGGTTCATAAGAGTATGTTTAACTATAAATCTGGGGAAAGGTATATGACTAACTCTTTCTTGACCATAGTTCCAATGTCTTCAATATCAAGCGTTGTATCGAATGTCATGCCATCTATGAGGGATAACCGCGATTCTTCGGCCACAGTTACAACAGCGACCCCGTTCAACTCTACATCGACAAAACTAACAATATACGGGAGAACTCCACCCAACGGATCGCAACAGAATGGAGATTCCGCCAAAGAATATCCGTTGATTGTTCTGCATCCCTCAAATCCGACAATCGCCTCGGAGTGGCTGGACGGGCTGTTGTTCCTCATGAGCAAGAAACCAATAACGTCGGAGACTAGCAATCTGATAAATACGGTTGCGAAGTGCAGCATGAAAGTGCGATTGTTGAGTGTGCGGTACACGGATATCTATCCTGGTCCACCAGATATACCTTCGAGAGATGGGGTTGACGATGACTTCTTCTATTCTTAGCGGGGCTCTTTTTCCTAATATTTACTTCTGGAAGCTCATATCATTGAACTTCTATGTATTATAATAGACTTTATTCTTTGGATTCTTTTGATAGCGCCTTTTTCTTTGGCTTTTTGACAGCTTTGGTTGAGTCTTTTGGGAAGGACGTTTGAAATTGCAGTCGAGGATTATATTCTTGTAGATATCCTTTTGAAGTTGAGTCTTCGTAATCTAATATCTATCTTCTTTCAAATAGCTATCGAAGATAACAGCCCTAATTTAACCTATATGATACAAGAGGAGGACTATTTGGGACCATGGAGGAGATATCAGACGAAGTCAGTCACAGGTGAGGCCAGCCAATGGTGTTGATGCTTGGCAGCGGTCCATCTTCAAGCTCCACAGAGTAGGCAACGCGTCTTCGCCTTACATTACTCAGCCAGCTTCAACATCATCCACCTCAACGCTACCACGACCATCGCCCAGCTTCTCTCTACGTCTCTACCATCATCTCTCTCCATCGACGAAGCTACCGAGCCACCTAATCCGCCGTCTTCAGCCTTGATTCCGCCCGACCAAACCGCGAATACCAAGCTTCGACTATCAAGAACCCCCCATTTCGACCTCGTGATCTGCGACTATAGCAAGCTTCTCTACAGCGAGCGCCGTTCCGAACCTTCACGATGCCTTCCGCTCAGGGTCAGAACTGGGAGAAGTATCGTAAGAACTTTGATGATGAGGAGAAGCCGGAGGAGAAGATTGTGCCGTTATCGGAAGAGTACGCCACCTCTTTATCTTGAGTATGCACTTTGGAGGGTAGAATGAAAATGTGGCTGATGGTTGGGGATTTCTCTATAGTGATATCCAAGTATTGAAGACCTATGGCGCGGCACCGTATGCTACCGCTTTGAAGAAGTTGGAGAAGGATATCAAGGAGTTGCAAACGAAAGTTAATGAGAAGATTGGTGTTAAAGTACCCCTCTCCTCACCTTTAGCGACTTGAATGTTTACGGAGCTAGCTACTGACAATATCATACTAGGAATCTGACACTGGTCTAGCCCCAATACATCTATGGGACGTCGCTGCAGACCGTCAGCGCATGTCGGAGGAACAGCCGCTACAAGTTGCCAGATGCACAAAGATCATTCAGAACGCCGACGACCCGGACAAGGCGAAATACGTCATCAACGTCAAGCAAATTGCGAAGTTTGTCGTCGATTTGGGAGAGAGGGTTAGTCCTACAGATATCGAAGAAGGGATGCGGGTTGGGTATGTCATGATATTTTGGTGAACTGAGGCTACGATGGATTACGGGGCTAATAAAGTTGGGATTACAGTGTGGACCGGAACAAGTACCAAATCTTACTTCCACTACCACCGAAGATCGATCCTTCGGTTACAATGATGACAGTGGAGGAGAAGCCGGATGTCACATACGGTGATGTTGGTGGTTGCAAGGAGCAGATTGAAAAGCTACGAGAAGTTGTCGAAACGCCGTTACTCTCGCCAGAACGATTCGTCAATTTGGGTATTGACCCTCCAAAGGGTGTTTTGCTCTATGGTCCTCCTGGTACCGGAAAGACTCTGTGCGCCCGTGCCGTTGCGAACAGAACCGATGCTACGTTCATCCGTGTCATTGGGTCTGAGCTTGTTCAGAAGTACGTTGGAGAGGGAGCTCGTATGGTTCGTGAGCTCTTTGAGATGGCGAGGACAAAGAAGGCTTGCATCATTTTCTTTGATGAAGTCGACGCTATCGGTGGTGCCCGTTTCGATGACGGTGCTGGAGGTGATAACGAAGTTCAGAGGACTATGTTGGAGTTGATCACGCAGCTTGACGGATTCGACCCTCGAGGAAACATCAAGGTCATGTTCGCAACCAATCGACCAAGCACGCTTGATCCTGCTCTCATGAGGCCCGGGCGTATTGATCGAAAAATCGAGTTTAGTTTGCCGGATTTGGAGGGTCGTGCCAACGTTTTGAAGATTCATGCGAAGAGCATGTCGGTTGAGAGGGATATCAGATGGGGTATGTATCTTTGATTCTTATACAGATGATGTGAAGATATGCTAACGGGTTGATGTACAGAGTTGATTTCGAGATTATGTCCCAACAGTACCGGTGCGGAACTGCGATCCGTTTGTACTGAGGCTGGCATGTTCGCGATCCGTGGAAGGAGGAAGGTTGCTACTGAGAAGGATTTCTTGTCCGCTGTGGAGAAGGTTATCAAGTCGAATCTCAAGTTCAACTCGACAGCCACATATATGCAGTATAACTAAGGTATAAACCTGTTTTCGTTTATGTCTATGTTGTTCCCCTTAGCATTTATT
Organism: Arthrobotrys sinensis; assembly: GCA_036971225.1. Lineage (NCBI taxonomy): Eukaryota > Fungi > Ascomycota > Orbiliomycetes > Orbiliales > Orbiliaceae > Arthrobotrys > Arthrobotrys sinensis. The sequence goes on along the minus strand of JAJTTV010000011.1, from coordinate 735,064 downwards.
AGAGGCGGAAGTAGAATGAATGCGACTTTGTCTGATCTTTTATATCCTCTGCTGTTTCTTTTGTTGCTCGGGTGCATGCTGGGTATCAGCTTCTTAACTCTCTATTATTCCTTTTATAACGACTTATGTATTCCCTGGAGTGTATATACGTAGGTGTCCATGATGGGGATTCTTATTCCATGATATAAACCTGAAGGTAGATGTTCGACACATTGACAGGGGTGCCTGGAGGGTACTTGGTAGACATGTGAAGTTTGGCTTGTGATATCGGGAAACATAGGATGATGTCTACGAGTGCTCGGACAAAGGATAATCCGTATCGTCCCGTCTTTTGTATGGCAATCGGTAGACGGCAGAGACCCTGAAATACCGAGAGCCCTTGACCTGGTTTTCCAGACAATTGAAGCCGAAGAAAGCATCGAAATAGTGGAAGTACCGAGTAGATACTCCCGTCGAACCGGGTTTCCAGTTTGTCCTCGGATAGTGCCCGGCAACACAGAGGAAGCTCAGTCCACCTGGCAGCCGGGGTGCCCAATAACATCGCAGGATTTTGTAATATTCGCTTTTAGTCGTTTTACCTTTTCACATTCCGCCTTCCATTCTTTTCTCGAAATCCTCTTTTTTTCAACAATTGAAAAACTTCAAAACTTCTTCTTTGTTTCTTTGATACCCTTTTGTTAACCTTTTTCTCCCCTCTGCCATCGGGCTTATACAATCAATATGTTGGCATCTGCTTGCCTTCGCAGATTCGGCGCTGCGGGCGCTCGTGTGAGTTTTTTTTCTTCCCTCTTCTCAAGCAATGACATAGTGGTGGAACCATCGGGTAGCCGAGGCACTAACCGTCTGCATATTGAACATCATATAGAAGACGACGAGTATACTTCCAAAACCACAGTCGCGATTCTTTAGCTCGACGAAGCCTGTTTGTATGTATTTATCATCTTCTGTTAATTGATTATTTCAATCAATTGGCCTTTTTATTCTTTCCGGTAAACTACTTTCCTTGAAGAATGATACTGACTGTGGGGTAATTTTGTTGCAGCACGAATATTCGGAACTCTTCCGCTGCGAGCAAAAGAGGCGTCGCCGCATGTTTCGAATAAGTACCCTGTCATCGTTAGTGTTTCCGGTCCTATTTTATATACATCTGCGTCCGGAACTTCAGGCTTATTGGAATTTGTTATTGGGAAACAATAGGACCACGAATACGATGCGATAGTAGTCGGTGCCGGTGGTGCGGGTTTGAGAGCGGCTTTCGGTCTGGCAGAGGCGGGATTTAATACGGCGTGTATTAGCAAGCTGTTCCCGACAAGAAGTCATACTGTTGCGGCGCAGGGTGGTATCAATGCGGCTCTTGGAAAGTTAGTGGTTCGATGATGTTGGAATTTGAAACTGGAAATGGGGTTTTGCTGACGCTCTGGTGATAGTATGCACGAGGATGACTGGAGATGGCAGTAAGTATATAAGTTCCTTCGAGAGACGAGTTATTGGCTAGGAACTCGGGCTAATGGGGTTTTAGTATGTACGATACCGTTAAGGGTTCCGATTGGTTGGGTGATCAAGATGCTATCCACTACATGACCCGAGAAGCTCCTGCATCTGTCTACGAATTGGAAAACTATGGCTGCCCATTTGTAAGTTTACCTTGCCTGGACAATCGATTGGACAATACTAATCAATAGTTTATCTAGTCGAGAACGGAGGACGGTAGAATGTGAGCTCGATAACCATCTAACAAGCATGTGTATTTTCAATATACTGATTCGAAAACAGCTACCAGAGAGCCTTCGGTGGTCAATCACGAGAATACGGAAAGGGTGGCCAGGCCTACAGATGTTGTGCTGCCGCCGACAGAACCGGACACGCCCTGCTTCACACTCTCTACGGTCAATCCCTCCGATATAACACCAACTACTTCATCGAATACTTCGTCCTCGATCTCTTGATGGAAGATGGCAAGTGCGTCGGTGTCATTGCCTACAACCAGGAAGACGGAACTCTACATCGTTTCAGAGCCCACCACACCGTTCTTGCCACCGGTGGATACGGACGTGCGTACTTCAGCTGTACCAGTGCACACACTTGTACTGGTGACGGATTGGCCATGGTTTCTCGTGCCGGATTACCAGGTCAGGACTTGGAGTTCGTTCAGTTCCACCCAACTGGTATCTACGGTGCTGGATGTTTGATCACTGAAGGTTCGCGTGGTGAGGGTGGTTATCTACTCAACTCTGAGGGTGAACGTTTCATGGAACGTTATGCACCCACCGCGAAGGACTTGGCGTCTCGTGATGTCGTGTCGAGAAGTATGACGATGGAGATCCGAGAAGGAAGAGGTGTTGGACCGGATAAGGATCATATCTTCTTGCAACTCAGCCATTTGGAGCCGGAGATTCTTCATGAACGGTTACCGGGTATTTCGGAGACTGCGGCTATCTTTGCTGGTGTTGATGTTACGAAGGATCCTATTCCAGTTTTGCCTACCGTCCGTAAGTGAACATTGCAGGGATCATTCATATCGTGGGAGAACAAAGCTAACGATGGAATTAGACTACAACATGGGTGGTATTCCAACCAAGTACACCGGTGAAGTCCTGACAATCGACGAGAAGGGCAACGATGTTATCGTTCCTGGTCTCTATGCCGCTGGTGAAGCTGCCTGTGTCTCCGTCCACGGTGCTAACCGTCTTGGTGCCAACTCCCTCCTCGATCTCGTCGTCTTTGGCCGTGCTGTTGCCCACACCATCCGTGACAAGGGTGATAAGGGCAAGAAGCACGAGCCCATCCGTGCTGATGCCGGTGCCGAATCCATTGCCATGCTCGACAAGGTCAGAACTGCCGACGGATCGATGTCGACTGCTGAGATCCGATTGAAGATGCAGAAGGTTATGCAGACGGATGTCAGCGTTTTCAGGACCCAGGAATCGTTGGACGCTGGTGTTAAGGGTATCACGGAAGTTGATCAGTTGTTTGAGAAGGTTAGCACGAAGGATAGGTCTATGGTATGTGTTTCTTTCTCCTAGCTTTGGGTTATTTGGCGGGTGGGCTCTGATATGTGTTTCCTATGTAGATTTGGAACAGCGATTTGGTTGAGACTTTGGAGTTGAGGAATCTTTTGACTTGCGCTGTCCAGACGGCTGTTAGCGCTGCTGCTCGTAAGGAGTCTCGTGGTGCTCACGCCCGTGAGGATTTCCCGGACCGTGATGATGAGAACTGGATGAAGTGAGTATCTTCCTATTTTGGATGCATTATCTACTAGATATACTGACGGTCATGGTGTAGGCACACTTTGAGCTGGCAGAAGGAACCACATGGAAAGGTCGACCTGAAGTACAGAGGAGTTATTGCGAACACTTTGGATGAGAACGAGTGCAAGCCTGTTCCTCCGTTCAAGAGGTATGTACACCCTTTCTCCTATTTCCAAAACTTGTGGAATCAATTGCTAACGGGTTTGTGGAATCAATTGCTAACGGGTTTGTGCCTCTAGAACTTATTAAACGACGACGAAAATAGCCCGATATGATAATGCCTTTCTTAACTTTACCCTCTTCTGAAAAGCAAGATACTTTCCGTGCCGTACCCTAGTATATAGTCTAATCGCATTTGAAAAATCGAGTTTATTATTTCTCTCACTTTTTGTTTCGGTCTTCTTGTTTTCTTATAAGCTTGGTTAAGTCGGCGAAGTTAAGTATAATAGGGTCCCTTTAGTCGACATGGCCACGCGAGACTGCAGATATGCTCTAAAATTAATATTTACTATAATTCAGTACGTAATTCATAACTAAGAAGGCTGTAGTCCAATAAACCTATCGGGATTCCTGTATCCGTGTATCACTGAGGTTCATAGATGTTAGACTACATAGACATGTACCACGGGACGGAAACCTTCTTCCTCCATGATATTCGCGTTGCACCCAAAAATACAACGCAACCTTGCCATGTGCACCAATGAAACGTAGCGGCTGCAGCCGCAAGTTAACCGTGGGGCAGGATCCCGGGCGCGCCAAAACCTCCAAGTCTACATCCCACCACACACGCACCTGCACCCCACTATTTCACTCCGCATTCATTCATTCATTCACTCATTTTCTTTAGCTAAAAACTAGCCATACATAACATACGAAAACCTCATGGAAGCTGAGTCGTCGGCGGCTGGAGCGGCGGCTGGCGCACAAGCTGCCGAGGGAGGGTCGATAGTGCCAAAGGATGTTGTGTACTGTGGTGGTGAGTTTTCTTTTGCTTACTTTACTTGTTTAAGGGGACATGTATGTGAAGCTGATGATTTAATTTTTGATTTTTAATTTAGTATGCTCGTTGCCGCCTGAGGTTCGTCCCCATCGTTTCCCGTCTCGTCCGATATTACCCCGGCTATATTCTGTTTTCGACACTATGCGACGAATCTCCGTACGGCGTTTTATATGAGGAAGGAAGGATAGTGAGGAGGGGTGGAATGAGGGGAGTAGGATTTAACTGACGCATGGGGATAAGGAATATAGTACTGCGAGTTTGGAGCCACGGTGAAGAAGTGTACGGACTGGCTGGAGGCCAATCATCCGAGCTTACATCAGAAGCTATATTCTTCTGGTACGAAACCCACCACCACTTGTCCCTTCCAATGCAGTTCATTTCTAATGATCTTTCACTATATTTACAGAGGCCCTCGAAAACAAAATGGGCACAATGACGCTCGAAGCCCAACAAAAAGCCGAAAAGGACCTCGCCAAAAAACAGCAAAAGGAAGAACTCCGCCAGGAACGTGAAGCCGCGAAAAAGAAGTCTTCGGTTATAACTATCAAACGCGTGGAACGTACTAAGAGGAAGTACGTCACCGTTGTTAGTGGGATAGAAGCCTTTGAATTGGTTTATAAGACCGTTGCCAAAGAATTTGGAAAGAAGTTCGCGTGCGGGAGTAGTGTTACTAAGAGTGCGGCGGGGACGGAGGAGATTACGGTACAGGGTGATTTGAGTGATGAGATTCTGGAGGAGTTGATGGAGAAGTATGGGATTGACGAGGATAATATAAGACAGGTGGAGGAGAGTAAGAAGAAAGGGGGCGGGGGCTGAGAGTGTGTGCCTCTTTATTAGAACGGCTTTTTTACGATTTTGCATGGAATATATGACCCTTTTTTTGGACTCTGAATCATATGTGTATGTGACGATGTCATGGCTGGAGTAGGAAGGATATTAAGGTCTACAATTATATGGAGTAGATAAACAGACATTATGGAGAGGTATTCCGGTGATTATGTGGGGAGTAAAAAAAATATTTGCATGGAGAAAGTTACTTGGGAGGCGGTGATTATAGAAAAATACGTAGAGGTTCTAACAATTGAATAACAAGAATGTAGAGAAATAGGGTCTCACAATCGAGAGTTTTCTCTACTCATTTTTTTTTTTTCCTTTTTAAAGTGATCCCAATTAAGTCGTCAAGAAATTAGGTTATTTTTGACAATTTAATACTCGGCCTCTCCGGCATCACCGACATCGTCGGCGGCGACTTCTTCGTAATCCTTCTCTATAGGGTTGTTAGTACCGAGTGTATTTTGAATACGGAATAGGAGTGGGGACATACCAAGAGCAGCGAGATCCTCGCGAGCCTCAGAGAATTCACCTTCTTCCATACCCTCTCCAACGTACCAGTGAACGAAGGCACGCTTAGCATACATGAGATCGAATTTATGGTCCAATCGAGCCCAAGCCTATTAGAATCAGTTAGACATATCTTATAACGGGTTCAGATTGAGACGCTGCCTACCTCAGAAATAGCAGTAGTATTGGAAAGCATGCTGACGCTACGGCTGACATCAGAGAGCTCGCTTCCAGGAACCTGGACGGGTTTTTGGTAATTGATACCAATCTCTGTGATTCGCAAATTGCATTAGTATGGGGGGAAACTTTCATAAATGGGCCAAGGAATAACGTACTGAAACCGGTTGGGCACCATTCGACGAGGCGGAAGGTACCCTTGGCCTTGACGTGGGTGACGGCGGCGTTGGCTTCGTTGGAGTTGACGTCTCCACGGTACAAGAGAGCGACGGCCATATACTTTCCGTTCCTTGGGTCGCAGACAACCATTTGGTTGCTTGGCTCGAAGCCTACATTCGATTAGTATTGTAACTATGATTACCAGTTTGGGTGAGAATAGTTTCCTTACATGCGGAGGTCAAATCCTTAACGGAGAAACTCTCATGGTTGCTCTTCTTTGCAGCTATAGTATTTCGTTAGAATCTGTATTCGGCTTCTGAGGTACTGATTGGGGGTGATTCTTACAAACAACTGGAGCATAGCTGATAAGTGGATAGTGGATTCTTGGGTATGGAACGAGATTGGTCTGGAATTCGTTGAGATCGACGTTCAAGGCACCGTCGAATCTGAGAGATGAGGTAATCGAGGAAACAACCTGAGCAATCAACCTGTTCAAATGCTCGTAGGTGGGGCGTCCGACATCTAGACTTCTCCTGCAGATGTCGTAGACGGCTTCGTTGTCAACAAGGAAAGAGCAGTCGGAGTGCTCGATGGTGCTGCATAATAATTAACACGATAATTCCAAGATTCTATATTTCTGATAATTAGAGCTTTACCTGTGGGTGGAGAGCACGGCATTGTATGGCTCAACAATGGCGGTCGAGACCTTAGGAGATGGGTATACGGCAAACTCGAGCTTCGACTTCTTTGCGTAATCTGTGGCGAGTCTCTCGAGGAGCAAGGCACCAAAACCGGATCCGGTACCACCACCGAAGGAGTGGAAGACGAGGAAGCCCTGGAGACTTGAGCAGTTATCTGCAACACGACGCAGCTTGTCTTCGACGACCTCTACCAGCTCCTTGCCGATAGTGTAGTGTCCACGAGCATCTGGGTGGTATGTTAGTATATGCTACACGACATCCTACAGAAAGATTGATATAGATGTCCGTACAGTTGTTCGCAGAGTCCTCTTTTCCGCTGACGAGGAGTTCGGGGTGGAAGAAGGACTTGAAGGGGCCACTCCTGATTTCATCAATTGGCTGGAATGGGGACGAGTTAGATATTTCTATACCATCTAGGCCTTGTTGATACTGCGCGACATACCGATGGGTCAAGGTCGACAAAGATGGAGCGAGGAACGTATTTTTTGTTCGAGGTTTCACTGAAGAAGGTACTGAACGAACCACCTTCCGACAACGCCGTCTTTTCTGGGTCCGGTTTACCGTCTGGTAGAAGACCGTGCTCTAGCGAGTACCTAAATTGTTTCAAGGAAACCAGTGTAAGCCGGGGGACTGATATAGGTACAGTACTTATGCATCACGAGATTTGGCGGCTGGCGGAACGGGGTCAGGGATGTCGCATTGGGGGGCGGGAATATCCTTACAGCTCCCAGGCGCTGTTACCGAGCTGGACACCAGCTTGACCAATGTGAATATGGCAGACCTGAATGGAATGTCAGCGATGCTATGGATACTAGTTAAAGTAGCCGTCTACTTGGAGTTTCAGGATGGCGTACTTCTCCTCTCATTTTGGTGAGGTGTCGCAATTAGACGCGTTGGATATGGAAGCTAGTGCAGTGGACCTCGGCCGGCCGTTCGTTAGCTATTAGATCTAGACCCTCGGCGACTCTACTAGGTAGCTAGCCTGGCTGCTCAAGACGAGAATTGCCGATAGAAGAGGATGAGAGCGTCGAGGGATAACTTACGGAGGAAGGATAGGGAGATGGTGATGTGTAGATTTCTGAGGGAAGGGAGAGCGGTGGAGGTGAGAACGAGCAAAGAAGGGCGTTCGTTGGTGGATACGTTGAGGGGAAATTAGGTATAGTTAGCTCACATTAATATCATTTGCTGAAGCTGTCCCAAGCTCTCATGCATCCACTCTGCACATGCAGCTGTCGCTTATTAATTCCCGAATCATACACCCTTGGAAGGGGACTTGGACTTGTAGAAGGGCTCTCGATTCCGAGGCCATTGTATATGCTATAATACATGTATCTACGGTTTTATATGGAGGAATGCAGCCGCCTGTCGCGGGATCACAATAGGGGAAGTCAACCTTCGACGTCGCACAACGCATGGCGCCATGTGGCGCCGCTGCTGCACCCTGAGAACGACACGACACATATCAATCCCCTTTTTCCGCTGCTGGCGAAAATACTAATAAACCATCCTCCGAGGCAAGGGTCGGAGATGATGAGATAGCGGATAATTAGCAATAGGATGGAATAGCTAACCATACTATAATTGCCAAATATTAAGAGAGAACAAACGCCAGAACGGCGTCATGTCGGCCCAATATTTGTACCTTATAGTATAGCCTTGATAACAGATACTGCTAAACATACTACACTCTATACAAGTGGTATATTCCGTTCTATAGAATAACCCTATCAAGTCTCATAAGAATCTATCGATCCCGTCTTATCATATTAGCCAGTCGGATTAAATCAGCAGATTAGTCACTTGTGGCCGTTTTTGCGTTGTCCAGCTCGCAGTTTGAGCTCGAACATTTTCTTATCGACAAGCCTTTTGGTCCACTGCAATTCCATCCCACCTAAAAATTCACTTTCGACGTATCCCATCCCACGACACGTAATTCCCAAGCTCCCATTATCACCAAAAAACCAACATTCGATCCTCATATACCACAATATAATCATCTTCCATCATGGCGACCGGAAAACAGGGTGGCGGACAGGCGTTTAAGGACAAAGAGAAGCCCGTAGCTGTTCGAACAGCTAACATCACGGCCGCGAGAGGTTCGAGCCCCACGTTTTTTTTCTCTCGATATCTCAACAAATAAGAGCCGGATTTAGCTAATATTGTTTGATATAGCGGTTGCTGATGCTATACGGACTTCCCTTGGACCTCGTGGTATGGATAAGATGGTTAGTTGCAAACCCATCTATTAAGTTATCAGAGAAACTAGGAACCTAATGGTGGGGTGGGTTTTATGCAGATTCAAACCGGCAAGGGCGAGGTTATAATCACCAATGATGGAAATACCATGTTGAAGGATATGGCTGTTATGCACCCAGCTGCAAAGATGGTACGAAATGGCCCTTGCAAAGGAAGGTTGTTTGGCCGTCGTTAAGCTAATAGAGCATATAGCTGGTCGACCTTTCCGCGGCACAAGATATTGAAGCTGGTGACGGTACCACATCCGTCGTCGTGATATGTGGCAGTCTACTAGGAGCTGCCGAAAGACTACTAGCAAAAGGTCCGTCTATTTTAACACCCTATCGCGATTCAAGACTATAACTGACGATGATGATACGGCCAGGCATCCATCCCACTATAATATCCGAATCCTTCCAACGAGCCGCCGCTAAAGCCGTCGAAATCCTCACCGAGATGTCGATACCTGTTGCCTTAACCGATAAACCCTCGTTATTACAAGCCGCCACTACATCCTTATCCAGCAAGATTGTATCGCAGTACTCGAATATCCTTGGACCTATCGCCGTCGACGCTGTCATGAGAGTTATCAACCCTGCCACTGCAGAGAACGTGGACCTGAACAACATTCGTTTGGTTAAGAAAGTCGGTGGAACAATCGACGATACTGAGTTAATCGACGGATTGGTCTTGACTCAGCCGGTCCTAAAGGGATCTGGTGGACCGTCGAAGATGGAGAAGGCGAGGATTGGATTGATCCAGTTCCAGCTTTCTCCCCCAAAGCCCGATGTAAGAGAGCCCCATCGACTACAATTATGACATTTCAGCTCATACTAAATGATTGTTTAGATGGAAAACCAAATCGTCGTCAACGACTACAGACAAATGGACAAGATCCTCAAGGAGGAGCGAACATATCTCCTCAACATCTGCAAGAAGATCAAGAAGGCCAAGTGCAACGTGCTACTTATTCAAAAGTCCATCCTTAGAGACGCAGTCAACGACTTGTCCCTACACTTCCTTGCCAAACTAAACATTTTGGCAATCAAGGAAATTGAGCGTGATGAAGTCGAGTTTATCTGCAAGGTACACATCACATGATAACCAAATAGAAGAACAGCCGCATTCTAACAAGAAATACAGAGCACTGGTTGCAAACCCATCGCTGATATCGACTCTTTCACCGAAGACAAACTCGGCTACGCCGAACTCGTCGAAGAAACTGAATCCGCCGGCGCTCGCGTCGTCAAAGTCACCGGTGTAAAGGGCGCCGGCCAAACCGTTTCGGTCCTCTGCCACGGCGCCAACTCCCTCATTCTCGACGAAGCAGAGCGATCCCTCCACGACGCCCTCTGTGTCATCCGATGTCTCGTCAAGAAGAAGGCATTAATAGCCGGCGGTGGTGCTCCAGAAATCGAAGTATCACGACAACTATCTATCGCTTCTCGCGCATTAAGTGGAACCGAAGCTATCTGCTGGCAAGCGTTCGCTGAGGCCTTGGAAGTTATCCCTACGACGTTGGCTGAGAATGCAGGGTTGAACAGTATTAAAGTTGTGACTGAGTTGAGGAGTAGACATGCTAGTGGCGATAAGTTTGCAGGTGTGAGTGTTAGGAGGGGTGCGGTTACGAATATCACAGAGGAGAGGGTATTGCAGCCGTTGTTGGTTAGTACGAGTGCGATTGAATTGAGCGCGGAGACTTGCAAGATGATTTTGAGGATAGGTAAAGTCTTACTCGATCGAGTTTGGTTAAAGGGGTTCTTCAGCTAACGTGAAATTTCTAGACGACATTGCGCTTTCCAGATAATCGAAGGTCTATGGGTTCGTGCATGGTGCACAAGTGCCCTGACTGGATTCTCTCATGCAGGGCGAAAGCATCGTATTCTCGGAGACTGGCCAAAACCAGTACTGCTTTTCTTGTAAAAATGCCATATTAGACACAAAAAGCTAGCATCACCTTGGCGTCATAGGCATGAATATCAAAAGTTAGGACACAACCACCAGTAGAATACATCTTTGACATCGGAAAGTACAATTACCACCTTTTTCAGATAAACAGCTTTCGTAGCATTGTGAAATAACACCAGAAGTAAACTTGATGGTGGCTACGTCAACAGCCACAGGACCTGTCACTCCCAAGTTCCATCAAAGATCAGAGTTTCTATACCTACTATCTAAAACGTGGTCCTCCACCTTCGCCACCGATGTTCCCTGTTGAACCCTGTACAACTGACATCATCCCAACCCACCAACGCAAATGATCCCACACAGTCTTCCAGACCTCACGAATCTTCAAAGTCTACGGTTATCTAACGTTTTTCTGCGCTAAAAGGCCTTAAATTTTAATAAGAATAAGAAAGATAAGATGAGACGAAGACCCTGAGCGAAAAGCTTGATGAACCCGCTGAGTGGAATAGTGCCTCACATGAACCATGACGTTTGATTTAGTTTAGCCGCACAAGTTTTTCGCGGGTTTCCGAAAGAAAGGATATCAATTCTCTATGGGATTCTGTGGGATATCCAGACAGAAATTGGATTTTTTTCAAGGTATGTCATTTTGCGATTATCATGACGATGCAACTCGATTTGAATACCATTACCAAGCTTTGTAAAGGGCCTAGGGTAAACTTGTAGAAAGGAAGAAAATGTATATAAACCATCCCTCATTGCCTTCCACTACTCTCTGTTTCAATCTTATCTTAGCTAAAAATCTATATTTATCTACCAATCTACAAAGAAGAATACACAAAAATCTACAAATCACAAATACAAAATCTAAAAATCTAACAAAATGGTTACCGCCGACCCAATCGCTTCCCGAAGACCAAACTTTATCCAAAGGGTAATGCAACCTAACACCATGCGTGGAACGAGTAAACGTTCCGTGGGTACTGGTCCTGCTCCTGTACGTATTAATATTTCCCCAATACTCTTTCGTGGTCTATATTATTAGTATCTAATACAACTATCTTAGGTGAGCTACCACAAACCCCCGCTCAACAGCTGGAACCCGTCTCCACGGCATGTTTAAAAGAATGAAGGGTGCCGCAACAGGGAATAAAGCTGAGAAGGCTTCGGGAACTCGTAAGTTATACTATCCTCTTTTCTCTTTTATATTTATATATATGATAAGGTGCTAATATGTTTCGGTAACTTGTATAGGTATGATGCATGGTAATACGATTACCTCTGGCCGAACACGACATAGGATGGCGGGTGTTTAAATAAACCTACTATACAAAGACACTTAACTAGATCGGTTTCACAATCTGGAAGTTCCTTGATGGGCCTCTATATACTGTGATTGTGGTCGCCTATATACGCGTTCCTTTCTAAGAACCTTTCCTTTGTCTATTAATCCTCTCTTATATTCGGCATCGTTTTATCTTAGTCGAGTTCTGATTCCATTAGCGAACGTTTTCGATCTCAGTTTATATCAGTCACACTTGCTGCAGTTAATCGCCCTGTTTCAATCTCAAGAATGATACCTCTGTTTTTTCATTCCTCTATTATTCGATTATATAGCAATAAATGCTGCGCTTCCAATCCAATCACTCTTCAATCACCCGACCTTAATTACAACTAAGACTGTGAACCCACGTATACCCATAAACCCCGCTCTACAACTTCGCCCCCCTCTCCTCCTCCTCTCCATCCTCAAAAAGCAGTCTAAAAGCCGTCCCCAAATGTCCCTGTAAATCACTAGCCTGCATAGCCCTCCCTTTCTCCTTAAACGCCAGATGCGAACACGTCCTCGTAACCGCCGACCCGGCAAAAGCCGCCAGTCCCATAAGTTCCCCCTCCCCCAACTTCTCCTCTTCAACTTCCCACAACCCTTCCAAATAAGCCTTCTTCCATGCCAAAAATGTACCCAAACATCCAGTCAACGTATCACCTTGCCCACCACTTCTTTTAAGTCCACCTGGTACATCACAAATTGCGGTTTCTGAACCATTTGATATGGTATCTACTTTGCCCTTTTGAATGATTGTTACGCCGCCTAACTCTTTTGCTAGACGGGCGCAGGCTGTTGTTGGAGATGTTGACGGGTCGATGTTGACGGCTTTGCAGAGGCGGGAGAATTCGACGACGTTGGGGGTTAGGATTATGTTTTTGTAGTTGCGGATTATATCTGGTGTCGTGGAGATGAGGAGGAGGGCGTCCTAGAAATAATAAGTACTTAAAGTATATATAAAAGAGGGGTTTAAGAAGAGAACGAAACTCACAGCGTCAACCACAATCCCCATCCCCTTCCTTCTTGCCTCCTGAATCACAATCCCCGCAGTCTTCAACATCAACTCATCCCTCCCCAACCCGGGTCCTACAACAATAACATGTAATCGATCCAACATGTTAATAATCCTCTTCGCCAGCGTTTCTGCCGTTTCCTGCGAGTCCTTGGGAAGGTGGTTTGATTGTAGCATGTACGGGTGGACCATTAGATTTGGACTGTAAGTCTTTATCACGGTTGCGGCGGTGGGTTCGCAGATTATGTGGGAGAGGTCGGCGCCTTGGGCTTTTGGTTAGGATATGGGTTTTAGAGGGGGTTGTATGAGGATCTTACCAAGTAATGCGGATGCATTGGCGCTGAAGAATGGAGCGCCGGTGTAACTGAAATCAAAAAATTCATGATATCAACTACCAAATATCTCCTTGAAATTGCGTTGGAAGTATACAAAATCCAACAATTTGGTGCAGGGAGGAGAGGGAGACCTTACTCTTCACACCCGCCAATAACGGCTATACGGCCCATCTGCCTGGTATAATAAATAAAACGTTAGCCTGGCTAATTCAGTTAGTAAATAGTGCAGACTATATAGATACCCTTTATGAAACTTCTCCAACAACGGCGGTATCATCTTCCGTACCTGGAAGAGAATCTCTTTAGTCTTCGGCGTGAGTGATAGTGCCATTGTCAACGGTAAGTGACGGGAGTCAAATGGGCTGCTGTAGTAAATCAAAAGCGTCTATTGATTGTCTAAAGGATTAATTGGAAGAGCTGGTAGTTGGCTATGTGAGGACGTTCAACAACGTATACCGTATCAAGCGCGGGTAGACGGAAGAAACGGCATACATCGGTTGACATGACGTTGACGTAAACAGCCAGTTCCGACGTGCGACATTCATGTGCATTCCATATCATATCAGCTCCTATTCTATTACCTCCAAATCTAGATCTAAATCTTAAAATCCCATACTTTTGACCCCAGCTCTATCGTCTACGAAGTTTCTACCCTAAAGAGGAATAAAAAACTACAAGCGTAAAAAAAAATGAAAACGTTAGAAAAAAGGAGTAATTACACCGCAAAAGCCAGAATCGACTTTCACTTTTTTTTCAAAACAAGGAAAACAGCTATGTAACACTTCACGCCTCTCTCTCATAGAATTTCTTTTCTCTCGGACAAAATATATACTAGGGTTAAAGAAGGATTTTCTTTTTTTCATTTGGGAGGAACAAGAGAATTTTTGGAGGGTAAAACAAAAAAAATATCCGCCAAGGTTGGGTGCAGTAGGTCTATATTGGATGTCCTTCCCATCATCTACCCACATTGTATTTAGAAGATCATTTCACTCCTAGCTACAATATGCCCTGCGATATTTCATTGTTTACAGGAAGCTCTTGACGAAGGTCTGGTAAGAGAAAGGAGGAAGTTAGTAAATGGTCACATAAACTTTTGAAAAACATTGGGGTTTTAACATACCGAGACGACAGTGGTCAACTTGTCCTCCAGTTCCTTGCTCAAAACACCCTGGGTCCTGATCTCCTCTAATAATCCGGCCTCAGAGTTCTTGAGGTGTGCCAAGAAGTCGCGCTCGAAAGCCTGGATCTTGTTGACGGGGACCTTGTCAAGATGTCCTCTGACACCGGCGAAGATGAGAGGAATCTGTTCCTCAACACCCATGGGGGTGTACTGAGGCTGCTTGAGGAGCTCAGTGAGACGCTCACCACGGGCCAAGGTGGACTTGGTGGAGGCATCGAGATCGGAACCGAACTGGGCGAAGGCAGCGACTTCACGGTACTGGGCCAAGAAGAGCTTGAGGGAACCGGCGACCTGTTTCATGGCCTTGACCTGGGCGGAAGATCCGACACGGGAGACGGAAAGACCGACGTTAATGGCGGGACGGATACCCTTGAAGAACAATTCGGATTCCAAGAAGATCTGGCCGTCGGTGATGGAAATGACGTTGGTGGGAATGTAGGCAGACACGTCACCACCCTGGGTCTCAATGACTGGCAAGGCGGTCAAGGAACCACCACCGATGCTCTTGTTCAACTTGGCGGCACGTTCCAAAAGACGGGAGTGGAGGTAGAAGACACTAGAGGTAATAGGTTAGTAACGTGATTAAAGAATCAGATAAGATGAGATAACTATTTCACGTACTCTCCGGGGTAAGCCTCACGACCCGGTGGACGACGGAGCAAGAGGGACATTTGACGGTAAGCGACGGCCTGCTTGGACAAGTCGTCGTAGATGACAAGAGCGTGCTTTCCGTTGTCACGGAACCATTCACCCATAGCACATCCGGTGAAAGGAGCAATGTACTGAAGAGGGGCGGCCTCGGAGGCGGTGGCGGCAACGATGATGGAGTATTTGAGGGAGTCGTTTTCCTCAAGGGTCTTGACGAGCTGGGCAACAGTGGAACGCTTCTGACCGACGGCGACGTAGATGCAGTAAAGCTTCTTGGTCTCGTCGGTGCCGCTGTTCCATCGCTTCTGGTTCAAGATGGTGTCGAGAGCGACGGCAGTCTTTCCGGTTTGACGATCACCAATGATCAATTCACGCTGTCCACGACCGATAGGAACCATGGCATCGACGGACTTGAGACCAGTCTGCATGGGCTCACGGACGGATTGACGGGGCAAGATACCTATAAAAAATTGTCAGCAATCGACGTTCGGGCCAGCGGATATGGAGGGTATCATACCAGGAGCCTTGAGCTGAGCACGACGTCTCTCCTTGGTATTGGCTGGGCCTTTTCCGTCAATTGGGTTACCAAGACCATCAACGACACGGCCGAGAAGTTCTGGACCGACTGGGACGTCGACCTATATCATCATATCAGCTACCCGTGTCCAACCGTCATACAGACGGAGAATATCTCTTACGATCTGGCCCGTTCTCTTGACGGTTTCTCCTTCCTTGACGAGACGATCGGAACCGAAGAGCACAACACCGACTTGGCCGGCTTCCAAGTTCAAGCACATGCCCTTGACACCGGAGGCGAACCTATACGAAAATACCTCGTTAGCGAAATACTCGGAAAATCCGATATAGTGGCCGGCACGAAGCCAATTGGGGGGCCGTACTCAACCAATTCTTCAGCCTGGACATTGGCAAGACCGTGTACACGAGCAATACCGTCACTGTATCATCCATAAAACGTTGTCGTTAGAATATATAAATTTGATATATATCGGCTAGGTATAAGCCTCGGTAATTCGAGAGATAGATTTTTTTTCTCTACACACCCGACGGAAAGGACACGACCGGTCTCAGCCAACGAGGCAGTCTCGGAGACTCCTCTTATTCTCTGCTCCAAGATGGAGGAGACTTCTGTGGGGCTGGCCTTGTCGGCGAGGGTTCGGACTTGGTTGGCGACGAGTGGGACGGCATTTCGTGTCTATTTCCCGATAACGGAGCAACGGCAGTGAGGTATAATCAGCAATTGAGTCTTTTCGACGACGAAGGACATAGAAGGCATGTCCGAGTATAATCTCATGCAGTGGAACAAATTTTCCCTCCCAATTGTCGCGATGGGAGATGACGTTGTTTGTCGGGAGAATACCACGGGCATGAGATATTTCCGGCGGAGAGGAAGAGCATAGGAAGAAACGTACCGCAGCAACTCTTCCGGTAGCGAGGGCACCGGCCACAGCGCGGGAGGATTGTCTCAAAACCGGCCTGAACATGGCGATGATGTCGAGGAGGATGGATTAGAGGTACAATTGATGGGATGGATGGATGGTGGGAAGGAGTGGAGTGGTTGGATGGTGGAGGGGGGGTTTTGCGGGTGGTCTGGGTTTACAAGGAAAAAATTGAGTGGGAGAAAACGGGAAAGGACAGCCAGAACACCAAGCAAGCAGGGAAAATTCGGACACCCGAAAAATCTGATGCCGACGACATCACAACACCAAATCCACTCCACGCAATGCCACAGAGGGAATGAATGAATGAAGATGGTATAGAGGCTTAAGATCTATGGCATTCTAATTCCGGGACTATCCTACAAGTCATCCGTCTTTCGGGTATCTGATACTAAAGTATAGAGGACAGAAAAAAAAGAAATAGACACAAACGGACCCCGCGGCTCGAGCTCTCCGTCTCTTCTGGTGGACAATAGTAGTATTATATATCTCATCTTTGATCTCGAGAGAGAGAAGGTAGAAAGAAGTTGTAGTAATGCATGAGGAACATGTAGCAGCAAATCGCTAAGAGACAATTTTGGCCAGTCGTGACAGTTGGAANAAAAAAAGATATCGTATGAACAGGCCAAGACGACGCTTTCATGTAGCCTTACCTTTTGAGTGTTCAATAATAGATTTTAAGAGTAGTGTTAATTGGTTAGAGGAAGGGTGTCTAAACTCTAAGCGTATAGAGCAACCCTAGGGATAGATGATGGAATGATGAGCGAGCAAGGGTTTGGCAATGATGAGGGAGAGATAGTGAAAGAACGAAGACCATTCGATTCCTCCATTTACAGACACCTATGCAATATGTTAGCGGGCATCTCATGGAAGGTTCCACAAGAGTCACGAACCCCAAGTAATCCTATGCCCCATGTCAGTGAGTGATTCAAATGTATATATGACATTAGAGTAAAAACTACTGACCTCTTTGATGCTGCCGATGGCAGACATCTTCCCGACGTCACTTCGGGTTCCAACCAGCTTTAATCGAACGTGGGCACCCTTCTCAATAACCTGTCCTTCATTATCGGAAAACTGAGGTGGATTGGATGTCGGATCGAATTTCACGTCTGCCGGTATAAGCTATAACAAGCAAGAGAAAACCCAAGTTTAATGGACATTTTTTTCCTTTTTCTTTTACACCCTTCTCCCGAATGATTCAGGTACTTACGTGGGTGGATACGAAGACGGGCAGAGGGCCAACGTTCGCGAAGAAACCAAGCTTTGAGACAGCGGTAACGACACCGTCGACCTGTATATTTTCCCGATCAGCCCTCACAACGGAGAGGGGCGATCGTATCAGCCATCATCGGACCGTTAAACCGTCGACAATGGTCACAGCATACCGTTTCACCCTTAAAAGGCCTCCATACTACTGCTCTGTACGAGATCGTGAACTCGGCGAGCCCGCTGCCGGGCAGGATCTTCCCCATTGAGATGTTGTACGCGTCCAGGACGCAAATGATGTAGTAGCGACCAGTGCATGTTCCCTCAACGTCGGTGAGAAGCTTGTGGATAAGGTAGTCGCGCATGTGAGGACCGAAGTAGAAGGGGTGGAGGGTGATTGTTCGTTCGAGATCGTAGAGGAAGAACATTTTGGCGCAAAGTGTCTATGGAAGATAAGTTGCGGCCGGCGCGAAGTTTTTGCAAGTGGGTTTCCGTTATACAAGCAGGATCCGATATAGAAAGGAAGCTTTCGTGACGGCAAGGCAAGGTGGAGCAAAATCAAAAAGAACACCTTGGAGGAAATGAATGGCAGGGCGATCGTAGAATCGTTAAGCTTATGGGCGCAGCGCGTGTTCAGGGACAATTCCTTGACCCGAGATCCGATGACGATGGTGCGTACAGGAGTTCTGGAGAGAGAGGTCGGACGGGGACGACGAGGTTGAATGAGGCTCTAGCAGAACTGATGGGAGCAATCAACGAATGACAGGGAGGAAACGTCGGATAGAACGACGGCTACGCGCTTGGAAAGGAGTGATTGAAATATTGCATGCAGCGGCGACCGACGATGAAGCAGGCTGGAGATATGCGACAGCCGGGATGAGATGTTGTTGATGGTGGTGGGACGGGGTGTCGAGATGAGGATGAAGACGAACGACGGGGGTTCGTTTGAGGCTGGTTCTTTTGGCTTGTGACTTGGTGGTGTTCCTGCTGGAGGAGCGAATTTTTTTAATTCTTTTTTTTTTTTAAGCTTTGGCGACGCGCCTAATTTTGGGGGGGAGCACTGCAGGTGCCCGGTTGGGCTGGACCGGGCTGGACCACAAACTGCGCCGCCCCACGCAGCACCCAGCACGGCTCTCTACACTGCACTGCACTGCACTCTGGTATATATATCTATTACCATGCATTGGTAGACTATAAGACGGGTAGTATAGGACATGATGATATATACACTAAGCATTACAGATAGCTGCGATGGAATGTTACGTAATTTCAGATGCAGTCTGTTGATGTGGACATAATATATAAGGGCTACTTGTGCTGCATCGCTTTCACGGGGAGCATCTGGTCTCGTGCGCAGCGACAGCGACAGCGAATGCCAATATAACATACCATACTTACAGTTAATAGCTATCGATAGGAATATCGTATCGTATCGTATCGTCGTTTCCCCGTAGCCAATTCGGACAAGCCTGCCAATACCCCGCAATCCTGTCTTGTGTGTATCAAAAAGTCATACGGCCGCTTTTTTTCCCAGTCGGCTCGTTTCCACTACAGGGGGAATGCTTCTTAGTTAGGCCGACCTGTCAAACTGCCCTAAACAGCTTCTGCCAATATACTAGTATCTATAAAATTTCCATGTGACGAGCCAGCCGGAAGCCGATGCTGCCTGCAGTACTGTCGTCATGCGAAGGGCAGTTCATGTTCAGATGTCAGCCAGCCATTGCATAGCAATATATCCTCATTCTCCCATTCGCTCTATAACTCCAGGTTGGTTACGCATGTACTGTGGCTTCATCGCCCTTCTCCGTACCTAAACATGCAGACATGGACAGGCATGATATGTATAGATATAGAAGCAGTACTTAATAGTTAAGTAGTTAGTGGGCTGACATGCTGGTGAGAGTCGGAGTTTGAGAGAGTGCTTGTCGGGGAAGTGAGAGAGAGAGAGCGAGAGCTGTCGTTAAATTGGCCCCAACTGGTAGCTGCATCTTGCCAGACAGAACACATTAACATCTTATACCCTCCACCACCACCTGCAGTCCACCCCCATCAGAAAAAACCTGCATGCCGCCGCCGCCCTTGACCAGCCCTGCCCATTCTCTTTCCTCATGATCTCCGGTTTCCTTCTGTAGTCTCGTATTCACCATCCGACAGTTTTCAATCTTCTCCAGTCCCTATTCCCGACTTCCCGTAGCTCCGGTCCTTTAAGCGGTTTCGCAGTACTTTAATCAAAAGATGCCCAGTCTAGATCTCGAGAAGCAGCTCACCTTTGTATGTTAAATTTTCCCTGGAAATAATAGGAAGATAGGAAAGAAAGAAGAGAACTCGGGATCATGCGACTTCTCTAAAGTGGTCTTGCGAGCTAACGTTCCGTCTTTATCGCTGTCGCAGTACGGTGCCTACCACCATGATAAGGTACTTGGTCCAGATACCCTATCGATAAACACGCCGACCTCGCATCATGATAACCAACCTCGTCGTCAAATAGGTTAACAAGGGAATACACATGGTATTCGTACCGATTTTACTTATGACCGGCTTCTTGTTCGTACGTTTCCCTTCATAATCCTCATATCAACCTTGAACCCCTATACTAACCCGGAATCACCAGGGCACGAACACCGGATCGCTAGTAGACCTCCCTTACCTCCCACTCAACCTGGGCACGATCGCCTGCTTCCTTTATTCCATCCTATACATTCTTATGGAACCGGTAGCCGGTGCGCTGATTGCCCCACTCATGTTCGCGGGGACGGCCTACATGAACCACCTTCACGAGGTCTACGGCATGGATGCGAACAAGGTTGCTATTATTGTGCACATTTCGTCGTGGATCTTCCAGTTTATCGGCCACGGGGCGTTTGAGCATCGTAGTCCTGGTGGGTGGCATTCCGTCGGCTCGAGTTTATGAAGTGGGAGTAGCTAACATGTGTGATTAGCTCTGTTGGATAACATCTTCCAAGCTTTCTTCCTTGCGCCGTTCTTCGTGTGGTTTGAGGTGAGTCCCTGATTAGTGGCTGGTTCAGAAACTAAAATAGCTGGATCTAACTTGTATTACAGCTTCTCTTCTCACTAGGCTACCGCCCCGAGCTCCGGAGCAGAATCGAGACCGCCGTCATCAAGGAGATCGCCAAGTTCAGAGCCTCCAAGGAGAAGAAGGCCGCCAACGGAAGCGCTACTAACGGAAAGGCGAAATAAATCACCTACCCCGACGCTCGCTTCACGCTATTTCTCTAGCCGCATTTCATGTAGGCTATCGAGAATCGAAAATACTGAATTTGAACAAATTCGAACAATGGCCCCATTCGTAACCTCCAGAAATCTCAAATCACGTTTTACAAACCCCCAGATATCAATATCCTACCTTTGGATCTTTAGTATTGGATTCAACTTACCATTCAAACCCTTTTAAGCGCATCAAAAACAGTTAATTTGCCTCTTTCCTTCGTCTCCTTTGTACATCTAAAGCTTAAGAACTTCTTTCGTTCCTTGCCTGTGCTTTTTACTACCTCCTTTCCCATATACCCAAAAGCGGCATTCTTTGCAGTCCCTTGTTATTATTAATACTATTTTTTCCCTTTATGTTTTTAAAGCAATTGTCTACGACTGCACTTCCAATTGACGTGTTCGCTATAATCAGCCGTCTGCCCAGCTTGATCTGATCAATCGAGTGGTTGTACTATCATTCTTCAGCATATACGCCATGATAGACTTTGAATTATAGTATACCGAGCATTCAGGTCGGTGCTTAGGATATAAAATACATCTCTGCGATCCCAACGTCTACATCCTCGTGCCATCCCCCATAGAGCTCCAATTGACGCCCAGGATAACTTTAACTCACTAGAATCCTATGTGTCTCTATTTACCCTTATTCGGATCCGGCTTTTGCAGCTGATCGGGCCCGAACGACATCGGCAATAGCTATGTAAAACTTATTAGTTTTTAACCCGACGCTATATGGTAGGGGAGGGGACTAACCTGCTCCAACGTCATAACCACATAATCCCCCTTCGCATCCCACATAAAAATCGGTGTCTGCAAATCACAGAATTCCCGAATACTAACAAATCCTTCCCTATCAGTAAAACGCTCTAATGATAAGAGAGGAAAAGGAAAAATACTCACAACTGCCTACACATCCCACAAGGCGAAGCAGGCGGACTAATATCCGTACTCACACCAACAGCTTTAAACCCGCCGCTCTCCCTCTTCCCCTCCACAATCGCTTTAGAAAAAGCAGTCCGTTCCGCACAGATTGTTACGGGATAACTCGCATTTTCGATATTAGCGCCTAAAACATAGCTTCCATCGGCGCAGAGGAGGGCGCAACCGACGTGGAAGTTGGAGTATGGACAGTAAGCGAGGGATTTGGCGGCGATAGCGTGTTCACCGAGAGTCTTGAGTTCGGTGGGCGTGAGGCCGTGGAGATTGGCGGTTTCCGACATTTTTGGGGGGTTGGATTGGGGGTGGATTGCAAGTCTTTATCTATCTATCTACTGATATTCTAAATTTTATGGGGGATGGGAGATAGAAACGACTGCAACCGGGGAGGGAAAGAAGAAGAGAAAGGGAGAAAGAAGAAGAGGCATGGCTGAAGTTAATATAGTAACGTAAACCACCGCAGCCTTACTACGTCAGATGTTACACATGGAGACAATGAATGGGTTCCGCGTGGCTGCATTCCATTCCATTGACCTTTCGCAGCTGCTGCATTGAGCGAGGTTCCACACCCAAAGTTTAGTTGGATGTTTCTCGATCCGTCGGCAGGCATCGGACTCGCCCGCCGTTGAGCTATCGATATCCGGCCGAAACCGCCAGCTTGCGTAGTGGAACTCTGATAGGCAGTGTCTGTACAGGACGGACCAATTAAGCTTAGTATTCATGACATATGGTTGGGAATTGAAACAATCCCTTTGTTTTGTGTGGTCATGTGAATTGTAACCTGCAACACCAACCTGGGACTCGAGTTGAATCCAACTGAGATATCGAGATCTATATCTATAGATTTCGACTTTGGCTATTTTAGAGAGAGAATTGTGACAGGAATGATTACTTAAGTAGTTGAGAATCTCATTATATATAACCTTCTCCCTAAGACCCCTCTCTTTGATCTTCCTCCCTCGCCCATCATATGCATCCCTATTCTATCAATTCGTACCGCCGTGTTGCATTCTGGTTTAGCCCAACACAATCGGCCGGCCGATATCGACATAGGGATCATGATCGATTGATATCAATGTTGTCAGTGACATAGTGATATCCTAGCTATAGTGACATATATTATTACCCTTTAGACCTCCCAGATTTATTTTTCCTTTTTTCTTCGAAACAGGCGGCTCATCGTTATACGAGGTTAGCGAGGTCAAATATACGAATTGGATGGGAATTGCAGGTTGTCCAGTACGCATAGTGCAATTCGTCGGTTGCGCTCTACCGAAAATAGTCAAGTGATATACCCAAGTATGCATGTCAGGAAAACCATCCCCACACATGCCGTCTATGGGCGGATTTAGTGACATTGCGAAGCGGTTACCAGGTTTATTTCAGGTTTTAAACCGGATATTCGAGTTCCACTTCACGCGCCGTATAGCTATATGGTAGCAATCAATTCCGGGATTACAGAGTATACGTGTATCAGTGCACCCCTCCTTACTAGCGTAGACATGCCGTTTTCGAGTTCCCCTCAAAAGTAAAATACCTCAAAATCTACTATATAAGTACTTCGTGGAGTGCTCATTTACCTAGATTTTCTTTGATCCTCCAAACCATAGTTTAAACGTTTCGGCATCTTTGGGAAAATTTCATCATTATAGTTGAGCCTTTCTTCAATTCAAGTGCACTATGTCGTGGCAGGGTAGGGCCCCTCTAATGCAGTAACTATATATTTTGTTTTCCTTTGGGGAGTGACAAAAACTAACGTGCTTGGTTTATGATGATACAAAGGCCTTGTTGATACTAAGTAGAAGACCCTCCGAATTCTTACCCATATGCACAGAAGTTATTGAGGCAGCCAAATCCTGTATTCGAAAAGACCATCCTACAGATATAACAATGCATCACGAACTATCTAGAATATCATCCCAAGTTGGAACTAACACGTCTCACAATTCAACAGTCTGGTCGGAAGCGGCAAGATCGACAAAGGAGCAATCTTTAGCTCCGCTGGTGACTCAGTCTGGGCGGAATCCCCGGGTTTCAGCGTATGTGCCCCCCTCTTGTGATTTTTCGTCTTCGAGAACTCCTCGTTAGCTTCAGTAGTTGTTGACAGATGCAATAGATTAAGCCGGACGAAATTAAAACCGTGATCAATGCATACCAGGATCCTACCGAGGTTCAAAATAACGGCTTCTATATCGGGGGCGTGCGCTACGTTTATCTGAAAAATGATGATCGGACGCTTATGGGCCGTAATGTAAGCAGAGTACCAAGCTCTAGTATGATTAGACAATCGTGGACTAATATATCCTTGGGTTTACAGAAGGAAAAGGAGGGTATCATTTTCGTTAAGACGAAACAAGCCATCATTGCAGCCCGCTATCCTGAAACTACTCAACCAGGAGATGCGGACAGAGTCGTTGAGGCATTAGCGGATTTTCTGATAGAAAACGGCGATTAGCTAGCAGCGAAGGGCGGATCACGTTGGATGGGTTTAGGCCTATATTATATTAAGCTACATTGCGTGATTGTTGTGCCGATAGAAGCATAATAGCTCAATACCAATGGTATTTCTATGTCTGGGCATAACGATAAAGGGATTTTAGGGACTGTTTACTTATCATTCAACAGGATGTACCTTATGATAAATACACTGCAGCGCATATACGGATATCCGCAGCGAAACAAGACACGTATAGTAAGATCTATCCAAGGCTCCTTTAATTAACACGATACCGCACGTAGGTATCTTCTACAATTGAGATATCAAGCTCGATTTGCCCCGCGATTGTCGCACCCACTGCAACCGGTTACGCCACCGGGTAGCCGGGCGTTTGCAAATTTAGGGCACAATTGTAATAAACCACGGTCTCCAAGACCCCTGCTAGATAAACTACTTAGTAAGTATATATTCTGTCAAGGTACAACGGACGGGTGCATCTGCATGTAAGTGCTCCCTGGAGACCCCCTGCCCTAAGCTAAAACACTGTCCAACACTGCGCTGGTTTTAGAGGTCCGTACCTAGTACGTAAGTCCTAAGGATGCCGCCAGTAGAATTTTGGCGAACTTGACTCTAGTACGAGATTTACCCCAGACAATTCCTGACTAATCGATAGACCTGTCCAGTTTAATGGGATAAAATCCTCCCAAGAGGAAATTCTACCACACAGCCGTGCGTTGATGCCTGTGTTGCCAGGAGGTTGCAAGGCTGCCTCAGTGCATCCAACTCGCCATCACAAATGGCTGAGCGCCCCGACCCGGGTACAAGCTGCACTGTGACAGGCCTCAATAATCATGCCTGAACATGCCGTCCGTGAGGACGGATCCTGCTTCTAAGCACTCGCAATAAGTTCTTGGTTTTTTCCTCTCTTCTATATCCTCCTACTCCTTCTCCTCGTCATCATCTTTGCCCTCATCGTCCCTCCATCGCCTCATTTGCATAGCCATTTTCGCTTTCATTGCACTTGCGTTCGCATTACCAACAATGAACGGCGACATCGTCGATTCCCCGACTCCAAAGGCTGACAATGCCTCGGGTCCAAGCCAAAAGAATGGCATATTCGTTAAGAATCAATGGATGTGTAAGTCATGTCATGTTATTTCGCTTTCGTCCCGCGTCTACAGCCTTGGTGATACAATTTTGTCATCTCGTCTATGTAGACCTTTTGATTCGAGTCAAGAACGGATCCCCCTCAATTCGATGTTATACGGTGGATGTTGTAATGCGCGCGGCTAACAAAAGTATCTTGCAGGTAATTGTACGCCCAGGTATGAAACAAGGACCCTCGCATCTGCAGAAAACGGTTACATTTTTGAAGGAAAAATGTTAAGCCTTCTCTTTGAACTCGAAGCAGACTCCCAGGTGTTCGCAAGACAGTGAGGAAAATGGGGAAGAACGAAGGTCGTCAATGTGAGTGTAGTTCTTCAGTCCTTCACCTATTTTGACTCGACTTGCGCAGGCATTGCGCATCGACAGAGCAATCACCCAAGGTACCTGTATAATATACAATGCAATATACCCGAGCCTTCTCAATACTCCTCTCCGACCTCCATTGCTCCTACATAATACCAAGAAAAAAGTTTAATCTTTACTAATAATGGAATATCCGTTGGGTCCCGTGAGCAGTTTGGGCCTGTAGCAGATACTGTAGGTTTTACTCATACCGCATCCTGGCCTGAGTGGCTTTTTTGCTCAAAAAATCAGGCACTCTTCTGCCGTGCCGTCCTATGCGGCGGCGGCCCGCCATTTTGATCAAACCAGGGTTTTTGTTACAAGGCTAACATCTGACCTCACAACCAACACTTCCTCCTCACTTGAGGGAACTGGAAGTGTTAAGACTTGGTCTATAAAATGCAACAGCTGGTCCCCGAGCTGGATGTGGTTTTTGGCTATGGATTGAAGAAGCCAGAGATCGTGAGCTCAAATCACTACTAGTTAACGGACAAATGCCTACTAAAACCGCCACTCCATCCCGTCCCTTACGACAGATTAAAATCTCGGATAGTTTTCAACGGAGTAAAGCTGGTGAGAGTTCTTCGGGCAAGAAGTCTTCATTATCATCAGCAGCGAAGGGGAAAGCGCCAGCTTCTGTTAGGTTTGAAGACGAGAATTTGGAACCTTTAAAGGGTGGTGCGCAGGTTGATGCCATATCTATACCGTCAGATGGTTCTGAAGACGACGCAGAGGGAGAACTTTCTATCTTCATTGATTCCGACGAAGATATAGAATTATTTGAAGAAGCACCGGAAGAACCGGTACAAGACGATAATAACTTTAGCATCCCCGCCAACGACAACTTGGGCCCAAACCTCGATCACCAACTGCACGACGACGAACCTTTGGAAGACGGCCCTCGCAAAATCGCAAGAACCAAGAATAACACTTCGCCTAGTAAACATCTACTCTCCCAACAAGCAGCGATGAGCACCACACAAGCTTCTTTTGAATTTCCATCTACTGGCGACACTGTAGCGGACACTCCATCCACTTATCTCCAAGGTCTAGATATCAGATCTACAAGCGCGCAAGAACGATTCGCAAGGCGAGAGGAATTTAACAATGTTGATCCTGTTGCTTTCCCTGACTTGCGGCACCTTCTCGATCTCAACAAGAATAAGAAGCCTATACCTTTACCCTCGGCATCGACTTCTGGTAGTTCGCCTGTTCCGACTTTTGTGGTTCAATCTACGGATAGTGCTAATCCGCTAGGACCACGCACTGGGGCATTATCAAACGGCGTTCAACCATCCAGTAGACCCCAACCCTTGACGGAACACTCGCTCCCAAATGGTGTCCCATTCCCAGCGACACCTAATCACAAATATGCGGGAATTCCGGGGACACCTAGTAGTCGTACGGCAGATGAAGTCGTAGACGTAACGGACGAAGTATTTGGGATATTGAAAAAGGCTGGAGCGAAGTTACAGCCTTCGTATGTGACGGAAATAACAAGAGTACTGTCAATACCCGTTCGGAAGCAGAGGGGCTATTTAATGGCGTGAGTACTCTTGTCTTCCTCTTATTTGAGAAAAGTTTCTTTGAGAATGGTTTTGGTAACTTACCGTTTGTATTCCTAGTCGTGACCAACTGCGCAGAAACCTTCGAAGTCAAGAGCAAAGCCAGAGCCAGAGTCAGGGCACAAGTTCGCCGCCGCCTTCTCTTCCACCCACACAATTTTCCGTCCCACCCACACCATGTCCAAAGCAGAACGGACCACGGGCACCGTCTTCCCAAGCCTTAGAAATCGAAAGACTTAGAAAAGAAAACGCTCAGCTTAGAAAGGATGTTTTCCATGCAAATCAGCTGGCGAAGTTGAATGAAACCTCTTTGCAAGAATATTATCAAGAGAATGAGGACTTACGTAAAGAGGTTGCGAATATTAAAAGGGATCTTAGAAAGTTGGAAGAGCAGGAGCAGAAGCAGCAGGTCTGTGAGATGGATTGTGAAGGAGTTAAGATATTGAGGAAAGAGAAGGGAGATTTGGAAGTGGAGAATATGGAGTTGAAGAAGTATATAGAGGATGTGCAGAAGGAAGTGGGTATCCTGAATGGTGAGCTTCATAAGATGGTGGACGGCGCATCTTGATTTTCTTATGGGAGATTATGTTGACGTTTTGTGCTGGAGAAGTATACATCCGGCATTTTTATGTGCCGTTCCTGATCGCATTTCTCTGTTCCCTGTTCCATGGGCTTATGGCGACTCATATATGTACATGTAGAACCGTTTTACATGTTTTTCCGTGTACTGTACTAATGGCGTTGATGGTTACTGTTTTTGTGTTTTTCGATTATTGCTTCTAGACGTATACCTAGACGTCTTGAAGTATTCATCAAACATCTAGATTATAGAGCGGGAAACTCGAATCTAACCACAACCCTGAGTGTAAAATGTATTCAGTATATTCTGGTATTGTAAAGCAGCTTCTAAGAAGCAAATAAGTATATAGTTAACATCTATTTGTTTAGAATACAGCACCGTGGCGTTTTGCTCATCGGGATTATATACTATCCTTAAACACCCTGCTAGCTTGGTGCCATATATTTTCGTTCCCTACCAATTAAATCAGGGTAACACTTTGTATCGACCATCACCATCGTCACCAATATCCTCAAAATAAGCCTTTTTATAATTGCCGGTATCCAGCCTCCCTTCCTCGATCTCCTTCAAGAAGGTTTGGCAAAACTCCTTAAGATATGTCTTTTCGAACTCCTGGCCTCGCAAACCGTCTCTCCACTTCTGCCTACATTTCAATGAAAATTCTTTTGCATATTCGATCATTCTGGAGTTCAGCGCATTCTTGCACTTTTCGATTGAAGGTCCAACCTCGTGATGTAAGGCATCGAGAACGCATTTTCGGCTCAACAGCGGGTTGTTTTCCAGAACGCACCGGATTAGATCGGGAGGTCGAGTCTTGGGCCCAATTTCGCGAGCGTTGAAGTACTTGAGGGTCTTACACGCGAATGATCCAATATTTAACTTTGAGGCAGGGTCAGGAGAGCAACAGTATGGTTTGCGGGTTCTTAATTTGAGCCATTCAAGATTTGGAAGCGGTGCCTTGGATAATTCCAGCCACCATGTTCTAGTGACTGCGCAGTTTAGGTAATAGAGAGCCTGAACGTTGTCTGGAGGCCTCAAGAAGAACCCAGGATGAAACACCATAACATTGACTTTCAATTTTCGAAGCTTGGTTAGGTTGCTAACCGATTCCTGAAGTTTTGCAAGCGCTTCAGAGTAGCGCTCAAGTTTGAAGGACACTTCCTTACTCATAGCCCCGCTGGGACAGTATATGCTTAGTGACCGTAGATTAGGAGTGGTGTCTAAATATTGGGCCGTGTTTCTGGTCATGGGGTCTATATCCGCCGTTCGGCGGATCCTGAGCTCCAAAACTGTTATATTTTCGGGCGGGGGGTGGCATATAAGGTCTGGCCGAGCCACAAAATCGTATGGGACGCTTATGGCGAACGAAGTATTCGACAATTTGGATTCCGAATATGCTTTTAGTGCAAGAAGGAGGGGAGCGCGCGCAATCTTTTCTACTTCCTCGGAAAGGAGATACCTCCGTGTCCTGCATGTTGTAAATACCATGTTAGCATACGCCGGCATCTCGATTGCTAGGTAGGTAAGCTTAGTTGAAGGTACAATTCTGTTAGATCTAGACCTAGGTCTAGGCTTATATAACGGGGTTTTAAGCGACCCGATTCGATCAACTCCGTGAACATTTCCGCAAAATCCTTGTCTAATAGCATACCAGCACCGTATAATGTTATCCTCTTTGTATAGTTCCACCCTAGATTGCTATCATTCTGTCTTGTCCTATTGGTAAGCTTCTCGGCTTGCCGCGTTCCCCACTGCAAGGTATGACGAAATTTCTTCTCTGGCTCTCGCCAGTGATAGTATTGCTGCCGCCGATGTTGTGCTTCGCCATCATCGTCGCCGTCATCATCGTCGCCGTTGTTGTACCTGGAAAAGCCAATGCGCCTTGGGTTTGTGCTCCTAAACCCCAAGTCAAACCACAGGTGCTCCCTTGCGATAGGATATATGTATTTGCAGGTCCTGAGAAGGTTATAAGCATCTTTAAAACGGACATATTTAAAAATGTCAAAAAGAAGCTCCGTTGACAACGTTGTGAGGGACGCAGGTGGACTCGAAAGTCGAGGGCTACCCGGTATAGTCAAATTCGACCGATTGTGAGTTGGCTCCATGGTTCTTTAGAGTTAAGGGGTCTGGTACAATTCCTCTCTTATTTCTTGAGTAGAAAGGGTCCCTTTTGTAGCCTGTTACGTAGTAATATTCGTTGTAAACCCTCGAACGTCGTGAATGGGTATGACTAGCACGTGCGCCAATATGGCGTGGTCCTTCCACGCCCTAGCGGGTATATATCCATATTCTGTACAAAACATCGATATTTTGTCGTGGATTATAATGTTGAGGCTTCCCGATTGAACCTCACTTAATTGGTGATGCGTCGGCCCGCCTGGTGAGTCACAGGTAACCTCCTACGCGATATGGCCTCGATATTGTATAGACCGCAAAATTTAAAACGGAAATATCAATTGAACTCCACAACCCCGCCTCGCCAGAGAAATGCCCCTAACTCATGATTAGTA
The DNA here is from genome assembly GCA_036971225.1 of Arthrobotrys sinensis. NCBI lineage: Eukaryota > Fungi > Ascomycota > Orbiliomycetes > Orbiliales > Orbiliaceae > Arthrobotrys > Arthrobotrys sinensis. Next base: position 704,362 of record JAJTTV010000011.1, on the reverse strand, counting down.
TGAATGTTTTGTACATGGAAAAAGATTCAAATACGCCGCTGCGCAAAGGAATGATACAACAAAACAAGCATGCATGTCTAATGCTCTATATCGTCTATCAAACCATCAATCCAATGAAAACTTTTGCTTCCCCCTTCACCGATAAAAAGATAAAAACTGGGTATCCGCATTAACCCATATACAGCATTACCTCCACTGTGCTAACTTCCACCTTCAAAATCTCGCCTTCAATGTCTCATAGACCAAAAAGATAACCGCACTAGCTGGCGCGGCTCTCAACACCGTGATCCCACATCCTCTATACAACCCTCTCACTCCGCCGACCCTATAAATATCTTTACCAGTATCCCAAAACCCCATCTGCCGACTCCCCGCCCCGCCAACCGCTGCAGTCTGCATCCGGCTCTTAATCGTATCCGCTGGGAATAACACACCATTATAGCAAACCCCCGCACAAGCACCCGCTAACATCATCTCTCCTGCCGAATTTTCATCTTTCACCACTCCAGTGTTTGCGAGATGGATGTTTCGAAATGTGAGAGAAACGTATTCGTATGCGCCGAACCATACTGCCGAACCACCTGTTTCACGGAGAAAAGTGCCAGTTTGGCCGTGCCACATGCCGAGGATACCATGGGCTTTTATAACCTCTGATATTAGAGTTATTGGACCTGCGTAGCGGGGTTTTGGAAGTGTAGAAGTAAGGGTGGCGGTTGTGTAAGAGCGGTTTTGGGTGGGCGTGGCGGTGGCACTTGTGGATTTCGGTGATAGACTGGATTCCGAAGCTGATGGTGGATGGACTGCTTGGACTTGCATTTTGCATTTTATGAGTTCGATGGGGGTTAGTATCAAACTACAGAATGCGCCGGCGATGGCGCCGCAGGTTACTAATGCCGGCATTGGAAGTTTTTGGTCGGAATCGTAGGAAGGGTAGAAGGATTTGCGGAGGATGTTTTGTGAGATTGTGTACTACAAATATCAGTTAGTACTGTATACCCTGTAAAAGTTATACGGTAACAATAGGTAAGTTAAACATACGCTAAAAAATAGTCCAGCATTCTCCGCTGCGGCACCCACCAGCGGCGGCGCAATACCACGGTATAAACCAGTTATTCCATCGCTTCTTAAGCCTTGTGTGAAACAGTCGAGGGGTCCTTTGAAGTGGTTTTGGGTTTGCAGGCGGACTTTGACGGTGTCGAAAGGATATTCAATGAATTTTCCTACCATGCCGGCGAACTGTTAAAGTAGATTTATTAGTAAATATTCTCATAAACATGGAAGATATTGTTACGATAACTTACAGAACCGTAGGCAATGTCTTTAACTGCTGTGACCGCATGGCCATCTTTGACGGCAATGGCGGTAGTTTCAATGACTTCGCCCATTGTCGTTGATTAGACGGTTAAAGTGTATTGATAGTTGGGAGTACTAGCTCGAAAGATAGTGTACCGATTTACGGATAGATTAGATCCGCCGATAAACAATTAAAATGTTTCGAAGACTTCGAAGTATTTTTTTCAGCAGAAAAGAGTTCCGAGCTAAGAGCCTGTCAACCCTCCACCAGAACTGATATGCGTATGATATCAGCACGGTTAAGGGTGGTGGCTTTTTTGCCGCTTTCCCCCTTGCTTTCGGGTATGTCCTCCTCAGCTTCCTGATGCGAACATAGTATTCTTTTGTTCGATGGAGATAAAACCTGGTTTGGCGGGGGGGGGAAAAGAGTTTTTTTCTCCTGTTCTTGTTTCGTTCGGCGGAACGGCGACTCGAGAAAAATGGGGGGGTGGATTTGGATAGTGGTTTGTAAAGCGATTAGCTAAGCTACTAGGCAAGCTATGAGCTCTGTAACTTTAGGTTTTCGTATAAAGTCCGAGGTATACGGTGGGCGGTGAAGGATTAAATGTCGACGGAGGTTGAGCATTTTTATAATGGAGCTCCAAAGCTAGGTCGCTTCACATGCTCCGAGCAAAGACAAATTATCCGGTGCAGTCGCATCGCATTGCGAAAGCTTAATATTACCACCGTAGTCGAGTCATCTCAGACGAAATTTTTCCCTGAAACCAAGGGGCGAAAAAAAGAAAGACTGCATGACAGGAAGGAAGCTTAAGAATAATGGAATGCTGTTTATATCCCTCATGTACATGCATCTTGTCGCACAAAGGAAGATCGAATAACATGCTTACAAGTGGATCCCGAAGCGAAGTCGGTCCCATGGAGAAAAGTCCCTCAGAAGGTCTAGAATCGGGAGGTGCATAATCTGATCCTTAAAATGTGTTGAAGTGAGGTTGGAGGATCTTATCCGATTCATCTAATCAGCGATGCCAAGACACAGTGGCTGAATTTATTTGCGAAAGCTGGTGTCGCAAAACCTTCAACTTCACTCTGCATTCCTGCTGTCGACGACCTACATCTACAATGTCAACCGAAATAATAGACCCCACAACCGCCAGTGTCCCCGCCCAGGGCATTCGCAAGAATGGTATTTCCCACCTCTACAAACTCTTAATCTTACTCCATGCTAAACACCTCCAGGCAAACAATGGAAACTCCCCAAAGCCCCATTCAAACCCGGCACCACCTCAGCGTCCACATCGTCGTCCAAACAATCAAAAACCTACCTAGCTCGCCAAGCCGATCGCCTTCAATCCTCAATCATCAAAGCTAAAGAAAAGGAATTAAAAGCCGAAAAGGAAGCCATTCGCCAGCAGAGAATACAGAGTATCAAAGACAAACGGGCCGCGAAGGAAGAGAAGGAACGGTATGAGCAGTTGGCGGCAAAGATGCATGCTAAACGCGTGGAGAGATTGAAGAGGAGGGAGAAGAGAAACAAATTATTGAAGGAGAGGTAGATGGATAAATCAGCGTCTTTCGAGGGTGGATTGAAGGGATTGTATGATAGGACACTGTGGGTGGGCGTTCTGGGGTCGGATCTATATCTTTCGATATACAGAGCAATATACGGGTTTCACAATTACAGCGAGGTCTTTTACTATCCAGCGGCTGCAAATGCATCGATCAAAAAGTTCATATAATACATCAAAGAATAAAAGTTCACGTCATGCCGAAATGAGATGAGTGACAGAGCGACCAGAAATCGATAACGTGCAAAGAAAACATTGATGAAACGACATAATACATCATACCCAAATCCAATGCCTACCATAGCCGGTTGCCCGAAAGATATAAATAGAAGCACGCTTACACCTCAAGAAAAACAGCTCTCTCCCTCCATCCTCTCTTCTCTAGCTTATCCGTCACCTCCTTCTCCAACGGAATAGGTTCATCATCATGCTTCAAATACTCCTTGTTAAATGCCTTGAGCAGCCATGTAGCCAACTTGTCGTATACAATCTTATTCGCATTATCTATACCCAATCATTAGTAAATCTCAAACCACGGAGAGCCAGGGCGAAAGAAAAAGAGTACTTACGGAAATAAATCGAATGATCTGAATCCGGGAACACATGGACATCGTAATTCTCAATGCCCGCAAGATCCAACTTATCCAACAAAGTCAATGAGTTCTGGAAATGCACATTATCGTCCGCTACACCATGCATCACCAAGAATCTCACGGTCTTCCCTAATTGACCAACATTGCTGATCGCACTAGTTTCGTAGCCCTGAGAGTTATGCTGTGGTGTATGCATGTATCTCTCCGTATAGATAGAGTCGTAAAAACTCCAATCAGTAACTGGCGCAACCGCCATTCCGTACTGGAATGTCTTGCCACCATCTTGCTCGAGGGTCTTGAGTGTCATGAAACCACCGTAACTCCATCCCCAGATCGCAAACCGAGTTTCATCAGTGTACTTCTTCTTAGCCCAAATCTTTGCAGTTTCGATTTGGTCATGCGATTCATATTTCCCAAGGTCTCCACGGACGATGACACGGGCCTTCCGTCCAATATACCCGGTACCACGGCCGTCGACTGTCACGACAATATAATTTAACGTGGCAGCGAGGTAAGACTGGAAGTCGACTCGGTATTCCTTACTGACCTGCTGGCTACCCGGACCACCGTAGACTTGGAAGAGGACAGGGTATTTGAGCTTCGGGTTGAAATGTGGTGGGCGACGTTCAACGACATTGAGTTCAAAGCCGTCGATGGTGACAGTGGAGAAATGCCTTGTGGGTAGCTCGTAATGGGATAGAAGTTCCTTGAGGTTGTCATTGGTCTGGATGGTTTCCTCGTATGTGGATTTGGGGTCTGTCTCGATAACCTTTTGCCACGGGATTCCGGGACCGTTGTAGGAGAGTAAGGCGTAGCGAGCCTTGTTGCTGAATGAAGCGGCATAAAAGCCCTCACTGGATGTGTTGGTCAAATGAGTGAATTCGGAGCCGTCGAGCTTGACACTGTAGACGTGTCGCTCGATCGAAGACTTTTCTGTGGCAAGGAAGTAAACCCTCTGGTTCTCTATGCTGACGGCTGATGGAGCGTCAATAACCTCCCATTTACCCTTGGTGAGAAGGATTGGTTCAGTTTGATCAAGTGGAGTAAAGTAAGCCAGATGATCATAGCCCTCGTGCACGACAGTGTCAATGTACCCATCATTAGCTCTACCGAACTCCGGTTCAGCCGGAATGAAGGTGGTATGTTGAGAAACCTCAAACCAACCGCCGTCAATGGCATTAATATCAACCTCACGCACAATCCTGCCCTTACGGGTGCCCACATCGATGAGGACCATCTTGAGGATATCGCTTTCACGATTAGTTTCTCTGACGAGGACATTCCCGTTCCCAGCCCAAGTGACCTCAGTGATTAGCCTTTCGAGGTCGCTAAAATCGTTTTCAATGGCAACTGTAAAGCTTTCATTCTTCTCAATATCATAGAAGAGAATATCGACAGTCGGGTTAGGGGCTCCGGCCTTAGGATACTTGATTCTCCGTTCCTCAGGGTACTTTTCAAGCCCCGCTTTGGGAGGGTCCCCGGAAGGTCGAGAGACGAAGTATTGGACTGGATACTCTGGGACCTGAGTCTCGTTCGTTCGTAGAAATGCGATGTACTTAGAGTCAAGACTCCACCAAGTTGCAGAGTTGCCACCGAAGACTTCCTCCTCGTAAACCCAGTCTGGAACACCATAGAAGTATTCCGTACCACCATCCTTAGTGATCTGAACAACCTCATCACCAGGTAGCTTTCGTAGGTATAGATTGTTGTTCATAACAAATACCACACCGCCGCTAGAAGGTGCCCAAATGGCTAACTGGATCATCGCCTCTGCGTTCTTGGGGTAGAGTGGAACAGTCGTTTTGGCCGCAACATCGAAGATAAAATACGTTGCATAGAACGAATGTCTAAAGTTCGAAGTGTAATCCGCAGCGACCAAGACCTGTTTCAAATCCGGGCTCGGCCACACCTTTGAAGCATACTTTGTGGCGCCACCGAAGCTGCTAGGGAGCGGGAGGGCCTCGCTCTCCATAAGGACCTTCCTGTAAGCCTTATCTTTGACATCCTTGACAACCAGGAAACCATCTTCCCCCCTCTCTTCAAGCATCAATCCATCTTTTTCGTCGTCCGGCGAAGCAATCCACTTGATACTCTGGTGCCTTGCTGAGAACTGGCCAGACATTACCATGTTCAACGAGACCTTCTTCCCAGCCTTTGTAGTTTTCGTTTGTTCGGGATCACCGGGTGATCCTGTGGAATTCCAATCGCGAATGATATACACGGCCATGGCCAGAAGCCAACCCCCGACAAGCACAGCTCCAAGAATCCAGATCATCCTGCGTATCCGCCCTTCCATCGGCTTATCACGTTTCTCAAAGGCGCGTTCTGCATCATTTAGATCGTACGGTGCGAAATCACCGTTATCCAGCTGACGACGGCGGGCCCGGGTAGCGTCGTCGGACGGGTTGATTCGTTCGAGGACTAGGGAGGTTGTGGAATCGGTGTCATCGGAGTCGAGGGATGGACGACCAGAGTCGGTAGAGCTACGGCCTGCGCGAAGAGGCACGCGCGCCTCGTCTTTGTAGGAAGTGCTCATGGCAGCCAGGTGGGAGAGAGCGTTGGTTCAGCAATGGCTGGCCCCTGCTCTCTTTTTTCTCTCTGCTTTCAGTCTCGTGTGCCCGATCGATTACGGAGGTAGATTCGTGGACAGTCTGGTAAGAAAGGTGGTCAAGTCGGCCGTTTGAGCATGATCGAGCTGAAGGACTGAGATGAAGGGCACGTGGGAACAAGCGAGCGACCAAGCAAAGGAAAAAACTAGAAAATCAGCATTCAAATTCGTCAGAGTATCTCAAGCCGGTGGTTGAGGCCGTGCGTGCGGCCTGGGTGTGGAACCTGGGCGGTTATGGGAGGGTTCCTGATGGATGTTGGTTCTTTCGGGACAAAAGGCCATTGTGGGTCTTCCAATCGTCTGTCGTCTCATAATTGGTAACAGGCTGGCTCCGTTTGCAGGCGAGATACATCATCACACAGCAGAGTAGTGGGATTGGCTCGATCTGGATCACATTCCAACCATTCGGATTGCAGTTCAGCCCTTCAAGTTAATACTAGTTCATGGTAGGAGGCTGGAGCTCAGACCTCCCAACAGTTCCAACCGTCCTAAGCAGCAGGTGCTGTGCCGTGTTATCAACAGCAGTGAAAAAAAACACAACAGCACAACGCACGCTCAACATCATGGTGTGATGAATCATTGCATCGGCGAGAATACGTAGACCATTTATTATATTCCATGTTTTATATCCCCATATCAGCTTTCTCGGGCATAGAATCCTCCTAGATATGACGGTAGTATATCCATATTAGTATATCATATGGAGGGATAAATACCCGGATGAGTTCTCATTTTACGCCTACGTCTACTTTGAGTCTGTGAAACCCCAGTGTTCTCACAATGATATCTCCATTCATCCGCTATCCGTCTTCGTCGCCGATGCCCAGATAGCCATGCTATTACGGCCTCGAGCTAGAACAGCCCTTTAGGCCCCTCGGGTTCACAGCCGCCCGTTTGTCTTTCTCTGTTCAGATAGTATTGCATGCCAACACAAACGTGCAGCTTTCCGTGGGGTTGCGATACACAGAGGTTGGTATTCTGTGTAACCATTCCCTTCCGCCACTGCACCACTGGTTCGTCTGATAACCAATGCTTCTTCCAAGAATCGTTCTCTTCATGCACTTCTGTGCTGTTGTGCTCTCATATTTAAAAGGTAATTCGAAGTTCCCCTCAGACATCTTCAAACCATCAAGGGGTCGTTTAAGCGTAGGATTTATGCCAGAAACGAGCGGCCATATATGCATGCCAGACATTTTCAGGTCCAATACCCTGGTGATGAAGATATAAATATCAACTAATCCCTGGAATTATCCCCCCCAATCCCATGGCTGGTCTCGCGATGCGTCGATGATCTCCCTCATCCTAATTTAAATACAATTGTACCGAACACCCCAATCCAAGGTAACTTGGATTCTTTTCAGAGTAGCTCCAGGATGCCCCTGGAATACACTCCTTGCAATTGCCAGTTTATACGTAACCCTCCCCGGGCCAGCTTTTCGATTTCCTAAGTTTCTACGAAACGGAGTTTGACACGATCGATCTGGCGTGAGTGTATCCTATCTGCACTGCCCTGTTCTCGCCTGCCTACACCCCTGTAGAAGATAAATAGAGAAAATCGCACGTTACCTATCTGCACTGGATTTAGTGGGCAAAAAGCCGAGCGAAACTCGGCTACTCGATCGTACTACGGTCCTGTTAGAATTGTGAGACAATACCATGAAGTACCTCAGTGTGAAAGGCTACTCTTGCGGGTCCGCGTATACTACACTTGCTCATACATGTTGTTTCTGCCCAGCTCGTACACCGTTGGCCATGTTGGCAATGTCCGGCCTACCCGTCGGATTTATGAATATTGGTATCCAAATATCACATTCGTTCCCATAAATTCCGAGATTCGTTTGCCGCTCTATCGATAGCTATCTCAAATAGCATTCATTCACGAGACCAAAATATCCAAGCCCGTCTATCGACCTTTCTTCTAGATCTACCTTGCATAAGAATTTTGATTATTAACACCGCCCTACAAGCCCAGTGCGTGCTCGCATAATTCGGTCCGTTCCGTTTTCCTGGTTACGACCGTTATATGTCCACCTCTAACCGGGTCAATATAATTTCTCCTTTCACCTACCCTATCCATCAAGATCACCTCCTCAATCACAACTCTACCACAACTGAATACTCAATCCGTACTGTTCTATCCCCACACGCGTCCTTTAAATAAAACGACTTCTCCCCGGGCCATGGCATCGAAAAACCCCACCTTCAAGTCTTTAAACCATAAACCTAGTATCGCAGGGTTCAAGATGTTTAAATTCAATATTTTACGAAAAGATCGGCTGGAAGAGGATTTTGAAGACTCGTTATTATTTCCAAGATCCCAACGACACAACAGTGGTGACTCGAACTCCGACGGATATGTTGCCATATGGAACGACTCCCCTGTCGTAAACCCCCTAGCGAACCAACTCATTCCACGAGATGCACGTATAACGGACGCGGAAATAAGAATACCGAATTTAAGGGTTCTAGGTCAACCTCCAAAGTCTGCAGTGAGGGGGTCAAATGCGTCGAGTAGCAAATCGCTACATAACGAGCAAGAAAAGGAGAACATACGTATCGAAGAGAGTCCAAAGAAAATTGAAATGTCAATCACAAGGACAATGAAGATTGGGCATAGGAGGTTGTTGGAAGAGATGGCGAATCAGTGTTCGAGGGAAGCGAGTGATCGAAAGGAGTGGGGGTATTGGTTCGAGGCTTATACAAATGTAGGCTTCTCAATGTCAACACTGTATCTTCACAGAAAGCCCAGATCATAAAACTTACAGAAATTTGTATACTTAACTATAGGGACACTTTAATATGTCAAATCCACCTCAAACACCACCGCGAAACCTCGAGTTATCGTGGATTCCAACACCATTCCCAGCAGACGAACCGGAGAGACTAAGTGTAGGTTGTCATTATTTCCGCTCCTTGGGAACAGAATCTAAATGGCCCATTTATTTAGGCATTAAACCGTTACGATATCTCTAAGGCCAACCATATCGAAGGGGACCTAAGAACAGTTCTTCGGGCTGCGGCCACAGCACTCAAGGTAGAATTCGCATCTATCAGTCTTGTCGACTATGAATCCGAAACATTCATATTAAATCACCCTATCAGAATGTAAAGTTTCTCCCTAAGCCAAATTTGCAACGATGTTGTATCATGACATTAACGAGATTTTAGCGGTACGGAATCCAAAATGAAAAGGGCTTGCTCTCTGGGAGCCCACGTCATGTTGGGAAACGATACGATGGTGATCCTTGATACTAGGAAGGTATGTGTGAACTCAGGAAACCTACAGGCCTTTAGAGTCATGATCTAACCGTCTCTAAGGATTGGAGATTCAAAGAAAACCCAACTCTTGGTAGTGGAAAGAATAGAATCAACTTTTACGCAGGAAGTCCATTAATATCACCCGATGGTATATATACCTAGTTTAAACCTCGAGATAGGAGTGCTATTCTAACGTTTCGGCCGTAGGATACAACATCGGAGTACTTGCAATCTCTGACCAAGCTCCTCGTTCGACATTCGGAAAGAACGACCTTCGTAGCCTTAATAACTTCGCGAATGTCGTATCAACCCACTTGGAAAGACTACTCCCAGAGAGCCGACGAACTCTCTCACTAGTAGAACATCAAATGCCCAGCATCGAAACCGAACATCGAGACAGTACGGCCAGCGCCCCAGCAACAATGGAAGAACAGAACCAGAATGGACGTAGAATACGAAGCGCGGAACTGAATCAAAAACACGACGGAACCATGATCCCAAAGCCACACGGACCAAGCCGTAAAGTTATTGCTGCAAGGCTTGAAGCAGAGAAGACATTGACTAAAGCCGCCCGGAATACTCGACAGAACGATTATTATCAAACTGGACTGCTAGTGCTTCCATCTTTACCTATTCCACCTGCTACGATTGACATCCTTCCTCCTCGAACCCCTCCAACCCCTCCACCTTCGGCCGGCATGTTCGCACAGAAGATGGGACAAAAGCGATATAGAGTAAGCCTCACCAATATTCTTCAAGAGGACCGATATATGTACTAATGTATCTCTAGACGGGGGCCCAAACCCCAACACCACCAATTTCTCCTTCCACCCCCCGTTCCCCTAAATCTCCTAAGTCCCCTTCAAGTCCTTCAATCCCCCTAAATCTTCCCCTCTCGACTTTCCAACCCCCACAAAATCTTCCTCAAGCCCGCACCCTACTCTCCGACATCGCCCAAGCAATAGACTTCGACTACCTCTACATCATCCGCCTAGAACCCACCTCTTCAAATCTTACCTACTCCGAACTCCTCTCCCCTTCCAGCTTTCAGGTCGTAGTAGTACGCTCCTACCGCCGCAACCCCGGTCCTCCAGGGAGCGCAAATCAAGCATTGAATACAGAGTTGCATCTAAAAGCTTTAGGTGACAGGTGTGGCCTGACTGCTGTTAACAGTAAAGAATCTGGACGAGGGGACGATGATTCTTATCAAGTTAGTGTTTTGTTACCAGTGCAGAGAGACTATGTGGATGAGAAGGGCAATATGATTTCTGGACCTGTTTGTGGAGACGGTGGGGGGAGGGATAGTAGTGAAGGGAAGGTTGGAAGGGTGTGTAGGGGGCATATATTGGGGGCATATAAGAGGAGGAATACGGGGAATTATAAAGAGGCGATTGAGAAACTTGGGGTTGTGGCAAGTCAGTTGGGGGAATTGATGTTTGAGACGAGAGCGTAGAAGTTCGATAATCGAGGTGAGGAAATGGGAGAAGCTTCTAGATACATTGAAAATTTGACAGGCGGTACTAGGTATATGTAAATGTGTTCAGCGTTTTGGAGTTATATGGATCCATGGATTATTGGCGGTTTTTAGTACACAGATTTTATAGGAACTTCTTGTAATACATTCTCATACAGAACATTATAGCATAGCTCTAAGGTTTTAGCTACTTGAAATATACGAATTTCTTTTAATTTGATAGTCTTGGAAATTTTTTAAAAAAAAAAAACTTGGTAGAATATCAAACCCCTAATGAGAGACGCTATGGACTTGCCTTGACTTCGGTAGTCTCCAATTCTCTTTGGGAATTAAATGATGCTCACTGGGAGGTAAGCATCAATGCACTGACATACAAGTTCTTACTAAGAAAATTTCCTGCAGGAACAATTCACAACTATTTCAGCCACCAATCGCTTCCCTAGGAGGCTTTCACGGCTACTCCCGTTCGCCTTCGCTCTTCGCTTGTCCAGGGTGCGTGATTGTTGTATCTTTTGCAAGGCATACTCTCAGTTGTTTCCTGACTAGCACCCCCCTTCACAGCCTCCTACACAAATGTTAGATAATAATTTTACTACGGTTTTCGAAGAGATTACTCAACGGTATTGCGGCTAAAGGACCAAGTTCGAAATTTACCTTTTCCCTTGAGGCTTATTCGGGCGAAACTCCGAATGATAAAAGCGAGCGAACGATAGGCCCCACGATCCAAGACCCTATGTCGTTCTTGGCTTAGTCTGCGAACCAATGAACAAGTTTCGAAAGAGCGATTTGGGCCAATAGTGGTGGAGAGTGCGAAAGCTGAAGCTTTATGCACCTAACCCACGGATTTCGATATATCGATATTTTGTTGGGTTTTAATTTTCCTGTAGCTAAAGGAAGTCGAGATTGGGATATATCGGTCGGTCTATAGGTCCACGAATATATTATGATCTTACTAAGTGCAGAATTTCCAACAAAAGTCTTAACAGGATTTTTGTCGTACCCCTCATACCTCGCCGTTGGCGAAATATCGATTAATTGGCTCGGTATCAATACTCACAATAGGTTGTTCGCATTCACAGGCCCTCAGGTCAGCATAGGTTTGGAAGATGTTGTTGTAGATAGAACTATTCGAATATTCGCCCTCTTGGGCTTATGTGAATTCAGCTCTCAGGTACATACAATCACAGGCTATACCTCTCCTTCGACGAGGGGGCAAGATTCTTCATGCTCGAATTACCACGGAGTATAAAGCCTCAGGTATGATCCACGCTGTGAGATATCTCCAGACAACCAAAGACCATCAAGTTACACACCAATTCTCTATAATTAAAGGTTCCATCTTTTTTATTGACTTATATCTAAGAAGAAATTTGCTCTATGTCAAAGAAGATGAAAGTATCTTCAGTCTTGCTCCTCCTCACCCTCGCGGCATCCGCCCTAGCTGTTCCGGGCCGCGCTCCTACAGTCGAACCAACGGTGGCGGTTGCGGCGGCAGTGACGGCTGTGCCGGAACCTGCGAAAACAGCAGCAGGACCTAAAGTTACGGTTGATGCAAAGGAGGCGGCAGAAATAGCTACGGCAGAAAAGGCCCTTAAGGAACTACAAGCCCTTGAAAGGCTTCCTTTTGATACAATCTCCTATGATAAGCTACCCAATAAAGATTATAAACATAGCGATGCATGGCGAGCTGTTGAGGCCGCTCGAATCCAACCAAGAGGAAAAGTTGAAAAGGTTGAAAAGGCTCCGAAGAAGCTCCTCAAGAGGACGCCGGGTGGTGTAAGTTGGATGTCTGGGTTATGTTACTGAAATTATATACTAAAAATTGTTACTATGTAGATTTATATCACCACGGATGTCTTCTGGGGTGGACAAAAGGGATATAAGGTGCAGCCCTTTAACACTTGTATCGTCCTAGATGCGCCATGGCTGTATACAATCTCCTCTTTCGGTCCAGATCAGGGAACGAGATGCATCTTTTATCAGTAAGTAATAACCAATCTTCCCATCCAATTTGCAACAAGTATACCTCTGTAAATACTAAGTGTTTTTAGACGACGAGACTGTAATGGTTCCAGTGGTCAAGCGACAATCTGGTACCCGGGAAATCCCTACCTCCCGAACCATTACTACGCCAATTGGAATGATAGAATCGGAAGTTGGAGATGTTGGGAAGATTGGAGTACTGGACCGGCACCAACCGGGATGACCGGAACACCGACGGTGCCTCAACCACCAAGAACCCCATTACAAACCCCCCAGCCTCCTCGTACCCCTTAATCCCCCGCTTTTCCGAGTTTGCGATGTTCCCCGACGCTAGTACCCTGTGTTAAGCATGCTATTGGTGGGCGTTTGGCTTGGGAAGGGTTCTGATAACAGATATAACGGATACATCGATCGATGTTAGGTTGTGTTCTAGGGTTAAAGAGTTTCGAATGTATATCCTTACAAAAGCCAGATGATATATTCCATCTTACAAGAAATAGAACTACGCGTGAACAATTGCATCTGTGCATTAGTCATTTCGTGGCGAATATTTCGCGGGGAAGTTCATGCTTGGTACTGCGCGCAATTGTGTCTCACCGCCTAACTAACCGTCCTTTTCCCAACGGACCTATATGGTATATAACCTTGGCGTCAGCTATGGGGCCGACATTTCTAAAGCTTGTATACGCCAAAGTACCTGCATATATCATCTCATATACCACATAAAATACGAGTCATCTTCTTTTCTTGCTGATGAAGAAGAAAACAAATTGATTATATAAGGGTTATTAAACTTCGTTGAGTCATATCGTCTAGATCCTGGCATACCAATGGCAATTGAATTAACCAAGGCGCACGTGCTTGGTAGTATGTAGTGCAACCCACAGCTCCGACAAAACTCGGACGTGCGAAATATGGGCACGTTAACTCATGTGCACTATATGTATATGGGGTTTGGAACGTATACTCGAGAATATTCGAAATCGAAAACGTCAAGTTCTATCAAAAATGGCCGCCCTTGAAAATATTCCCTTAGAGATTAAAATCGAAATTATCAAATATCTGGACACTATCTATGATCTGGAGGCTCTGGGCGCCACATGCACCACCTTTCAGCACATTATCAACGATCCACGGAATATTCAAGGCGTTAATTTCGGCAGGCTTTTGCGCGGAGAGTTTGGGAGGCTAATACGCCTTCTGTTGATTACTCGGGCATACGGACGAGATGGACAATTACCACCAAAAAGGGAACCGCCGAGAGACGAAGCCCTAGATTTGGAGGATGAAGACCCGGATTCAAAAACAAATCCATCAGATGGTGAAGACTCAGACTCGGAAACGCAATTGCGAGAAGATGAAGACTCAGACTCGGAAACGCAATTGCCAGAGGACGAACTCTTTGAAATGCCGGAAACAGACGGGGCGGACTTTTTGCAGAAGCTTCAAGTATGCCGGGGAACCATTCGCTGGTTTATGGACCGATATTTCGCAGCTATGGCCGATAGATACGGCGAATCTCTTCCCGGAACTACTTCAAAGACCTTCATTCCATCCAGAACTGAAACTGTCAGACTAGATAAAGCGTTTCTTCTCCTTTGGTTTTGTGCCGAACTGTACTACATTTCTAGCAACAAGGACTACAAAACGAGGAGATTCATTTCGAGATTGGGGAACTATGAACCCGATGAGTTTCTTATACGATGTATAGCAGAAAATTTTGGTGTCATGTACAGCGCAGGAATGTTTTTGCTTGGGTTAGTCACACCTGCAGTGCTACAGTACGCCAGGACACTTAGTCAACAGGAGATCGCGGAACGGGGAGACTTAGTTGAATGTATTGATAACTGTGCGTGGAACGATATAATTATAACCCCCATCCCCCACAGAAGAAAAAAGTTTGCATTATTGAACGTTAAGTCTGACTTTTTCTAACTTTTTCTCTCCTTGGTCGAAAACCAAATAGATCATAGAACAGGAATTCCCTATCTGATCTTGTCAAGGCTTGGGCTGGATGGATATCAAGAACTTTTGGCAGCAGATGGAGACGTATCGGCACCGAATTCAATCTTTAGAGGATACTATGACAATATCGTCGAATTGGAGACCGGTTCGGAAGACCATTGTACTCCCATGTTTGTCACATTCCTGGACGACATTTTAGGGACCGAAGAGGGCAGATATCATCTTAAAAATCACATTACTTCGAGGCCTCTTCTAGGGGAACCGGGGATGGGTTGGAAAAACCAATTTCCAATCCGTAACCAAACCAAAGTGTTGGATGTTGATGCCATGTTCTGTGACGATCGCAGACTGGAGGGATTAGGCTACTCTAGGTTAGGGCATAATCTGGAGGATTGGTTTGGACACGGGTGGACTGGCTCACTGGCGGAGAAACTGCATATGGAAGCTTGTGAATGTGAGGATGGTTGGGGGTGTCCCAAGAAGTATGAGATATGGAAAAAGGAAACCGGATATGCCGGTGATCGTAAGGACGCACCGGGGTGGGGAGTTCACTTCAAAAGGCGAGAGGGAAAGAAAGCCAAAAAACGGTTTAGTCGGCCTGAGTAAGCACTGTGATATAAAAGTTCATGATATCATTAATTTAGAATTAAGGAGTTTCGGAGGCCTTAACTCCTAAACTACTCACACTTCCTTATCTTTCGTGCTAAATTTGCAAAGTTAGAGTTATTTAATCATGCCCTAGCGTGTAGTACTCGATGTATCGAAGATATATACATGCAGGAAAGTTTTCTAGACGAGAACAGGTAGTTATCTAATTGCTTGGACCGAAGGCTAGGATTTCTAGATATATTGCATATATCGCACCCAGACCGACTCATACTTATATATCTAAGGCAGGTATAATTAAATATATAGCGTAAAGATTTAATTGTAAAATGGAGTAGCCTAGGTCCGATTCGATTAGAATCGGACCGTGCATCAAAGGACTATTTTTTAAAACAATTTTCTTGCCCAGTACCAGATGGACTGGTCAGGACCCATCCCATGTACCCGCTACGTAGGCGCCTACGCCTACCACTTTGATGACTCCCAAAGCCTGGAGAATGTGAAAGTGGAGTTATAAAATTCTTCGCTATAGACTAACCAATAGCAGACCGTACACGCTTGTGCATGATTATTTGCGAGCATTGAGAATGCGAATTAATGCGGATATACGTCACATGCCACAAATTATCATTAATAACGAGCATTGAGCTGAACCACGACCCTGAACATCCTTTACAATTACAGGATTCCCCTTTCACATGCACGGACTTCCACAGGAAAAGCTTCTTCATTAAAATCACCAAAGACACTCGCTATAATATCCCGCATCCCAACCAGGCCCGTCGACGTCGACGAAGTTAACGTCATCTCCCGCTGGGACAAAAATCCAACAATAACAACGCACTTCCCACCTCATGCCACTTATGCATCCCCAACAATAGCGGACCCACATCCACGACTATAAATTTCCGGCCATGAAATCCCCAACCCCCCTTTCCTAAATTGCAAATCACTCCATTGATCCTCTCCATTCAGCCAAGAAACGATGATAGGAACTAGTTTCTTGGAGCTCATCGCAATCCGCACTTCCGTCACCCTCCTCCGCAGCATCACCCCCCTCAGCATCCTTTATACCATCTCCCTCCCCTTTCTTCCGCCTGGCTTCCTAACTCCCACTATCAAAGTTATAAGCCTTTATCCTATTGCCGAGACTGTGTTCTACTTCTTAATCTACCTACCCCGGAAATACACCCTCCAAGCAGCAGCAGAACACCCACCACTCCCGCCGTCTTCAGAACGGAGATCACTGTTTCTAAGAATCATAGCAACAATCCCAGATCATAAATCATATTTGCAGCGATGGTTTCTCGGCGCGGAAGTAGAGGATATAAAACGTGATAATTTGAAGGAATTCTTGCGGTGGAGTCTGTTCAATGCGTCCGGGAGTTGGAGTGAAGAACCAGATGGTGATGAACAGGAAGCTGAGATTGAGGAGTACGTAGGGATGGTGGAGCGGAAGATGGGGCATAAATTTGAGGAAGGAAGGGGGAAAGCTGAGTGTTATAGACTTACTATCGATCAAGTCCGTATGAAGCATCGGCCATTGGCGTGGTATATTGTATGTCTTTCTTAAAATTCGCAGAGGTTTTATAGACTACAGTTATACTAATTTAATGGGCAGATACTAACCGCAATAGACTCTTTAACCTCCATCCGCCTCTCGCTCTGGGGTTATACATACTATCGTCGACCGTTCTCCTCATTCCTCACCACATTCCCCTTCCGCTTCTCCACACTCCTCACAACCAACAAAACCCCCTCGTCGACGTTACCATACTGGTACCGCCCACATACCTCCACCACCACCCTACCAATCCTCTACATCCATGGCATAGGGATAGGCATCCACCCCTATGTCCCAACCCTCCAAGCCCTCGCTGAAGCTCTCCCCACAACAGGGATCATAGTCCTAGAAATCGACCCAATATCCGGCCGCATCTGCCCACCAATGCAAAAGAAAGCAGAGATGCTAGCTTCGATCAGTAACATCCTCTCACGCCACGACTACAAGAGATTCGTTCTCGCATCAAACTCCTACGGCACCGTGATATCAACGCACATCCTCCATGACGCCCAGCTATCAAATAAAGTAGATTCGTTGATACTAATCGACCCTGTAACACTACTGCTGCATCTTCCGGACGTGGCATATAATTTCTTGAGGAGGAGGCCGAGGAGGGCGAATGAGCATATGTTGCATTACTTTGCGAGTACGGATCAGATGGTTGCACATACGCTATGCAGACGCTTCTTTTGGGCAGAGAATATTCTTTGGAAGGACGATTTGAAAGGGAGGAATGTGGTTGTTTGGCTTGGGGAGAGGGATTTGATTGTGGATACAGCGGGGGTCAGGGGATATTTGACTGGTAGCGGGCAGTTTAACGACGAAGGTACAGATGGAAGGGTAGTGGAGTTTGTAAACGGAGAGTGGGAAACTAAGGATGAGCAGGGAGGGAGATTGAAAGTTGTATGGGGTGATGGGTTGGATCATGCTCAGGTTTTTGATGAGAAGAGGTGGTATACTCGGTTAGTGGGGGATATCGCGGAGGCTGCTGTCGCTGGCGGGAGTGGTCATGCATAAACACGGAGTGTAGATATCACCAACAGCGGGACGTCGACGTTTGGAGCAAATGGAGATACATCGATTGGTATAAAGGATAAAGGGGTGAATAAAGCGGTTAACATAGAGTAAACAGTAAAAAGAAGAATCGGGGGGTAGCAATAAAAATAACGGTAGCTATAAAGCTAGTTTGCTTCAGAGCTGTAAAGTAAAATTACGTACACGAATTGAACTCGCACCATTCGTAGAACAGATGCAAGAGTGGGAAACTGCTGAGCAAGAAAGGAAAATAATCCGTCGCGATAAAGGACGTTGCCCACCGACAAAAGAAAATATTCCTCTCTCTAAGAAAAAAGCATAGAGAAAGAACAGGGACGCCATATACACCTTAAAGGCTTTACAAGGGAAGAAGAAAAAACGCGCATTTCAGAAATAATTCTTTTCAGGTTAGTACTTTCAATTCATGTCTTCATCACTTCCGATTAATTCATCGAATCAACCGATCAACCGCATGGGAGAACCATTTAGAAGTCCCAGAAGTCGCTGGTAGGCTTGCTCTGAGTACGGAATCCACCCGCTGCGTTCTCTTTCTTGATCGGCTTATCAGCCTCCTCCTCTTCATCGAAACCCCAGCCACGACTAGTACCCTTTCGACCGCCCATACCATCATTAGCAGTCTTGTAGACGCGTTTATGAACATTGGCATCTTCGTCCTCATGGCCGAAGGCCCAGGCGCGTTCGGTGCCCGCTCGTCCACCCATTCCGTTGCCAGCAGTCTTGATTCCGGTGCCATTAGCCTTCTTCGGAGTCTCGTCCTCAAAGCCCCATTGGCGGACAGAGCCCTTCTTGCCACCCATGCCGTCGCCGTTGATGTTGATTCCGCTGAAGTTTGGAGCAGGTTTAGGCTCCCCAAGTGGTGAGGAGTTACTCCAGTTGGCTTCCATACCCTTGACGACGGTCTGGCGAGCAAGCGAGACCTCGGCCTTCTTTTCATTTCCGTTCTTTGGAGACTCGTCGGTCAAGGTGAAGTTGGTCTCATTGCTCTTACGAACATAGGCTTCGCGAACAGGTCCATTGGCCTTCTTGGGGGTCTCGTCTACGAGTTCGAATTGAGCGTCGAGGCCCTTTCGAGGGAGAGGCTTTTGTTGCTGTGGCCGAACTGGAGAAGTATCCTCCTCATTATCGCTCCAATTGTAAGTACGAGCCTGCTGAGTGGAGACCTTGGTTGGACGTTTTTCGGGAGTAGCGAAATCGGCGAAATCCCAAGAGGATCCAGCTTTGCTATAGACACTAGTACGTTTGCCAGCATTGGGCCTTGGGGTTTCAGCGTCCTTTTCTGGGTTGTGCTCTAGCTCGAAGTGCTTGAATTTGCCCGCATGGACATTGACTTTACGGTCAGGTGTGGAATGCCCTTCGTCGATTTCCTGGCCGACGAAGAAGGTACGACGAGGACCATTGCTAGCGCCGCCCTTTGGAGTCGGAACAACAATTGGGGTGTCTCCATCTTCGCCAATGATATCATGGAGCTGACGACCTGGAGGTTTGATGCTACCACGCGGAGGAACCACGCTCGGCTTGAACACATCTTCGTCGGGATCCCTTCGGGCGAAAAGTTGGATGCTTTCACGGTTCGACTGGTTGCTACCCTTGGACGAAGGACGTGTTGAAGCACCGGACTCGCTTGCATCGGCGGCAGTTTCGGCGACAGAGTTGACAGACGACTTGATGAGTTTGATTTGATCCTCACCGGAGCGGATTGGCCAGTTCTTGCCGGACTTTCCGATGATGCCGAGCTGCTTGAGAAGGCAGGCCTGATCCCAATATTGGCGGATCTGCTTGATCACGCCGTCTTCGAATTGGACGATGTGGACCTACAAACAGCCGAAAACCAGTCGGATCAGCGAAAACAATTCAGACACGCGGCGAACCATGCATGCAGCATGCATGCCTCGTCAAAAAGTCCAAACCCGGAAAAGAATAAAACTGCTTACCATGGGAAGAGTGACGGTTTGGTCGGTCACAAAGTTGTCGTCCAGGTTAGGCAGCAGCATTCCACTGCCATTGGTGAATTCGATCACATTTGAAACCTCAAAGACGACGGAATTTCCGGTCTCGAAGGAAGCTAGAATCTTCTGCTCCTTCTTAGTGTACCACGTAGCCTCTTTCTTGAGGTGGTTGATGATCGCATCGCCGGACTGGAAAGAGTTCCCGGTGCTGCCGACATAATGGAGACCTGCCTGGCTATGTAGGGCATCCCGCTTGGGCGAGTTGATGAATTCGGAATACAACCTTGTTAAAGGACCTTGAGGCGCCATCATTTTTGCTGGTGATAATCACGATAACCACGAAATATCCGTGCGAGATGACTTCCGGAAACCGAGTAGCGTGGAATTCGAGGAGGGAATGTTTTGGAGGTGAGGAAGATGAGAGACAGGTGGTGGAGCAGGAGGCGGAAAGAGAGAAATATCTGGATACCAAGTTGTATCTAGCTAGTAGCTAAGCGTCTGGTGTTTATAGCCCAAATTAGTCGCTGGGGCGCTGGTTGCTATGTGTTGGTTGCAGCTGCTACCGTCGAAATGTCTCCGCTGAAGGAAAGTATAGCTAACAAGGTTTGGATTCAGGGGAGCTGCCCTTGAGGCTGTTCACGCTTTGTGCTCCGTGCACAGGTATTCAGGCCCTGAGATTGGAAAGGAAAGAAAAAGAGCAGGTTTGGTGGTGTTGGAAGTTGCCAGTCTGGCACAGTGAATATCTAGCAGGTCTAGCAAGGATGGGGGATAGAACGGGCGACAGCTCCAGTTAAGTAGTATTAGCTACAGCGTAGTCGCAGTCAAGAATCGAACGAACTCGTAAACAAAGAAAGGTTAGAAAAACAGGTCGGCAGAATAGGAGGTCAGGCCCAGCAGCGAGGGTATGGATGTCGAAAGGGAGGGATACTGCTCGTCAAGGTACTCTCTACCTCGACCACGAGCGACAACCAGGATTTATATATGGGGGAACCGCATGGACATAACATAGGGCTTACGGGGTCGTCATGCAAGGACCGCGCACAGGGTGGGTACCGTGAACAAGCGGAGACGGATGGCTTGTATCAGGTACCTGTTATCAAGGTCTCCCCTCCCTTAGCGTCGATATCCAGGCCGGGGACAGGCATTGATATCGCGATGGAATGCATGTCCGTACATCCACATGTAACTGGCAACCGAGTCGCGCAGATACGGACGCCTACATCGATGTAGAACGCGACTGACATCAAAACAATCCGGGAAAACAATCAGTTGTATCGATACCTCCAAATGCATAGATACCGTTGGAGCCTCGCTCTTGCTGTTACAGATTGAATGGGCAAGTGCAGGGGTGCGGGAGAAACGGACATCGCTCTAAACCAGAAGCAGAAACCCGGACAGGCCTGCAGATTCTGATACAGGGACAAACCAGGCGCATTGAGAGTTGTGGAATGCTGCAAAGGGGCTTCACGAACACTGGTCCTGCAATAAAACGGACAGCGCTGAAGGTTGGGATGAAGTTGGCTTCCGTTCCTTTGAGCGGATGCGGCAGATGGCGTTCAGCCGCCAATTCTTAGGCTAGCCGTCCACATGATTGTGCCATCGTGAGTTCGAGACATCGGCTCTCGCGTGCGTCGTCTCGTGCATCAAGATCGTGATTCGAACCGATTACATTGTCAGCTATCCGCAATATTCCCCTCCAGTAGCGAGTCTTATCGGTTTGCCCAAGGAGTTTTCCGATTGCCCCTGAGTGGGGATACTCCGCACCTATAGGTGACAATGATAATCACATTTGTTTGCGTCTTCGAGACATTGGAATTTTGGTGCTACCTATAATTATAACATTAAGTCAGAGTACCGCTACTACTTTTTGGACCCTGACGAATATGAACCTGTCTATGGGAAAACGGTTTGGCATTCAGAAACCTTTTGTGAGGCGTGACCCTCAACTCCTAGTTCCTGGACTCTAACTATTCACCCTTTCCTAGCATGCCAAAAACAATGCACAAATACCGTGGCCTATGTTTACAGGTTCGCCTCGTGCCTTTTAACGACCGGCGTTACGTGGTATATCAGAAATTTTAACCTACAGCTTATAGGCCGGCGCAGGCACCCTCGGTAAGTCTGAATCACTCGCGACATCCCCATCCTCAATCCCATCAATAGTCGCCATCCTTCCTTCCTCCAGGTACCTCATACTCAAAGGTTGTTGTGCCAGAGCAGCTGAGTACGAGGGCGGGGGCTCTCTCAACCTTCGTCTCCGCGAAGCCCGTCTACGATGCCTAGTAACGCCCGTAATTTCCACGTCTGCACTGCGTCTCCGACGGCGACGATGATGACGAATGAAGCGCCAGATACAGACTGCAATGAAGCCAGTTACTACGAAGGCACCTGTAAAAAACAAAATAGTAACGTAGTTAGCATGGTAAAGTAGCAGCGAAGAAAAGTGGGAATAAAAATGACGAGCATACAAACAGCGATAACTATGCATTTTGTAACTTTCGGCTTGGTGTTAAGAATGTCCCCGCTGTCGCCATAGATAGGATCTGCTTCGAGATTGTCAGCGGTATGGATATAGCTACCAGCTGGAATTGCGGCTTTGGCCGCACCTGCCATCATTAGGGTTGTGCTGGTCATGGCCACTGTTGATAGTGTACTAAATGTTGACAGGCTCATCGCGCCTATATTTATTTCTTGGGCCCGAAGATATCGAATTTAAACGTAAGGGAGAGCTACAGCGTGTAGATTCTTGTCTGGTCCAATGGGAGAGCCAGAGAACATCTTCATTTGCGAACTTGTAGAGAAATGCACTATCTGCCTCCCAACGTGTCGACGACTGCTCTCGAGCTTTGTGAATATCGCAGTTTTGATGCTCGATTTGGCGTATATTGCGATAGAGAACGAGCCAATGAATGTCATCATGCTATATAAGCCAATGGCTATCCGCCAACCTATTCGTCGAGTTTATTGGAACTTTATTGAGTAGTTATAACGTATTCTGCTCAACGAGCCTACCGCATCGGGCAACCTCTCGACAGCAGCCATTGCGTGTTGTATGGATGCGTCGACTGGAAAAGTATAGCAACATGATATCAACTGAATTGAAATAGTATTGCTGGCGGTGGGGCTCCGGCTCCGAATAGGGTTCGTATTACTGGAGGTTCTAGTGGACGGACGGGACAATGCCGGATGAAGTTTCCCGTCAGCTGCAGCTTCCTTGCAGATAGTTTCGAGCTCCCTTGCAATGCAGAACGAAGAGGGGAAGCCAATCTGGTTAAGTATGCTGGAACCGCTGGAAATTGCAATGCAATGGCAAATTCAAAGCAATCGAATCCTGTGAAAGACGGCGGACTTTTAGTTACTAATCGGAATCCTGTGAGTCACTTGTGTAGGTATCAAAGTACTCCTAGGCTGGGTACGAGACCACTCCGAGGTAGTTCCTGCTAGCCTTATATGACATAGAAATGCCCAACTTATGAGAGCACAGAGATGGTGGTATGTTGGACAATTTGTCAGCAACGCAGCTGCATATCGATAGATTGTCGAGGTGGGGTAAACAGCTTCGATCACCATCCCTGCTCAAGCCCGAGCACATGTACAGAACAATGCTAGATTGCAGCCAGATTCTATGCACGAAGCCTAGTAACAAGCTTAGGCAGGACGCCGGAAGGAATAGATTTCCCAAAAGCCATCTACGTAAACGTCCGCCTTCCACGTTCGCTCGCTCGTCCCGTCGCAATTCTCTAACCGAGTCCTGCACACTTGGCTTTTAGTTTACGAGATACATCTACGGGTAAAAACCTTGGCTTTTGAGGTTTAAAAGTTAAAAGGTCAGAGGAAAGCTTAGTCGAGGGGGCAGTAGACAGCACCGTATATCTGACTAAGACCTGAGGTAAACATTTTACCCGGCCCAATCCCAGATGATAGAGATCGTGCAGCTGCTGGATGGGTATCTACCGTAGCCTGTTTTGTAACGAGGTCCCACTTTTTATAATTGATGCCTGACTACGGTTTAGTGCCCTAGACAGAGATACTGTTAGAGCTAGCTAGTGGAAGAATCTTTGTCCATACGTATGCCGCTTATCTGCAGACAAGTATATAAAGAGATGGTATGATCCAACAGAGCAGACGAATGAATGAGGCAGTGAAGCTCTTCGGAAGGGGCAAAATCCTCTTTCCTTCTTTCCTCCATACTATTTCCTGAATCCGGTGACGAGTTCACTTAGTCCCAGGCCCAATTACGCCCAGATCGGTATTCGGTTCGAACCGTTCCTGTTGGCGGAGGCTTCTCGGAGTTTACGCCTCTTAGCTCCTTCAGACAGCTTACATGTGCAGCAGACTGACTATACCTCTTTCTGGCTGGATACGAAAAGCATAACCGTTTCTTTGAACCTACAGGGGCCCTTCGACTCGACTTATTAATATCATCTGATTTCCATCTTTTTCCGTTCCCTTTATTAATCCGTATAACTCATTTTTCAAGTTTTCTTCACGACCGCACATACATACAATCTCCGTGGAACAGCTAGCACTCCGAGTACTCACCGTAAAACACAGCTCTCGTCAGCACACCCCGCAATCCTTCCAACAATAGCTAGGCGCCCACGTAAAAACTAGAGATCAGTCCGGCGAGATGACCGCGAATCCGCCAATCTCAGGGTCTGGATCGGGGACTCACCAGTCCTCCGATAACTTCCGAGTCATCCGGAAGAGGAACAGGATACCCGTCTCTTGCGGGCCCTGTAGGCATAGAAAGTACGTCCCTTCGAGGTATCCTTATCGTATGTGTTGCGGGCACGGCGGAGCTGACAAGGTGCATGTCTGTGACAGACTCAAGTGCAATCGCCAGAGTCCGTGTGAGAACTGTGTAAAGAGGGACGATGTGGCTTCTTGTAAGAGATACTAGAATACATTAAAGGGATCCAAATACTCACCGCAAGTAGGCAACTATGCATCCGTCGCAGCCCGAAACAGACGCGCCAACACCTCTGGCGACAAAGCCTCACCGGACGACATGCAGGCCCGGATCGACCGGCTAGAAGGCCTCGTCCTGTCGTTGATGGGCAGCGGTGCCCCGGACGTCAACCGTCGGGGGTCCAAGGACTCAGCTAAGGATGACGCGGACATCGATGATGATACCGGGTCGCAAATGCACACGGAGGAAACAGCAAGCGAAGAAGGTACGAATATTGAAGATCAACATGATTTTAATGTCAAATCGGAAGTGGATGACGATGTTGAGGACGTGCGAAGGTACGCGGATCGAAGGCCATTCTAGTTCTACTACTCAGAAATCGAGCGGAAAATGACTGAGGTGGTGTGCACAATAGCCAGCTAGGGTTCATGAAGGTGGAGCACGGGAAGTCGATGTACCGGGGGTCGTCCCATTGGGCCCTAGTTCTTAGTGAGGTAAGTCTTTCTCTCTAATCAAATACAGAATACTTTTGAGGAACGGATATCTAATACGAGATGATATAGATTGCGGAGGTCAGAAACTACTTCACGGTGGCCGCAAACAGAGAGAAATTTGAATGCATTTCAAAAGAGCAGGAGAGGGAAAAACTACAGACCGTGAATACATGTTTTCCCTTTTCCGCCTCCAGTTTGTTATCAAGAAATGAAATTCTGCGGTACCTACCTAGCCAATCCGTGGCCGATAAGTTGGTGGAACACTGGTTCGATGCATTCGACCGCTCATATCACATCCTCCATGGCCCGACATTCCGTAAAGAAGTAAGCATTAAGTAGCAAATCTTTTTTTACTTGGGATAATGTTCTAATGAAACTGTTTGAAACTAGTATGCGGCGTTCTGGCAGGACCCGCACTCTCCCAAGGTCGACCTCAGCTGGATCGGTCTTCTCATGGCAATCCTAGCTACCACCATAGCCGACCTGATGAACCTGGGGCGGATGGCCAATGACCCAGAGTTGGTGGGCATGGAATCGGATCAATACAAGCTGCCTATTGAGCACTGTATCGTCTTAGGTTTGAACGCCGCCAAACCGGCGCTCTACACAATTCAAGCAATGATCATATATCTGGGGTGGGCGCGCAACAAATCGAATCAGGAACAAATGTGGCTATATCTTGGATTGATATTGCGTGTGGCGCAATCTATGGTATGCTCTTTATATGGCTAGCCATGGATCGGATTGTATTCTAATGAGTTTATTAGGGACTTCACCGCGACTCGAAGAAATTCGAAGTTGATATCGCTCCATATCATGTTGAGATGCGGAGACGGCTGTGGAACGTCCTTAGTTGCATGGATCTCCTTGAGTCTATCCGTATTGGTCTTCCTTCCATTGTTAGGG
The DNA here is from genome assembly GCA_036971225.1 of Arthrobotrys sinensis. Taxonomy (NCBI): domain Eukaryota; kingdom Fungi; phylum Ascomycota; class Orbiliomycetes; order Orbiliales; family Orbiliaceae; genus Arthrobotrys; species Arthrobotrys sinensis. Next base: position 678,139 of record JAJTTV010000011.1, on the reverse strand, counting down.
CCGGGGAGTCGGATGCCATGCTTCCATCCAATATTCACGACTACGAATTCGACGAAGACTCGAAAGCTCTTCCGCCTTCCCGACCTACTAGCGAGCACACTCCCATGTCCTATATGATCGCCAAGAGCAAGCTCGCCAATGTCTTTGGTCGAGCAGTCCAAATGATCAATCAAATCAAACCAGCGCCACATTATGACGACATCTTAAGGCTTGATGCGGAGGCTAGGAAAGTATACTCTTCCATGCCCGACTTCTTGAAGTTTAGGCCATTGGAAGAGTCGAGAGTTGATCATCCAGCATTGATCATGCAGCGATACGGGTTGAATATCTTACATCAAAAGTCGCTGCTTATTATGCATCGGCCTTATTTTACGCTAAGACTGAAGAATAATGCCCGGTATGCGCCATCAAGACGGGCATGTCTTGAGAGTGCGATGACGCTGTTGAATCATCAGTATACGTCGTGGGATACTCAGGTAAGATCTGCTTCACGTCGAAAACTCAGGTAAGACATTCATTGACAAAGCCGCTGTGCAGTATAACCAAAAAGATAAAACCCTATACCATATCGATCCTATCTCGCCTAGCGACTACCTTCCGGCCGCTATCATCATTATGATTGAGGTCTGGCAGGCTTCCACCGACTTGAACTCGTCTAATGGCGGCATCTTTACTATGGGCCGAGGGGATCACGAACACATGCTCAAGGTACTAGAGCGTGCATGCCATATCTACAGCACTTTCCCAGACAATCTAGAAATCACAAAGGCACATGCCCTTCTCTCCCATTTGATCGAAAAAGTCAAGGCGAAGTTTTACGCAAGGAACAACAGGCCATCCGAAACCTCTTCCACACAGTCTCCACCAGACAACTACTCCCCATTCTCCGGGCAGCCAATGTCTACAACTCCTGAACCATCGTCAGCGAAGGATTCGGAGCATTCCGCTGCCCTGACCTTGGGTATGCTGAGCTCTGGAGGGCTAACGCCGCTAACGTCGGCGGCAAGCGTATTCTCCTCTGGGTTTGCAACAGCATCGGCAGCAGTGCCTCTGCAAGATACAGGGAAGACGGGCTTGACGCCTATATATCAGCCTGCATCGCCTCCGGGAACGAATTCAATGCCGATTTCATTCTTTGGACAAGGGATGGGGATTATGGGAATCGATGGGCCGAGTAGTTTGGGATGGGTAAGGACTCCATTACTACACACTAATACAATTCGAGACGTACTAACATAATAATAGGATGAATGGGATAACTTCATTCAAGGACTAAATTCAGAAACGATGAATTGGAACGTCCCGATGTCGCCCCCGGCCTCACAAGGAGAGTCCAACTCCGAGGCCTCGCCGCAGTGGGCTTCTATGATTGCACCGGATCCTGGGTCAAATTGAAATGGGTTTCTATCAAGTAAATTGCTGACATCTTGCTAGTCTTTATGTTTAATGTCCAATTTTTGTATTTGATGTTTGGGTGGCTCTGGGTTTAATATTAATGGGATGGGATAGATTCCAAAAGCTCCGGTGTAATTAGCTGTTTATCTGATGAATGTTTGAACTCTCCCCTCCCTCCTACCTAAATGTAAATACCGTATTCTCCATGCAATAAGTCCTATAACCTCCTCAGAGGATACCTGAGAATACATCCATTCCCCCGAGTCGTTCTCGCAGGAATAGCGTTGCGGGTGTTGCAGAAATTTTCCATGTCTTTCTTTCCTTTTAGTGCGGCGACCTACAAAAGGAATCTTATCACGACCAAAAAAAGTTTTACCGAAAACCTACTCTCTTTCCCAACGACACAAGAAACCCATCATCCTCCCGACATCCTTGATACCCCAAATCCCTCTCTTCGAAACTCCGGAGCACCTTTGATTCCCGTCACCTGTCGCATATTCGAGCACTTGTCCATTCAATTCCTTCATAGCAAGGCTTATATACCCGTCATTCAAAATGTGAGTTCTGGTTACATTACGTGGGGTGATGGCTTCAACCGCCTGCCCGCCGGGCCATCCCGAACAGCACCAGCAGACCACTAACGTCTCTCACCAGGCTCTCCCTCCGTCGATCGATCTTCCGCAACCTCAAGCCAGGTGCCATCTACTCGGCTCCACCGGTTCTACAACAGCAGCGAGCTCGGGCCTTCCAAGCCGTAGCCACACTCGCCGACAGTGCTGTGATCGCACCCCGCGCTCCATCCCCACCACTCTCCAGAATTCTACCTCCGGCAGCGACGACTCAGACTAGAATGTACTCGAGCACTCCCGACGCGACATTGCTACCAGAGCACAAGGACTTCCAGGGCAACCCGCTGCCACCAACAAAGAGGATCTACGTCGGAAACATCTCGTATGGCATCAGAGGCGAGGATTTGGAGCGAGAGTTCGGAGAGTTCGGAAAGGTTCTCAGCGCAAAAGTTGTTTACGACCCCCGTGGGCTTTCGAAAGGGTATGTACACTACCTCCTATCGTAGCGAAAAATTTTGCATTGTCATGAAAGAGTTTGGCTAATTTTTCGATATTAGATTCGGATATGTCGAGTTTGAGGCACAGGATGCGGCCACCGCCGCCGTCCAGAAGATGCACGGGCTTATCGTTGATGGTCGTCGCATAAACGTTCAATACGTCCTCCGCCCTGACCGCACTGACAACACTGCCGAGTCGAACCCACCATCCAGGACCTTGTTTATCGGCAACCTTTCTTTCGATATCACCGACAAGGACCTGAACGAGCTCTTCGCTGGTATTCGCAACTGCACTGACGTCAGAGTTGCCATTGACAGGTAACATCTTTAACTTCCATGATATTTTTCAGAATTGATATCTAACATTTTATATGCAGGAGAACCGGCCAACCCCGAGGGTTCGCTCATGCCGATTTCGTTGATATCGCCAGCGCCGAAGCCGCCAAGACCCAGTTGGAGACCAAGTCCATCTATGGCCGCCAGATCAGGATAGATTTCACCAAGAGCAGCCCACAGAGAATGCCACTCGGTGCCACCGGCCGATCTTTCATCAACCCTGACAAGCAATGAATACAAAATGAATAAAGAATAAAGGAAATTGCTATTGTTTGAACGCTTTTACGAATTCGAGGTTACGGGGAGGTCGTCAACATGGTGAACGGGAATATGGAGAACCTTTCTGTGCGGCGTGCTCTAAATGTGGTCCTGGTGCGAGGTGTTGAAATCTATCCTTTACAACAAAAAACCCATGCCGAAAAGTCAGTCAGTCATTATTGTTATTTTGGGGACGCGGAGGTGGAACTCTTGAGGAGGCAATATAATCTAGACTCTGCTTCTTCTTTGCCCATCTACAACTGGAGTTCAAATTGTTGAAAATACTCTTGTGTACATTTCCCTTTTTCCTTGGTCTTCGCCCTCATCATCATCCTCTCCTTCCTCCTCATTCCTCAACCCGGTTTTAACTTCTCACCCGCCTTCCACTTCTTGTAATTACTTTTTTTATATCCCCTCCATTGAACGAAACGGCGGACCCTGTAGGGTTTACCCAGGGCGCATTGTGTTTTGTTTGTATGTACTTGTAAGATAGAGCTACCTTTTCTTTTCCCCTTTCACTGTTTTCTCCTTGACTCCATTCCCTTGTGTATATTTGTGAGATTTTCTTTTGGATAAGTGAAATACAATTAAGATCAATCTCCACCAAGGTTCAATTCGCTATTCCATGGCTCTAGTTTCTAAGATCGTATAGTTACTGCCTATATACATAAGACACTTATTTACTCCTTCTTAGTCTCCTCCGCCGCCTTCCTTTTCGACTTTAGATCCCATCCGTTTAACACCCCAACACCGATATTAAGATAAGTCGCAAACGAAACCCACGCCATATATGGCACCATAGTCCAGACTGCGACTTCATCCCCAAGCTGTGAATAACTCCACGTTAGAGCACCGAGGTTTACACCCAATCCCAAAATATCAACCAACGCCATCTCGGGCCTTTCGATGCCGAAGAAGAGAGGGGTCCAAAGTAAATTGAGTGTTAGTTGGGTGGTGTAGAGGGTTGCGGTTGTTGAGAAGTGGGGGTGGGAGTTTGAGGATTTGTAGGCGTGGTGGATGCCGTAGCCCATTAGGCCGTAGAGAAGGGTCCAGACGGGGCCGAAGATGTAGGAAGGGGGGTGGAGAGGGGGTTGGGTTAGGGAGTGGTAGGTTGTTTTGGTTTTTGCTGTGGGGTGGTTAGTGGGTTGTTATTCGTGTTGGTGTGGTATATGGAAGCTTACGGCTTAGGGACCAGCCTATTGCAGAGCCTATGAGGACAATTAATAGTGTTAGTCACGGTGAGAGATAGATGGGAGGATTATCCCGGTGGTTCTGGAGTACCTAGAGTGATTGGAAGGAGAATTGACGCTGCCGGGCTGGCGAGGATTTGGGAGGGAAGGCCGAGGCCTATTGTAGTGCCCAGAATTGTAGGCATCATGTCGTCTTTTGAAGCTTATACAGTGGACTGGATATCTACGATGTATTTTAAGAGGTTTATGGAATATAATGGAAGGCTTTATATGCGGTATACAATGGGAGGAGTTAATGCCGCGGGTGAATTGAGGTATCCGTTTCTGAAGATGTATTTCGTCATGACATCTGCAAGGTACGGGATTAGACAAGGGTTTGGGCCGGGGTTGGTCAGCTCAACGAATAAACAGGTGAGATAGATACAACTTACATCGGCAGGAGGGAAGCTTCCAGCTGGACCTATTAAGTAATTCGAGACTTCTCGAGAACTCTATTCAGTTTTGTACTAATCAATTAGTCTAGGGCTAATCAATATCAAATCTAAACTGTCGTTAAGAGTTTTATTGAGGCTACTCAAGGCAAAAGACTTGGCACATCAACACAGTGCCTTCAAAATGCAACATATGTAGACAGGACAAGCCACTCCTGTTGTATAGGACGTTTATCACAGTAGACACCTGCGGGTAGCTTTGTATGATTAGCTCAAGTACGGTTGATCTTACTTCCCCTATGTGTCCCAATGACGTTTCTTAATTTACGCACATGGAAAGAAAGAGCAAGGGCAGGATGGCGCTTAAACAATCTTTCGAGGACCTGTTAGATTAGGCAGCATAACAAGTTTATCCCTAATATAATTGTGATAGCAAAGGGCTGATATGAAAAGGAATATAGGCTTCCTAAAAGCTCATTGACAAGATGGACACCTTTTTGTTCATACTTTATATACAGCCAGAGCATCTAGCACAACCGATTTGACCAACTTGATACCGATACCCAAATCAATGCCTTCTATGGAAACAGCGGGAGGAAAATGCTTGTTTGAACAGAACGTAATAGCAAATAAAAGGACCCTCAACTCAGGGCAGTTATAATTAAACGGCTGGCGGGACAGCACAATGCATCCTCAACATCTGCAAAAGCGATTTGCCCCACGACTCCTCGTGGTGCTTCTTATACTCTGCAGTAATTCCAAAGGAAAAGAGTTAAGAAAAATAATTTTGTTAACCCCTGCTGTATTCTAGATTACGTAGCATAGATTGATTAACATTGACTTACGTTCGCAGTACTTCGGGCACTTGCTGTCTATATTCGCGTCTTCCTTCTTGTCGGCGGTTGGCTTAAATCTGTATTTCGAGCAGTCGGCTTCCACCGGTGGCTCTTGGCGAACTTCGAGCCTTCTTGCCGCAATTGGGGAGGCTGCGCGGGCTTCGAGTCGTCTCGGTGTAATTGGAGAGCCCAAAGAAAGGTTAACAAGGAGGGTGGCGACGATGAAGGTGAGGCCTGAGATCTGCATTGTTGATGATTTCGATATGACTTGTCTATCTAGACGGCCGGTAGCGATGCAGTTATAATGTAATGTATCGAAAATTTCGTGAATTCGCAGGTTGTCTAAATCCTTTTTCAATAGTATATAGTATCCTAACAAATTGCGAGAAAGATTTTCAAATATACAACGGGACCGACTTGCCCTTTTATATTCTCCCCCGCGTTCTATATCTCAACTCGATATTCATCCAGATGTGCCAAGGAGCTAGTCAAAGATGGAAATAAAAGGCGTTGTTGAGGACCTGCTCGCGACATTTGTACAATCGAATCGAGCGGATTTTTCAACTAACAGCTGGGGCGTACACTGTATGTATAGATTTCTTTTTAATTGAGGACTCGAATAGCTAGTTTGGTCTAGAATACGTAATTTTTTATTTAGGCTTCACAAAATGGTATAGTGGGTGCAAGTTGAGCCTTGAAAATGATGACAGTGGTATGATTCGACTCTCTATTAGGTATACTTGTATACCACGGGTGTATATCTGTTCGGCTCAAAAGTTCCGAATGTCTAGGCATTTATTCTTCAATTTGCCCTCCTTCTCTCAGTTATTTTCGGCAATGGTGATGCATTGCAACGATGTAGTCATTTTCTAAGTCAGTGTTGCATTTTGGAGAGCCAACAAAAAACGGTCGACTAATCTCGTAACTGTTCGTCGTAAACATATCAAACGCAAGAAAGAAAGCCATTGTCCTTCTAGAACCTGTCACATATCACTGGCCATAGATGCTCTAGTGATTTTGAACTAGAGGGTACCGAGATTGCCAGTGATACCCTTGATTCTTGTATTCTCTCTAAATCTTATAGACAACACCCCGTAGCTTAGACGTGAGCTTGCAATGAATCCAGCCATGACCAGTTCCTAGCGTAATAATAACGCGAAAAAATTGAAAAATATAGATTTGATACTTGTGATGCTACTGAAGTTACAATATTAAATACAGAGACAATTTACAATATCCAAGCCTTATATACGCTTGTTTCGATCTCTAAATTATCATGATACTTAAGTATACTTCGCAGCATTAAGCCCAGCTGCCGCGTGCTTCAACATCGCCTCGATCGCCTCTTCATAGTCCTTTATTGTCATCGCTGCCTTCTGCTTCAAGCCATGTCCAATCTCAAGGATCTTTTCGTAACCTGTAGCAATTTGCTGTTGAAAGTACGGCAAGCTGTATGGTCCTACATCATCAACCGCCTGTTGGTTGTATGTACCATCATTCTTGAGAAATTTCTTAGTTGGAGGATTAAGATTATCTTCTTCAATCGCCGATTTTATGTTATTATTCCGGTTCATTTCTTTTATATAGTCTTCAAAGACCGGTCTGTCCATTGCCTCAAAGCCACCAGTTGGTTGGGTGATCTCAGACTGAGAATGGTGATTCATTTTAGGGATGATCAGTTCAGCTACCTCTGCTTCGGTATATGTCTTGGTAGTATTGCTTGCCATTTTAGCAAGAGCGGTCTTAGTTTGTTGCCAAACATGCGTGAGAACGGCCCATCGTATCTCTTCCTTTCTTGCATCGGTTGTCTTTTTGTTATTGTACTCCCTGAACTCCTTGTCATAATAGTTGATCTTCTTCTTTTTCATGTGAGCTTTCCACATTTGGTCCATCTTGTTGGGGTCGATACCAGTAAAGAATTTGTTATCGACATGTTTGTCAATTTTGATACAGGTGTAATCAGTGTTTATTCCAAACCGGCCGAGACAATTTGCGAACCCTCTACGACTCGTGATTTTCGGAGGCGGTTTGGTTTTCGGATGCACCGCATTTTTTGTCCGACCGAAGCCTGCTTCGCAAGGGATGAGATGGCTCATGACGTAGTTTCCCTTTCCTGAGTGCGGCGGCAGACCTTCCATTTTTGCCGGGGTGTCTCTATTATCATGGCTTTGGATCCATCGCTCCAGGGCATTTTGCTCTTCAGGTGTAACTGACAATGCGATTATTTTTGTTTTTGTCCCCGTTGGATCAGACCATGTCACCGGGTTACATCTCATGAAGCAATATGTATTCAGCCCATCTATGGTGCTCAGGGGATCAGGGCTGAGCCAGCGGTACATGTTTGGATTATAGTATCTCTGTCCGAAGTAATATAACCCGGTCTCTTTGTCTCTTTCTTTCCCCGCGAATCTGTACCTTTTCTCGTGAACCGTTGCACTATAGACGGTTTGACCATACGGTGCATATTCTTCGTAGGAGATCTCCTTTGCATCTTGGTCGAGTTCCAGAGCCATTGACTGACTTCTCTCGGTGAACTGATACCGGTTTATTTGCTGTGGCAGGCGTTTCTGGATTCTTTCACTTCCACTCCAATTTTCAATCATTGCCAACGTTTCTCCATTCGCCATGACGCGGAGCTCCTGGCACTCGACCGTAATGTTGCCTCTTCCATCATACTTGCGGAATATATCCATAACTCCCAAATATATATGCTCTCGTATCTTGACACCATCGCCTTGTCGCTCGACGACCTTGCGAACTCGTTCACCACTAGCGCCGTAAACGTATCTGACCGTCTCCGGGACGCCCTCATGTCGACGCTGGGCAATACTGGTGGAGAGTGCATCTTGGAAACCCCATTCCATTGTCGTCAGACCTGGCATTTTGGTCGTGTTCCCATGTTCATCGTATTCGTAGTCCTCAGTCTTCACACCAACGCCCGATATATGCATAAGCTTGTTATCAATGTAAGTAAAATGTTTACTCCATCCCTTATGTGTATCATCTTGGATATTATGAGTGATGTCCGTCAGGTTACTCGCCAGATCGTAGCAGTATATTTCTTCATATCTAGCGAATGCATTCGAATCTGCCCTCGCTAGGTCGGAAATGGACTGATGACCAGCCGGGGCCCCCTTAGTTTGTCCTAAATGCTCTCGGCCACTTGCTGATAGCAGCCTGTATATGGCATCGTACTCATATTCGTTGGATGCATCCACGATTTTGTTTCGAAAGAAAACTCGTGGCTCCGTTGGCCGACACGCAAAGATAACATTCCCAACAGCGTCATAAACGTATGTGAGTTCCAGAGACAATGTATTATCGGACATCTTACGAACGGTTTTTCGCAGTAGGCGACCCCTTATCGGATCATACTCGTTCACAAGAAGGCAGCCGTTTCCATATTGGATTTTTGAGATTCGCTCACATTGGTCGTACTCGACATCGGCCACATACATTTCGTTGTCTGTTCCGGAGATTTCTTTTAGGCCAGCTCGACTATACGTATAAGTCAAGGAGTTGCCATTGGGACATGTTATTTCAAGCGGACGGTTCATGGCGTCAAATGTGCTCGAAACACGGAGCGCCTCAGTTTGTAAGGCCGGATTGTGGGACCAGTCCAATAGGGAACCATATTCCTGTGTCAAATACTGTAATTTCTCAAGACAGTTGCCTTTGAAATCATAATTTTCACAAAAGGCAACGCCGCATTGTTCGTATGTCGCATAAACCTTCGCTTTGAGATTCTTTTGAACAGCGTCATCTTGTTCTTCCCCGTAGACTATGGTAGTGACAAGGGTACCGTCGACCCATGTCTTCGTCGCTCGTTGGAGGCTATCGTACTCGTGGGTAAAATGATGACCTCGTCCATCCCAAGTTTGTCGAATTTGATTGCAAACGTCATGAAAGGTCCATCTTCTTCCCATGCTCATGCCGCTGCTACGCATCGGGCGTCCTATCATATCATAGACAGTGGACATGACGACCCTTCCCATCCCGTCTTCACTCGAAAGCAAGAGTCCGGTAACATCCTCGTTCTGACGGGTTTCAATCTTGAAGTCCTTTCCATCGACAACGGTCAAGAACACTGAGCCCATGGCGTCAAGATACTGCGTCGTAGGAGTATTTGCATGCTTAGCAGTTTTGCCTGCAGCAGCTTTGAACATTACTCCTTGTTGGGATGTCCGATCAAACCAAGACTGAAACCCAGGCAATTTGATTCCCAATGATTGTTCTGGATTCTCCATTACGAGATCATTTTGGTCGTAAAATTCAACCTCCCATGGTGTGTAGACGATCTTTGACCATGTGCCATCAGGGGATATTTGGGCTATCGCTCGGCTCATTGCGTCGTAAACAAGTGTGCTTGAGTAACCAACGGTAACATTGCTTTCATAAGTATGCGAATCTGTAAAGAATGGCTCGAATTGTTGGACTGGTAGGTTCTTCTTGTTGTATATAGTCCACCCCGTCGCGCGCCACTGGTCACCATCAGTCTGCTCCTTTTCTTGGATTGTTGTCCCGAGTCCGTCGAAAAATGCAATGCTAGCATGGTTTGGGCGGTCTTGGTTTTGGCTATCGCCGTGAAACTGGGTTTGAATGACTGAAGACCAGTTAGGGAACTGCGGCCCCTTCAAATAGTAGCTCTCATCATCATAGATATATTTAGTTGTGAGGGATCCAAGGAATTTATTGGCGTTAGAAGCTGGATTTGAGAAATAGTCGTTTATTTCTGCCCTCGACATATTTCCGGGCACGTTTTCGAAGCTGTCACCTTCACCTTTCCCGCACATCGCAGCGCAAGTAAGACGACCCAATGGATCGTACATGTACCGTGTCACATTCTCATTTTCGTCCAGCTGTTCAGTAGAGGTTCCAGTCCAGTAGTCGGGAGTCGAACGAGCGGTATTGCCCAAGGCATCGACGGTTGTAGTAACAAATAGCCAATAATTATCGAATTCAACGTATGATGAAAATCCGAAAGGATCTTTGACTCTGCAAACTGTGAAAAAGGAAGCTTTCGCCGCCTCGAGCTCTGAGATGGGCTCGGACTCGACTTTCGAGAAAAATGACTGCGAACTAGGGATCCACCAAGATCCTTCTCGTTCGACATACCCAACCTCTTTCAAAGTTTTGTCTAGATCTCGCTCAACGATCTTTCCATCGTTGGAGTAAGTTTCCAGCATGGATTTCGTAAAGCAAAGAGTAAAAGTTTGTGCGACTATTGCTAAACTCAATTGCTCTATGCGGAAGGTTGTCTCTTAAATCATTTTTCTTGTATATAGTATCGGTACGAGATAGGAGGCGTTTTGTAGGTGAAGTTAAGTCTTCTGGCTGAGCTTCAAGTCCTGAACCATGAGAGATCCCATTCTCCATGTGGTATTCGATTTCGGTCCCAGGAAAATTGGGGAAGTCATTAAAGTTGTTGATACCGCAAAATTCGTATTCCGATGTACGACAAATGACCGGTGTCATGAAAGTGTCCCCTTCATCAATACTCTTTGTGTATTCAGAAATCGTTTGTGTCAGGGTGGTTTTCTTCTGTTTTTGCTTGTCTCTTCCTGTAAGGCTTGAGCCTTTTCGACCTTCTAGTAAAGTAGCTGAGCTTAGGATATTCCCGAAAACGTCTACTTGATTAATAGTGCGGGAGATGCGTGGATCGGAGGGATTTCGGTCATAGACATAGCTTGCGCTCTCGAGTGTAGCGGTTTGAAAGGCTGCGTGGGAATACCTACCCGCACTCTTAGGCCGACTCTGCATCTTTCGGACCATGTATCGGTTGTCTGATACGCTAAACGGTATATTCGCTTTCACCGTTTCATCATCCGCATATGTTTCTGTGCGTAAAACGGCACCTTTGAGGGCAGCGGCAGCTTCAATGAGGTCATCGGTGCTCATGCCGGCTTCGCCTTCAATGATATCGTCCATGAGGATGTCTTTTGCAAAAAATTCTTTTGAAAGCTTCTGGCGCTGTTCTCGACCTCGGAACGCTCCTGTATGATACCATGTCTTTATGTGAATAGGACATAGGCCGTCCACTATCTCTGAAGTTTCGCTGTCCCACTGCTCGACCATTGCGAAGCCTCTGAATTCGCGTTCTTCTGAGTCGAAATAGCCATGGTGGTAGCGATATCTTGTAGTTGCAGAAAGCCCAGTAATTCGATCCGAAACCTTGACCGATTCGATGCATTGAACAGGGAACGGAATATTCGTTATCCAAGGCTTCCCTTCCCTCTCATCTTGAAGGTAAAATCTTGTAGATGCTCGATATTTGAACTCTGTCTCGCTGCCTGTATTGTTCGTAACCTTGCTAAGCATGTTAGGCTTCAAGCCATCCATGATATCGCAATAGAGGAGAGCTGGCACACCATCCGACAGGCTCCCGGTATCTGACCACAGTAAGCAGGTTGTACCAGATCCAAGTACATCTGCAACCGTTATTCGTGTGTTCACGTTCATGAAGGGGACGGAAGATTTAAGGGTCACCGGTTTAGCCCATGAATTTCCTGCCTGGTTGAGGTAAATCTTGATTCTCCCTTCGGCGGTTGTATATATAAGGTCGGCGACTCCAGAGCCATCGATATCAGCTAGTAATACCCTGTCGACTGAGAAGAGATCCCGGGACTCTAAGAAAGTAAAATCGCCCATCATAACTTTGGAACCAAATTTTCCGTACCCGAGATTTGGCCAGTAGGATATATTCATCTCTCTGACCTCTACAATATCACAGAGACCATCTCCTGTCATGTCCGAAAAGAAGATTCCAACCTGCGGGTTCTCCCGGTTAAGGAGAGCACTAGGACCATCTGCCCTTTGGACAGGCCCAAAGCCTTTGATTCCCAGCGATTTGTACCAGGACAAACCATCCACACCGGCGACAATAATATCCGCGAGACCGTCACCTGTCAAATCAACATAAGAGTGGTGAATCTTAGGGTCTATATGAGCCTGACTTTCAAATGGCTTGAAGGTACTCAACAGATCTGAGTCGTGATCCGATGGAAGATAAAAGCCTGGGGTATTGGGCGATTCGACAACATACTCAAGTTTACCATCCCCATTCAAATCTGTGAATACCCCAGGTAGATCTGGGAGGTTGTTAAATTGCGTTAGTTCACCTAGTATCGGTTCCTCCTCTTCGATGGACAGCTTCTTGTAATAGTATTCCCCATTTATCGATGCTAAGAGGCCCGGAAGCCCATTCCCGCCCATATCTGCCCATTCGTAACCAGAGGCTATCATCGCAGCGATATTCGCAGTGGAATTCCCTCGAAATGACTTGAACTTGGAATTTTTGAGACTTGTCCTACTTGGAGCTGTTGTGTAGTTAAATTGAACTGGCGGCATGCTTTTCGAATCTCCATTGGCGCTGTACCCTGTAAACTGTACATTTTTGAGAAGAGATATCCTGTGGCCTTCGTCGTATGTCATGGACATTGAGTTAACCAGGGATTCTGATCCTAGTTCTTCAAAATGGTGGTACATGAGAATCCGCCGGCATAATCTGTATGTTCGTATTTCAAAGCCCGAAGTGAAAGTCGAGAAAGGGTCATTCCGTACTGCCCACATATCCTGGTTATCTTGGCTATATGCAAAGCGAACCTCATAGGAGAAGACTCTTTCGGTATGGTCTAAAACTACATCGGTTGATGTAGGAGGCGTGAACGGGTCCTTGTTCCCATATTTTATGTACTGCGGGTACAATTGCACTTGCCCGGCTTCACCTTTCCTGGTAAACTCGTAACATTGAGAATAATCAATCCCTTGCCCATCTTCCTTCTTGTAACCAAAGACCTGTAAGTTTCCAAATAAATCGTAGCATTCAGATAGCAACCACGAGAATATCCTCTCGCCACTCGAGATCCGGGAAGTCGAATTTCTTCCATATATGCTGGTAATTCCATTTCCAGAATAGACCTTCCAGAACACATCCGTAGATTTCGACCAGCGTTCAATGCGAGGTGCGACATTACCCACGCGTCGCACATATTTTTGAACTTTCCACCCTGAATTATCAGTATCTGGATCTCCCACAGGTACCAGCTCTTCGCCATCCAGGGTGAAGATATCAGAGTTCGTATAGGTTGGCAATTGTGGTCTCGTGCTGCGAGATATTCTGGAAAGTCCAGATATATGCCAACCCACACCGAATTCACCATTGCCTGCTCCGCTAGAGTAAACAAGAGACAGAGTAGGAGCACCCCACCGGGACATGCCTGTCACGGGAATGGGAACATTCCACGAAAGCGTTCCGGTGCCTCCGCTTACTTCATAGGAGCCATTGATGCTTCTGAAGGACCCCCCGCCTGTTGGATGGGAAATTTGTGGTAGTTGGAAGCTGTTAGAGACATTGTTTTGTGGTGTGGTCCGCTTGCTATTTGCAGATGCAGTGGATACTAGCTTCCAAGGATCGTTACCATGCTCAGATATAGGTGTTACACCTGATAGCGGCGGTTTCGAAGACTTTGCCATTTAACCTGATTCAAGTAATGAGGTCGGGCAATGATTGGATATCAGAAAGATTTACAAAGATTTCGAAGCTGAAATGTGTGCATATGAGCTCCTAAATAGTATTGAAACCAAGAATCCCAATCTTTAGACTTGAATTGTGAGCTTAAGTAGTCTCGAGGACCCCTGCCAGTTCACAACACAGGGAGCTTAAGAAAGCACAGTGAACTCTTTTCGGATAGCCAAGTGGGGTTTGTAGTTAGAGGTAGGGATTAGCCTGGCTGCACTTGCATGTGCCAAAGTACTGGTACTTTCACGCCTTTACGGCTGAAAAAATTATGGGTCGAATCAAAAAAGTAGTAGTGCAGAAGTAAAATTTCCAGATAGCACTTGTTCTGTCTCAATTTTCGATTTGGGTCCTTACGTACTCATATATCATTGAGAGCATGTCATGATTTTGAAGAAGAATGGAACGAAACAAAATACAACAAAGTCTGGTGTTGAAGTCAAATAGTAATATATTAAGTACACGTACCTACGCTTAAAACATCTGTGTAAAGAACTGGAAACTAGGCTCAGATCCGCTACATGAGGCACGGTAGTGGATTATCTCTTCTTAGCAGAAAATCGGATTGCCAGAAAGCACGTCTCGATCTTTGAGATGTCCGGCAGCTCCAAACTCCAGCCATTGAAATCATTGAGCTGGATTTTGTTCCACTCGAATAGAAAACTCGCATCACCTATCGTCGAACGCTGTGGTGGTTTTAGAATTTTCGGCACGACAGATAGATTTGGAGGGCCAATTTGAGTATCTCTACATTTCGTGCCATTCTTCAAGCCAATCGCGAGCGACAGTTTAGTGGCATAGACTGTCATTGACTTCGCCCAGAATGGAAATCTTTCTCGAATATTCGAAAGAACTATTTTTGAGCCCGCTCCTGAATCCATGGCAGAAGCCCTGTACCATTCATTTGAATAATCGTTTTTAATATCGAGTAAAACGAACATGCCCTGTTGGGACCCGAGCTCGGATGTTCGTTGAGCAAACTGAAGTGCTGATTGCGTGGCAACTTCTTTCAATAGCCCGCCCCCATCAGAAGAGGTATATCTGAGATGAAGCACAACATCTGAGATAGTTCGATAATCAAACTTTTTGAACGTTCCTGGAAGCTCCAATTTCCATTTGCTAATGACGCCGGCCCCTTCGAATGGATGGAACCGTTCGTCTTGCAAAGCCGGTTCTAATAGCCCCGAATCGTCTCGTCCCGAACTCAACGCAACAGAACTGATTGGTACAGTGTCGGTGGAAATATCAGCTTGCGTAGTATATTCTTTCACGCTTCGCGATAATTTTGAAACTCGATAATGGTGCTCCTGCAGGGATAATGTAGCGTCGATTGATGTATAGGGTCCAACGAGACACGGTATCGAGACAGAAACGGCCTTGATTCGTCTCATGTAATGACCTGGGAAGTCAAAGTCGAAGAGTACTTCGGGAAGAATAAATGTTACGGATCCAGTTTCTCTGATCTGTAAGAGTGCCAGAGGGTCGATTTGTCGCAACGAAATATGCTTAACGACCTCAAAATCATGTTGCCGGTTTTCGTAATATGCCAGCTCCATCCGTTTTAAATCCTGGTAAAGATGTTGTGCCGAAAGTTGACCTCCCCTGGCGGCGTCAAAGTAGCCCTCGTCTCTCAGAAAGGGCTTTGGGGGTATACGCTTCTCGAACTGGAAGGCCCTTTCTGCTTTCCGAGCCACATCTATGACCATTTTATAGGTTTGATTCATCAGGCCGGCAGTCGTCGTCTCATACCACTGATAGAGTTGCTGGTTAGTATATTTCGACCTTAGCCACATATCAGTTTCACGAGCGTGCTCAGCGATTGTCTTTTGAAGGTCGAGTTCTTTTGCATTGATCTCAATTTGAGTCTTTTGGGCTTCAATCTGCTTGTCGACTGCCAAAATATCTCTGGCCGCAAGGTTTGCTTGAAGTCGACGCTCTTGAAGTTGTTTTGTTAATTGGTTCACTCGTTGTAAATGACCTATGGCCTCATGTGCACCCTGCGCCAGCGCTCTGATCACGCCAGCAGCAGTGGAAAGTCCTTGTCCAACATTACTTGCGTCCGCTTTGAATGTAACACCTACGCCCATGGGCATGGCATTCTCGTATATATGTGGGAGACTGAAAAGAGTACCAGCAATAGTCTCCATCCCAGAAGCGGTCACATTCATAAGCCCAGCTGCGTCAGCCAACGTTGTCTCCAGTCTTTCGCCGAAGGTAAGACGAAGGTCGTCATCAGTGCTGACACTGGCAAATGTCTGAACTATGTCTTGCCACCCTTGGCCAGGGCCAGGTACCTTGCTATCTGGTTCTCCGATGAGTGCGAGATAATACCTCAGACGATGCACGTGGGACTCCCTAGTCTCTCGGAGAGATTCAAGAGTTTTCTCTGCATATCTTATTTGCTGTTCTCGCAGTTTCCCGGTCATGTCCTGTATAACTATATCTTGGCGAGATCGCAAGCATGCTAGCGCTTCAGCATCAAACTTTTCCCTTGCACTCAGACGAAGATCACCTAAGCTTCGGAGCTCGCTGCAAACCTCCAGTGCATGACGCAAGTAAAAAGAGAACCGATAAGCTGGTATTGGGATTGTGCTGCCAATCTGCGCCAGAATTCCCGATGGTCCGCCAGAACTGCTGTTTCCAGAAGAAAAGTTGAACCCTATCAACTTGCCAGGATCGATTGGCCGTTCGTGGTTTAGGTAACTTATTTCCTTTCCTTCAATATCAAGAGAATTGCGTATGTTGTATAATCGAGTGTGGACAAGGGTTCTCAGCCGAGATATCTTTGGATTAATCGGGACACAGAAATAATTTGTGGTAAGGAAGCAGCGAAGAGTTTGTTTAGACTCGTCTTTCTCTGCTAGTGGATTACCCCTCGAGACAAGGTCACACTGAAACGGGAAGTCCAACTCCATATCCACCATCAAATCCCCTATATTCTTGAAGTTTTTGACAACTTTCTTGCCAAGCTTTGGTACTGTTGGGGGATCCGGTCCCAAGATTCTTTGTGCTTCTGTATATTTTTGTATTGCAAGCATTATTGTCTCTAGGGAATATTGTTTGAAATATTCGTCGCCCATCTCCACCAAGATATCAATGTATTTCATCATTATGTTTTTCATATAGGCTTCGGGACGACCTCGCGCGATTGCATGTGGAGAGAATGGATTCCGTTTTCTTTCGCTAATGGCGATGTCGAGGACCGACTCCCTACCTATTGAAAGGCCTCTTCCCTGATCTCTGAAATCATCCTTCGCCGTTCTGTTGTGCTTCCCAGACGCTATAAACCTGAAAGGCGGGAAACGCCAGCAAGCATTCGCCGGAGTGAAGGTATCATCATCTTTCTCACACTCTTTTACCCCTTCAACCGTGGGGTCAAAGACAAGCCGAAGGACTTCGAGTGCGAGTTCGTGTTGTTGGCTAGCCATCAATTTCTCAGCAGCGACTAGAACCGTGTGTATCCCGAGCTCCCAGTTGTAAATCGAATACGGTGTCCCGAGTTCATGGAATCCGGTTGTATTGATACCTCCGAAATTCGCATATCGTTCATCACGCTTCTCGCGTGTAATCGCTTCGAATACATCGAGTATATTTCCACGCAACGCGAGTGCTTGCATGATACTCGAAGAGAACTTGTAGTCGAAAGCTTCCCATACAACCCTATGAGAGAAACCCAGGTTGTCCTCTTTTAGTGGTACGTCAGATACGGGAAACCCAAAAAGAGACCGAGTTCTTGTCGTTGGTGAGGTCTCTACCTCATCCACAAAGATCCCAATGGCCGGGCGGAATCCTGTTTCGGAGGCCGAGAGCGTCCATGTGAGGTCTCGATTAATGATAGTTTCCTTCTCTTCTTGTTCCTTTTCCTTCTCCTCTTGTTTCTTTTCCTTTTCTTCTGGATCATGAATCTGTTGTGGGATCGCGAAGAGTGGAGACTTGACAGATTTCCCGACCAGTAAAGCATTCGAGGATATGCTGTTGGCAAATGTATCCACGTCTGTATTGACGCTGCATGTATATTTCATGAATACAGTACTTATGTTTACACCCGTGAGGATGGGATTACTGCTGGCATTGGCGACGGAGTCCATTTGTTCCCTACTAAGCTTGAAATCACCGATAAAAACAAAGCCTTCAGTGGTCCAGCAGCTCGCCCGAATCGTGATGATAGTCCCAGGTAGTCGTCCACAGATGAACTTGGCGTGAAATAGAAGTGTCCGATCGATAAAGGAGTTTTATTGCGAAGGGTTAAAGACACCTTTGACAATTTCTTAGGTGACCATCCGTCTTCGATAAACTCCGTGATCCCAAGTTTTATTTCCCACTGTTTGGTGGCAGGCTTGGTGGGAATGCTGCTATTTTGACTGGTTTTCTCGTTATTGGTGTAGCTAGTGACGACATTTGTTACTTCCAGATTCCCATCGCTTACCGTACTTTCAAGAATTTCCGGTAGGAATAGCACAAGTCGATTGCCATTCATGAATGGTATAATGTAGGAGCCAGATCTGACGTATTTATTTGTATTGGTGGTAATATCTGCATTGTAGTTCATGATGTCCAAGTTGATTCTCTTCCATGAAGTCCAGAAGATACCTCCTCTGGCCGATGTCAAGTGCAGCCGACGATAGTAGTACTGAAAAGGGAGAGTCTGTGTGCGAGCGATGAAGTGATAGAAATCTCCCGAAGATCTTTTATCGCAAATGTAAGCCTGCACATCCAGGTCCGCGATTGCGTTGAGTCCATAGATATATTGTCTAACCGCCTGCTGAAAAGTCTCCATGCTGAGATGCCTCTGCATAAGATTCTGTTCGAACTCTAGAAAGAGGTCTGTTTTGTCGTCTCGCAATGCAGAGTCAATCCAGTTCTCCGGGTACAAAATAATCTTCCTATTAGCTTCCCACATGCTTTGTCGGCCCATCCAATCCCACTTTTCTCGTGGGATGCGATTTGGAGTGACCCCGCTCTGGACTTCTTGACCCAAATAACTCCGTTCCACAAAGTATTGAATTGTCGATATCGCCTGTTTGATTACGGATGTTTTCAATTTTCCACTCATGGAAACATCTATTAAAAGATGCTCCGAGAGTTTACCCGCATCGTATAGACCGCTTTTGACTATTTTAGGTTGGTTGAGGATATAAGACACAAGGCAGTCGCGAGTCAATTGCAAAAGTTCTTCTTCCAGTGTTGCGTTTTGCTCTTTCGTGATGAATGGAAGAAGACTTTCCTCGAGCTTGTCCATATTCTCAACCTCTAAGGCGTAGCTCCCAGGTAGGCTTGCGTCGAACAGAAACTTCGAGGAAAAACTAGAATGGATTTTTTGTATGAGGACAACCTTTTGAAACAAGGAGTCAACATTTCGCAGATCCGAGTAATAGTTGGCTATATCTTCGTCGGTTGATGCTTGATACTCCGCTTCAAACAGAGTCTTGATAGAGGCGGCGGGAATCTTGATTATGCTTGAGAGACCCTTGATTCTATCTTCAGTTGAAGTAGTTCTCTCCGTGGATGTGAGGTAACGCAGGAATGTATCGGGATGAGTGAGTTTTGATCTCACAGAGCAATATTTTTGTAGAGTGAGGATGCTATCCAACGTGATGCAGGTTGGCTGTAGTAAGGAACCTGTTGGCAGCCCGTGAAAATAAGTCACTTCAGGGCTGGTAAGTTTCAACCCTTCAACTACTTTCGCTATCTTGGAGATTTGCGTCAATATTCCGCACATTTTCTGCGCATGATCCGTAGAAATCATAGAGATATCGGATAGCTTTTCCGTTTTAGCGGAACTCATCAGTTCTAAGCTAAGAGCTGACAGATCGAAGTTTCCTTGCAGAGAGTGAGCTTTGCTTTCAGCGTACCGAAATTCTGGAGAAAGGTAACGGCCATCGATAAGACTTAACTTGACAGAATCATTATCCACGACAAGAGTGGACTCTGATCCGAAAGTCGAGCTTGCTGGTGCAGTGAACCTAATCGGGACGTCCGCCGGTAGTAACAGACAGACATTGCGTAACTTATCTAGATCCGGACTTCCCGTACAAAGAGCAGCCATGTCTCGCACCACTGAGGTTGCTGTTTGGGACCCATTGGAATGCTGGGATATCACCATAAGAATATCCTGGAGCAATGTCTTCTCTAGCCCATCGAAAGCGACTTCCAAGTTTTTAGACACGCTCTCCAAGGTAATTTTCGACTTGTACTCTGGCAGTATCAACTTCAAAAATAGCTTACGGCGCTCAATTCGCTTGACTTCCCTCTCTTGTTCAGGAGAACTTTCTTTATCGCTCGGAGTTGGATCTGTTCCAGGTTGAGTCTCTGGCAAAACTCTACCTTCGGAGCCACCGCCCACTGGCTTTGATTCCGCTATCTCTTTCTCAGAATTCTGTTGAGTTTGTGTAGGACACTCTGCGCCGCCGAAAAAAATGTCTCTGGCATTGTCCTGTTCCAAAGGCAAGAGCTGTTCTATAGATTTCGCGAAATTCTGAAATGGCAATTTAGATTGATCATCAAGTTTATAGATAGCTGCCTGTATTTGAGGGAACTGTTTCGCATCATCGAGTGCGTTTAACTTCTCAGAGGCTGTCAGAGTGTCCCGAAGATTCAATTTTGTACTGCGGGTGGTCTCATCCACGGTCAACCAAAGTTTCGGGGTTCTAAACCGTAATCTTTTTGCTTCCTCTATGGTTTCTGGGCTGAGGGTAACATCAAGATGGAGGACTTCTTGACCGGTACCTGATTCTCCAAGTTAGCTATTGAACAGCATTATATAACCCCAGTTCTTCCTGCACCTACGTTCTAAGAATTTGACAATGACTATGGCTTTCTCAGGACCGAAGACCTTGCTCGCGATTTTCGAGACATCTTGGCCAGAAACGTAAGGCTTATCCTCTAGCCTAGCCGCTTCCCTTTGTACATCTCGAACTTCGGCCTGTATTTTGAGTGCAGTGGCAAGAAATTTAT
Organism: Arthrobotrys sinensis; assembly: GCA_036971225.1. NCBI lineage: Eukaryota > Fungi > Ascomycota > Orbiliomycetes > Orbiliales > Orbiliaceae > Arthrobotrys > Arthrobotrys sinensis. The sequence goes on along the minus strand of JAJTTV010000011.1, from coordinate 657,158 downwards.
TTTCCCAGATCTTTTCTTCCATGATTTCATTCGAACAAAGAATGGTCATTAGGAGCTCCGAAGTCCATCCTGCCTCGATCAAGAGTTTCCAGGCCTCATATACCCTCACGGTCGATGATGGATTTTTCAGAGTGTCCGAAGGGAGCACGCATAACAATTTTCTGCAGTCTGTAGCTGGCACTCCGAATAATTTGCAAAATGCAATGTAGTTGAGAAGTCGGGATATCCTTTGGGAAGAGAATAAGGGAATTGTTGGTACGAAGGCGAAATTCAAGAGCTCCGATATTATATCCGGTGATAAGTCAAGTCCCGCAGATAGATATTCCAGACGGTTTAGAATATCGCCTTTTGAGCGCTCCACTTCTACCTCGTCGAATCCGTACAGACTTTCAAAGGAAAGAATCAAATCGTCGTCGGTGCTGTTGGACCATAGGGTGATCACATCCGACACCTCCTGACCGGATATCTCCGCTATTCGAGAAACATCAGAAATACCTTTGAGGTAATATATGTTGAGCTTGCTCATGACGGTAGGTTTTATCCCATCCGCCAAAGCGCATGACTTGATGGCAGCAAGAACATCATCTAACAACTTCGTTGACCAGTCGAGCTTGTTTCTCAGACGGATAAAGGCCTGCAGGCAGTCGCAAAGCGTGACCGTAAGCGGATCATACGCGATTTCGGGATTCTTCTCCTCCCGTTCCGTAAGGACAATTTCCTTCTCATTGACTCTTTTCTCTACCAATGACCCATCGTCATTTACCAAAGGATTCTTCCTCAACATCAGAGTGTCGAGTTTCCCAGTAAACGGTGATCGACCTTTAGCATCTGACAGGACGATACGATGAGCAAAAAAGCTGGTGCTCAAAATTTCAACCAGCTCTTGAAAGGTTAATCCGGAACGAGGAAGCAGATTTCTGGTGATAAAGCAAAGTCCGGTGCCTTTCGTGTGATCCAGCATACTAGCATCGTCGTTGTAACCCCACAATTTACATGTGGCCTTACTTCTTTTTTTGACAGCTTGTAGTTCCGAGCTCCAGAATTTCTGAGAATTGGATAATCCTATACAAGTGCGAACCAAATCCTCTCCGAAGCAGCTTTGACCCGTGATCCCCAAAACATCGGTACGGTGAAGGCCAATGTACTCTAGAGCGGCAATTCGATCTAGGCCTGTCGTTATTTGGTTCAGAAGATTGTTTTTGGTTGGTTCGTCAATGGATGTCTGTGGTAAGAGTCTGCGCGGGTTTTGAAAGTACTGTAAAACTTCAGATCTTCGTAATCCGAAGGTAGCTAAGAGTTTGCGAGTCTTTTCCACCGATCTATTGAACGGAAAAATCCGAATCGGATACATCTGTTCAGCAATCAAACCATAGACTAACTGCTCTATCTGCTTTCGATCGATAGGCAACTGTACGCGCTTTTTGCCCGTTTGAGATATTCGATAAAGATAGTCTTCAAGAACTCGAACGACTATCTTCAAATAAGGAATCATGTTTTCAGAGTTTTCGCAGGTAATTTCAATAAGCTCCAGATCGGGTCGTCGCTGCAGAATGACATCGAGGATAGTTTCTGGAACCGGTTCCAGCTCTGTGTCTTCTGAAGCACTAGTCTTCGGAGACAGATTAGTCGTAGGTACGTCTGATAACGCGGGACTAGTTTCAGACGACAATTCATCGGTGCTCGCGGGAGGTGGTAGTAAGTTTTCTGTAGTTTCTGGTTCTTTGAGTCCTGTATCCCTAAGAAGGGACATAAGGTCCACGAAATACGCCGAGAGGCTTATGACCGAACAGCAATCTTCACATTCAACATCTTCGATCTTGAATACGTCAGTAATATTGTAACTCAGCTGACTAGGTTTTGATGGGTCATCCGGTATGGCTGGAGTGTGGTAAGTGTCCTTTGGAATCACGAGTTGAAGGTCGTCTCTTCGCCGTTTAAGGCAGTCGATCAAAATTTGCTCGTTTCGACAGTCCGTTGTAATCGCGTGATCTAAGACCTTCAAAGCTCTGATCTCTGGAATCTGACTCTTGGTCGTGTTAAGAAAGAGCTCTCTCGGGCAATTCGAGATTTGCCTAGCCGAAACATATCCTATATTCAACAAGCTGACTGCATCACTAGGCTCTGTGACGAGAGCTTGGAGCCGTTCTAATGCCTCGATGATGTGGTAGACTGTCGACAGTCCGATATCCAATCCCTTATCATCTTGTGATTGTAAAACAGATAGCCAGTTGTCGTCAACCACTTCTCGCGTGCTAGAAAACCTCTCCGTGCTGATATGTTCAACAATGGAACGAATCAACTTGATCACAACAGCTGATGACCCTCCGACTAGTTTTGCCGACAAGGTCACTTTCCTAGTTTCCAAGTAATGCAAAATTACTGCCAGTGGCTCTTTCGTGAAAGCCTGTGCTTGAAATTTCTTCAGATCTTCCTCGGTGACGAGTCCAGGAGCAAATGCCCCCCCATCATAAAAAGTTAAGACAGCTTGAGGAGTGGTATTCACTGTCTTGTTGCATGCAATTGCCGTGTAAACGCTGGTGAGAAAAGTACCATCGTATGTTGTAAGCTCAAAGAGTTTCTCAAGGTATAGAAGAGATCGTATAATATCAGGTTTGAGTTCACCAGCTTCCAGAAACTCGTGCACAGTTGTCGCAATATTGCCTGTTTCTCGCAAGGAATTGGCGAAATACTCCAGAAATTCGTCATCAGCCGCAAGAGTCGGGAACAAGGCGCTAGCATTGCTTAAAATATGTTCTATTTCAGATGATGGAAGTTTTGGCATTTTGAATCCGGTTTCAGTTTTGAATCTGCCGCTTCAATCGCTGAATATGCAATCTAAGTCTTTTGCTTGACGGAGTTCTAACAATTGAAAATAAGGCCGGTCTGTTATGATAAGTCAATTGCCAGAGCTGCGGATACTTGATCGACTCTATGCAAGTCAGGTTAGTGTTCAAATCCATAACCAAGTTTTCTGTGGAAGGTTTGCCTTAACAAAACGTCTTCCAGACTCAAGATGAAGATGTACCGGTACATTTACCTTGCAAGTTTCTCAGCTACCTTGCCCCACTCTCGGCGTAGCTGCCGCATTTGAATCAGAATTGCATAGCAAAGAGGGGTTATAGAGCCAGCCCACTTTCAGCGGATACCGCGACTTGAGGATTCATTTTGGTAGCCATTTCCAACCTAGCCCTTCGTGTAATCACATTGCCAGCTGAATTCATGCATCGATGTGATCAGGTGCGTATGCCCATATTCATGACGAAGAATTGAACCCGCATCTAGAGGTCAATTTGGTGTGTATGATGGTAAAACGCCGATGAACAATTGATTGCAATCGGAAGTTGATGTGCCGGATTGATTTTCAATTCTGCAGCTGTGCAGCAAATGAAACCGTTGTCACCGCATTAGCGTATTCCGAAGTGCGCCGACTTGCGCCAAGTTTGCCGTCCAACGTGGGGCACACACCTTAACTCAGCTCAGGATTACCCCTCAATGTCCACCATTAGGGGGCAAAGATGACGCGGAACGGCAGAGTGCCGCAGCCAAATGGTGTTCTGGACTGTAACAGCTCTCCGAAGCGTGATATGCAGCTGCCTTTTAAGCTTTTAGAGAGAAGTGCCACTATAGCTACATGTGTCGACACGTCAACACTTCCAGGAATAACGGATGGTAATCCCTCGCATTTGTGCGAGCACTAGTTACAAATTCAGCTCTCAATGCGCTACCGAACTTAGCGGAGTGGGTGGGGCGCTGGCATGCTAGCCTGTGAGGGTTTGAAGCATAGTCTGTTGCTATACCATACTCGAATATGCTCACTGATACGACGGAGCCCGGGATATTTAAACGACAGAAATATCATGGTTCGCTGAAGGATATTTTGATGATCGCATTGCAGTTTTTCAATCTTTTCTTCAGTAAATCAATCCAAGAAACCGCGGTCAACTTGAACACTTCTTAGCTTCGCCAAAATGGGTACCGAAACGATCAATCGTAGCTCCCAGATGGACCTGACCCTTGACACGGGGAATGGATATTTCGACCAAGCGATAGGTATCTCCCAAAAGATCATAAACCAGAATCTTAAAAGCGTCTTCGATAAAAGGGAGAAGATGCATAAAATTAAATACGAGCATTCTCGCCGCGGTTGGATCATCCAAGGAGAGCTTGAGGCTCCCAGAATAATGCTACAAGCAGGCCAACTTGGCATCAACATGGAAATATACTACCAAATTCGGTATGAACCCTTTCCATACGATCTTTTCCATCATCCACGGCCATAATTATATAAGCTTATTTTTGATCTGCTTTTAGGTTCAAAACCGGAACTTTCACTGGAGATGCCGGCAGCGAACTTTCTTTGAACAATTGGGTTATTACGGCGGAATGCAATCTCAAGGATTTGGTCTTGAATGATGATGTTGATGATACGGACGAAGATGCCGAAGAAAAAAAATCACACCTCGTAGACGTCTTGAAGACTTTCAAATTGAGGCCAGGGGATTATTCTATCCAGAGGCTTTTCGCAACTATCGGAAGTAATACACATCATCGTTCCTTTGCTTCACGCCGGCACTTCTTAACCCCACATCTATGTTGGCTGGGAAATATAGAACGGAATATTGATATTTTTTCATACGAACAGCCGCAAAATGGTCCAACCCTCATCCAGAATACACTACCTGTGGTCTTGATGACAAAGATTACCCTATTCCCTGGTCAAAGTGGAAGGATATGTCGAAGAATAAAATCTGGTACGCAGATTTATCCTACATGCTGCAAAATTGGTGTGCGAACCAAGAGGCCAAGGGTCTTACGACCATCGGAGTTAAATTCTACGTCCCGCCGCTCAAAGAGAGTAAGTTTACGGCATTGGTGAATTCGAATATTTGCTCGAAGGATAGTTACTAATAACGGTTGAAACATAAAAGGTACCCCACGGCCCCCAAGTTTTGGTAAGTTCGGATACTCCTGTGAAGCAGCTGTACAGTCTTATAAATCATATAGAAAGAAGAGCAATAGCTGAACTGTGGCATTTCCAGTCCCAACTGCGTTATTCGCCCAGATTCAACCTTACAGAACGACAAAGCACCCTCTAGGCGCCATTGGCGTTAACGATGGCATCGGCGATTTCAATTGTGTTACTTATTGCGAAAACGTCAAAAACCGCAAGTTGCCCGACTCCGTGGAATTCGTCAATAAAAAACCTTTCGCTCTTCCTGCAAGTGTCACAGGAAGCAAAGACGTCGACGGGACATTCGTCATGGACCGCCGCCTCTTCCTCGAAGGCGCGTTACTGAAATTCATGCAAGGTCTAGTTCAAGGTTGCGAGATCTTAGTAGATGAAGATGATCGTTATATCGAGGAGGAGGATTCTTCTACTATCTGCCCTAGGTTTGCTGTAGGACTTGACAAGCACCGATACCGGAAACCACTCCTCGCAGCCACGGATGCCCACTTCGAATTCAAAAAACATCCCACCACGCCAAATACATATTATTTCTATCATGAAGATGATACCAAAGAGTACCGTGACAATCCTTACATGTTTCCAAACCAACACCGAATCAAGGATTACGTTTCTAGCTACTCCAAGGGTATGTATGCAACCCCAGGATTCGCAAGCCATTCACACCTCACAACTTTAATATTGTGTCGCCAAATTAATGTATATTATAGGCACTACGTCTGTCACGGTCACATACTACCCAGGGACACCGAAGCTTAAAGTAGAAGGCAAATCAATTTACTACAGAAACAATCGTTGGGCCTGGAACCCCCAAATGACCGAACACCTCGTATATTGGGAGTACGCCAGTCCCTAATATAAACTTCTCTACAGGAATCGCTAAATACATGCTTACACTATATTATTGAGAAAATAGATTCGAACGCCAAGCTACATGGGATTTTGATATCGTATTGACTCCTGGTGAAGCGGGCTACGTCGTACCCGTTCTCCAAAGAACAAAGATTCTCGATGAAAGGCTCCCGGAAAATGTGCTCAGGGAAGCCGCAGGACCCGAAAACTTCAAGAAATTCTTAGCCTCCGGTGATAGAATCATCGTACCAGACAATCTATCATACGAAACGACAAAGTCCAATTTCGCCGGTTCAATAATCACGCGTCTTCCCGAATCATTCTCGGAGTCTCTGGAGAAAAATATGAAGAGTGCTCTCGGTGCCATGGCGTTCAACTTTGCGACCAGATTCTTGAACAATGGCAAATTCGTATATCCCGGGAACGGGTACCTTGATTTCTCAAACCTCGTTTTCAACAACTACGGAGACTTGATAGCGATGGTGACATATAGGCCGTAAGCCAAACATAATGAAATGATTCGTCCATGCGATTTATGGCTAACATATGCATATGGCGTGATAGACTTGGAGATGCCGAGTGGATTACCGTTCCCCTACCTAAAACTGGCACCAAGATACCCGTAACTCTACCACCACTACAAACAGGGAAAAAGCCAGAACCCATCATGACCCGACCCGGCCGAAAACCCGTTGCGCTGGATTATCTCGCAGGCTTCAAATATGACCTCAAAACCAATTTCGGATACCTTACCATCAGAGCTGCGAATAGAAGCGGCAGAGATCTCGCTTTTGGGTTCATACGTATTGCGCCACTAATTAACGAAAGCGGCGTGCCTTTGTTTCGTCCAGGAACAAAATGGGTTGCGGGTAAAGTTGAGGAGTCCGAGGCTTCAGCGCAACCAGAAGCACCTAAAGAACCAGAGGCACCTAAGGAACCAGAGGAAAAGGGAATCAGCGAAATTTTGAAAGACGCGGCAAATACTATAACTGAAGTGATTACAGGCCCACCTAAACCTCCCACGGACAATACATGGGAATTGAAGCACGCGAAGATTCTTGCTCTCAAAAATCTCACCACGCACTTTGGCGGGACGCCGGAATTGCCAACGATTCTGATCGAAAGCAGTAATGTCAACAAGCAGTTTTTCAAGATGGCAGAAGATGTCGAGTTCACATGGAAGTGTCACGCTGCTATCTCCGCTCCAGCGGTTTTTGAAGTCTTGGTGTATGAGAGTTGGAGGGACCTGGAAGATCCAGAAGAGGATATCGGCGTCGGAGCGTCAATTCTGACAATTAATGTTGTTTCAGGTGAAGTGACAATGTCGAAAGTTTAGATTGGGTTTCTTCGAAGTAGAGTTGGAGAGGTAAAATGTATTCAAAACTTGGCTACATGTCACTCACATAACCAAACTTTCAATCGAGTGTACTGGCTTCGGATTTCGCGATATCGCACAGGCTCTCTGCTTCTTCCTTCAGAAACTAGGCTCTCTTTAGCAAAAAAAAAAAAAAAGGATGATTGTACAAGACTTACTAGTGTGAATATTCAACTGCTGCTGCTTTGGGGAGCCAGTACACCACCAAGTGGGCTAGGTGTGTTGGGAGTGTTCGTTACCTATTAGAATATTTACACAAGTTCGGTTTGGATACAGATTATAAAAGCAAATACTACTTATCTTAAGTACTACTTGCACCTTGCTACTGAAGCGTCGTATACTACGAGACTATACTTATATACTATAATAAGGGAGCTTATCGCGGCCCCGCTCCAAGTTGTTATTGGTTCCTCTTGCAGCCTATTTCAGTATCCAGTCGCATTTTAACGCTGAATATCGTCACGTGATTAGTTTTTTGATGCCTGTTTGTGAACCTGCCTGTCCACCTGCCTGTCTGCGAACCTATTAGCGGAGAGTTTGGATATAGAAGCTCACAACTTTACAAACAGCTAATAGTTAATTACAATATGTATGAGGTGATGCTTTTAGGTATTAAAATTCCAAATACCTCCAATAGCAGAGGGCTACATTAAATTGCGGGGATCTGAGAATAGTTTAGAGGGGCCCAATAACAATATTAGGGACCCGCGACAAACTCCCTATTTATATACAATAAAGAGGATCCTTCGGATCACGTAAATCCGACTAAATTGAACTGATCTCTATGTATGTATATACACATAAGTATATAGCCAGCTGACGCTCACTCACTTCCTGAGCTGCGTTGTAGACGTTGTAAAATGACCAAAAATCACATGATCTTATCAATTGAACCAATCACAGAGGGGGACTGGGTAGTGGAAGCCCTTCTTTCAGTAGGGGCACACGAAAGGTCCGGTTACGAGTGGGAACTCTCGGTTACGAGACCGCAACAGGGATGCCTTCTGGACCCAGGCTGCCGCATCTGTAGACGTAACACAAAGTTGTCCTCCCGCGTTCGCGATACAAAGTGCATGCACCGATGACAAGTCCTATTGCGAGGCAGTAGCCTAGGCACTTCAACACCACTTAAGAATCGGAATATATATATTGTTAAATCTTCTTTAACTTCACAAAAAGCGCCAACCTAACCTTTCTAAGCTTACTTTGTACCCCGCATCATATTCTATTTTCAACCATGTCGGTCTCGCTCTTCACTCTTCCACGAGAACTCGTGGACGAGATACTTTCCTACGTCTCTAAACGTGACTTCAAGCGCTTTTCTCGGTGTTCGCGCGCGTGTCGCGATTTCATTATCCCGCTTGTGTTCACCCGTATTGAATGGAGGACCGCTTCTAGAGCTGCCGCGTTCCGCGATGGGGGCATTGTTGGGCACTTAAGGCCTGTAGTTCGGTATGTAATATAACCCCAAATCTCAAAGGAAAAGAAAGAGAAAAAAAAGCTCCCAGCTCGATCCCAGTTTTATGACTGCTAGATTAACATTCGCGAAGTCATATATCGATGCATATACCAGGACGCCAGAACGAACTTATTCGAACAATTGACACTTTTGAAGTGTACACGGATGTTCTTACTCTCTTCCCTAACGTAAAAAGCCTCTGGATCAATCTCTCAATGATAGAGGAGATAGAGCCCAACCTGATCCATACTATCTTCACTAAACTGTCAAACAGCCCGGCTTTTCACACACTCAAGAGCCTCAATCTTACGTGCAGACGTTATATGAGTTTTAGCCTACACGATCTTGCCGGCGCGCTGGGTGCGGACTTCTATGCGGCTTTACCGGAGAAAAATAGGGAATACCTGGGACCGAATATACGGAACGAGGATAATATAGAACTACCACCGATGCCACCGGGGTTGACGGAATTGGTTGTTTCAGCTACCCAGTTTACCCTCGTGCCTCAGCATAGGATTGCGTCACATCTAGCATTTCTACACCAGCAGCCGGCGAAAACACTGACGAGGCTTCGGATCAGAAGTGATTCTGTGTTTGCTGAAGGAAATCACGAGGACATCGAACGGGAGAAAAACTTTCGTTGGGAGGGTGTTAAGCGGGTGCATTTGGAAGTTGGACATTCTGATATTGTAATGTTATCGGAAATCAAGGATCGGTTTCCCGATGTTGAGGAGCTGGTGGTAACAAAGCACGGGCCATGGGGAGGCGGCAGTACGCGGGAGAATGGAGTGTCGCGCGAAGCTGGACTCTGTAACGCGTTCCAGGGAATGACGAAGCTAAGGAAGGTGAGGCTTCCATGGCCAGTGGGCTTCATTGAGGAAGAGCCACAGTCTAGTACGGAGTACGCTTTAACGAAGACGTTGGAGAACGTGGTGAATTCTTGGGTTGAAGGAGGGGCACAGAGATTGGAAAAGGTAGTTTTTGTGAGGGATAGCCGGTGGAGACTGCATGAAGCCGTGAAAAGAACGTTGGATGAGATGGTTGGATTTAATATTGTAAGGGATAGATTCAGTCGGGAGCCTGAGTGGAAGCTTGAGGTTAAGACGGGAGAGATATTTGAGACATATGTTCAAGGAGTCGGACAACGTCCTATGGAGGAATTGTTCCAGGTATCACCGCCCACGTAAGTACCCCTTTACAATTTCTTCGAATTATATCAAACACTAACTAATAATTGGTTTGGAGCAGGCCGCCTGTGGATTTGTATGGGAAAGACAACTGGTTTAGTTAACGTGCGCGACTACATGTATGCAGATACATACATAGAATGAAGAAATCGCATCATGTAAGGTTATCTTTCTTAATCGCATTAGTCGAATCGATAAATTCGCCTTTTGTCATATGTATGGTAGTTTCGAGAACTATTTATGGTATATTGTTGCATTCGAATTCCAGAAGTACCGAAAGCAATCGACTTGAGACCTAGTACTCTAGCCCAGTGTCAGGGAGATAACTGATTTCCTTCTTGCAGTTAATAATATAATCATAATTTATGCTTAAATGACTACTTTAATTCCTGGCTGAAGATACCCGTGTCATCAGGTGGACAGCATATTCCCCCTAATTCTTGATACCCACTTGATAGTTGGGTTCGATGCCTGAATAAATGCCTGGAATCTGGTGCGGACGGTACTATATATTTCTAGGCTAACGTCGTGTTGTTCGTGTGGTGGAGGAGTTCAGGCAACATTTCGAAAGTTCGCAGCCTGGGACACTTTTTTTGGAAGACTTGCTGCATGACTCTCGCAGGTAGTCTCAGGATCCCAGCCGCCTCGGGAATCGGATCGGTGCTAACTCGGTGGGGTTGAAGTTCTCATGTTTTCGAAGACTCTGTTACTTCTTACTAAGTTTTTAAGTTGAAGTTAGGACATTTGAAGATGTATTTGGAGTCGAGGATTCCAGAGAGAGTCCTCGAGTGACCATGCCGACGTGGACGAACGCGCCACTTTATGGGTTCACGCCGCAACTGTAGCGGTAGCTATAGCGCCGATACTTAGCTTAGAAGACATGTCGGGTCTTTTAAGCCCACACCCTTGGATCCTTCGTTTCGAGCTGCACCTCGGGACAGGAGAGGCTGAAAAGTGAGGGAGAACCATGGCCGATTCCACAAATTCCACTGGCTGTCCCCCCCGCCAGACCCACCTGATAATTCGCCAGAGTGCATGCCCACAGTTCGGTGCATGGACAGGGTGAGGAACATCCCGTTTTGTTTCGAGCTGGTTGGTAGCCTGCTAGAAACGAGGCTGTATAAACTTATATGATATTCTACCATCAAGATGTACTCGATAATGTTACTGTAGTTTACAGCATCGACTATTCCCTGATGGGCTGTGCGAATCCTCAGGGCCGGTGATTTGCTTTAAATTCCGATCTGGCCGGACGACGACAGTTACTCTGGTCTCTTTCCCCTCTCTCCCTCCTCTTGAAAGCCTTTCTTTCTCGAGGTTTGGATTAATATCATTTTTTGACGAAGGAACGGACAGAGGGGTCCAGCTGCAGCTGTTACTCCAACGTGCAACAAGGCTTCGGAAATCGACATCCCACATTTTCACACTTCTTCTTCACGCTCCCAATCGACAGAACAATTCGAATCCTTTGGCAGGCCCGAGAAAACCCCCTCCTTGCATTCTAGCTACTCCTCTCAAATCAATTTCTCTCAATCGAATTTTCCCAAATTGTTCTATTTTCAATCTGCACAACGTGAAAGTAGCGTGGTGAGGCCACACACTTCGAGGCTCAACTCCCCCACGATTATCTTCTCACTCAGCCGTCCTTCCCAGCTTTCTATTTCTGTTCACTCGTAACCTTATAACTACTACGTCTTAATACTACATCATTTTTGGCATCCACGACATCGCCTATTCTTTTGCGTCCTTTCGTGGACATCGTTTACTCCATTTCTAGGATTTTTTTGGACATTCAAATTGCTACACTTTTGGCCCGCACGACCCGCTTGACGTCCCACAAGGCTCAGCAGCAACACACCTTTACTCCGACTTTGCCCATATGCATGCCCCGGCGAAATAATATATTTCGGGCACTCGATCTCTTTGTTCTAATCCTTAGTATCCTCGCAGTTTGTGCAGGGGTTATTAGGATTATCAGATATACTATACTCCCATCTGTTCCCATTGTCAGGAAGAAACCGGAACGTTCGCCAAAATCGAAACCAGTCTCTAGTTCAGAGACTAAAACAGAATCCAAGATGCCTAAGGATCAGTATGATACCGATTTATATATGGCGTCGGATGACGACACTATTGAAGGAGCATACGTCGTTGGAACGGGGGAAAATGAAGGAGAGTTCTTGTTCCAGTATCACCCCAAGGACGGGGAGCCGTCGACAATATCTGTGATTGTACTCGGTAAGTATTAACCTCCAAAGTTCTTCTAATCCTCGAGATCCTAAGAAACGATATTCTAACAAATCCTCTCCGAAAACCGACAGATCTCCAGAACTACCCGTACAGTCATGAAGTTTTCATCTTTGGTTGCGGCGACGACGCCGCTTCTCTCGGGGAAAAACTTAGTGACCTCCCCAGTTTAGCAGGAACATCGGTTAAACAGATCATGGTCAAGGTCGTACGACATCTACGGAATAAAGAAGCAGATGGATCGAAAAAACGGCCGTTTGTTGTTAATGACGACGACGCAGGTTTTAAAGCTACTTCGCAATCTTCGTCAGCACGACACGTTAGAAAGACTAGCCGGTTATCTCAGGACGACGACGACGATGGAGATGATTTGTATACGACTAGTCCGACTGTCGATAAGGGCAAGAAGGTTGCCACTGGATCTCCATCGGTAGTGACTCCGACTAGCCCGGCCCAGAGGATCGTGACCGACTTGAGGGCTGTGAAAGACGCTGGTTTCAAGATGGGATACCATGGGTCGTTGAAGGGCACCGGTGTTTGCTACGTCGTTGTATCATGTCGATTGTCGCGGCTGGGTATTTCGGACAATGCCTTGGATGCATGGCATGTTGAGGCGAAGAGATACTTGAGCCTTATCATCGAGTATCCAGCTGGATATGCCAACTTGAACGATCTTTGCGACGAGTTGAAGAGATCTCGTGCAGACCGAGGGAAGATGAATATCCGAATGAGGATCCGACAGAGCGACCAGTATAAACCGACGAAGGCGCAGTGTCAAGCCGCATTTAAGAGGGGAGATACAAATATGCCCTACGTTCTGCAGACACTCGAGTTGTTCCTCAACGAGAGGTTGATAACTCTGCTTAAAAAGCGATTAGAGCTCGGTTTCTCGTGGTTTGGAACTGAAGAGTACTACTTCCTGGATAAGAAAAAGGCAGCTACCTCTATAGAGGCGATGGAGGCGAAATACTGGCACGACGATACCATCACCAACGGGTTTTCACGACTGGTTACGTCTGACCATTTTGGGTCTGCGACGGACCCTGATAGACGCTCATTCCCGCTTATTGCAATGCAGTTCTTCCTCCGACACTTTGCACGATATACGGATTTCTGCCTCGTCTGTCACCGTACTGTGGATTCAGACGTTGAAGCTTTGGAGCCGTATGTCTGTAGTACACCATCTTGTCTATCGAAATACCTCTCCTCAGATTTCGGCCCAGGGATCGAGAGAGATATTGTAGAACAACCATATGTTGTCGATCTGCTCGTTTCGTTCTGCTATGCGGCGGCGAAACACCAGAAGTTGAAGGATTTCCCAGATGCGCTTGGCTTGAAGGTGCCGTCACCCCTTGGAAGTGGAGGCTACGCAGGTACCTTTGATCGGGCGAATAAAGACTTAACCTTGAGAATCAATGCAGCAACTCCAATTTCTCATCCGGTACAAGTTGGTACTTGGATGGCAATTACAGGTGCAGGAGCTGCTGGTGAGACGCTCTGCTGTCGTGCGACGGATATGTCTCAATTCCCAAATATCAAGGTTTCAGATCCTATATCTACAACAGCTCAAGCCAGTGCGCTGAATATTGGAACGGCATATACGGGAGGATCAACTGCAGCGGCTGGAGGCCAGCAAGTTGTGGTGTACATTTACAACCAGGACTTTGCGTCATTTACGCCACAACAGAAGCAAGATGCTATCTGCTTGCTTCTTGATACTCTGCCATCTGTTCGAGAGATGAAGGATAGACTGCGACAAGGACACCTTGCAAGCTGGGGAGATCGAATTTCACCAGCTGCAATGGGTGTGTTACGATGGGTTGTTGCGTCGAACCGTGCCTGCATTGTTCAAGTTGATGGCTTGGAAACCGGCTCTAATGGGGTCTTTCCGGCCACCCAGAAGGAGGATCGCGTATATGGTATGGGTAATTGGATGCAGTTCCGATTTGCTATGGGTGCGCCTGATAAAGAGCAGAAGTTCCAGACTGCGAGCTCTAATACTACTAGGAGGTTACGGCTCAAGTACCCGACTATGTTCGCATGGCATGGGAGCCCATTAGTCAATTGGCATTCGATTATTCGAGAAGGACTGAATTTCAACCAGACTTTGAATGGGCGAGCCTATGGCAATGGATGTTATCATTCGTTGGATTTTAGGACAAGTTTGGGGTATACTGCGAATCGATATGCTTCGGCTGCAGGGGTAGGTTGGTTCAAGCTTTTAGGATTCGCTTGGTATTAGAACTAATTAGGATTCTGCAACAGAGCGATCAATGGTCCAAGAGTGTGCTCAAAGTTTCGGGCGCAGTCGCCTTGAACGAAATCGTCAATGCGCCCAACGAGTTCGTCAGCAAAAGTCCACATTTGGTGGTTGCTCAGGTGAGTCACGGGGTTTAACGTTATCGAAAATGCGTATTTGGACGATAACGAGCTGACGAATCATATAGCTTGATTGGATATGCACAAGGTACTTGTTTGTGCAATGCGCTTTCAGCAACCAAGGCGTTGCGTCTTCGAAGCAGCCTAGCCAAGTCAAACCGCAGGATCCGTCCATGACTCCCAATGGGGAGCAAGGCAAAATCATAATTCCCCAGCCGAAAGCGGCCAGAGCCCGGAAGGACGACCTGCTTGATGAAAATAAGAAGGGCAAGAAGAAAGGCGAACCGGCTTATACTCTTGTTACTATTGACGGTATCGAAGAACGAATTCCTGTTGAGGAAGATCCGGCCAGCGACGCCACGAATGATTCTGATCTCGACATATTTTTCGAAGCCCCTCTTCCAACTCCTGCCGCCATCCCCGCCGCTACATCTGATTCGCTCGACGTATCCGATTTGGATGTTGCGATAGCATTGTCGATGGAAACAGCTAGAAATGGAAGTACTTCGTCGTCATCGATGTCGTCGATGCCGCCACTGATCGATCAGCCCCGCAGGAGAACCAGCTTTTTCTCTGGATTTGCGAGTAAAGGTCCTAGGTCCAATGAGAACAGGCCGTCAATTGCAGGTAATTCGTCAACCTCGACTTTCCCTGGATCTGGATCGAGCTCTACAGCTCAACCGCCATCATATGATGATATTCCAATAACTGCGACACCTCCTTCTTACACTCCGGTTGCTGATACTAATGGGACAGGTTTCTTTACAAATCCTTTCACGGCTAGCAGTTCGACGAGTACCAATGAGAGTGCGGACCCTCCAGGTTATGCGCTTCGAAGTAGTGTGAGTAATGTTCCGGCGGCATCATCCTCAGCGGCTAGCGGTTCGGGCTCGGGCTCGATTGGTCGCGGGAAAGGTTTGGCGGGAGGCTTCTTTGGAGGGTTTAAGAGATCCTTCAGTGTGGGAGTTCCGGCGAATACCGATCCGTTGAACACTACTGCTTCCGCACCGCTAGTCTCGAATTCTGCTAGTTCATATGCAGGTCCATCGACGAATGGAGCATCGAAGGCGAAAGGAAAGTCTGCGGATTCGATGGTGATTTCGGCACCATTTGCGGTGACGAGTTCGAATCCTGCGGTGAATGGTGGGAATGCGTATGTGAATAAGCCGACTACTGAAAACGCTGCGAAAGCCCCTGTTGTACCCACTCCGGTGGTGGCACCGGCGCCAACGTCGACAACCACTGCTCCAATTCCAATTCCGGTTAAACCGACTCCAGTCATTCCAGTCGCTGCTCCGACAGTCCCTAAGGTTGTCCCGGCCCCAGTAGTTATGGCTCCTGTTGTTACGGCTCCTGTTGTTACGGCTCCGAAAGCGCCTGAGCCTCCGAAGACCGATTTTGTTGCTGGGGAGTTGGACTACACCACCCTCCCATTGATCGCTCAACCGACTTTTGCGACGCACCAAGCTACAAAGCGTCTGCAAAGGGAGTACAAGAATCTGCTGAAGATCCAAGAAAATACTCCGCTACACGAACTCGGGTGGTACACTAATCCTGACCATTTCGACAACGTGTATCAGTGGATCGTGGAGCTTCACTCATTCGATTCTGAATTGCCGCTCGCGAAGGATATGAAAGCGCAAGGGGTTAAGAGTGTAGTTCTCGAACTTCGATTCGGTGCTAGCTTCCCCACTACTCCGCCATTTGTCCGGGTTATTAAGCCCAGATTCCTGCCATTCATGAATGGTGGAGGAGGACATGTGACAATTGGTGGAGCGGTGTGTTTGGAGATGTTGACGGGTACAGGGTGGGATAGTAAGACGACTATCGAGAGTATTCTGTTGAATGTGAGACTTGCAATGATGAGTACTGATCCGAAGCCGGCGAAACTGGAAGCCGGTGGAGGTGGAGGAAGGTCTTATGGGGTCGCGGAAGCGGTGGCGGCGTATTTGAGGGCGTGTAGGACGCATGGATGGGCTGTGCCAAAGGGGTTTGAGGAGATGGCGAAGGCAACGTAGTGACAGTCTGTTTGTTGCATTTTGTTGATAGCGTTTTTGTGGTCGCCTTTTGCCTTTGAGCACTTTCTTGTTTTTCGGAGTTATTATTGTATTACATTACAGCAGGATGGATATGATGAAGGGTTTGCAGGATAATTAGGGACGACGCCAGAGATTTGTGAGGGGGAGGTATCTTGTGGTGGAGAGGAAGGGCAATAAGAAGGATAATAGCATGCATGTGGATAGTGTCGTATAGTTTATGCTATGAGGGAATGGAAGAATTCTAAACCATGTTGAGACGAGGTTGCTGTGCAGTGCTGTAGACCGCTTTGTGAGCGGGAATGTGGGGGAGGGGGATTGTTGCATTTTGTGTGTTGGGAGGGAGGTTAAGAAAGGGCCATGTAACCATGGCCGTATTTGGTAAAACTGTTCGAAACAGGGTGATGAGAAGGTTGGATGTTGACTTGAGTAACTTATCCGGCCCTGTTATTATATTTGCATGTAACTTTGAACCCGTGATAGTGAAATGAATGAATGGATGAGTAGTAAGGAAGAGAAGAGAAGAGGAGGTGGGGATTTTGAGGGTTTTAAAATTTAAAATGATAAGAGGGAATAGCCTCGGGATATTCCTTGTCGAATGACGATAATGCAAGGTACCGATGAAAGAAAGGCCTTAACGATGGCCTTACTTAGAATGCGGATGGACTTGGTTCAGGATGTCGGGCTGGTCCGAGTGAGTGAAACGGCCCTTGCTTCTGGTAAATTAATTAAATTACTTAAGTAAATAAGTACTTACTTCAGTCAGGTAACACTGGCTGGCTTTTGAATGTTCACAAATGTGGATGCATCTTTCCTTCCTTCTCTTCGCTTGTGATATCGATACTTCCCCAGAGATTCATCGACAGAATCGAAACCGAACAGCACCTGATATATTCTTGCCGTGTTGAATTGGGTGAGGTTCGCGCTGGCTGCGTCGCTAATGCGTTGTCGGTCCTCACGCGCTGTGCTGTGCTAATTTCAGGCTGCTGCTGATCCACTTTCCGCCTTCTTCCTTTGACTCTCGACACCTAACAAACCAACCATCAACCACCATCATCATCATCACCAACCTCGCTCTCAACAAGCCACCTTTCCTCTCCACCGCCATCTTTTCCGTACATCTTCAGCATCTCCAATCTACTCATCCTTCGGCACGTTCTACGGCCGTCTTATTACTTCGGTTTCTCTCATTGTTGGTTGCCCTCTTTTCGCCCTCGTTCGCATCCTCTTCGATCATCAATTGCCCTTCTTAGTTACTTCCCTCTCTATCTCTTGCCTTCTTACTCAGTGAATTACCATCATACATCTCTTTGCTTCGTGGATATACCATATCTACCTTATTTCGTCCCCTTCTTACTATCTACTTGCGCCTTCGTCCTCCTCTTTAGTCTACTTTCTCTCACCCTTCAATATGAAGATGCCCGTCTCTAGCACGTTCGCTGGGAAGCCTCCGTTTCTGCCGGCATCTTCTCTTGTTTTCCACTCTCAATTCATTATTACCGCCCCGCCCCAAGCTAATTCTCTTATTCCCCTTCTTCTACGTCCCCCCTAAAACCGTTCTTATCTACTTATTCTAAACAATCTTTCTCATAATGTTCTCTATCAAGGTCCTCTCTACCCTTCCAACCCTGCGGCAACCGACAACCCAGTGGCTTTTCCCCTGAGCCGAGCATCTGCAACTCACGATAATCCTTGGGAAGACCAGCTTTAAACCCAATCCTAGCGCGACAATTCGAGCCGGTTCCATTTCTTGCAGATCCACTCTCCTTTGTAACACCCGTGGTCGCTTCCAACCTTGCCAATGTCTGCCCCATACTACGGCAGCAATTCTCCGGAGGCGTTCCGCCACGACGCCAGAAGCGACCGCGATCGCAGGACCTGGGGTGATCCACGTGATACCTCTCGCGGAAGGATGCCGTCCCACGAAGTGCACGAGTCGAATTATGGAAGACTAAGAGAGGATGATTTCACTCCTGACGGAACCAGACGCCCAAGATCTCCAGGTTTGTCCAGATACTACTACTTTGCCTGGAAATTGTCCCCTTGCAATTGCGGAGAGTCACGTGGTTTGTTAGGTGGCAGCGGTTTCTGTGGCTGACTCTTGAGGATTATGACGGAATTTAGGGCGTCGTCGACCACCACCACGTTCGCGTTCTCCACCGAACATTGATCGTTATACACCAGGAAGCGGTGGCGGGCCGCAAGGAAGATATGCTGGTAGCACTGGAGCTGCTGGGGACGTGTACATCCCCGGACAAGGTCCTCAAGGATACGCTGGCGCTCCGCCAATGGGCCGTAATGAAGCCGGTGGGGCCAATGGGGATCGATATATGCCAGCGAACATCAGTGGCCACGGTGCATACCCCGCTAGTAGCGGTGGCGGAAATGCCATGGCCCCGATACTATTAGATCCTCACGGTTTCGACTACCTCGTCCCCTACACCTATTTTAGCGAATGGTGGAGCGGCACACCGGCGTCTGCGCCCTCGAAATCGAAGTATGCAACTGATGCGACAATGAAGGAGAAGTATGAGGCGTATAAAGATGGGCTAAACGGGAGGGTTGCGAAGTTGTTTGTGAAGAGCCATAAGGACGAGGAATGGTTTAGGGAGAGATATGTTGAGGGAGAAGGGGACGAATGGAGGGCTAAGACCTTAGAGTGGAGGAAGGGTCAATGGAAGATTTGGGCAGATGAGTTGAAGTCTGGGAGATGGGATAATTGGCTAGCTGATGCGAAGGAGGGTGAGTTTGGAATGGGTTATTTGGCTGTGATATGAGCTATGATGCTAATTAGGACGGACACAGGTGTCAAAGTCAATATCACAGCCCAGTCAAACGGCAAGAACGAGTCGAATGGAAGCAAAGAGGATGAATCAATGGATGAACCGAATGAAGATGTTCTTCCGGCTGTATCCTCTGGAACTGGTGCTCTCCGAGATGATTCTCTCGATCGCCCCGCACTACTGATCAAAACTGTCTCTCCTACTGTTAAAAGGCAGAATTTAGAGAAGGTAAATCAACCTTGCATTCCCCTTCGCAATAAGTCATTAACATATATTTGAATTAGCTTGCGATGACCGTTCAAGGCTTCCAGTACCTCTCTCTTGGAGACCCAAATCCGAACAAGAAGTTCCATCGTATTGGGTGGATCCTCATCGACCCATCGAGTGTCAGTGAAGGTTCTGTAGAAGCGGCGGCAGCCCTTCTTAATGAAGAACGTATCCATGATGAAGAGAAGGGTGACTTCGTGGTTCACGTGGGGGTTCATAACCCTCCGAAAGTTCTCACTCGAAAGATGCTTCACGATATCATGAGCGTACCAGAGGAGATCATCAGCGAAGTCGATCGTGTCAGAGCTGTCGTATTGAAACTAGAGCAGGCGATGAACAACAATATGGATGAGGATATGATGTTGGATGAGAATGGCGATTTGGCCGGTTATAGGGGCTGGGATTTGATTCTTGCGAAGGTTGATGAAATCATGGCGAGAAGGATGGCAGAGAAGGCAGCCAACGAACCGGAAGAAGAACCCGAGGACGGCGAGGCTGAAGATGATTTACCATCCGACGAAGAATTAGAGCGGGCTAAACGGACAATTGATATTGCAGTAGAATATCTCCGCCGAGTCTTCTCTTTCTGCTACTACTGCTTCACCGAGGCCGATTCGATTCACGAGTTGGTCCGCAGGTGCCCCGGTGGACACATCCGACGGCCGTTACCTGCCAATACTGACGGAACAGCCAAGCAACTCCACCCTGGTTCGGAGAAATGGGTTAAGAACCTCAGAGACAGGATCACCTTGTTCCTGACGCCAGACTCCATTGATACTAGGAAATTGGGGGCCCAAGATCCGGAAACCGCATTCAATGAGGAGACCAACAAATTCATTAAACAAGAAGATGAGGGCAAGTTCCGCTGCCGTGTCAAGGATTGCACAAAGCTCTTCAAGTCTGAAGAGTTCGTTCGGAAACACATGACCAAACGTCATCCGGAGTTTGTGGGTGGCATTGAACAAGAGATTAAGCTTTTGAACGCCTATGTTATGGATCCTTTCCATATCACTGCGCCGAAACCTGAGAGCGGTGTTTCGGGAGGAGGTCATGGAATGGGTGGTGGAATCGGTATGGGTGGATTGCCACCCCGACCAGGTGGAGGGATAGATGGGAGGAATATGATGGGACAGTATCCTTATCAGGCGGGGCAGTATCCCGACCCTTACATGGCTGGCGGGTTGGGACCCACTCCTGCTGGAGTTGATAGATATATTCCCGGAATGGGAGGACGCCCAGGGTCGCCGAATAGAGGTGGAGGTGTTGGACCACAAAGACGACGCGGCGGTATGCAAGGGAACTCGAGACCCTCACCCTACCCAAGGCCTGGCGGTCGAGATACAAGAGACAGATCCGAGAGGGAAAGAGAGAGGGAAGGACGCTTCCAAGCGGCTATGGCGGCTGGTGGTGGAGTTTCTGCGGGTGGCACACCTAGCGCAGGTGCTACTCCCGGAAAGGATGACCCTGGAGCTGCCGGGAGAAGTTTGAAGAGCTACATGGACTTGGATGCATCGGCAGGGAAGGAATCGAAAGTCGAGGAGCTAGATTATTAAAGATTGGATAGTTGTACGGGGACGAGGGGTAGTGGCAAGATTGATTTAACGGGGAAGAGGTGGAGGAAGCTTATCATTTCTTATTTCTAGTAGTTTTGGATTTTTGTCTTCTCTTTTTCTACAATTCATCTGATCATGAGGGTGGATGGTTGCTTTTGTCGGTGCTTTTTGCTGTTTCTTGATTGTGCTTTAGCTTTTTGAACGCAGAGTCCAGGTTGGATACCGCCCTGACCTCCTTTTCTCCTTGTAATATGCAAGCCTTTCTTTTGTTTTATTTCCACAACAGTCTGATAAAACAATACAGATGTACTTTTACTAAAATTAAAATCAAGAATTCGAACTACCAGTTTAAATTGTTGATGGAGATGTTATAATGCAACGATGTTGGTGATATATGTCATACCGTGGTGTTGTAATCAGGCAGTTTGGCTTGCGGCCACGTTTAAGATGTCCGGCACCTCTCTACACCCACGGCCCGACCTTACCTCATCCTTCGCAGACTATACCTCCTTCAACAACCACCGGTCATCTTGCTGATGATGCCCTCGTTCATGACAATGCAATAGATATTTTTCCGGGCCTGCTTATTCTGTACCAGCTTTTAATCTTCTTTTTCTACTTGATACCCCTCTAGTTTCTTCTTTCTTGCACCTCGCTGCTGTAGCGCCTTTTCTATCTCACACATCGCCAGGATGGTCCGGTTATCGTCTACGGCGAGTGCGGCGGCACTGCTCACCTTCGCGCTGCGATTCCACGCTACAGGTGCCATGTTTAGTGTACATGAGGACCTGCTGGCGTATCCGCAGGTACGTTCTCCTTCTACATCCTTTTTTCCCGTTGCTAATTCCAATTTATATTACAATTCAATGGGTGATTTTTAGCTAACATGATGTCACACGATATAATTGTATAGTATGAAGTACGGTTCCCAGATACACAGGACTCCTACGTTACCGAAGAAGAAGCGGATCGCAAGATCGCGTCTATGTCGTTACGAGATATGCAGCAAATACCTACTTCGTCTGCGCCTACTACGAATCCCACCGACGGTTCGCGATCTGATGGTGGTAGTGGTGGTGGTGGAGACACCGGATCACTTGCTGTTCAGGACAAAAATTCCAAGAGTTACACCGGTATCCCAACCGACGAAATCGTCTACGAATCCATGATGATGGGGAATAAACGCTACCTCTGTTCAATCCCACTCGTCAATCCACCTCCAAAGCTCAACGCCACGGAACGACGAAAGAATAAATCCGAAGAAGATAAAGAAGTCGCCAGAGCTACGGTATCCGGTACAGAATTACTAAAGGGGATGGAGGGGACTTGTTTATATTTTATTTCCGGGTGGTGGTCGTATTCATTCTGTTTTAATGATCATATTAAACAGTTCCATCAGTTGCCGCCTGCTAATGGGGTTCCTTCTTTACCGCCTATGGAGGATCCGCACGCTGCGAGTTATATTTTGGGAAGAGCGGCGGTGCCGGATAGGGATGCTAAGCCGGATATGCCGAGGGAAGGGGTTGTGATGGAGATGCAGGCTAATGGGGAGTTGAAGTATTTGGTGCAGAAGTTGGCGGGGGGGACGTTATGTGATATTACGGGGAAGGAGAGGAGGATTGAGTTGCAGGTGAGAAAAAAAAAGAAAGAAAGGAGTAGATATGTATTTTGGATTTTGGGATGCTAATGGTTTTTTTGGGACAGTATCATTGTTCACCGCATGCATCGCAGGATAGGATTGGGTATATTAAGGAAGTTACGACGTGTTGTTACCTGATGGTTATCTACACACCACGACTATGCAGCGATGCGGCCTTCCAGCCTCCCGCAGAGAGTAGGGCCAATACGATCGAGTGTCTGGAAGTCATGAACGAAGATCGCATCAAAGAATTCCGAGCGGAAAGGGAACGACGGGATAAGAATCTACAAGCGTTATTGGAGATGGTGGAACATGAGCAGGAGCAGGAGTTATTGGGAAAGTTGGCGGGAGGGAAGAAAGAGTATGTTGTTAAGCCGAATTATAAGGTTCGGAGTGATCATGGACGAGGGAAGGGGTTTAAACCGGGGAATGGTAAAGGTAGTGGTGGGGATGGGAAGGATGCGGGGAAGGATGATCAGACTTATATTGTGACTGGGGAGGATGGAAGGGAGCAGATGGTTATGGTGCATGAGATGGAGTTGAACTCTGATATGTTGAAGAATTTACCGGAAGGGGTGGAGATTATTGATATTGAAGCTTTTGCGAGGTTAGCGGAAGCGGCGCAGGGACAAGGACAGCAGGGACAGCAGGCTGGAGCGGGCGGAAGGCCGATTCAAATTGATGAGAGGTTGATGTTGAAGATTCAAGAGGAGAGGCAGAGGTTGAGGAAGGAGAGGGAGGATAAGAAGGCGGAGGATGATAAGAAGAAGAACGATAAGAAGAAGGATATCAATGGGGAGGGGCACGATGAGCTATAAGATGCCTGCCTGCCTGCCTGCATGTATTCCCTTCACATGCTTTAACTGCACTGCTTTTCAAGCTTTTGGTTTGCTATTTAAGGCGCTGGCTGATATTGATATTAACTATTGCCATGAATTGAATATGGCGATATCGATACTTGTACTCTACTGTCTTGTCCTGTACATACATACTTCCCTCACTTACTTGCTTATACAAAAGCCATGATTGATATGTATACTGATGCTGGAATAATCAACCTCGGGATCGCAGTTCGGGTGAAATACCCAATATGAATTTAATGGATGGCTGGCAGCTTCTCGTCCAGTCAGGGCCCCAGTCATGTCCGTGCTTGGCTGCAGCCGCTCTCCCCCAAAACACCCCAAACATTGGACCCTCCTCGAGTCGTGCTTCCAAAACACCATTCACATCCTCAGATCTAGATACAGATACGGATATAGCCAATCTATATCATATCTATATCTATATATACACACACATCGTAGAGCAGACGAGTTCCTGCGAGAATGGTCTGCTAAATGGCGGCCGGATCCACTGTCGCGTTGGGCAGTTGCACCCTTCCAGCCCCGTCTGCGCTCCGAAAACAGTTTGACCTGAACTATACTGGTCGCGACGACTATTCTTTCTTCGACGACGACCTCGACGACGACGACCTCAACAACCACGAATACTACGACTACTCTTCTGACGACGACCACGCTCTCTCCGAGGACCCGTCCTCGTCCATCTATCCCTCAAACTATCCGGCCATGCTCCGTTCCTCCCTCCGTTCGTCCAAGGCTCTCTCCTCGCTGTCCCGCCAGGCCACTGTCGCCGCCGCGCGAGACCTTCGAGACCACTTTCCTTCCCGCCACACCCTCGAAAACAGCCTGCACACTCTTTCTTTATCTCCCCCACGACCATCTCCAAGCTCATCATCATCGTCAGCCTCATCACGGATAGGAATTCCCCCGCACGGTCTCCGAGTCCTTTCCCTCCCTCCGTTCCTTCAGGGTACACCATCCCCGGGCCCATCTTACACCAACCGAGCCAACGATGCCGACCCAGAAACTCCCCCAATTCCCACAAATGCCACCGAATCAACCGTAATCACCGATTCGTCCGATGTAAACACCAGCCGATTCTTCCAGTACGGCGTCAGCGTGTCATACGTATCCAAATCTAGACGATGGGATCCGAGTAATACGTTTAATTTTAGTCCGTATAAACGGGTATCCTTTGAAGAGAATTGGGCGCTTAGGAAGAAGAGTAGGCCGAAGACTGGGCAGGATGCTTTCTTTGTTAGTCGGGTTAGTGATACGGGAGCTGTTGCCTTTGGAGTGGTATGTATTTTCCTCTCTTATCTGTCTTGTTTTTTGGGGAGATGTGATTTGCTGATAAGATTTGATGATGGTTAGGCCGACGGTGTGGGAGGGTATTCGATGAGTGGGATTGACTCTGCGGATTTCTCGCATACGTTGTGTGAGGATATGGCAGAGATATCGTATCATTCAGAGGTACCTATGAGGGCGGATATGTTGATTGAAGCTGGATACATTTCGGCATGTAGTAATCCCAACATCCTGGGCGGTGGGAGTACCGCCTGCGTGGGGATCGCAAAGCCAGATGGAACTATGGAGGCTGCAAAGTGCGTTCATCATACATACTAAGTTGAATCTATAAAACGCCCTACAGATGCTAACTATACTACAGCCTAGGAGACTCCGGCTTCGTCATCCTCCGCGGCGGCAGAGTTCACTTTACATCCCAACCACAAACCCACGCCTTCAACACCCCCTTCCAGCTCTCTGTCATCCCGTTAGAAGTTATCGAACAGGCTCGTAAATTCGGCGGACCGGTGCCAATTAGTGATAGGCCCCGCGATGCCCATGTCGACCTCCACGATCTTCAGCACGGTGATGTATTGATATTCGCCACAGACGGATTATGGGATAACCTCAGCGCTCAAGATGTTTTACGACTTGTATCGAACGAAATGGTTGCCGCAGGGGGGTGGGTAGAAACTCCAGACCATGGGATACAAACGGGTCAGGATTTATCAAGACTTGTGGATGAGGATATGGAGAAACCGTCGATTCAGGGGATTATTGCTAAGAAAGTTGCGTCGAAGGCGAAGGATATGAGTGTTAATACTAAAGTTGATGGGCCGTTTGCGAAGGAGGTTAGGAGGTATTTCCCCGGTGAGGTCTATCATGGTGGGAAGAGGGATGATATTTGTGTGCTTTGCTGTGTGGTTGTTGAGGTATGCTCTTTCCTTCTTTTCCCTTTCAGAGTTTGATATTTCGTGGTATACTGACACAGCGAAACAGTGGGCTATACCAGCTCCTAAACTTGATAAACCGGAGGCAGCGACAGGGGATGTTGAGAAGAAGGTCGAGGCTACGGCGCCTGAGCCGCCAAAAGCACCTGAGCAGCAACCCCCTACCACCCCTCCACCTCCGCAAACTCCTCCGGCCGAAGAAGTCCCCCCACCTCAGAAGGAAGAAGCTATTTCCGCGTTTGCTGCTGACCATCTGCGTGGACTTCCCGGCGGTGGTGGACCAGGTGCTCCTTCTCCCAGGTTATAATTGAATATTTATTGATCAAAAAAAAAAAGTCATCAACAAAATCGAGATACCACATATTCTAACCTCTCACTCCCTCCCTCTCTCACGTCACCCTCCGTTCTTCAACCTGGCGGGGTATTTATATTATTCCTCCCCCAGATCTGTATACGGCTCCCTTTTTCTTTTTTATTTCCTAGAATAATGTATCTCTTTATGGGACTGGACGAACGTGGTGTTCATATCTAGACGAGCTTTTCTTGGTTTCGCATGTATACTAGGCTGGGTGTAATTTGTCTTGTGTTTCCCCCCTTTTTTTTCCCTCTTCCCTTTCTTTATTTATGAATACCTAGGTAACTACATCATACATGGAGCGCTCATGGCCCTTTTTAAGATTCCTTTTTTTGTTTGTCTTTTTGTTAAATTTTTGGATTTCTAATTTCTGTATGGATATAGAAAGAATACAATTCCGGTGTGGGTTATATGGGAAGATGGATCTTTGTGGTCTTTTTCATATATTCCTAATTTGACATAACGAGACAAATGCTCTGCCAGACGCTGTCTACCTACCTACCTACCTCCACACCAGACTTGGTAATTATATACCAAAAACAAGGCTCCAAAAAACTTTCCTTCCAAAGGCTGCTATACACAGCTCACTCATCTAAATACTAATGCAAGTTGAAATAACTAACATTCTAAAAACACAATGTCGCCCAAAGTACGCCAAAAAATTAAAACCGCAATCATCAATATTACACCCCCTCCACTCCCTCTCCTTAACTATACAGCAGCGGGGGTACCAAAAACCCCACCACCGCTCTCCGCCTTCCCAATCAACTTCTTCATACTCCCCCATTCATCCCCTCTAACCCCCTCCGTCCCCCCCAATTCACTCCCAACCTCAAATATCGTAACCGTAGAATCCAACCCGCCAACCGCAATCCTCCTCCCATCCGTCTCCTCCCATGCCAATTTATTCAAACTCCTGGTTAGCAGGGAAGTAGCCCCCGCCCTAACCGTCGGCGAAACCTTCGCAACAGGAACTTCAACATCAACCGTTAAATCCCAAACTTCTAAACTGCCCGCTCCGTCTACAAGTCCGAATACACCCGGTTTCACAGGCGACCATTTGGCATCGTAGACTACATCTTCCCTTGCAAAGTCCATCAGCGGAGTCGCTACCATGGGCTGAGCTCCCGGAACTACAGCTGTAGCCGTTGCAGCTGGTGGGCGCGCTTTCCATAGTTTTACAGACCAGTCCAGACTTGCTGAGAGGACTAGGTCTCCGAAGTCTACGGGACCCTTAACGGGGTGGAAATCGATTGCCATTATTGGTCCCGCATGTCCTCGGTATGAAATCCGTGGTTCTACGCCTGCTTTTGCGCCAGCGCGGTCGTATCGGTGGCAGGGGTATATCCCTCCCTCTTCGGTTCCTACTAAAAAGTACGTAGGATCCGAATACGGGAACGCCATACACGTCGGCGCAAGGTCATCGTTCCTCCCGGGGCTAGGAGAGGTAAGTTCCAACACCTCCAACGGGTTCGCAAGCATATCCATCGACCAGCCACAGACTAATCCGTCCGTTGAGCAGCTTACAATGTTATTCGCGTTTTGGGTACCGACTACCTGGACGCTATAGACCGGGTGAGAGTGGCCGGACCCTGTTAGGGGGCTGCGAAGCACTGATTGGGATTTTGCGCGGGTGTCCCAGATTAGTACTTGACCGGAGTATGCGCCGCCGATGATGAGGTTTGGATGGTATGGGCTGAAACGAGCGGTAAGAACGTCTGATTGGGCGTGGAAGATGTATTCTGGACGATCGTGGAGGTGGAGGTTCCAGACTTGTACGAGACCGTTTGGGTCGTGTGGTGCCGATGGGTTCTTCGTATACGCTGCTAGTACGAGCTCCGGGAATTTCGGTGAGAAGTGGATGTCGCTGACTATCCGTTTTTTAGACCATCTGTCTGAGTAGAATTGGATTGTTTCTTTGATTTTACGGCCGCCGGAATCTTCGTCTGTGGTTGAGATGCCGAGACCATAGTCTGCTAGGATGTCGTAGTCTTGATCTAATGCTCGTTCCATAACTTTTGTACTCCGCTCGATGAATTCAGCGAATTCTTCGGTTGAGGTGATGATTTGTTTTTCTTCATCGTCGAGCTCACGGACTTTGACGTGGTCCTTTTTATTACCGTCTGCTCCATCGGGGAGGGCATCGGTTTGTTCGACTTCTCTGGATTGTAAAGCTGCGATTTCTTCTTCTAGTTCGCGGATACGGTCTTTTAGTTCTTCGTCGGGTTTTGAACGGTTTGCTGGTTCGCCTTCGGCGTCGACTTCGATGTCATCGGTGCCTACGCCTGTGGAAAGCCAGGATTCGGTCGTTTGGACTTGTTTGCTGTAGGTTACTATTTCTTTTGTGGCGGCGGGAGGGGCGTCATAAATCACCCTTGGAGCAACGGTGGTGAGGACTTGGTGGGATATTGTTGCTACGGTATGTTGTGACGATTCGGTGCTATAAAAACCATATTAGTTCTATATTGAATTGGTATTTATCATCGCCCTCGGAAGGGGGGTAATTACTGGGGAATAGCGTACTGGGCCGAAGTATGTTCTGAGACGTTTGATTCCGCGGCACTGAGCACTGAGGTAGGTCTACTAATACTCTTTTTACTGCTGGGGCCTGCGGAACCTGGTCTGCCTTCTCCGATTATTTCGTGGATTAAACTGTCGATATCTGATATTCTGTCGTCGAGACGGGCGGGGCCGCGGATTGCTTGGGGGGATGCGAACTGTTTGGAGGAGAAGAGTGGGGGGACCGGGTGGTCAGCTATGCTTGCTTTATGGATTCTTGAGTATGGAGAATATGGGGGGAAAGTATTTGGGGAAGGAAGGGAGGTATCTACCTCAGTTTCGCCTGATCTAGAGGTTGAGAACTGGTCCCGCCGTAGTTCACGTTGGCGTTTGAGAGCTTCGAGTTTGGCCCTCTTTGCGAGGATTTCTTCTTTACGGGAACTCATCCTGGTGGTGAGGATGCGAAGGTCGACGGGGGCGTGGTAGGAGCACGGAATCGTGGATGCTGTTGTTGATTCACTGCTTCACTGTATGATTGGAGATACAGTGGGAAGCGGGACGGCAAGCTCCGTCGTTGATGGTGGAGGGTAATTGATTGGAGAAGGAGAGTGGTGATGGTTAGAAGATGGTGTGGTGATAATGATGAAGGAGAGAGATGGAGAGAACGGACGGCAGACGTGGAGGAGGTCTGAGGTCAAGCTGCTTCCCCCCCGGAGTTTTCCCCGGAGCCGTGCACAGACAACTCCCCGGGACTTCCCCGGGATTCGAGATATCTGAGTCTTCTTTCTCATCCTTCAACATTCAACCTTCCACTTCCATCTTCTCCACAACTTCCAACATAACCAAGTACTACATACCCGTCCAACTGCATCACCATACCCGTCCGTACTTCAACATCATAGAACCTCCGCCAGCGAAAGGCAGCAAGCTTTATAAAATGCATCCCTCACGACGCGCCTACGTCGAAGAAACAGTAAGCCTCACCCTCTACCTCCAAACAAAAATCCATGACCAAAGAACTTCTAACGTTTATACTCACATCCAGAAAGATGAAGACGAGGATATGGGCATCTCCATCGATCAAGTCCGTAAGTCTTACCATCCACTACATTACCACCTATAATACGCTAGATGAAACCAAGTAGCTAATCGGATACTACTCCAGCAACGGACCACGACTACCTCATCCCTTCAATCTCCGGCATCGCCCCCGAAAAAGCCTCCGCCATAATCCAACAATTCGACAAAAAGAAACGCGCCGCAGCAATAACCGTTCCAACAGACGACAACCGCGTCCGCGCCAAACTCCGAGAACTCAACGAACCCATCACTCTATTCGGTGAAGAAAAAAGTGATAGGAGAGATAGATTACGCGCTTTACTTGCCGCGCAATTAGAAGCTGGCGATGGATCTCGTGGTGGTGTCGGTGGGGAAGATGTGGATATGGCAGATGTTGATGATGGAGAAGGTGGAGGGGAGGTTGAAGAGGAGTTTTATACAGAGGGATTACCGGAGTTGCTTTCTGCCAGGCAGCATATGGCTAGGTTTTCGCTGGAGAGGGCGAGGGATAGGTGTGAATTGCAGAAGGTGGAGAGTACGGTGCAGTTGAAGGAGCATATAAAGCACAGGAAAGGGTTGAAAGATCGGTTGATGGGGTATGGTCTGTTCGGAACACAGTTGGCCGGTGATCGACCTGTTGCCATTGCGAGGTTTTCGAACGATTCAAAGACTATTGCGGCGGGGAGTTGGGATGGTGGAATCAGACTGCTTTCGGTGCCGAATATGGATATTGTAAGGACGCTGAGGGGGCATACGGATCGAGTTGGTGGGATCTCTTGGTCTCCGATGCAAGGGTTGTCAGATGAGGCGGCAAGCTTGGTATCTGGTGGCGCAGAGGGTGATATTCATCTGTGGAATATGAAGCAAGATACACCAGTCGCAAGTTTACTCGGGCACGGAGGGCGGGTGTGTAGGGTCGAATACCATCCGTCGGGGAGATACATAGGATCCGCGTCGTACGATACAACATGGAGGTTATGGGATGTTGAGACTACGAGCGAGTTGTTGATACAGGAGGGACACTCGAGAGAAGTCTTTGCGATTTCGTTTCAACATGATGGAGCGTTGGTTGCTACGGCGGGATTGGATGCTATTGGAAGAGTGTGGGATTTGAGGACGGGGAGGACGATTATGATTTTGGATGGTCATATTAAAGAAGTACATGGGTTAGCGTTTTCGCCGAACGGGTATCAGGTTATCAGCACGTCTAGCGATCATACTGCGAAGGTGTGGGATGTGAGGAAGGTTAGGTGTATCTCGTCGATTGGAGCGCATACGTCTTTAGTGAGCGATGTAAGGTTCTTCGACGGAGGGGTAGATACTGGAAGAATTCTGGACGATGGAGAGATTGAGATGGGGGATCGGGGGAAGTATTTTGTCACGGGAGGGTTTGATAAGATGGTTAATATTTACAGCGCGGATGATTGGGCGCTGGTGAAGAGTTTGCCGGGACATTCGGGGAATGTGCTGAGTGTGGATATTTCGAAGGATGGGAAGTTTATATTGAGCAGTGGGCATGATCGGACGTGTAAGCTGTGGGCGAGGGACGATATTGAGTTTTAATACTCTACCGTCGGTTTTATACAGACTGGATGCATGCTGCATACCTATTGCTTAGGAGTCTCGGACCGAGACCGTGGGGTACTTGCAATTAGTGAGGGAAAGTGGTATGAGATGGCATTCGGCGATGGTATAGACAAAGCATAAGATAGTAATGTAATATACAAAGAATACGGACCCCCTCCACAAGACCCGATAAACAAGTCCCGTGCTCTATCTCCTTCTCCTTCAACCCAAAAGTCTTGCCAAAAAAAAGTTCGAGTCGTCTAGTTTATAAGTTTTAGAAAGTGGTCGTGAAAAATGACGTGGTACTTTTTTTCCTTCTTGTTATCCGGGGTTTCGGGTTTAATTTTTGCATGTGATATGGAATGAATTCACGACAATCATCATCATCGTGCAATTATAAAGTCGGTATAAGAAGTCGTGAGAGGAATAGTCAGGCCAGAGGATAGTTTAAGCCTTGGTCTTCTCCAGGTTTACAAGGTAGGCCTCTAGGTCGAACTTCGGATCATCGGGGTTGCTGATGACTATTCCGTCCCACCCTCAATAATTAGCACCATTCCAACGGAGTAACAGGATCGTATACCAATTGATGGTATAGAATATGCTAATATATAATAATGGATAGACGTACCTGTATTTCTCTGGTCGGGGGGCAAGAGGCTCTTCTGGTACTCGGCCTTTGCTTGCTGTATTAACTTCTCCTTGCGCTCCCACTCCTGCTTAGCGTGGTGGTCGGCCTCTTGCTTGTACAGGGTTCGCTGGTGCTGGAAGCCGTAGAGGACGCCGAAGCCGAGAAAAGACCAGCGGAGGATCTAGAGCTACTGTCAGTGATGTTCCGAGCCAATTGAGCTGCAATCTTATCGTGACGTCGTCTACCGCCACATGAAGTTGACAGGATGGATAGATAGGTAGATAGGCAGAGTCTCGGGTGTATAGAAGGGGAGGACATACGTTTCCTGCAGGAGTCGCCATTGTGAGGAGATGTTAGATGTTAATCCAATAAGAAAGAGGAGGAGGAGGAGGGATGAGTGAGGTCGGGTGGGAGATGTAGAGAATGAGCCGAGGAGTTATTCAATAGTGCTGTCGTGAGGGAGCAGCTGTGAGAAATTTATTTTTCTTAGGCGCCTTTTCTCCGTCGCGACCGGGAAAGACTTGTCCGGGGATCTTCCCCGAGTGGGTCCCCGGAGTACCCAGGGGTGTATAGTCTATACTCTCCTGACTATGTTTATCATACCCGGGAACTACAAACGCGAACTTCTTTGCTTCGAAAAGATGATTACGTATGCAATTAAATATTCTCTAACAGATAACTAATAGCTAATTGGAGCAATTGTCCGGTCGAGACGGTCCTTAATTATAATTGATTCTGATGCTCTGCCGTGTGCAGCTGAGACCAAGTAAACGTAAATGTCCAATGCAATTCAATGCAATGGCGATGCGAATTGGCTGAAGGATAACGAGAGGCCAGCCTGTTGCTTTCCGCTACTCTTCGCTATTAATTAGTTACATTTCCACCACTTCACAATTCAGCCCAGACAAGACCAAACCATATCCCCATATCATATCATAGCGTATCCCTTTCTCTTCATCCTCTTCTCCTTCTCCGATTCTCGTGAGTACTTCATCTCTCCTTTTCCCATCACAATTGGTTCTTATTAATTGTTCTTATCGCGTGTGCTAACGTTATCACGTTTCTCTCCCATCCAGCTCACATAAAACCCGCGCTGAAGTGCTTATAACAGCCACCCGACGTCATGGCGGACCAGTCCAGCGTCCGGCAGAGAAAGAAAGGCCGGGGCACCACTCCCGGTCCTGCTGCATCGGACGACGAGGTTTTATCTAAGGCTATCTCCACGAATTCCTCTTCGAAAGGTGCAAAGAAGAAGGTCGATTTTGGTCACGCTGCCACTTTTAGCATTGTTACTGCCTTGGCCTTCCTTACTCGATTCTACAAGCTTAGCCACCCCAATGAAGTCGTGTTCGACGAAGTCCACTTCGGAAAGGTATGTCTATATATTCTACACCGCTGATTTTATTAATGGTGATGGTGATTCTAACATTATAATGGCTATTAGTTCGCATCGTTCGTACGTAACTCAAAGTCAACTACTATCGATAAGACGGGATACAACATACTCACATCTTTCATTAGTACCTCCAACGAACATACTTCTTCGATGTCCATCCACCGTTCGGAAAACTCCTTTTCGCCCTTATGGGCTGGTTCGTCGGCTTCGATGGCGACTTCAAGTTCGACAACATTGGTGATTCCTACATCGATCACAAGGTCCCTTATGTCGCTTTCCGCACTATGCCTGCCCTCCTCGGTTCCCTCACTGTCTCTGTCGTCTATCTTACTATGTGGGAGAGTGGCTACTCTATCCCTGCCTCCCTTCTCGCTGCCGGTCTCGTTCTCTTCGGTGTGTATATTCAATTGGTGATCTATCAAGGCAGAATGTGTATGCTAACGGAATACCAGACAATGCCCATGTTGGCCAGACCCGATTGATCCTGCTCGATGCCACCTTGATCTTCTCCATGGCCTGCTCCATCCTCGCCTACGTCCGGTTTTACAAAATGCGACACGCCCCATTCTCCAGAAAGTGGTGGAAGTGGCTCCTCTTGACCGGTGTCGCGCTGTCCTGCGTCATCTCCACCAAGTACGTCGGTGTCTTCACCTTCGTTACCATCGGAACTGCCGTCGCTATCGATCTGTGGGGCCTCCTCGACGTGAACACCGGGCTCACTATTCAAGAGTTTGGTTACCACTTCTTGGCTAGAGCTGTTGGATTGATTATTGTTCCATTCTGCTTCTACCTCTTCTGGTTCCAGGTCCACTTTGCCATCCTCTACCGAAGCGGAACCGGTGACGATTTCATGACCCCGGCCTTCCAGGAAACCTTGTCTGATAACTTGATGACTCTCTCGAGTACCAACATCCACTACTATGACACCATCACCCTTCGTCACAAGGATACCAAGGCTTATCTCCACTCCCACACTGCCAGATACCCACTCCGTTATGAAGACGGCAGAATCTCCTCCCAGGGACAGCAGGTTACCGGATACCCACACAATGATACCAATAACCATTGGGTCGTCCTCCCCGCTGCCGATTTGGCTGAAAAGAAAACCGGCCTCAATGTCAAGAGCGGTGATGTCGTTCGTCTCCAGCACGTCGTTACCGATACCATCCTCCTTTCCCATGATGTTGCCTCTCCATACTACCCCACCAACCAAGAGTTCACCACTGTTGACCGTGAAACCGCCATCAACCGTATCAATGACACGCTCTTCGAGCTCAAGATCGAAGGTGTCCGTGTCGGGCACGACTTCAAGACCATGTCTGGCCAATTCAAGCTCATCCACTACCCTTCCAAGGTCGCCATGTGGACCCATACTAAGCCACTTCCGGAATGGGGCTTCAAGCAACAGGAAATCAACGGTAACAAGAACGTCCAGCAGACTTCCAATCTGTGGTACGTTGATGACATTCCGTCTCTGCCGGAAAACGACCCACGTAACGATAAGACGCCAAAGAAGGTCAAGACTCTCCCATTCTTGGTCAAGTACTTTGAGCTCCAGCGTGCCATGTTCCACCACAATAACGCTCTCACTTCCTCCCACCCATACGCTTCCCACCCCATCCAGTGGCCGTATCTCCTCCGCGGTGTCTCCTTCTGGACCAAGAACGATACCCGCGAGCAAATCTACTTCCTCGGTAACCCAATCGGCTGGTGGTTGGCCTCCTCTCTGCTCGCCGTCTTTGCTGGTATCATCGGTGCAGACCAAGTCACCAAGCGCCGTGGAATCGACGCTCTAGACTTCCGCACTCGCTCGAAGTTGTACAACTCCACCGGGTACTTCTTCGTCGCTTGGGCTACCCATTACCTCGCCTTCTTCATCATGGGACGTCAGCTCTTCTTGCACCACTACCTGCCCGCCCACCTTGCTAGTTCGTTGGTCACGGGTGCCCTCCTTGACTTTGTTTTCAACAGCGAAGGCCAGGATGAGACTGTCCCTGAGCATGTTAAGGCCGCACAGTCGGGTAAGAAGCCATTGCATAAGACTTTGACTGGCGTTTTGCCATCGAGCCCGTCGGAGCCCATTAAGGCTACTGCGTTGTCGTGGATTGTTGGAGGAGTCATCTTGACGGCTGTTCTTGGTGGATTCTTGTTCTTCGCGCCGTTGACGTATGGTACGCCAGGATTGACGGTTGAGCAGATCTTGCAGAGGAAGTGGTTGGGCTACGATTTGCACTTTGCGAAATAAATTGGCAGAGGAAAGGAGTAGTAGGGAAGTTTTGGGGGCTGGAAGGAGTGAGAGGGTTGTGGGGATGAAGTAATAATTGCTATATATTACCTAGCACAGAGTGGGGGGAGGCTAAGCGCCGGACCTTAGGAAAGGGAGGTGTCTTTCGAAACTTGAAGTTTGCGTACTGGACACGGCATACATATCATTCCTAGTACTACACACCACTGACTTAGCTCACGTTATAACTTGACAGCATTGTGGCTGGAGAGAGCTGTCTTGTCGTTGATCGCTTTTGTCTTGTTTTTTCCTTTGGAGTTTCCCTAGTGTTTCTAAAGTCCTAAAAGTGTAAATACCAGTTTTTCTCTTGAAATGCTTAGCATGCTATCCTTTAGTATTTTATCCTTCAGTAGGAGGTAAAGTAAATCTATACAGGCACGTTGAGGGCCGTTGGAACGAGTAAATGGCCTGTGGTCATGTGACCTGCAGAACTCGACTTTTCCAACGACAACCCAACTCAAACACGACGACGGACTTTACCTTCCAACGTCACAGCTGTTCCAACTACCATCCTACCGGATTCCCGCGCCCATTGGCCAGAAATTCTCCCCGATGTACTCTCTTCAGCTGAGGAGAGGCATTGCCCGAGGCCGGATATGGCAGACTTCGGCACTTTACCAGGTTAACGACGACATTCACTCTTTCTATGGTTCTTCGCAGGCAGTGCATCAGCAGCAGCAGCAGACACGAGAGTTTCATGGATCCAGACGGTTATGTGAGGATGAGAAGAAGGATGATGATGAAGCGGGGAAGCGTATGGACTCTCTCTCTCTACTCTACTATATCATCCCAATGGCAATTTATTCTGACCCAACTATTCAATATACAAACAGCCCGTGTAATCCCCAAAATCAACTTCACAGAACTCATGAAAAAAGCCGCAACGCTACGACAATCGATAGTTAAGAAAGAAGCTCCTGCAGCTTTCAATCCCGCTGCTCCTACTACTGCTACTACTGCTACACCTCCTCCTGCCGCCTCTTCATCTTCTCCAGCAAACCAGCAAACGGTTTACAATAATAATGTCAATCAATACCCCACCGCTACCCGCCAACCACAGGTTGATCCTAACGTTACATTCACCAATACCGGTGCCTCCGCTGCACCAAGGATTCGACGCTACGCAGGTGGAGTCGCTGAGATTCCTACGGATTTAATCTCTTCGGCGGCACAACAGGAACAAGCTAGTATTGACCGTAGAGCGGCAAGGTTGGCAAGACATAAAGCGCGGTTGATGCAGGAACAACAACAATCTCAACCTTCTTCTAGAAGACGGGAGGGGCAACAACAACCCCAGCCACTTACGATTTCTGATCGAGAAGCTCAAGCTCAAGATAGAGCGTTTGCACAGGCGGGCGCTTTTGTTAGAGGGTTTAGTGAACCTGCGGGAGGAAGTGCGGGTGGGAAACAGTTTACGATTAAACGCGTTGGATCGGTGCCGCAGCAGCAGCATAGTATGAGTTTCCAGGAAAGGCTTAGGCTTGCTAGGATTGCGAGGGGGGTTAGTCCTGGCCTTGCGGGGGAGAGACAAGAGCAGCAAAGGGCCTTTGAAGAGGATGGTGAGGATAGGCGGATACAGCCGAGGATTACGACTTTACCGGTGAGAACTGGACCGATTCAAACGGCGGCGGCGAGGGGGGCTAGGACTTCGAGAGCTCAGGGACCTCGTGGGACTGGTGGTGGTGGAAGAGGTGGTGGCGGTGGTGGGAGGGGAAGAGGTGGACGTGGTAGACGGGGTAGGAAAGCTATTGCTTCACTTCGAGAGGCTGAAAGACTTGCAGAGCAGGAGTTGGAAAATGCTTGGTTGGAAACTACTGGAAATCCTCAACCTGCGCCGAAGGGGACTATCGAACCTCACCCTGTGTACGACAGTACAAAGCCATATCTAGCCGATGTCGGAGATCTAAGCCGTTGGATCCCAGCAATGGGAGCCGGCAACTCGGAAGGTGCGAGGAAGTTACAGTGGGTTGGAAAACCCAAGGGGGAGAAGATGTTGGAGTATGCGCCTAAAGCACTGCTAGGAGATGGGATTTTGATCCCCGGCGAGGTTTGGAAGTATAAAGTTGGGGAGAAGAGTGGGGTGAAGATTACTGGAGAGGTTGAGAAGGCGTTGAGTACTGCGGAGGCGGGGTTGATGAGGAATCCGACCATTGTGGGGAAGAACCAGGCGAAGTTTTTGGATGTTATTAGAGGGAAGGTTGGGCTTGGGGAGGCGAGGGTGTAGAGCCCCTTTGATATCCAAAGAGGGAAGATTGTGTATATAGGTGCTGCGTGTATAAATTTGATTTCGAGAGTTAGGAGGCCTTTTATTATGAAGACTCCTCTACGATATTGTATATTATCAAGAATAAAAAAAGGATATCTTATGCACGCTTCGAGACAGTACTGATCTATGCGTAATATCATATGTTAAACATGAAAACCAAAAAAATCGTTGATTGCCTTTCCAAAAAATTTCTATTCCTTTATATACTAAAAGCAGTTATAGTAAGTAGGTATATCGTAGCTGTCTAAACAGGTCGGTTTAATCAAGCAGCCAGTCTTCCTCTTCTACTTCTGACCTGAATCCACATCATCCTCTTTTTTTCCCTTCTGCTTCTTCATATATTCCTCTCGGCACAAGTGGTTTGCATCGGTAATCTAAAAGAAATAGAAGAAAATTTCCAACAAGTAAAAAAAAGGATAAAGGATAGATATCAAAAAAAGAAAAAGAAAAGGAAAGCCCATCTTTCAGAAAGGGGACGCTTTTCTCAGACGCAAGAAAAACGCTGTATAAAGGAAACACGAAGGAAAAAGTGTGGTATTACTTTTTTCTTTTCCAATATCGAATCGATATATCTGTACAAAGTGAATAAGAATAGTAATAAGTCGTTATAAAAGTCCACAGGGAAAAACAAAAGAAAAAAAAAGAAATAAGGGTAAGAATAGTATATCCATAACAAAAAGTTTAAGAAAAAAACGGTGTATAAACATAAGGGAAGTCATAAAAAAAGAATCACAAAAAAAACTCCACGAGAGATGTATGTGGGTTTAGGTTTATTGGTGGGGAATCCTCATTGGTTTTCGAAATCGACGAAGCGTTTCGTAGGCTGCGAAGAGGAGACAAGTGATCCTTCTCGTTTCCTCTTCGCTAGACTAAAGGGTTGGGCTTATATCCGGGAGCGACTCCATTGCTTTCCTTCTTGACTTCTACCCTAAATATCTCTGTTAGCCTTTTGTATTCGAGATGATAAATCTGCTTTTGGGAAGCTACTACTCACATGATGGGGGTACCGTCGTCTTCTTCCTCTGCGAGTAATCGTTCGCACTCAAGGGCGGCCATACATCCGGAACCTGTGATTTATGCGTTAGCGATCCATTGTATCATGTCTAAAGGCGAATATAGAGCTTACCGGCACTGGTAATTGCCTGGCGGTATTTCTTATCCTGAACATCTCCAGCTGCAAATACACCTTTTATGCTTGTTTCCGTTGTCCCAGGCTTCGTCTTGACGTACCCGTCTTCATCGACCTCCAGCTGTTCCTTGACCAAAGCGGTAGCAGGTTCATGCCCAATAGCGTAAAACAGACCGTTGGCCTCCAGTTCTCTTTTTGAGCCGTCTCTTACATCTTGAATCGTCAGAGATTTCAGTAATTTATCTCCCTTGGCTTCAACAGCCTTCGTATGGAACAAAACCTCGACTTTAGGATGTTTCAACAGTCTATTTGCCATAATAGTCGATGCTCGAAGTTTTTCCTTTCGAACAAGCACGTATACTTTCGACCCATACTTCGTCAAGTACAACGCCTCCTCGGCCGCCGAATCACCACCACCGATAACAACCAAGGGTTTATTTCTAAAAATCGGGACAGCACCGTCGCAAACCGCGCAGGCGCTGATACCGCTTTGCCAGAATGTTTCTTCACCGGGTAAATGTAACCGTTTGGCACTTGCACCCGTAGCTAAAATAATCGCATCCGCAGTTTTGGGCTCCTCGTCTTCAGCCCATTCGAGCCAGTACTTGAACGGTCGATGTGATAAATCTACTTTTGCTACGGTTTCGGTGACGATTTCGGTGCCGAAGCGGAGGGATTGCTTGCGCATGGCATCCATGAGTTCGGGACCCATGATGCCGTCTGGGAAACCGGGGAAGTTTTCAACGTCTGTGGTTGTGGTCAGCTGGCCGCCGGCGGCCATGCCGTTGGCTAGCATGCCTTCGTATAGCACGGGTTTTAGCTCGGCGCGGGCGAGGTAGATTGCGGCCGTGTGAGCGGCGGGGCCGGAGCCGATGATGACGACCTTGTTGTGGTTTTTGGAAGACATGGTGGTGGTTGTATTTGTGAGTTTAGGGAGAGAGGAGGATGGCGAGGAGGTGAAGGAGCGAAGGTGGGAGATAGTAGGTTGCTGCTGCTGCTGCTGCTTGGTGGAGAGGAGGAGTGTTGCGACACCGGCAGATGCGCCAACGATGGGCCGGAATCGGGCAGCCGCGAGGGACGGACGAAAGAAAAACCTAGGTGACAGCGTGGTGACGTTTATGAATACGAGGCTTTTAGGAGCAGTTGAAGGGGGGGAGGAGTGGTGATAATAATATGGTTGGTGGTGATGTTATTTCTTCTTGGTGGTGAGCAGTGTAGTGGTTGGGGGTTGAGAGAGGTGGAGGTGGTGGCAGTTAATATATTTTATGCTGGCCGAATCCAAGCAGCTGCAGAGATTTAGCCAGCGCTATTATATTCCCAGCTACTTAGTAACTCACTAACTAAGTACCAAGCAAGTGCCCCCTTGCCCTTGCAATCGCTATTGCTATTTAGTATCTTAGGTAAGTACTAACCAGCTGGTATTTATATTATCGAGCTCGCCCGGCTGACAATTAAGAGTCTCGGCCTAGATCCAGAAGGAACGGGAAAGTCTTAAGTAATAATTGATAGCGGCTGGTCCGATTCAGGGCCCTCTGCTTTGGAACTAGCTATCAGATGCGAGCCGGCAGGAGGTTCCAAGGCTCTGGATTGGAGGGGACCCCACGCTGGGGAGGGCTATGATGCAATGCGATTGGATTCGATGCAGGAGTTCATGCACGGTGATTAGTCCGATGAAGATTTTTAATTCCAGCTGAACGTCCTTGAATCTCTTCAGGTTCGGGGTTCCGGGGGGGTTATATGGTGGAAAGAAGGCTGTCGAAGAGAGTGTACTGGTAGATTGTATTTTATATGATCTCAATACTGGTCCTTCCCCCCTGTTGGGTAAGTATATTCTATATTTTTATAAGTATGTTATATCGTATTCAATGGCTTCATCAAAAATCCCAAATCCCATTTATACGGGATGTGCCTCCATCTGCATGAATGTTGCTTTGTCATGACTCGAGCGTCCAGACCCGCCCAACCAGCGGTCCAGAAACAGTCCGCCCTCGCCGCCTGACAAATCCAACAGCACAGGCCATTACTCGAGTCCACTTCTTATCTTCGCATTCCTCTGCTCTTACGACACTAGTTACACCGCATTGGCTTCTCGTATGTGCTATAATTCCCAAGAAACAAGTTCCGTAATATGCATGTGCCTTGCCTTACCTTTTGCAAAGGGAAAAGAAAAATTCGGAACTTGCCGTTTTCGTCGACCCCGAAGATTCGGTCCGAAGCGGGCACACTATTTTACTCCTGACCTGAATGCTCAGAGGTAATTGAATTTCCCATCCCTGAGGCTCTGTGCCTCGGATTTGCAACCGTGCCTATTCATAGCCTGAGAAAATATGGTGTCTGTTGTACAACTTTTGCAAAATTCTCAAATTCATGCAAAATATTACTATTCACCCCAGCCAACCTGTCGTGCAATCTCACTGACGACAATTGCAACATTAACATGTATTACAAAAAGAAATGCTAAAATGTGTCTAATAACCGCGCTTCCGGTCTACAACATTGATCAGTCTCTTCCCCTCCGCTCGTAATTTCAAGTTGATGGCGACGATGTCAAGACATCTGTCAAAGTAGCTGGTCCCTGCGCCGGAGATGTGTGGCGAGATATACTTTTTGTTTTTTCGTTTCCATGTTAGAATAAGTAAACTCAATATCCACACATTACTAATAGGGTAACTTGCCACATTAGGTGCGTCCCACAGTGTGTGATCCTTTGGAAGTGGCCTGTTCAAATTCCTGGTGAGTATAAACCCCAATAGCACAGAAAATCTAAGGGTATACATACTCCGGATCAACGACATCTAACGCTGCCCCCCTCAACCCTCCATTCTCAACCCCTTCTCTCAACGACTTCTCAAGCTCCACAGTATTCACAATAGGCCCCCTACTAATATTCACCAAAAACGGACTCTGCCTCGTCTCCTTCAAAATCTCAAATTCTTCCTTCCCCATCAAACCCCTTGTATCATCCGTCAACGGCACCGAAAACACAAGCACATCAAACCCTTCCCTCAAGAACTCATGAAAACTCGCCTTATCAGTTCCACTCCACCACTTCGTAGGGAACTCTCCTTCTTTATCCCCCGTTCTAGGGACTATATACCCGTTATCCCTTCTACTCTCCTTTGTAGGTTTAGGATGAGCGGTATAAGCGTGGACCTCCATTCCTAACGCGTGAGCTACCCGGCCTACTTGTCGGCCTATAGAACCGTAGGAGAAGATCCCGATTTTCTGGGTGACTAGATCGCGGACTGGGTTTCCGGTGAAACTACCCCAGTTGTTTGCCCATCTGTGTTCTTTTTGCCATTGTTCGAAGAGACGGAAACGGTGAGTGTGTGCGAGGAGGTGGCCGAGGACCCTTTACACACGTTAATACATAAACATTGCATGAAAGAAAAAAAAAGACTACATGACGGGGAAAGGAGCTTACCACTCGGAAATCTGAGGTCCGTGAACACCGTTACTGGTAGTAATGGTGATATCTGTGTCTTTGTAGATGGTGCTATCTGCAATGTGATTTATACCCGCGCTAAGGATAGTACATATCTCGAGCTTTGGAGCGGCTTCAGGTGGCGGCAGGTACTGCATTGTCACAAAGATGGTAACATCCTTGAAGAGTTCTAACGAGGCGCATGAACTTTTAATATCATAATGCATTTAATATTTTCCAGGGGAATTGGATTCAGTTCAATACCATCTGGGATATGAGTACCGCCTTTCATATAAACTTCGATTGGCTCGAGGTCGATGAAGAAGTAGTTAACTGTGATACCTGGATGCTCTTCCTTGATACGAGAAATCCACTCGGTAGGCTCACTCCAGGTGGATGCGATAAGGACATTGTCCGTCGAAGTGAGGTCTCTGTCCAGAACTTCCTTGGTAACCATGTTGTATATTCTGCGTTGTCGTCAACCTTCAACCTCGTACTCGTATTTCTATCTCGAAGAACTCCGGGAAAAAAGTATATTAGAAAAGAAAATTTATCTCAATTGATCTCGTATCGCTATTAAATTTCAAAAAATCCCAGAAAAACCCGGGGAGGTTCCAAAGCCCCCCCATTTATATAGCCATCTCTTTAGTAGAATTTAATCCCGGCCCTCCGTCCAACAGCTGCACAGGAGTTCCCCCTGCCAACATTTTATATAAGTCTATGGTGAAGGATCCGTGGCTGATTATGCAATCGGTAGCAAATAATTGTCTATCAAATGGTACCTGGAGCCCTTAGCGTGGTCGTTGGCATCCCGGCCTCGGAGCTAGATGCGATGCAGTGGAGTGGAGTGGGTCTTTCGACGTAGACGAGTGGAGCCAGCCAGATACCTTGCATACGCCATATGCATTTGACATTTTTGGCTTGGGCTGGCCGGCTATAGTGCCCGAGTATCTATATACTTAAGTAGATGCCTAGTTACGAGCAGCTCCTGATCGAATATTCAAAGCTACATAGACAATCATCGACAACTGATTCCTGATTCCTGATTCCTAATTCCTCTCTCCAATATTATTACTATCAGTGCATCAACTAGACCTTCAAACCCCGTCTATAATTTTTTTAACAAAAATGATCAGTAAATACCCGGAAACAACCTCCACCTCACCTTCTTCTCCACCCAGTCCCACTGGCTCCCATACTTCTCCTTCATATACGCCTCTATCCCCAGAATAGCATTAAACACAAAATTCATAACATAAATCCCCGAATACGCCATCCCATACAAAACCCCTCCAGCAGCACTCGCATACCCAAACGCAAAAGCAACATTACAAGCATAATTCACATTCCTAACTACCCCCCAAAGTCCACCGGTATATATCTTCCCCTCATTCTTTGGATCCTGCTTAAACCTATACCGTTGTATTTCGGAAATAAGTTCCGTTGATACACCTATAAAGTTGAGGATTGTGCCTGGGATTAGGAGTGATGGTGAGTATGTCGGGTTGATGGGGTGGAGGGTGTAGATGTACGATGTTAGAGCTTCGAATGCTAGGTCCGAGAGGCCGCCGAAGAAGGCGAAGGGGATGGTCATGCGTTCGCGCATGAGGGTTAAGGACCAAGTTATGTGTTTGAAGGCGATGTAGGAGGGCATTGCTATCAGTAGGGTTTGAGAGAGTGTTAAGGATCGAATGGGTAAGAGGGTTGTGGAGCGAGTGAGGATTAGATATTGGATTGGGACGGTTAGGGTGCGGAAGGCGACGAAAAGGAGGGGTCCGGGGAGAGAGGAGGCGTAGTTTCCGCGCTGGACAGAGAGGGGGTCGGCGGGAGCCTTTTGGGTGGACATTGTGGAGATTTTGAAGGAGTTATTGTTTAGAGTATTTGAGGAGGTCGTAATGGTAAATTTTATATATCAAAATATTCAGGTAAACCTCGAACCCAGTACTATGATACGTAGC
This sequence comes from Arthrobotrys sinensis, assembly GCA_036971225.1. Lineage (NCBI taxonomy): Eukaryota > Fungi > Ascomycota > Orbiliomycetes > Orbiliales > Orbiliaceae > Arthrobotrys > Arthrobotrys sinensis. The sequence continues at coordinate 612,772 of JAJTTV010000011.1, read as the reverse complement.
TAAGTCTAGCAATGGGTTTTGACATTGGCTGTTAGGATCATATCTGGGTTGATCCGGAGATATTTATATGATCCGTGGCACGTATTTAGTAGTGTATGACAAGACTTATCGGCTGGTTTCATGCCGTTGTGTTACTAATGCAAGCAGAAAAATCGCTGACAAAAGCGGGGAAGAATCATAGATAATTCAACATCTGACATCAGCTTGGCAGATAGATATTCTAACTGCCGGCCTAGGTTTCACTGGAGCGAAATTTAACGGATATTCGGATATTCTAAATCACCTGTTGGAATATGGGCGCCCAACGCATCCATTGAGTGATTACGGCGGCATGTATCTTTCTTCGTGGTTTAATTCGTTGGAGCGTATTGATCTAGATATAAAACATCAATAGTAAAATTAAATATTATTGCCCATATCGTGTATGTCAAAGTCCAAAACACAGGCAGGGCCAAGCCGGAATAGATATATTAAGGGTCAGTTAACCTTCGGAGAATAATCGGTTTTTGGTAGTGGGTGTGATTTCTAGATATCTATATACTCTCGTCGATCGATTAACGTCGATATATTGCTATTGCATGCCACCTAGGCCGATCAGACTACAGACTATGCCAGCAGAAATTCCCTTGCCGGGAAATTAGGACAGGCAGTTGCTCAGAGTTCGGTCCTCCACTCTCTAACCACTTTTTGAGCGGATGCCGATGTGGCGCCGCATATACGTATCATGTTCATGCAGCTCGATATTAATATTCGTGCGGCAGCAGGACACAATGCTGCAGTGGCTCGTCGGGTCCCGAGATCTCAAATGGAATACGACAGTTCCAAAACTTGAGCTACTCTTCACTGCATTTTCACTATAGTGCTCCGGAATAATTATAAACCGACGGACTTGTTCTTTGGTTTTAGGCACCAGAATTAGGTGATTTTAGTAGATTCGCGATACGTTACTGATTTTCTAACGTATTAAATACACAAAAACAACAAATCCGGCGCCGACAGTCTAGCCCTTCCAAAATGATGTTTGCGTACCATATACCCTTTCCGAAATTAATATCCCCATCGATGAATCCGTACCTGCTTAGCCATTGCCACTTAATGGATTAGGATCAACTCTGAGTCTGTAAGGGCGGTGTGAGTAAGACCCCATGTAAATATCCATCGTACCTCCTCGACTATCATAACCACTACCTCCTAGACACCTTCTGTCAAGTATCTCTCTCATAGTGGGCAAACACCTTCCTCTAAAATCAGTATATACCCAGTCGTCATCGGTATGAAGGCACTCAAAGGCATAATCGTGCTTGATCTGTACCCCACTTCCAACCGCGTACATGTTGTAGCCCCGAAGAAATTCTCCATACTTCAGAAGTGACCATGAAGCGTACCTCATACGCCTGCCTGCAAATTGGTCCATCGATGCGCATACCACGTAGTTGTTCCAATCGAAGTCAGGCGTAATACGGCCGTATACGCCCGATCCGTAACAATAATGTCTCCAGAAATACCACGTTTCTCTTTTTTGTAACTCATGGGGGGCTGGAGAAGGTGATTCAGAAATTGGCTGCGCTTTAAAAGGTGGTATATTTTTTTCCGCTGCGATGGCTCTAACTGCTCTGTTGAAATCTTCTTCCGAATTTTGGAAGAAACATCCAATGGTTGTCCCGTCTTGAGAGAGAATTGGCTCGCCATCGGCGCAGTCTACATACTCTGCAGTATAGGTGGCATTGGGGTGAAGGTAGGCATTGAGCTCGCTCGCCCTAATTTCGGGATTGGAAAAGAGGGGAGCCTCTTCTTCCTGGGCTGGAACAACGACAGCGAGTGTGCTCGAACCCAAAAAGAGGCAGTGGAGAAGAAGAGATTTCAACATCATGAGAATACTAGTATACTCAATGTTATTCAAAAGATATATATTGATCAATTGAACGGTATATCGGTAATGAGGTTAAGGGCTAGCCTGGCATAGTAGATATAACTATCCATGCAGATGCCGATGGGAGTAGCTATGTAGCGATGTGAAAGAAAGGAAACCCATGAGTGCGATATGGGCGGTACTTATAGACAAAAATGTAGATACATTCCATCGAGCATAGATTTTGAATACGTGATTATCGATTACCCGCTGGTCGCAAAGGCTGAAGATGATTATGCCGAAGGACGAGCCGAATTTACCTTAGCTGCAGAGTTTTAAACAAATTCGTAGAGCGCCTCGAAATCTCGTATACGATCCGGATCCTCTCCCAGACTCCGTTATAGCGTGCATTGTGGAGGCTTGCCCAGTCCTGCGCTTTGCTCAGGCGTCTTTTTTTCTTCTATCTGCTGGTGGAACCCCCCCCAAATTTTTGAGGGGTAGCATACAATATTCAGTGCCTTATGAATATCAAAAGATGTATCGGTAGCTAATCGAACTACAATTTGAATCACAGGGTGTTCAATTTAACAATTGGCGTGTGATAAAGGCGTAATTGCGAGCCATCACAACATATATTCAAAAAGTTCCAACCACGAAGATCGACGATTTGTGTATAATTTTCGGTAGAACGGCAACCGCGGGAAAACGAAACAATAATCATAGGTGCATGATATGTGTATAGACCCCCGTGCACGTGGCGTGGGAAGCACCGTAAACTTTTAGCTTCTGTGCCATGATAGTGTATGCGGCATAGAGGTGGGGGGATTTACTAGTTTACAATAGTTTTTCTTCTTCTCTAGATAGCTTCAAGAATTCCGATAGAAGCTGGTCCACGGTAAGTTTACCTGCAAGGATAGAATATATTATTTTATCGAAAATGTTTCTTCAGTAATATTTATCATAGATCTCTCTACGACTTGAACGGAATCGAAACATCCCGCCGAGGGAGCCGGGGATAATGAGAAAAGTACAGGGCTTTATAAAATTATCGAAGGACAATTTTTATTTGACCATTCCGAAGCACTGCATGCTATAGTACGATTCCGCTATCTGCTGCCGAAGTTTGTTTGGACTATGCATATATGTCAGCTCAGCTGAGTTCTGAGCACAATAGCATTCGTGTTCCAGACTGCCCGATTGGTTGCGAGATTGGCGCTATCTAACATGGCATGGCGCTAACCAGTAGATTTCGTGCAAATTAACGTTGTGCCGCGTTTACGCATCAATGGGCTGAAGTTAACTCCAATTGGGACGGCGATTAGTCTGGTGGATCCGTGGGATTGTGGGTTGTGGCTCCTCCGCTGAAGCTATAGCGCCAGCGATACCTGATAAACGAATTTAGCCCAGCCGCGAGTTTTGCATCCCTAAGTGATAAACAGGCCTGCAGGGTTGAAAACACGTGGAATGAATCTCGGTTGCGAAGTCTCAGAAATTAAACAGCTGAGGGATATCTCCTTCAAAACATTCTTGACAAGTACTTGCTGTGAATCTTTGATCAATTGAGTCTACATCGTATGTCTCTATAGATCTATGCTAGGGATTGCAAACGGAGTTACTTCGAATTCGCGGTGCCTAAACTACGAAAGAACCAAAAAAAATCTATCATAATATTTTCCAGGATGAATATTAGAAGATATAGTATATATGGTATCAGGGTGAAGCCAAGAAATAGTTGTTATTCTCGAGCTGTGGGAGAAGATCAAACATTTACTTTAGCATCGAAGTTATCTTGAACAAATTCGACGTCAGCATCTTCAAGTCACTGGTACACTGTCAACTCAGCCGCTGTAAAAGCGACACATACACGGTGCACCGGTGGCGGACCAAAAATCGACATTAACATCGATAACGACGAGATTGTATTCCAAGGGACAACATCAATAATAAGCACTGTGCACTAGATCAGGAGATGCCCTGCCACTCGCATATCGTTCCCGCGTCTGAAATTATGGCATGCATTCCGGTTTCCGACCGACGTCGCACAAATTTCGAAATCAGTGTCGTTTGGGATCAACTTATAAGGTATTCCCGCATTTACCGTCGAGTCCGGCGACTTCCATCAGCGAACTCAGGGATTCTCAGGCGGCTGCGTGAAGTTAACACGATCTTGGCGCCCGATCCAAAAATGCAGCGTCTTTAATACGACAATCACCCTTATCATCCTCAATTCAACTTCGCCCAGAATCCTGTTCTTTTAAGTTTACCCGCGAGCTGGGTATAGGCCGCAAATAATCACGTATTCCATCACTTTAAGTCGATAAACTTGGAGACGCAAAAGCAATGCCATGCGACCCCTGGTGCCGGCAAATCTTCCGCTCCTGCGACCTTGGGAACGACCGCCTCCAGAATCGCACTCCCAGTCAAGTCCCGGGCGCCATAGACAATATGTGGAGGTACTTCGCTTGGAGCTCACAAAGGGACGTGAGAATAGCTAAGCAGTTAGCGTTATTGGGGCTACCACCCCGTGCGCCAGGGGATTCTACGTCCTTAACATTTATTGGAAGAATACGGTCCTCACAACTGAGGTAGATTAATCTCTTTAAATATCTATTACCAGTACTATGTTACTAAGGGTTTCTTTTGCTATGGTGTTTGGAATATTACAATACAATACCCTAGGTGGCCTTTAAGGGCATTTGATGTTTTCTTTGAGTCTCTCTCCTTCCCCTGTCATCTACTTTCATGGCGTCATCAATACTCAAATAGCCCACTAGGGACCCGGAGCCGAGCTCCAGTTGAGAAACTGCAAAGACCTGTTTGTAATATACTCTATGACTAGTTTATAGTTGTCCCCTTCCATACTATAGACCAGCATTGTCTTCAAATTCGCAATCCTATATCCATACAGCCCGTCTCTTCTCCGATACTCCTGTTGAGGCTTGAGGGTGCACTACTATCTTTCAGGCCTCGTGTGATCCATTTGACTTGCCCGCATCCACGACATCTGCCTCGTCATTGACTCATGACTTAAACCGGAAGCGAGGGTAAATAACGGGACGCTTGCTGAAATATCGTAGTTCTAGAGCCATTATTCGAGATTCCGGTAATGCCTCCACGGTGGTACCGTTGCCAACCGTATGTAAGAAGTACGAAACTATATGTGGGCAGGAGAATATATAGAGGATAGAGTACAATAGCCGCATACGCATAGCGGGAGAAATAGTAACTTTCCGACTCACGAGCACATGTCAAGACAGTCGTTGGGGAGATGAAGAACGGCCGGCATTGTGGTGTTGGATAGTATTTCAATACGATGATTGAACCCAAGGTGAAAATAAGTAAGTAGATAAAGGTTAGGAGTAGCAAAATTTTGGTGTATTCCCTTAGGGAACCGAGTCCATTAGGTGCCATCGCTCGGATAAACCTCATGAGTATATCAGTGTGAAATAGAAACTACGTATTGCGGGACTCGTGCATTTGCAGGCCGGGAAAGCGTATTAGGTTCGGAATCGTCGGTAAGAGTGAAACAAAAACTGTAATTCTTAAGTTCTTATTAGTCTCGCCCTTTGGTTTTCAGTGTATATATAGTATTTGTTTGAGGTTCACTAGTACTGGAGCATGAGGCAATATTTGGCTATACTACGAGATAATTCGTTCCATGCGTTGGCTAGTGCGAAGTTTTCGAACTCTGCGGGTTACTTGGCCTAGGCGTGGTACGGTATTGGGGGCTTTAATCTGTAGTAGGCTATGACTATGAAAATACGACGAAAGTAGCTAAGAAAATGGTTTATGATTATTTTAGCGACTAACATACATCCTGTTTTCCTTTCACTATACATCCTACAACCCTAAGTCCCCTCTATCCAATTCCAACAAGACGTGAATAACGAAAAAAATCGAAACAAAAAATACAAAACTTTTCCTATTTTTAACCGGTATGAGTACCGTATACAAGTAAGACCCAGGCCCGACCCGCTCGGTTATGCATTACCTCCTCTCTCTTCACCCCATTTTATAGCGCGAGTGTGTTGACCATGTTGCGACATTTAGGCTGGAGTATGCTTGCACTTGAAAGCATACTCCGTGGTAGCCGGAACAGTGGCGGTAGCAGTTCTGATAACAACCTATTTTTGACGAAATTAGTATTTCAAACCCATTCTCAGCTAGAGGGACTGGTGTACTTACTGGTCCAGGGCCAAAAGGCAAGAGTTCAGTCTTAAGGACGCATCCCGCACAGTCAACACGGTTGTAGGCGGTGACGGTGGTCAAGTAGACGGTCTTGGTTGGGGAGAGATCCATATGTGGGGCGACACGGATGACAGTGGTGCATGGAGCTGCTGGCTCAATGGCACTAGCGACTGGAATGGCCAAGGCGGTTCTAAGAAGATTGGGGAGGCGCATGTTAGTTGGCTGAATGGAGCGCAGGATGCATTGAAGAACGGTGTTGTCGAGAATGGGGATGTGGAGACATGACGATTTATTCTGCCATGGGGGTAGGGGCGGCAGCGGTGAAGCGAGATGATTCAAGAGCGTATGAGACAAAACATGATTTAGACAAACTTACCCGACAATGGAGAGGAGGGCGACGACTGAGAACTGCATTTTTGCTGTTTTAGGCAATAAAACTAGATAGAGTTTACTGAAATATTGGGATGCAACGTTAGTACATATACTCAAGTTGCATATAGTGTGTTCAAAAGTGCGCGTTGAAGAGAGTGAAAAGGAGGGGGGAATTGGCGTACAAGCTTAAGGAGAGCGAGAAATGATAGTCTGATAGACGAAGAGTGAGAATGCTATGGATTTATAGAAATATTCGGGACGATCGATGCTCGTGGAAACTGCGTTGTATTGTGCAAAATGCAACAGAGTTGTATAGTAGACAGGAGAGATATCGAGATGAGGCTGTGATGCTGAATGAATATAATATCAATGGAGGCCAAGATGAGGTCTTTATATAGAAAAAGGATTTCATTATCCGCTCCTTAGGAATGCATAATTTATCTTATTATTGATCACGATATAATCTCTCAAACAACAGAGGCTTGCGCGGCGTCGACACACTCTCACCAGTCTGATACCAGCTTTGCGGCTACATCCGGGAAATTCGGACCTTTCTCCCTGTCAGCGGTAACATCAATATGACCCAATGAGCCAGGATCTCTTCAACTTCCTCTAGAGTATATCCCCAGCCGATTTTCGGGAGTTCCTGGGTAGGTTCACGTCACATTCCTGGTTCGTCTACATAGCCTAGGGGTAAGCGATTGCTTAGCCAGTCCAGGACCCCAATCTAGTGTAAAGTTCTAGAATACCGAGAAAAATTTTTTTCACCGATTGGTTGGGTTTCCTAATGGATGGGAATCGATAGAATCCTCGGACGAGCAGAGGCGAGCTCGATGATGAAGAAGTTTTAAAGCCGCACTGGGATGTATCTTGTTCAAAGAATTTTGTTTCCAAATTTGAGCAAGAGCTTTCTGATACACTAGAAGCAGCTGCCTTCACTAGACATCCGCCCCTCGGGTTGCAACCTGCAAAATCTGACACCGTCAGATTTCAGGCGTAACGACGGTTAGAGCTTCCTTCGAGTAACGTCCATGAAACTAGATCCTGGATCATCTTGAATCGATAGGATATTATTTCAAGACATCGGTTGTGGTGTTGGCGTTGGATGTCAGCCGGCTGGGCATTTGCTTATCTGCATACATAAGCTTTTTGGCGAACCCTTGCCCCTGCATTAATCTGGGGGAGGCGTCATACAACGGCACTTGACTCAGGTCCATCAGATTCCTATTCCCGCTTCATCTTGCCGTCTTTGCAGTCGCCGACGTCACGTAGAAAAAACCTTTAGAGCTCTTGAGGTAGTTAACGGTCTCTCGCCCGGATTATCTGGACCAGGAAAACTTTCATTCGAACATTCTCGGGGTAGGAACGATTCAATTTCGTTATGGGAATAACGAAGCGTGCACGTGCGTACATCCTAAGCTAATCAACTGTATCTAGAACTGGGGCCTTATGAGGGAAAGTACTATGCACGACATTACAGTGGTATGAAATTTCGCGATGACTTGGAGGATTGATGCCGTCAGTTCCGTCGAACCCATGCAGCAGACTTTATCAGACCACAACCAATGTTTCTTAGAACAGACGGATATCATCGCGTCGCCTACCAAGCACCGCTGAATTTGACAGGGTAAAGCGAATATGTGCAAGGGTAAAGTGTGGCAAAAGAGGATCTAAAGATCTCGCCACAGGCCGTTGATGCCGGACGGAAATTTTTCGACTGATTCAGTTTCTACACATGGAGTCTCAGATTTATGAGTGGCAGTCGGGAGACTAAGAGCTAGCTGCTCGATCATCACCATTCTTCGTCTGTCGTTTTCATTGCCCAGTTAATCGTAATCCGTCGGCGGACATGTAATAGTGCCTCGATTGGCAGTTCAAGTCCCGCCAGCTGAAGGTATTGATCGATCTGACCCGCCCGCGCTCGAAGCTGTGACATAATTGTTGCGCAGCTTCATATGATCATTGGCTAGAGCTCAACGCTGTATACATGTATAATGTTCGAGAATATATTAACAAGGGTTCAAATTAGAAACAAAATCCTCGGGGAAGAGGATAGTCAAGTACTATAATTCTGCCCCTGGGACAAATTTCTCTGCATCCAGAAAGAGTAGCTGGATCACTCTCCCAAGCCGACTCGAGCCGTCAAAACCTGTAAACTTGCCACCATGAAATACCACAGACAACACGAAGTCCTACGCTCGGGTATTGAGGCAGTTAACAGCTAGCTTTCACATCTACCTAGATGCCTCTTTGGTCGGTATATGATTTTTAGCATTTGTTCTTCTATGATCGAACCGGTCGCTCCTATCGAAGTTTTTTACATCCATACATCTCCGTCGCCTCCAGCTAGCCGTGAAAATCTGACATCCTACTGGCAAGCCTTGCATTGTAATATTGTTGCTTCTTCTGACATCCGTGTTCGACCGCTCAATTGATCAATTGATCACGAAGTATGCAACATCGTTACGGAAATTTCCAGCGCATACTTACTACGTTACATTGAAAATTTTTCCATTAAGACTGCGATTGAGAGCTCCTTGGGGTTACAAACCCGATCCAGACAACCAAATATCGCCATCATCATCCTGTATACGTTGATCTATAGATGCGTGATCCGCTAACCTCTCGAGTATACGAGTAGCTTGATGGTGTATACCCATATGCTATACTACTTAGCCGAGTTACACAAACTTGCCATTATGTTTTTCACGTAATTGTACAAGGTATAAGAGGTGGTCAGCCTTAACACCCTGCATTGCTTACATGGAGCATTTAATACAATCGATCAGGAGCACAGTGTACTAAAATTCGTATAATTTGCTAGAACAAGAATCAGAGTCAAAACCTCCAACCCAGGTATCTCAGTTAAATACTAAATATTAAATTTGCAGCCCAGCTTGTGACAAAGTATATAAGAATTTTTCCCATAGCTAGCTACTGTAATATTCAAGAGAAAAGTAAGTTGACGAGGAGAGCCTTGCATACTAGGGGTTCGAATTCCGGTGCGTACATATACAATAAGCCTGAGTAGGCTTATTATTACACTGCATAGTTTTATGAAGGCAGAGCCAAAAAACCAACTCGGATTAGGTACCACAAGTACATAAAATTTCAGATATAGGTCTCTCTTTTATACGATCGCGTAAAGTGTTTCTTGCATCACGCAAAATATTAACAAACTATACTGGTGAGCTAAAAGATTTCCACCAAGATAGCAGTTGCTGTACTAAATATCCCAAATTTACACACATCGGCTATCCGATAAAACCCCGCAGTAAATTATCTTTATCCTAGGTGTTCAATTGATCGAATCCCGTCCCCATAACTCTCTACAATATCAATTCTACGCATCCACCCCATTGCCCTAGTGTCCAATCTCATAATACTCACCCCACGTTTCCGTACCAAGCCTTTATAACGTTATCCACACTACATATATACAAGGATTCATGGCGCCTATATCCTCAGCTCACTGGAACTCAACGTTTTATAGCTGGCTCTCCTGTCTACAAGGCTTAGGCGACTTGGTATTTTCAAATATTAGCCGTCAGACACCACATTTGCTCTGCATTAATACGAAAGGCTATAGCTATCGCTATAATACCGTCCGATAGTCCATCTCCGTGAAGCCGTTGATGTCTCCGTTGATATTTTTATACGCCGGACAAATTTCGCCATGTCATGGTAAATCAGTTTCTTTGGAATTATGGGTTTCAGCCGGGCTGGCATCATGCTAGTTTTTTTTGTTTTTTTGTGCCAGCCACTATATGGGGGATTTCAGAATCGGATGACATGATTTATCGGATAATTAACGCACGTATATTTTATATCTGTATGTATGTCTGGACTCTTTCTAGACTCGAGAGATAGGCCCTAGGCCTTGTAAATATATATTCAAGCTATATACTCCGTATATTATAGAGAGCGTACTATTGCCCACTATTCTCACCCAGCAGTATATAGCCACTGCAACTCGCCATTCTACAATCAGGTAAACATGGGTTTAATATTATACCGTTCGGCCGAAATTTAGATATCTGTATTTATTGCAAGCGGAGAAAACGGAAAGGGCTCCGTTATTTCAGGTGGAATCACGGAGTTCGTGGGGTTAGTGATTGTGAATACGATTGTATTCATATGGCGCTTGGGCTCGAAGACACAGTTATTTAAATCCGACGGTGTGCACGCTTCAATTGCTCAAAACTCTCTATCTGTAGTCGCCATTCCCTAGATTCTCTACTAAATCGCAATATATATTGGGTATAACAAAGAATAGGACCAAACGACGATTATCATAATGAAGAAGCTCCTTGCAGCTGCATTGGCAATTGCAGCCTTGGTGGCTTCACAGCCATCCCCTGATGACTCTTGGTCTCAGTGTAAGTCATAAGCCTAGCAGAATATTTCGGTTCTAGATCTGTAGGCCAACTTAACTTATAGGTGGCGGAATCGGCTTTACCGATACGGTGGTCTGTTCTTCAGGATATACTTGCTCAACAGTCCGTACACATTACCCTTATGAACCTCAATTTTACAGAATTTAGACAAAATATATAAATACCGGGGTTCTAACATGCAAAACCGATACAGTTAAACCCATATTGGGCTCAATGCCTCTGGGTCTTTCCAACAACGACAACCAAAGGTCCCGCTCCTACAAAATCGAACCGCCCAAGGAACGCGGACGCATATCCCACCAGCTTCGTAAAAACGACGACGCCGGAAAAACTACAAAGACCACAAAGACAACTAAAACCACGACCGCAAAGACAACCAAAACATCTAAGACCTCAAAGACGTTTAGCACCAAAACAATCAAAACAACCACAACTAGCGCCAAGCCAACTACCACAGGTCTCGATGCCCTTATTAAGAAGAAGGGTAAAAACTATATCGGTGTGGCGGTTGATTGGAACACGCTTTCCATACCAGAATATGAGGCTATCGTCAAGGAAGAGTTTGGCTCCATCACCGCGGAGTGGAGTATGAAATGGGAGTTCACTCAACCATCGCGTGGTGTCTTTTTCTGGGACTACGCAGACACGATTGTCAACTGGGGTATTGCGAATAACAAGAATATCAGAGGCCATACCTTCGTTTGGCATACTCAGTCTCCTAGGTGGTGCGTATCATACATATAATTTTGCTGGAAAACTTTTGGAGTACTAAACAGTTTATTGGTATGCAGGGTCCTTGATATCACAGACCCGGTTGATATGCGTCAGGTTATTTGGGAATTTGTTACAACGTATGCTGCGCGATATGCGGGCAAGATTGAGGCATAAGATATCATCAACGAAGTCTTCGAAGATGATGGAAGTTGGCGCCAGACACCATTCTATAATGTTCTCGGACCAGATTATATTGAACTTGCCTTCCGTGCGGCTCGTGCAGGTGATCCCCATGCCAAGCTATGCATTAACGAGTCAGTCTTGATATACAACTTCAATACTACCTTCATCCATGAACCCTTACTAAAAATGCCGAAAAATAGTTTTAATCTTGACTGGGACAACAGCAAGGTAAACAGCACAATAGCTCTAGTCAACTCCCTCCGCGCAAAGGATGCCCCAATTGACTGCATCGGCACCCAAGCACATCTCGTCCTTAACAGTGAAGATAACCCGCTACTCGGTAATATTTGGGACCGCCTCTCCAACGAAACAGGTGTCGAAGCTCAGGTTACAGAACTCGACATCAGGATGTACACACCGCCCGACGCCCAGAAATTAGCATACCAGAGGGTATATTTTGGGAAAGCTGTCAGTGCATGTATGAAGAATAAGCGATGTACCAGTGTGACACTTTGGACGGTAACGATAAATTATCATGGGTTCCTACGGTGTTCCCAGATGAAGGAGCGCCATTATTATGGGATGAAAATTACCAAAAGAAACTTGCGTACTACGGTGTTATCGATGGCATTAATTCGGTTTAGGTTGAGATGGTGCTCCAACATCGACGGTGTAAATAGATAAAGCAATATAAGGAATGTAAATATGCATAGGATATTCCTAACGCAGTACACATGGCAGAGGCCCGGCCAGAGGGGAAGTTGCATTGTAGGACTCAAAATCGGAATTCAGATCAGTGAATCCGAATATCGCCACTTATATCTGTTTAGATACAGATACCCGCGATATCCGTAAATTATGCAAGTTCGCAGTCTTGAGGCTTCAGGACTAATTTTGAGGTCCAGGGGGAAGATTTTAATTGACAGTACCATTTTCTTCTAACATTCCTGACGCGCATCTGCAGATGTGCATGACGGGGTTATATTGCATGGCCAAATTCGGCTACATGCTTATGTATGCGCTGGCGCCATCGATCTCCGATCGCGATCGGCTCTCGGTTCCACACTCCAGTGTTGCTACATTCGAGAACGTATGGATAAGTTTAATACGATTGGAAGGGTGGTTTACCAGGGTTTCTTTGGACGCTTTGCCTCGAGCACCTGGATTCGAGGCTAGTCCTTGATAGCATGCAGAAACAGGAATCAAGACTGATCAACAGCCTGCATAGGATCCGTCAGGAATTTTGATATAAAAAGGATTCGAGGCTAGCATCTGCATACTTGGCAGTACAGGTTTCAACTTTTACAGTGCATGCATATCGATCAGATCCCGAGATCTTGATTTTTTTTTGTTTTCAAATGGAAACATACTTTCCTTCTGAAAGGTAGGGTTCTAATCGTTTTGCTCTCTTGATAATTTCTTCGCAACTTTGTGGTAACTTCTTGACATACGGTTATCTTATCCAGATGGACATAAGAGAATAGCATTGGTGAACGCTATATGCGGATAAATAAGCATATTAATATATTCGATAGAGCCCGCTTACCAGTCGTCAAGTTTCCACCCGTCGTCAACCCGCCCACTAATTATCAGCCTGCACACCGCTAGCCGTCTACGGGCCGTCTATAGTACGGGCATGCAGCTAACCGCGGACATTCCTGCTGTCTGTAGATCCACTCATAGTATAACCAGTGAAAACAGACACATTACATACGTGCATACAAAACAAGAAATCCCTCTACCTAGACCAAATACAGATAATCTGCAAAGAGATCACGGAGAGCCTGGAGACTTACCCTGCCACGTATGTGAATGCAATGCCGATAAAAACTGTTCTGAGTCAATCATTTTCGACAAGTGTCTGAAGCTACACACGCCATGAGAAACCCAAAGCTTTCCTTGAATAACATGGTTACGGAGCAGCATTAAGTATATATAATGGCTGTACCCCACGTCAAATCGTCAAAAACCATACCATTCAAATACTTTCCATAAAACCTAAGTAATACGAAGAAAAATTATCTTACCTTGTAAAATAAAAACTTCCAAGATGGTGAGCCCCGGAACCTTCAGCCCAATGGGCATGATGTCCCAACAACTGGCCAGCGGCCACATAACGGTACGTTTGTATCAAATTATCCTTCTATTCATATCAGTATATCCATCTCTAATACCCATTACAGCAAAGTCAATTCGACGGCTTCAAGGATGCGTTTACAAAAAGCCCACCAGAGGGGACGTTAAGTGTTATACAAGAAGAGAACGGGATTGTTACATTCTACGCCAATGCTGGTGCAGGAACCGAGGGCAAAATTTTCCGCACCACCGATGCACACGCTGTTGCTTCTATCCTGCACATTGCGCAGCTAAAGGGCACTGAAGTTGAGAAGGTGCATGTTGATGTTCTTGGCGTAAAGGCTAAAGCTCAGCTAGATTCAGCATTGAATGCGTTCCCTGTATACGCAGGGGTTGGTGCAAGCGTAAACCTTGTTGATGTTGAAGCCGGTCCTTGTACTGCAACGCTTGGGTTGGGGGCAGATACAGAGGTTGGATATAAAGATCAGTCCATTGGGTGCAAAGTACTTGGATGCGGGGTACGTGTTGGAAGGGTGTGCGAGATTTCGGTCTTTGGTTCCTCAATCGGTATTGATTGGGGAAAACTGTTTGTATGACTTCGAAGAGGCTGGTATTGTCGAGTAACTATGCTTTAAGTTTTAGTAGCAATAGTGTTTAGAGGAGAGGCCGACTAAGGGATATATTCGTTGAAGTCTTTGTTAATCATTTAATTTAGGTTGGTTTCGAACGTTTCTACATAACGCAACAGAGAGCTATTATCGCAAGTATATGAGAAGTACTAGGCGGCGAATTCATGAAGAAATTGACCAGCGAGGCACAAAGTGGCAGGTCTCCTGAAGTCGTACCTTTGGTGCGATTTCCGTCCTTACGTTCCCGGTTTATAGGTTTAAGACCCTTGTAAGGATAGGAAGTGGGAACCAAAGATGAGTATCGAAGGCACAAAATGGTGTTAACAATTGGGCAATAGTCGCCTGGGTTCGAGGCTGTATTATTTTATGTTGCATATGTTGGGCTGGGTGCATGCAGGTGACCTAGCCTCAAATCCGAGGCTACAGGTACCTGGTGACCACGCTGAGGTCGAGGTTGAATCATGATGCAAATAATAAGAGAGAAGGCTAAGATAAAGATAAATACTAAATACGAACTAGTGCTAAGTAGCTACCCTACGCCTGTCCTACGCCCAAACTCGACAGTGAACTACAGTTGATTGGCCTAGAAAGATACGAGGCCAAAATCTAGAAGATCTTAAGAGGGGAGGGATGCGAACCTGGCCACCCTCACCACCTCCCACAATCTGAATCAACTAGTTCAAACTACGCTAATCACTTTGTTTCTACTCTATCGTACTATTTATCTCGAGCCTTGGATTTTCTATTACAAGCTTCATAGATTGATCCGGTTTGGCTCGTTAACCATTTGAACTCACTCGGCTCAGAACTCTCAGGATAGTCTACATAGTGAGGCGCCATGTCTCAGCCTGTACTCCATGGCCGAGTCGTCAAGAAAAATCTGCCTCGTCAGAAAAAAACTTCAAATGAGTTGATCACCAAGTATGAAGCCGAGCTCGAAAGGAATAAGACCTTCAGAGATGCTATGGCCAAGTCTAGCAAGGAGTTGGAATCCCACCATGAAGTAATCAAATACTACTACCTCACACGCCGGTACACTCATTCACAGCTTTATGCAGCAATGGAAGTCATTTTCAAAATTGGTGCAACGTGAGTATCCATGCCCAGCGTGGATTTATAGCCATCCACAACTGCATATATGCAAAGTGATTAATTTGAATATTATCGTATAGCCCAAAGCAGTACGCAGGCTACATCGATAGGTCCGGTTTCAAAAAGAAATTGTCAAAAGAAGAGTGGCGGGCTATCGCACCACACTACTACGCTTCCAGGGCACTAGGAAGAGAAGTTGCAATTACAATCGATGGATGCTATACGATCGAACCTAGGGCCGTTAAGAAGGAACTTTCGCGACAAATCTCACCAACCGAGCAAGGCCTTATTTTACGTAGAGAAGGTCAGAGGAGTCCATGATAGTTCGACTTTATTAGCCTCCAACCACTAACACGAATCCAAATAGTTCCTAGTTGGCAGTATATAAGCCAACCATTTACTTCGGGGCGTCTTCAAGTCTACGTGCCTAAGACTGATACTACCCACCGCGAAAAGATCCCGCATCGGATTTTGAGCCGCCTGCCCATATGGGAATCTCGGAACTCGCTACTTGCGATCTGCCAGAGAAATACCCAACGGTGGGGTGGTACGGAGGCGCAGGTTGGCAGGGTTGCTAATAGCAACTTTTTCAGATACCTAAAAGTCCTTCTATATCGGCTTTCGAACAATCTCATTGAAGTACTAATACTAGACGAGCTCTTAGATAAGGTCATGGATCTAGGGTTTCGATCTTCACTGAAAGAACTTTTATCTTTAACAGATCTCTCAGTCAGGATTGCTGCAGAAAACATCCTCCCTCTTCTTATTCTCAGGTGCGATAATGACCTGATTAACCACATTTTCAAAATCCATGGCCAGGTGCCGGTAAATTTTTATGATGGCATTTATGAAATACGGTGCGGCGACCAAGATAACCCCAAATTCTTCCGGAATCCCAACTATCGCAGTGATACAAAGGAACTAGTACGAAAATACCATGGAGGGTGGGAAGCAGCCAAGCTTCTCGCAAATATCATTGAAAGACAACATATCCTCCCCTCCACGGTCCCCGAAGCGGTAACCCTTGTTAGCATGGCGATAAGGTGGAAGTTAATACCAATCACCACGATGGAAAAATTGATGCCGGCTTGCATTGATTTGAGAGATCTCGAATGGGTGTATGAGGATACCTTTGGAGCTTGTGTCCTAAGATCCGATGATGAAGTTCTACTCCAGGAACTTTTACGTTATGGCTTCCGGAGAAATATATACGCCATTTCTCTTCACGCGGTGCTCTCAAATGATTCCGAACGAGCCTATAATCTACTTCTATCCACCAATATTACAATTTCACCAACAGTTTTGAGGCAACTCCAAACCGGCCAAAATCTTAACGATAAACTTGTATGGGAGATTCTCGGCGTGGAGGCCTTTACTGAGCTTCTATTGGCGACAGAGAAGGAGCTGCTCGAGCGTAGGCAAGATCCAATAGCACCAACTATGATTAACAATAGATTTCACAGCCACCTTCTTGCTTGCGCATGCTATTCGGGAAATCAGAGGCTCTTCGCCTTCATCTTGTCATTTCTTGAAACAAGTTTGCCCCAAGAGAAGCTAGTAAAAGTAGTAACAGGTACCTTGGTGGAGATAATCGAATCTTCGTCGGTCCCCTGTCGATCCAATCCGTATGGCTTCATTGACACAACGCCCCTGGGATCCCGTAACTGGGATCGGGAGGTCCTATTCGAGTGGTGCGAGAAGCTGATTGACTCTGGAGCAGACATCAATTCCAATCTCAATCACAGGACCACGGCCCTTGGTAATAAAACCTCTGAGACCCTCCTCAATCAAGCTATTGCGTGTAGCGACGTTAATAGCGTCGAGATCTTGTTAAGACTCGGAGCCGATCCGAATCTCGGACGGTGTCAGGCTAACGGACCAATTGACATTTTCCTGGGAAGCCTTGAAGCCCTTAAAATATTTAATACGCGAGGCAAGAAAGAAAACTTCGGAAGGATCCTGCATGCACTCCTTGGATCGGGAGCTATATTTCCTGCCGAATACGACGGGGAAGCTCGTGGCTTACTGCCAGAATTTATCGCAGCAGTTCGTATCGGCGACCTCGACCGAGTATACGATCTGTGGGAGGACCAGTTTGGGAAGTTTCTGGGCTGTGAAGTCTGTAATATGTTGACTAACAGATTAAATAAGATCTTCGACGAACTTGGGGAAGAGAGGGACTACCGGCTTCTGGCAAAGCTTCAAGAGGGTCATCCGAGTGGCTTTCATTACCGTAGGGAGACAGATTTCCACCGAGGATTCACGACAATTCATTATATTCTGCTGATTGGTGACGAGGTGGAGTTATTACAAAGGTTCCTCCAGAGCCGTCCCGACAGCGCCAAGGAGCAAATCTCGGGGTGCTCCCTCGACGTTATATCACCACTGCAGCTGGCGGCTAGCGAAGGAAGAACTAGGTGTCTCCTGCTTCTCCTTCAGAATGGTAGCGATCCTCGTGAACCATTGCGCCAATATTGGGATGATTTTGGCTCTGTCCGGGATGTCCCGTTCGCATCACGGCTTTCGCTTTCGGCCCTGCATTACGCCGTTGAGATCGGTAATCTTGAAATTGGAAAATACCTTCTAGAATATGGTGCCGATATGTACACTTTAACAAAAGGAACCCCTGAGTATGACATTTCTCAAAGTTCAGTTGAGCTAGCAATCGAGCTTCGGCGCTTGGACTTTGTAGCGCTCTTCCTTCTCCACGACATTGGCTGCCGTGGTATTGCTTTAGAGGCTGCCGAGCGGTACGGTTGGGTCAATATAGCTAACTGGATCAGAGATGAGTGGATGAAGGAAATTCCGGACAGTACGAGCCATCAACCGATAATATTGGATCAGTAATATACCTGTGTTCAAATATACCTGAAAATATGATTCAGCTAGTCCATTTTCCAAATCCAGGCTTCACGGGCTCGTGACATCTTTCGTTTTCAAAATTTAAACCATTTTCCAACCTGGCCCACTATTTTAAGACCCTATTCTCCCTGCTCGGTTGATCTAAAAACCAAGTCACTTGATAAAGAATTGAGCTCATAATCGATGCAATCACGATGCAAAAATTCCCTGGCTTTTGGCCATCGCAACTTCGCGCGATGTCGGCCAGATTTATAACATTCTAGCGATCGCCGAAATTTGTGTTGTCTGATGTGCACTTTCGCCGTGTAACCTGAAAAATCCCACAACTTATCGCTTCAAAACCGGACGTCGCCTCATCGAACTAGTGGCTAGTCTACGGCTGAATCTTTAGTCGATATCAATCTATCAGAAATCTCAAAGCGTGATTTAACCACCCATGTTAACAAAAAAAAAACCCAGGCTTCCAACAGCCAAGAAACTAGAAAACGGCAAGTGTCTTTACATCACCAGCATATCACGAGATCACTTTCTGAATCTAGAAACGGAGTCGCCCGCACGGCAGATCGTTTTTCTATCATGATAAACGTGGGGTTTTTACTATATATACCTTTTGATCGAATGCTTATCTGGAATTATCTTTAATCGACAACATACTTGCTTACATATTTCTTCCCCGGTATTCCTCATCTTCTCAAAATATCCGTAGACACTCGACCCAAGTTAACCAAAATGCCACCAACCCTCTGCGTTGCGCCGACCCTTTTACAACAACAGGACGCCTTCGCCAGCCTCCGCCACACCCAAACCGGCAGTAGCAGTAGCAATAGTAATAACTTAAACTTCCCAGAATATTCTCCGCCTCCATCTGCAACGTCCGCATCAATACTATCCCAACTCTCATTCAACTCCCAAACATCATATTTACCGACGTCGTTATCGTCGTCGACACATATGCCTTCATGCATCGTAGTCAGCGTTTCAGGCGGCCAGGCGGCCGGTAAGAAGACCGTGCAGGCTGCCATCGCGAAGCGGTTGAAGGAGCTTAGCGGCGGGAAGTTGCGGATTACTTGTTTGCATATGGGGGATTTTATGAGGCGGTTGGATGAGGAGGGGAGAGGGGAGGCGAGGAGTGGGGGGAGGGATATGGATTGTATTGGTATGAGATATCTAGATGTTTGCATGTGTATTCTTTTTTTCATTTTGGAAGCCTTTTTTTGCAACTCCATGGGACCTTGAATTGTCTCATAAACCAGCTTGCCGTGAAGATACCCTGAGTTTCAAGACTAAGAAAAATATGGTTTGATATTTTACAGAAGCCTACGATCTCGACTGGCTGGTTCAAACGATCCGAAAGATTAGGGATAATGAACTAGATATCAAGATCCCCAAGTACGATATTTTAAAATTCGAGCATGAAGACGAGGAGGTGGCTTTACACCCCACAAACGAGTTCGGCGAAACGGGACCAACGGATGTTCTCATCGTTGAAGGCTGTTATATGCTTTCTGAAAAGCGACTGGTGGAGATGGCGGATATTAAGGTGTTTGTGGATTTAAATGCGGATGCAAGGTTGGGAAGACGAGGTAGGTTATAGGTGTTCAAATGGAAATTTTGGGGGATTAATTAAGATACTAACGTTTATGGAAAATAGTGGTACGTGATACGGAAGAACGGGGTATTCCGCTTGATAAAGTATTTGACCTATACCTTAGATTCGGAAAGCGAGCCTTTGAAGGTACGGATATCCTTTAGCAATGTCTCTCCACATCTACTGACCACATGCTCTCAAAAACAGGAAGAATAGAGCCCGCCAAATCCCGCGCGGACGTAATCCTGCCCAAGGGCATTGAAGGTGCCGCCATAGACCTAATAGCACTAGGTATATGGGACGACATCTGCGCCAGGGCGGATAGCGTCAATAATTTCAGCGGAGGATTAACGGCGGAGTATGAGAGGAAGGCGTTGCTGGTCAGTAAGACGGTGGGAGAGAAGCAGACCATATCTATCGGTGAGGTTGATCTAGAACGGTTTTATGATCCGATATAAATAAAATGATTTTGGGAGACATTAGAATGTAGTTATACGAGGCTTCTTACGGGACGATTTCGAATGATATGATATTGGCTTCCTTTTGATATAGTATTTACTAGCCTAGATATAGGGACACACCCGCAGCCATTTTTGCTACCTATCTTATCGGGGAGAGCGTCTCAAGTATCTACACCGAAAGAAAATGTTAGACATTTTAGGCTCTCAGTCAAAAACATGAACATGGAACAAAAGGCAAAAAAAGGAAAAGTCGTTAATTCGCAGCATCTCGATCCATGGCTGTTGACCGAGGAAAGGGGATAAAAAGGAAAGATAAAATATCGGAAAGTCGGTTCAGTTTGGTAGCTTCTCTGCATTTTGATCCTTTCGCATCTTCTTGATTCTATTTCTCAGTACTGCTTCTCGTAACTCAGTTTCTGTAGGTTGTTTTTTGGAGGGAGACGTGACCTGCTTATTCGGAGACCCGTTAGTCTAGGCCCTTCTACAACTTTCTGACTCCACTAGACAAACGTTAAGGAAATATAGTAAAGGACATTCCTGTCAATGACGTGCCTTCTCAGCATCTTCCATATCCACATCCTCATCGTGTTTCTTCGACGACTTCGAACGCCCGCTCTTCTCGGGGGGCGGCGATCCCGAGGATGAAGGGGATCGTCTGCGAGCGCGCTTTGATCTCGAATTTTCAGGAGAAGACCTATGACGGTCATCGTTCCTCGACTTTAGGCGGCCGTGATCGTTTGCTTTGCCCTTGACTACGTCTGAATCAGCCCTAGAGCTCGACCGTGAACGTTCATCAGAAGAGGGAGATCTCGAGCGACGTCTCCGGTCCCTGCCGGAGCGCTGCCTGTCCCTGTCTCTATCCCTCCCGTCATAAGCTCGGTCATAGGAGCCTCGTCTATCTCCACCGCTCTTACGCTTCCTTCTCCTGTCATCTTCATCGTCTGTGTCGTCGCGATAACGCCGGCGGTCATCTCGTCTGTCGTCTCTCGATCTTCGTCTGTCGGATGCTTCACTAGATGCAGTTGCCGATGACGCCGAGGACGAGCTACGCTGCCTACGGCGGTCGTCGCGACGGTTATATTCCCCGCGTCTGGATCGTCTATCATACCTATCCGGTGACCTAGATTTTGCTCGGGTCCCACCCTTGCCTCGATATCTATCTTCTGACCGCCTGGGTGGGGAATCGTATGAACCAGACCTAGATCTAGACCTAGACTTCGACTTTGACCTCGACCGTTCCCTCCTCGAGGCGTAAGGCGACGCACTCCTTGACGGCTCATCTCCACCTCTGCGCCTCCAACTATTCCGCCTACTATCCCTATCATCATCATAGTCAAAATCTCGTCTCCGGTCATCTCTTCCACCGCCACTGCCACGTGATGATGGGATATACGTGTCCAACATGCGCTTCGGGCGCGAAGAATAATCATCTCTACCGCCACCACTTCCACGGTACGAATCGCGTTCAGCAGGTGAATCACGGCCGGCACCGGCACCACGAACCCGCGTAGTGGGCGGTGAGCCAGACCTACTACGATCCCGGCGGTATCCGCCACGATCTCCACCTGCATTGTGACCTCCACCGCGACGACCACCTCTGCCGCCTGGTCCGCCGCCACCTCGCCCGCGACCTTCGCCGCGTTCCGCGCGCTCACGTTGGCGGATTTCGTCTAGGTTTCGATCCTTTTCATCGTCTTTTTGGCGGGATTCGCGGGCTTGTTTTGCTGCTCGTTCTGTTTCTTCCTGTGGTTTTAAACAGTATTAGTATCCTATATATCGCAATGGGTTCTATTCACCAAGGTTTTATACCTTCTCTTTCCTCATCTCCTCCTTCTTAGCTTCGATCAATCTTTTCGGAACACCTTGAGGCTGGCTCTGGGCGTCCAACATCAACTCCCACATTTCCTTACAAAACGCCGGTGTATCCTGCTCTAGAAATCCAGTAAGACTCCATTGTAGTTTCTTCGGATCAGGCTATGTTATTTATCGCATTGTTAGTCCTTAGTAATGTTGGGGGGTAAGTCAGGTTGGTGGGGAAGCATACAAATCTTTCGCTCTCCAGCATTCCAAAGATCAATTCGATAAGTACGTCATCATCTGCCTTTAGAAGCTCTGATATTCTGGTGGAGATCCATCTATGATACCAGCCAGTACTATTAGAAATAGTCCTTCTAGATATTATCAAGAAGAGAAAAGAAGAACGAACTGCTTCATGATCTCGATGTTGACTTTGCGCATATCGACTTTCTTTGAGAATTCTGGAGGCCTGAGTAATTTTATTAAACAAATTAGCTATCTTGATTTTTTTCCCTAACAACTTTTCAATCGACACGGATATATAAGCTCACCATTTCTGGCTTTTGATATACTTTGCTTCGGCGCCTGACATCATCGTTGGCATGCCTTTTCGATCTGCAGCTTTTCTTTGTAAAGGTGCAAAAAACCCGCGGTTGGAAACCACGCCGGAGGGTCACGCGTGTGACCTTTGATAAGCACACTAGAAATCTACGAGCAAAGCCGACGGGAATATATCGATATTATCGCCAATTGTTGGGAATATGGGGAGTAGCTTCAGATATGCTACTCGTATGCTATGCTATGTTATTGGCCGAGGTTGCGATGGAGGAGGACATTGATCATGTTTAAGTTGTGAGGTGGAGGAATTAACTGTTCGAGATGTCTTGGGTGCGGCGGGTTTGGGAATTATCCTGCGGCAGGTAAAGGTAGCAGGCCCCAACCAACGTCATTAACGACATTCACTCAACATCGCCAACCTCAACCTCAACTTCAACTTCAAAGCATAGACATTCGTTACCAATTACCACCGGACAATCGCCGCGGAGGACAGAAGTCTATAAAGCACAATATAGACCTACACAAGTATACCCGCCATGTTCACACGATGAATAGGGAACATATGCTATGGTTCACCCTCGGCATCGGATGCGTCCTCGCCTACAAGCTCACAATATACCAGCTCGAGTCGTTTAAAAGACAATGCGAGATCCTACCCGAAGAGTCGCGGGAAACAGTCGATAAAGCCACCGAGAATGCGCTGAAGCTGGATACTCTGGCCACCCTTTCGCGAGGGGTGAACTATAACCTCTCTCGGGCGTATGTTCATCCCCTTCTACTAATTATCATGATATATACAACAGCTTCACTAACATATAAATCTGAAAACCCCAGAGCAATCCGCATAATCGCCGAACGCGCCCTCACCGACACCGCCTTCCCCACCCTCCTCCGCCACGCCCTCTCCCCAGCTCCTTCAACCCGACATACCTCCCTCAAAACCCTCCGCTTCCTAATCCTCGGAAAATCCAAATCCGAAAACTACTACGAAAACGACAACGACCACGTCCTCTCCAAGGAATCCGAACAAATCCTTTATTCTCAAGCAGTCTTCCACACCCTCGTCCACTCCTGCATCCTAGCTTTACCCCGTAAAATCAAAGATACAGATACCTACACCCCTCGAGACGAAGAAACAGAAGCATACGCACTCGAATGTTTGAGAACTTTAATACGGCAACCACATCAAGCTGGTAACTCTACAAACACGCTTACCCGTGCTTTAAACGCTGGTATTGTGAGCTATATGAAACGTCTCCCATCCCCAGGCTATCCAAATATAGTAGCCGCATTCTCAGACGTGGAATATCAGCCGTCAAACTATTTTTTGTACGATATTCACAATTGGATGCTTAACCACGACGATGCAGACGACTACTTGGAAGCGCTAAAGAAGGCTGAATTGTACGTTGAACGACCGAAGGTTATTATGGGAATTAGAGGGAGTGTTGGCGGGACTTTTGAGAGACAGGTACAGGAGTTTCATAGAACGCTGAGGGAAAGATACCCTACTGCTGTATCAGTTGAAGAGGCTTTGGAGTTTGCGGCGGCGGAGGGGATGACATTTGAGAATGGGGAAGCGGTAGCGGGGAGAGGTGGGTTTTGGCAGTGAAATATTGCATTTTTCCTATAGGAGCTGCTTATAAGGGATGGCGTTTCTATGTATTCGGGATATTGCATTGGTTATAGCGATACTTTAGCGGTGATCACCACAGGTTGGATTGCATTGACATATATCCGCTGCATTGTTTATAGACCTCCGGGTATATATATTGCCAGATTAAACCATTTAATATAACTTTTAACCACTTTCTTCGATCCGAAAAGCAATACGCTTTATGCTACCGACGTCTAGCTGTATGCAGCAAGAAAAGGACAGAAACTGTAGTACTACAAAAAGGTAAGAAAGAAAAAAAATTCAAGGCTCGCTGAGCTGTCCGCGGAAACCTCGAACCGAAGAGACCAAAAAGCATAAATACCAGTACCGTGTCTAAAGAACCACAATCTATCGATTTAACGAGCTACCTTCCAAACCTCATCTCGCACTTCGCATAGTTATATAGTGCGCGGAGGAATACCTGGTACCCAACAGCATCGTTATCCGGAAGATGGCTATAAAAAAATCCATATATGTCAGTCACACCGCAAATACCAACTTAAAACCGGAAGAAAAAAGGAACTTACAAAATCTCCGTCAATCGAATCTGCCACGGTGGATACCCCAAAAGCTTTACGCTGGGACTAAACAAAATCAACAAATCCGGCTCCGTAATCGTTAAGCTCTCCAGCTCGGCATCGATAAGCTCGGCCGTTACATCGTCCTTGGTCATTTTACCCCTAATCGCCATCTCGCACAGGGTCTTCGTGAGGTCCACCATAGACTCGCGGCCATCTTCTGAGGAGATAAAGATTACTTCTAAATCGGGCGATTCGCCGTCTGGGAGACCTTCTGTGTCACCGTTTGCGTAGGATGGAAGATGGGGGGCGAGGACTCGGAGGGTAGGACGTTTCTTGCCAAAGTATGAGTGGAGACGTTGAGTAGTGATGCGGTGGGAGGTGGAGATGTATTTCTTTAGGGCACCTGTTATATAGTAATTTAGTGGACCGCTAGACAAGATCATCCATCCATCCATCCCTTAAAAGAATGGAGTTACGTAAGGAGGTGAAAGGTTACGGCCATACCGGTCTGCTCGTACACGGACAACGTCGGGATCCCAGCGCTAGCGCACCAGCAGGAAATCTCAGCCACATGGTCAATCAACTGTTCCACGCCTCCTTCCTTCTCGAATTCGAGAATAACGCTGACATGCTGAGGTAAACGGTCCAGTTGCTTTACATCCTTTTGTATCAGCTCTGGTGTTTTGTGGTGATAGTATAATACCGAGAACCACCGGTTCAGGATGAAGTTGTAGACATAGCGTGCGCGGAAGTAAAGCGAGGTTATGGAGTAGAGAATCCAGAGAACGAGTTTGTAGAAGCCGATTTTGATGAATGTGCGGACCGGGCGGGAGCGGGAGCGGGTTCGTGGGGTGGACGGGTCGTCGGCGTCATCTAGAGGGAGGAATTTCTTGACGTAGGCGGCACGGGCTTTGGGGTCTTCGAATTCCTTTTTGCGAGTGGTCGCGACGGGAGGGGCGACCGAGCGGGTAGACATGCCTTTTGGTTGGAGTCGGTTGGATATTTCCGATGACGTAGGGGTGGTTATAAGGAGGTCTTTTTTTTTTTTGGTGAGGGAAGTGGTATGAAATATTTAAGAGTTATTGTGGGAGAAAATCACAAGATAATGGGAAGGGTTATGGAGTAAGTTTAGAAAGTGAAATGAGATGAAATAAAATGCATAAATCTAGGAATTGAAAGGGACAAAGAAAAAGAAAGGATGACGATGAAAGTCTATAGACAGGGAACTACGGATGCTGACGAAACGAGAGGCTTGGGTGCTACCGTTGAGGCCACATGGTGGAGAGATACTCAGAAGAACCGGTTCCCAGCAAGTGCCGACGGGAATACGCGGCGCAGGCGAATTGTTGAACGTGCCAAGTTGCAGCATCTTATCCAGTGCATGTGCCCTGTTCGGTTGGCCATCCGAGCTAGCTCGCCGGTTGGCTAGCTCAAAACCGGGTGGAAGGACAACTTCGTCAGGGCAATGCAAATGTCTCGGGCGGATGTCATTGGATATGATAAGAACGACGTATTGCTCGATGGGTATCATATCATATATTCTTTTCCATTAAATTTGCACATAGTACCGCTTGGCTCCAAGACTAAGATGGGCGGTAGTAGTAGTAGAAGTATTCATCCTGGGGACATTTTTCACTGATGCGGCTTGATGTACGATGTGAGATGGCGGTCAAAGCCTTCAGAGCGTATGGGCATCTCGATCTGATAGAAGGGGTTCTTCATGACATAGTCCGCGTACAGCTCGTACACCCTCCGTACCACCACGTCGAGATTGGGTTGTCGCGGTTCGGCAAAGATCAAGAATTTGGTGCCGGTGAGTGTCTGGAAGCATCGCATGACAAAATTCTCGGACTCGAGGACTTCGAGACCGGAGGAGGCGGTTTCATTTGTCGGCGAGATTTGGGAGGTGATCGCGTGTACTCTATCATTTCATATCAACAGTCTGTTCTCTATAGCTATAGACATAGCATGTAATATATGGAAATGGGAAGCGTACCCGTGGAATGTGCCGGCAAGAATGAGGTAGTCGTTCGAGGAGAGCTTTTGCAGGCCCGGATTGAAGTCTCTCTGATAGATGAGGCCTCCCGCCTTGTTGAGGATGAGCACGGCGTAGACGACCCTGCACGATCACAGCCCGTTAGCCATCTGATACCCAGTACACGATGATATATACACGATACATCATGGTGGAGAAGACACTCACATGGTGGCGAGATACCTGAAACGGGCCTGGGGAAGAGCTGAGGCAGCTGGAGGATGATGTTACGATAACGTTGGTTGGAGGTTGGCCGTTGAGCTGCAGCTCGCCTGTTCCCATTAGCTATTAGCCTGAACCAGCCGATACTCTGCCTTCCTTCTTAATATAACCCCCCACAGGACCCGCCCTGGAGTCTTAGGCCAGCTTGAAGCCGGGCAATTGTTCCTCAGCCCGGTATTTCCTTATCTTCTCAGTCTTTCCCTGGTGTTTTTACCGCTATCAGCTTCACTCAGACTTCATTCTCTCTCCTGCTCTGTACTATACATACTAGTACATAGATATACAGCTACGATCCAAATATAGTATCCTACTGCCATCAGTTCGTATCCCCAATACACTACACTGCAATACTCGCAAGACGATATATACTAATTTCTAGAATAAATTAAACCAAACAGCAGACCAATATACCGGATATACCAGTAGCTACTACTGCTCAACTTCTTTCTCATGCTGTCCAGCCTTTTCCCCCGTCGCAGCGGCGCGGGTTCTTCGTGTTGCTGCCAAACCTCGCCGCCAAAAAAATGACCACCCAAAAACCCGCGCCAGTTTGGCCTCCAGCAATCATCCACCTCCCATCCACCTCTCTTCTCTCCATCAGCATCACTCCCGTGCTCGCGATTCCCCCCATCCGACAGCTGGTCCGAACCGCTCGCCATCCAGCAGTTCGTTTGCAGCCAGTACTCGCAGGATCAAAACCTGAGCTCGAAGTGAAGGAAGGAAGTGAAAAAAGGGAAAGGCCAGAAAAGGAAAGGGAACAGGGCTTTGCACGACAGGATATCCGAGCTCAGAGGATCTCTCCTCTCCTCGATCGAGGCAGTTCGACATCCAAACTCTTCATCACCTCTCCGACTCTTCCTCCTCGTCGAAACTCGCATCCTTAACCCCGTGGGAAACCTTCTCTCCCGTCCGATCCTTACTCCCACGGCCATCTCCCTCCCAAGCACCCATCGCTTTTCTCGGGCTTAGCTACGGTCTTCTCTCTCTCCAAAATGAACGGTCAACCAAGCAATCGCCAGCAGCGCGGCATCATGCCAGCTGTGATCGCTCGTACAAAGGAACAGATCCATGGCGACGAGGAAGCCGGCACTGAGCTCAAGCTCGGCGAGTTTCAAAACGTGACTTCGTTGACGCATTCCGAAGCACGATTGTTGATTCAAGCCGTCCTGAGCCATCGTTCGAAAGGTCCGAACGCCAATATTGGCGAGACTGAGTACGTTTTCCCCTCTCCTCCATCCCTCTCCCTTCCCTGGAAGAAGAAGGTCGCGATGGGTGGATGTAGCTGGTTAGATTAGCTGGGGATGACGACAATGCTCTACGTGATTGCGTATGAACCCCGGCGCTGATACCATCTCGTGCAGAGTTCTTATCAAGACCAAAGATTATCTCGAACAATTTGCGCGTTTCAAGAAGAAGGAGAACGTCTCTGCAGTCGAAAGATTGCTACAGATGGAAGGTGGACTTGCTTCCTTCGAAAAGTCACAACTGGGTAAGTTATCTTTGCAGGAGATAGGACAGTATGCATAGGCTAACACAGCATATAGGAACCCTCTGTTGTGAAACTTCTGAGGAAGCAAAGACTCTTATCCCAAGGTATTTATTTCCAATCACAGCATTGCCACTTTGGGAATGCTTCTCTCTAACAATTTGTTTCCACTTGTAGCATAGCAGATAAGAAGTCAGATGAGGACTTGCAGGAACTTCTTGATGAGGTACTACCTTTCCTTCCTATCCTAAAAAACAATCTCGCTAACATTTCGGTTCGATAGATCACCAAGTTCCGTACATTTGTCGAGTGATTTCGCAGACTTACAAATGTAATCCTCTCTACAATTCTCATACATACATACACACTCATCCTAGATGGTGTACATAGCATTCACAGATCTCATAAACCGAAACTTGAGGCGGGGTGACTGGAAACAGCACACTCCTCAGAGATTTAGTAATTGCAAAACATTAGAGAAAGATAGTTCATCTTTCCTGACCCAATTAATACTCCCTCCCTACAGTGGGGTTTACTGTATCATTTTTTCTCTCTGGATGAAAAGTTTAGATTCTATTCTTTTTTCTTTGTTTCCTCCCCGTCTTCCTCATAGGTAAGAGGTTTTCCACTCGCATATATTAAACTTCCAATCGGCTCTTATCTTTCATCCTCCGGTATTTTCTTCGCCTGCCTCCCCTAATTCTCGCTGTTGCCTTTTATTTTTTGTTTCTTCCTTATAATCAACGCGGATCCCTTTTATATTACGGCCGTTTGTATTTTAATCATTACTACTACATAGTACTTTAGATTCGGGAAATGCATGATATCCAGGCAAGGGGACTACACTTCCACACTCCGTAAAGATATATTATATCATTCAGCTATGCTATTATACAGACTAATAATACAATTAACATACATGTCACCGCTCATGACAAAAGCAGTCTCATGACCAGCGCTCAAAGTTATCCCCCATGCATATATACAAAGCCTTAACAGAAGTTACTTTTTTAATCACTTCACAGCCAACAGCGCAATCCCCTTCCTAGCTTCACTAACCGCCCGTCTGAGTGCTTGCTCT
The DNA here is from genome assembly GCA_036971225.1 of Arthrobotrys sinensis. Lineage (NCBI taxonomy): Eukaryota > Fungi > Ascomycota > Orbiliomycetes > Orbiliales > Orbiliaceae > Arthrobotrys > Arthrobotrys sinensis. The sequence continues at coordinate 583,004 of JAJTTV010000011.1, read as the reverse complement.
TCAGTATCCGTCCACTTAACACTACACTCATCCCACTTCTTGACCTTAAATTCCTTCCTATACACCGCCTGTAAAGCGTTCAACCTTCCCATTTCCACCGGATCACCTGTTCCACCGTATACCACCAACACCGAACATTTCGGTAATCCCTCGTATACCCTTTTAATCCTGCCCACTGTCTCCTCCACGACTTTTGCAAGTTCCTCGCCTTCTAGTTTTTCCGGTGGTGGGGGGATTTCAATGGGTGGTGAATCTTGGGTTATCATCGTTGCATTCATTTGGTTGATGAATTTTTGGTATGCGTTATTCCAGCCGCGTTTTTCGTTCAAATCTCGTAGTTGCGCCCATGTGAAATCTACCGGCGCGATTCCAGCGACCATATCCCCATTGACAGCTTTTAGAATCCCGTCGACGACTTGTTCATCCTCGCTAACCCTCTTCGTAAATTGTGCCAGTGAACCATATTTCTTCTGAACATCGCCATAATCAACCACCCCGCCGTTCCTCGCTGGTTTCGAAAGCGAAAGCCTTGTAAATATACTTTCAAAATTCGCCGCCGTGCTACCGAATTCCTTTCCTTTTTCTAGTTTCAATTTAACAAGGTCCAGACATGCTCTGGCGTCTTCGATTGAATCGTGGCCGGTGGTTCTTGCTGTTTGGATTTCTTTCTTGAGGAATTTATGGCTTAACCATTTTAAACCTGGTTTCATCGGTTTTCCTCTGGGGTGGTCGTAAATGACTGATGTATCGACTATCCACGGATGACGCATTTTCAGGGCGTTTAAGTCGGAGTTTAGACTTTGTCCTACTAAAATGGTGTTTCCGTCGATTAACTCTTTTAGTTTATTTTGAATATCTTGTCGGGTGGTTGTGACGTCCTTTAGCATGGTCTCTGTTATGCCGGAGAATGGGGTGAGGTAGTCTAGTACCGGTTCCGAGGGTTTGACGAGTGAATCGAAGGCTACTGTACCGTCCCAGGAGATTAAGGAGATACGGGCTAGAGTTGGACCAGTGGAGGTTTTGACCATTTCGCAGTCCATTGAGTAGACAGTATAGCCCTCCAAAATACTGCCGGATTCGTTGATGCGAGTGGGGAGTTCGGATAGTGAGGTTTCGAACCATTCGGTTTCATCTTCTGGTGGGGTTATTTCCATATCATTGGGAATTTGGGAGGTGTGGAGAGGGTATTCGTTTTCTATCAGGTCTTCAGTTGATAGTATGAGGTTTGAGATTGTTAAACGTTTCTTATCACGGTGGGGTTTTTTGGACTTTTTGTCGTTTGAGTCGATGGGGATGTTTAGCATGTTGTAGATTGGGGAGAAGAGTTTGTTGCTATCGCCGCCGGCGCGGACGGGGAGGACGTGGGTGAAGATTTCGGAGAGGGGGTGGAGGGGTTGTGGGAGGTGCTGCTTTTGAGCGAGGGAAACGGGGAAGAATTCGCCTAGGGTTGTATGACGGACTGGAGGTTCTTCTTCCCCTGGAGTCTTTGAGACGAGGGATATTCGGCCGTCGAAGAGGTCCATTGAGAGGCCGGGGACGTAGAGGTAGACTACCCTTCTAACGGCAGATTTGTTCTTGATAAGCATCCATTGTGGAGGTGCATCGTGGGCGAGGAGGTGGAGGGCTAGGGATTGGAGGTCGGAGATGCGAGTCCAGGTGTGGATTCTCTGGGAAGAAATTGAGAATTCTGGGTAAGAGTTCCCGCGATTCGAAGGCGCTTCTCCTTTTCTCTTTTTGATGGGGACTTGCTGCCAGCCGTCATTGTCGTCGTCTGCTGGTGCTTGGGAGGGGTGGTCTTGAGGTGTGTCCTCTGTGGATGTGCGATGTCGTTTTGAATGATTGGAGTCTTCTTTGGAAGAGTCTTCAGCGTCGGAAATGGCGTCGGCGGTACGCTTTCGAACAGACTTTTCCTCAGATGGAGTATGGGATTGAAGGGTGAATGTTGGGAGGTCGTCGAAAGATGGGAGAGCTGGTAGCGGCGAGAGCGCTTTTTCTTGATCCTCTGGAGCTTCAGCCTTCCTCTTGCCGCGATGAGTCTTCCTTCTGTTGTTCTTCTTAGCCATGGCTGTAGATGCTATGGACCAGTGAGCGATTGGTAGAGGTGCGCTATCGACGGTTCATTGGTTGAATAGATGTTGGAGGTAAAGTGGCCGTAATGGTGACGGTGGTGATGGTAGCTGAAGAGGATGAGTCGAGGTTGGAAGAGAAGAAACGAAGCTGTCAAGTCGCACAAAGCAAAAGCCGGATTTTCTGCTGAAATGCCAAGACACGCGGCAGCCAGTTATCGATAAGCACTCTTCATCCACGCGGTAGAAAACATCCAGCTTCATTGCTCTCTCATTCTCACATATTGTGTAAATAAAATATAGATATTCCGGGTCGCCTGTTCGAAATACACGGGATGTGGAGTTTATGGAGAAATCGGTAGTGTATTTGGCTGCCGACGCTGGATTTTTGTTGATGCAGCCGTTATGCCCGTTCCGTCGCGCGACACAAAGCTCGCGCCAAACTTCAACATTCTTCCTTGCGTTTACTTCGACCTACGACGACGTCATGACTTCATGACCACGACAATTGCACCTTACCAGTGCCTTGAAGCAGCGTAATTACTACGATAATTATCTCACAACCTTACCATACTATGCCTCGAAAATCGGCAGCTGCAGCTGCAGCATCGGCTTCTGGATCCTTAGAAACATTCGAAACCCCAGATCCACAACGCCCCTTCAACGTCGTATGCCGGAACAGCCAGTGTCGTGCGATATTAGGAAGCTCGGAAAAGTTTCAAGGAACATATACCCTCGAAGATGCAGAGGTAATACTTTTGGGCTACAGGGACGACGGCAAGATCAGTTGCAGCCGGACCGAAAAAGTCAAAACGAAGCTGGGAACAGCAGACGGTCACAAGTGGTTAGTGTGTTCTACAGGAGTTCCAGTATCAATGGTTGGATAGGGGTGCTCATCTTATGGTCTATGGTAGGAAGTACCGTCTGGCAAGCTGTCCAAATTGTGAGGCGAATGTTGGGCGGATATTCATATCTATTCCTACATACCCTGATCTGGAGTATGCTACCCAAGTTTGATAACCCGGTCATCCAGAAGCTAACTTGGGTCGAAGAGGGCCGGAGAGAGTCTCCTTGTTCAAAGACCGTATCATGTTCAAATATCTCGACCAGGCTTCATCTACCACCGAAACACAGGCCGGCCAGCCCTCCAGACAGACAGATGACCAATCTCAAGACGACCAAACGATAGGCGGGCAGCTTGAAGGCCAACAACCTACAGACGTCCCCACCTCTGAAGAAATGGCAGAAGACATCCTCGGACTAAAACGCTTCTGCTTAAACCTCGACGAGACCCAAGATATCCTATCCAAGCAAGTCGCAGAGCTCCAGACCTCACACCAAGCTCCTCAGAACCCCAATCAAGACCTACAGAAGGAACTCGACAACCTAAAGTGCACATTCAAAACCTTTGAAAGCCGCCTGACAGCCGTCGAATCATCCGTGCAGAACCGACTCACAGCTCTCGAATCGGCTTTACAAATAATACTTGAGAACCAAACCCACAGGCACGCACAAGTGGATCACCAAAGTCACCTCGACATATCGTCCCGCAAAAGCAACATATCTGTTGAGATACCGTTCAAGAGAAGACATCGATCATCGTCTCCAAAACCCCTCACCGAACGGCAGCAGCAAAACATCTCACCTCCCCCATCCGAAGAACCAATTGACGAATCCAACGAAGACACAACATCAAAGAGTAAGCACGCAGAAACTCGAACGGCTCGAAGTACGAAATCTCAACCTCGTCAGGCGGAATTGACGAATCTACCAAATGCAAATGCACAAGAGACGGGAGGTAGTGGTGTTAGTGGAACTAGGCAGGCAAGAAATGAGGAAGGAACGAAAGCTGAGACGAGCATTGTTATAAGTGACGATGAAAGTGATGACGACGACGATGGGGAGTATAATGCGGAACATGCATCGAAGCGAGCGAGGTTAAGCAAGAAGCAGCAGAAACAGCAGCAGGTATACGGCAAGAAGAAGAGGGGAAGGCCATCGACTGGGTCGTTGGCAAAGCAGGAGCTGAGAATTGATAGGCCGGATGGGGATGAAGATGATGATTACCAGGGTGCGACGGGGAGAGTGACAAGGTCTAAGAGATCTTCGTGACAAGGATCTTTCCCGCATTAACGTATCGACATGTTACTCATCCCGTGTGGGGAAAAAAAATAAAGAAGAATATTATCGCGGCAAATCTGATTTTAAATTCTGTCTTTGAGGGATATTGCGTGTTCTACGAGGCTGCCAGGCTTCAACTCGAATACTCAACAATAATGGCGCATTGGCGGTTGTGAGACCTGTGGGTTTTGGACATGGGTGGATGCATATTTTGTCTGGGGGAAGAAAGTGCGGCTGATGAGGCAGTGGCGTAGACAACGGTATAATACATTTGCATACAGATATGCAGGAAACCTGTTACACAGAAAGCCTCCCTCCAGGCCCTCCTTGCTTTCTCATAGGTGACGAGAAATCCGTGGCGTCCGCGGGTGTCGCATGCACAGCATGGGAGGCGATTTGAGGCTGGAAAAAATAAGATGGATGACACTGACATGTAACGTGCAGTGGAGCAACGTTACTTGAACTGACAGGCCCTTAAAAGTTCCGAGGTTGCCGAAGCCGAAGCAGGGCAGGTGGCCTGGTCTGTTTAACCCACGGGTAGGATCTTATCAGTGGAGCGGACGCATATGGGATGGGATGGAATAGTGTCAAATATCCATGATCATTATAAATAGCAGCAGTCTCTTGAGATGTTTAGCGTTCCTTGAGGCCTTGGAGTTCCGAATTGACTTTGATGCTTGACTTGAGGCCGCGCAAGCAGTGGGACAGCACCTTCCAAGGCTGAGACAGGGACAAGGCGTACTCAACATCTCCAAGACTTCATCGAAGGGTTGGCATTCCCTCGTGCTTACATAGCACATCCACACATTCTACCGCCGACACTATGTTGAGAGCAAACTATGGATCCATGGGGATAAGAAAGGTCTAGGCAACCGGTGGGGTTATGCAGCGCAGACTTTGTTGGCAGAAGCTTGCCGGCATCCGAGCGAACCAGGCCAAAGCGGACTAAACCGTCTACACCCTTATAGAATTAACCTTATAGGCCAGAACCTTGCTCGGACGGCCAAGAAATCGACCATACTGGGTGAGGCCTGGAGCTTGGCTTGGAGATGCATGGCATCATAGAAAGTCTCACACTGGCAGTACGTAGAGTTACGTTATCCTGCTGGCGGGGCATCATCGAGACCTTACTAATACCGTCCTGACTCGAACCATCCTATCGGACCCGACGGGTGATGGAATTGAACATCTGCATCTGACTAGCTCCAGCACGGCGGCATTTAATTGTTTGTGCTACTTTTCGTGGAGTATCGAGAAGCGGATATATAAGACGGGCCTGGTGACCTCCCTGATCACATATCTTGCTTGCTTGCTTGCTTCCCTTGAAACATCAGGAGACACAGCCTACTTCTCCTTCTCCTGCTTCTTCTATTCTCATCTTTAAACATCTCCATCTCCCCTTGATCCCTAAATCATAATCCTCGTTTTCATCATCGTCGGATTCAAGATCATTCTATCTCGCGTGGGGTTATATTATACTCTGCTGATCGAACGAACGCCTGGTCCTCCAAATTAAAACTCTCCGTCCTCTTCTTCATCCAATCCATCCTCCAGCCATCTCCCTTCTCTTCTCTCTATCAACCTCCCTTCTCACCATCATCACCATCGAATCTATGTCTGACGGCTCAGTCACACCGCCTTACGCCACTCCTCCAGAGACCAAGATGATGGGAGCCACCAGCAAACGCTACAACAAAGGCGGCGGCGATAACACCGGAAACATCCTCACCGGAAAACAAGAGCACTGTAAACAATTCCCAATTCCATTCTCATTCCCTTCGCCATTCTATTTTCTGTATTAATTTCTCCTCACCAAAATTATTATTTTTTTTTGTTGAATTTTACAAGCTAACAAGATAACCTACCCCTCCTCCTTGCCCCCCACTAAAAGACCTCAAACGCGAACTCATCTCCCGCCAAACCAAATCCGAAATCGCAGAGCTAAACTCCCCAACCGCCCTCCGTCGTTTTGGCGCTCCATTCAAATCAGAGCTCGGCGAGGTATCGCCTACAGATTCCGATCTGCCAATCCTCCGGTTTATATTCGTCCACCATGTGCGCAAATTCCCGTTCCTCGATCAGGCGAAGGAGAAGGAGTTTTGGCAGGATAAGCTGCAGGTGGTACGTCATATCAACGTCCAATTCCTCCCGATAATTTCATCTTAATCCAAATTCTTGGAATTAATATAAAAAAAAACTCCGTGAGAAAAAATAGTTCTTAGAATCCTTCGCCACCAAACAAATCTCCTCCTCAGAAGACCGTCTCGAAGAAACCAAACGCAGAAAGCTGGCCTTAAAATGCGAGAAACTGGTAGAGCTGATGATGAACTCTGGTATCCCCACCGCCTCGGGTTACGAAGAGCGTGTGGGGTTCGAGGAAATTGAAGTGGTGGATCGGGATGCCAGGGATGAGTCCTTAATGGTTAATGTACCTGAAGGACATGTGCTCAATGGGTGGGATGTCAATGTCGTTAGTGTGCGACAGACGTCGGTGAAGCGGACCGTACGGTATCATACGCATGCTGTGAGTGTTTCTCTGAGTGATTCCACAACAGCAGGCTAGCGTCTGGCTTTGGGAACAGCAGGACAGGAGCTAATTTGATGGAAAGGAATTCTTAATACGTAGCAAACACGATAAGCATGGAGAAGTTCTCGTGGGAAGGCGGTACGGCGCTTTCAAGCAGCTAACCAGAGACGTAAGTTGAACGGTTTTCCATCACTCAATTGCATATACTAATATCGAAATCGAAATCTAGTTGAAGAAGGAATTCCCAGGAAAGACTTTCCCACCTCTGCCTATCAAAACCAAAGCTTCCAGCGGCGGCTCCACCGGCCTTCTCACCCCAAGCGGAGCAATCAAAGACGACGACTCTAGCTCAATCTCATCTGTCTCAACCACCGCCTCAGTCGAAGTCTCCTCCCGCAGATTATCCGCCCCATTCTCACACTCCCGCTCCGCTTCCGCAACTAGAAATTCGAGATCGGTGTCGAGGAATCGTAGTAGTCTGAATTCTGAGCGAGGGGACTCACCGCCTCAGGAGAGTACCCCGCTATGGAGGGAAGATCAACGAGTGTCGCTACGTGCGTACATCCGTAACCTATTGAAGAACCAGCAGATCGCAACTTCTACCGCTATGAAGACTTTCCTGACGGATTCGCCAGTGAAGCTGAATAGAGAGGAGGAGGCGGATGAGCAGCGGAGGAGAATGGCAGATCAGGTGAGAGTAGATGAGCAGATGAAGTTCTTCGAGATCGCTAGGGCCCGAGCTCGGGAACTTGATATATACATGGAAGGGTTTAGGAGGGAGATCGTCGAAGCTAGTAGGTCGATACACTATTCCCAGGATATATGAATGGTCACTAATATTCGATAGACGGCTTGACGAACCTGTTCGCAGAGATCAAGGAGAAGAATCACATCTCTGAGCTCTCACCTAACTACCAAAAGTTCGCAGAATGGGCTAGAATAGAAGTCGCCGCAACAATCTACCATCTCTTCCTCGCGGAGGACAACTCCCCAGAGCTATTCGCTCAGATGAAGAGAATACACTCCCTGATACCGTACGCCGTTCTCAAGAATATTATTCGCATAGCCAACCCCGCTGCTGTTATGTCCGGAGTATTAGACCTCTTCCTCGCCCAACCCTTCAAATCACGCTCTCTCATGCAACGAGTATTCGGCATGGCAATCGCAGACGGCGTCAATCAGGTACAAAAGGCCATCGATGCTTTATGGCCTAAAGTTGGCGACGCCGTTCTGTGCGACAAAATCAAGCAATTCGCCGAAGCCAGCGACGACGTCCGAGAAATCATTCGTGAAGACGCCACAGCCGACGATGTCGACATCTTAGTCTCCATCCTTCGCTCCGATCTCCTAGAACCTGACCTCACACCCGAACAAATCGGTACCGTATTTAACGCCTACGTCGCCTGGACGAACGCCGTTAACAACGTCGACGACGAGATGCGACAAGGCGCAGTGTTGTTTTCGCATTTGAAGCAGTTGTTGAAGCTTTACACTAGACGGAGGGATAAGATGATGATGCAGGCGTTGATTGAGGAGCCGGTTACGCTGCAGCTGTTTAGGGATTTGTTCCATATCTTTTATGAACCTTTGGTGAGGGTTTATAAGTCTGCGAATGTGTACAACAGTATCACGGACTTTGCGCATTTCTTGGATGATATCATTGTGGTTGTAGAGAAGGCACAGAAGCAAGGTCGGCCCCCTCTTTTCCATCCTTTGTACCTTTTTTATTATATAAATTAGGGAGAATTTTTACTGACGAAATCTGCGGGTGTACACTGCAGACCTAGCATCCGATCCCAACAAGACAGTGCAAGCGTTCATCGACCTCTGCGCCCGTCATGAAGACAACTTCTTCAAATTCATCCACGAAGTGCACCTTCACGACAACGGACTGTTTTCCTCACTGATGGGTTGGATCGAGGATATTCTCGCATTCCTACGTAACGGACCCAAACGTGGAGCGCTAGATATGAATAAACTATTTGAAGATGCGGTTGAGCAGAAGATTATTGATCCTGTGAAAGCCAAAGCGGAGATTGATAGTTTGATTAAATGGCAATTTGATAGGAAGAGGTGGCATGAAGGGAAGACGAGGCAGAAGATGGCTAGCGGACGGGATAATTGGGCGGAGGCTACGCCCGGGGGATTTAGTGTTACCGATTTTGGGTTGGAGCCGGTGAGTTAACATATACTTATCATTAACTATTCTAAAGTGGAGGATGCTAATTGTGGTGTTTGAACAGGAGGACCTGGCCGACCTAGCGATCGATGACGCGGAGATGGACGAAGATTTAGCGTTTGAAGAGGAAGGGGACGATGGGGATTTGATCTTGATGGAGCAGAAGAGGAGGAATCGGCAGGCGGAGATATTGAGACGGACTGCGGGACAGCCCGTGAAGCCACCGATCGAGGAGTTGCATAAGATGGGCGATGTTTTCTTGGTAGCGTTGAAGAATGTGCTGGCGGAGTAAAAGAAGAATATCTCTCTTTAATATCTTTTGACAAGCTTATGAGGGAAGAGATTTTGGGAAAGTATATTTGAAGTTTAATGGAGGGGTTATAGGAGAGGTATATACAAATGTATTATTGTCTTATTAATTATCAATATATCGAAAACCGGGGGAATATCTCGAATTCTATGAAAACACTCCCAGGTTTATAAAAGGAAGAATAATACTATCCCACTATCATACAATCCCCAAAGCCATCATCTATCCCTCTACACCATCAATATAATATCATATTAATATTATAATATTAATGATGCAACGAAACCCCCTTCCCGGGTTCCCAATGCCTCAACCCTTCCGCGACATTAATCCAATACCTCAACCTAACAACCTCGCCCCTCACCTCGTCCAACTTATCATCCTTAAACAATCCATCAATCCGTTCAATACACTCTTTAACCCTCTCTTCATTCCTCACCTTCAACTCAACTAGTTCCTCTTCACTCTTTGCATTTTCCAGTATCTCATTCGCCTCCAACACCTCCATTAACAATTCACTATCATTAATTTTCCCCGTTTCATCTTCCGAGGGATCTTCGTACCCCCGTAAGGTTAATAGATATTCTGCGCGGAGTAATGGGGAGCAGAGGGTTGTGTAGGCTTTGTTTAATTGGGAGGAAGCTAGTTCTGCGGATTTTCGTTGGGAGGGGGGGAATAAGTCTGGATGGGTTGATTGTTGGCGTTTTAGGAATTCGAGACGGAGAGCGCGGAGGTCGATTGTGAAGGGTCCCTGGGGGGGTGGGCCTGATGGGAGGGTTTGGGGGAAGAGGGTGTAGTATGTTTTTTGGGGTGGTGGGTGTGGTGAGGATGTGGAGGAGTGGCGGTTAGGTGGGTATGTATATGGATGTGGAGATGTGTATGAGGCGCGGAGGAAGGCGCATGATGCTGATGTTGATGGGCGGGAGAAGAGGTGTCCGAGTAGTCGGCGGGAGGTTTTTGAAGGTATCGTGTTCATGACGTAGACGGGGTTTTTTAATTTTGGTCGGTCGTTTGTGAAATTTGGCGGCGGGTTTGGCTGGTTGTAGACTGACTGGGGATGCCTTTTATAACCGAAGATTATCTAAACAGCTTCGTTCTACAGAGGGGAAAAAAGAGAAAGGTTGAATAAACGGTAAAAAAGGTAAGAGTAATATATCTGTAAATATATACAAGCAGGATAACTATCAAAAAAAAGGAAGATATATATCCAGAAAAAAAAAAAATATCCAAAGAAGAAGCTTTTAAGCTACTTATACAATCGCGCGATATCGCTTTGCATGGGTGAGAAAAAAACGAGGTCGGATCGGAATAGCCACCAAACGCCGGTTTCTGATACAAATAAAATAATAAAACATATACTTAACTCCGAGTTCCCTCTATGCATCTTCGTCTTTTCATCTTATCTTTATAAAGCCTTTCTTTATACAAGGGGGGGTGTGTGCGATAAACCTTTTATAGCTCGTCCATTGCATGCCTGTATGGGAATACACGGGTATGGTATCGGTCCCTTCCAAGGAACTTATCCATCATTACTGCACTTCCCCATCTATATATCCGCCATCTATTAAAAGAAATATTATTAGTACTTGATTCAATCGTAATACTTCGTTTAGGGAAGGGTACTCACAGTTTCAACGGTAAATCGTACCAGCTCCTCGCAATAAACCTGATCGCGAACCAGATAAGCTCCATCTCCCGCATTACCAATTCCTTCACCGACTCCTTCCCCGTCAATTCCGGCTGCTCTGGCCATCTTAATATTTCCTCCTGATCCTTTTCCTCCGCTTCCTTCTTCTGTCTTTCCACTTCCTTCTCCAAGTTTACAAAGGCATCTTGAGCTCTCATCTCCTCAATAACCCTCTCCCTCTCAATCATAGCTCCAAATCTTGTGAAAGCGTATAGTGAATTCGACAGTCTTCCCAGTGTATTAATGAGAGCTACAAGCTCTGTCCGTCTCAACACCGGATTCTTCCCATTCTCCTCGTTTTCATCGTATTCAAACAATATCTTCATAGCAGTGCCATACCCGCTCGTCTGAATCTTCCCCCAAAGTCTACATTTATCGCAACCAACACAATCCATCAATCTACTAACGTTTCTAAACCGATTTCTAAAATCTTCTTTCAACACCAACGCATTTTCATCTCTAAACATGACTGATTCGTCGAAGACTGCCGGGTGCGATGCGATGCTGTCTGTTAAGGCCGACAGCTTTTTGCGGGTAAACTCGTTGGTGCGCTTATCGCCCGCGCAGAAGGTGTAGTGGTTTAGATTCTTGCGGAGTTTGGCGACGGCGCGGAGGAGGATTGCGTAGTTGAAATACATGTTTTGGATGCGGTCGGGGAAGTTGTGGAGGCGGTCTTTGTAGCATTGCAGATTTGGGCCCTAAAATAACTGTATTAGTCGAAATTACTTTATTTTATATAGAATGGTGGGGGGGTTACACACCCATTGGCCGGTGGTCTGGTTGAAGAAGTCGTGGCAGAGGTGCATGGAGATACTGGCGTGCATTCCACTGATGACCTTATAAAACACTCGTTTCTCCAAACACTGTTCCTCCGGTGGCGGGGAGATCAAGTTCTTCTGAACGACTTCATGCTTTCTCCTATCCATTACGTTTTTAAGACCCGCAGCGGCATCGGGATTCGCAGGCGCTCCGAATGCGCCGAACGGTTGATTGCTGCTTTGTTTCTGAGTTTGCGCTTGGGTGTTGAAGCAGTTTTCCTGGTATACCGCCTTCCAGACGTTATTCGCCGAAGTGCCGGCGTAACCTGTGAATCGCTCTGGGTTGTCGATCAAACTGACGTATACGCAGTTTTTGCCGTTCGATTCATCTTCTGGAACGCAGTAGTCCCGTTTATCCCCTTCACTTGGTTCAAAAATACAACTTTCAGCTGTATCTTCTCCTAATTTTCCTTTAAAGGGCGATGGTTCCTCCTTTTGCACTTCCGAAGAAGGTTGCGATGCCTTCGGACCCTCGAGTTTTCCAAGTTCAGAGGAGCGCCAGGATTCCGGGATGTCCTTTTCGTCGGCTAGCTCGACGGCGCAGGCGCGGTTTGCGCAGAAACCGGCGTCGTCGGACCAGAAGGGGCATTCTCGGCCGTAGAGGTCGAGACGGTAGTAGGTGAAGAAGTCGACGTGCTGGGTTAGGAATTGGATTGCGGGGCGGACTTCGGTGTTGATTTCTTCGAGGGTGGCGTAGGAGACGCAGGCGTCGGAAACGAGGGAGTTGGGTTCATTCTGTTTTTTTACATGCCGATTAGTACCTTTTACCGTAGGAGCAATATATATCTATAAGAAGGGGAAGGGGGGCATACCGAACAGTAGCTGAGGTCTTTGTCGACGGCTCCATAAGCTGCTGTGGCGAGGTACCCGAGGAAGAACCAGCGGGCGGTGTGCCGGTGGGTTCTGCGGGACGGCATTTTGCGAGAGATTTGATTGATTGGATGAGATGTAAAAGTATGCTGAATCAATGCATGGAAGATGAGGAGAGAAAGATGAGGTTATTAATATTGAGAAGAGGAGGGGAAGTGGACAGGCTGTTCGTTCGAAAAAGTGGTGATGCGATTAAGAGGCCATCCAGCGGCTTCTTCGTATGTAGTAGTCGGTGTATGGAAGTATTAGCGGTGGCGTGAGAATAGCCTTTTCAGCGCTTTCTTTTTTTCCCCAGAAACGTTTAAATCAAAAAAATAAAATAAAATAAAAACCAAAATCTAAAAGAGATGCATGCAGTACATGGAGGATGAATAGAAGGGTATATATATATAAGTATATACTGTGTATTATTCGGAGTTCGGGGGAAAGAAGAGAAAACAAGGGGGGGATTTTTTATTATAAATCCACAGCAATCGAAACGGTGTACTTTTCTCGAAGCAGAAGGCGGCGGCGCAGACTTTCTTTCGACGTGAGATCTTTAGCACAGCGCTGCTGCAGGCCATGGCAATGCATGCAGGGGTCATGTCATCCCCGAACTACACTGTACATGCTCCATATTATCGAGGAGTTATAGATTGATTGGTTAGTAGCTCGTATGAGAGTCTAGAAGAATACTCCGGTTAAGGCCACATTGCAAGATCTGGGAAAGTATAAGAGTATACCGTATAACGTAAAAAAAAGTAAGACGTATGACCGTCGGACGACAGCGGGACGGAAAGGCAAGTAAAGTAGTTAGGTTAAGGCTGCAGGAACGAGAGATGCATTGTTGAGGCGACTGTGACAGGACAGGACTGACCGGGGCCTCGAACAGGCCTTCAGTCGGAACCTGTCCATTCCTTCCGTCTTGTCCACAAGAATGGAATGCCGCACTTTCACTCACTCGCTAGTAACTAGTCAGTAGCGGTGCTATAAATAACAAGTTCCTATGTGTTGCACCGCCACAGATGCAGTTGGGTGTAATGCACCGCCACAGGAGTGGTTTCCCCAGCAGTCTTGTTGACTTCCCCCCCAAACAGGCAATTCCACAACATGCATGCACCTCCTCTGTTCGCGGGCCGTCCGCATTCCAACGACATCACCAACGACTTCACTACTTCCATCTCCAACCGACACGTTCCATACCTTTATATCCCTTCAATTGCCGGTCCATTGTTATTATTATTCTTATTATTCTTTCAGCTGTGTTTGTTTAAGACCTCAAATCCAATCTCCAACCGCAAGTTACAGCACATCCTACAATTAATAATTATCCACCCTGCTGGCCAGCCACTCTCCCACGCTTCAATGACAACCTCCCCATAAATCCACAATCCCGTCACGTAATAATAGCCCAGCAGCAGCATAGATATTCGCCATGCCGTCCGCTCTCCACAAGCCAAAGAAGTACGGCACCGCCCGTCGCTCCGGCACCCTCACAAAGGCCTTCCGCGGCTCCGCTCGAGCCTGGGATTCCCAACGTAAATCTCAGGGTCTGCTTATGAAGCAACCACAGCAGCAGCAGCCGGTCCCTGTTGATGATGACGACTCGGATGATAGCTTTGCACTCGAGTCGCCCCCGGAATCGCCGTTGGTTGAGAGAATTGGTGTGTATTTATACCACTACTATATAGAACTATTAGATACTAACAAAAGAAATAGTACCAGTAAAGCAATCTACACCGAAGGCAGCCAGTCCTGTTAAACTACCCGGGTCTCCAATCCAAGATGCATCGACCATGCCAGTCGAGCTAAGATCTCGTCGGCCGCTTGTTCAGAAACCGGATAACCACCTAAACCAACTCCCACCTTCAACCCCAAAGAATAGGAAATCATATACCGGGCGGGAGAGTAAGCCGGCAGTTCAGGTTGAGGATGTGGTGGTTTGCCAAACAATTGAAACGGAGGTCCTGGAGAATGAGGAGCTGGTTACGATTGAAGTACAGGAAGAAGTGATTATCGTTGAAGATGCTACCGATGACCTGCCCCTGCCGGAACCAACCCCTGTAAGGGTTACGGAAACATTCGCTGTGGAAATTGTATCCTCCAGGCGCAGCATCGCTCCACCAGCAGAAACAGAACCAGTGGAACCATCCGTCGAGCCCGAGGATGGTGCTGATACAGCAGAAGACGAATCCGATGAAGATGAGGAGGAGGAGGAGGAGGATGAAGTCGAAATCGAAGAATACGACGAAACCATCTTCTTAAGCCCCGAAAAGCGAGGAGAACTCCACAACGAAGCCAGACGCAGAGGCCGCGCCCAAGGTCCCGCACTCGCTCTAAACCCCGACCTCATCACCAACGGTCTCCGGGCCCTAAACCTTCAGTCTCGTAGGACCCCTTTTACTCCGCCTAAATCTATATCTAAAAGCCCATCTGACCTCCCAATCATAGCATCCACTACACCAACCGAATCAGCCGGACAATCTGAGATCCCCCCAACCCCACAGCCATCTAAGAAGCCAAAGGGCCTTATCACTCCTCCACCGGATGAGATTCCCACACTTCATCCGGAGAGTAAAGTCTTCACCCTCCTTCCGGTTTGCGATCAACAGCGTATTGTGACATACACAGAGTACCTCCAAACCATCTCATCGGACTTCTCGCACATCAAAAAGATTGGAGAGTCCAGTTTTGCAGAAGTTTATATTCACAAAAGAGATGATGGGCGGTCCGTGGTGTTGAAACTTGTGCCGCTAACGTTGGAGGCTAATGCTGTAAGTCACATTTATATACCTCTCTTGTCATCGAAAAAATGCATACTGATACATGGTGGTATAGACCGAAGTCCTTCAAGAACTAAAAACAACCCGAGCACTTTCCCCAATACCAGGATTTATCAAATACCTTGGCTGCCAAGTCGTCTGCTCTCGTATCCCCCCCGAACTCGACGCCGCCTGGCGCATCTGGGAAGAAAAGAATAATAAGGAGTATAAACCCACGGACCGAGTCTTTGGGGATGCAGAATACCACGCCATCATCGCCCTCGAAGACGGCGGGTGTAGTCTTGAAGACACCCAATGGAGCAGCTGGGATGTCCCACTAGAAATATTTCGACAAACGGTTTCCGCATTCGCACAGGCTGAGCGAGAGCGAGAATTTGAACATAGAGATCTACACGGTGGGAATCTACTTATCAGAAATTTGAAGAAGGAGAGGGAAGGGGCTGTTAAAGTTGATACGGGGGTTGGGAGGAATTTGGAGATTGAACATGGAGGGTTTGAGGATGTGATGGTTACTTTGATAGATTATACGCTTTCGAGGGCGGATATTCCTGAGGAGTTTGGAGGTGGGATTGCCTATATGGAGATGGAGGAGGGGATGTTTGATGCGCAGGGGATGTATCAGTTTGATATTTATCGGAAGTGAGTACCTTTTCCTTTTTTCTTTTTTCTTGTTCTTATATTTCTTGGGGGTTGCTAATTGGAATTTTTAGGGTGAGAGATGAAGTTGTGGAAATGGTTGCGAATGCGAACGGACACGCACGTACAACCAGCAGTAGCCGACGATCATCGAGGATCAATAAGCCGGATTGGTCGCTATATTGTCCTCGGTCGAATGTTATTTGGTTACATTTTTTGATCAAGAGGTTGATAAGATCTGATGATGGGAGAAGAAACGGAGGGAAGCTAAGGGTTTGGAAACCTTCGAAGGCGAAGAAGCATGAATTTGACCTGGCATGTTGGGGACAAGTTACGAAGATTCATGATTGTTTGGATAAGGAGGTTGATGAAGGGTGGGAGTTTGGGGGTGCGGTGGATATTGAGAGGTGGTGTTTGGAGAATGGGGTTTTTGAGGTGCTTGAGAGGGAGAAGGAGAGGAGGAAGGATGTGAGTGGGGAGGTAAAGGCTGTGGGAAAGGAGGCGGGTGGGGAGGTTAGGAGGTCGAGGAGGTTGAGGAAGTAGTTTGGGCGAATTTGTTGCATTTTTGGTGTTTGTTTGTGTATATTGGATTTGGGATCTCTTTTTGTTTGGCGTTTTTACACTTTTGAACATTGCATGGCATTCAGATTGGACATTTTTGATGTTGTCATTGGGTTGGAGTTTATGTTTCTTGATTGTTTTCCTTTTGGTATCTTGTGATACTGGTATATAGACTTCTTTTTGATTTGGATATTGTACAAAGATTGGAATGAGATACATGATCAAATTACAACGACGTCATTTTGGAGGATGTTGAGGGGTTTGGTTAGTCTCAATGTAACCAGAAAGTTGGGTACTTACTAAGTAGTTTAGTGGTTATCTAATCGATATCCTGTGGGCGGCTATTTGGCATTTGCATTGGTAATAGATGAAGTTGTAGACGTCGACGTTTCTGGGTATAGTTCAGATTGTTGGACTGGTATCGACGGATGGAGAGTTTCCAAAAACATGGCTATGGTGTTCAAAACGTGGCTGGGAACGTGCACGTGTGCATTGTCAGAACCGTCCCATGGAAGCTCGATCGAAAGTAGCAGCGATGAGCTTTACTAACCGGAGCTCTAGATGAGGCGAGGCAGTTTATATGGCATTGCATTGTAGAAGCTAGAAGGCAGCGCTGCAGTTTGTAGTTAAACTGGAATTTCATTACTCACCATGGTACCATATATACGATCCCTAAGTTATCGAAGACTGAATTGAAGGCCTTTAATCTATTTGTACTCAGATTAAGACTTTGTAACCGTCTACAGTCGTATAGACCGAATACCTTGCCGATCAAAAATGTCCCCGCGGGGAGGAGGGCTAGAGGATGAAACATATATCCTGCTTTTGTTCACATGGATCATATGGCATCGATATCTCTGAAGGCGGCTTGAACGCTACGAAGGCAGACCAAAAGTGTAGAATGAAGTCATCGCAATCAATTGTTTCGTTATCGACGCAGGTATCGATTTCCTGCAGAAAGACCCGGGAAGATACTAGCTTACGGAAGATATTTCCTGCTTCTAGCTGCTCACACGGCACCGTGGAAGGAGGGGGGAAATAAACTTCAATTAATTAATTACTTACTTACTATACAAAGTTTCTTGGTGTCGATGGCTTAATAAGGAGCTAAGGTCTACGGATCTAGAGATCTAGGGTTTTTGACCTAGGTATATATCCTTTGTATCAAAGAAAGTTGGACTTGTAAAAACGGTGTGTAATGAGGCAGATACGCCGGCAGCTTATCATTCCTGTATCCTAGATAATCACTGGCCGGAGAGTACATGAAACCACTCTCCCTTTGTGACGTCTGGGTACGAGACCGATATGAAACATATTTCCTAGAATTCCTTCCGTCTTTGCGCAAACGTCATTCTCGGGGCCGTACATGTGGTTAATGTAATAAGTATTTAATCACAATGTGTCCTTTTTAGCCTGGTTGCTTGCTTGCTTAGTATACTTTTTAGGTTATGTGCATTTCAATACGTTCTAGACTTATGTATTTAATACGCGAGATATCCACGTTTTTGACGTTGATGGATGGTGTATGGGGTACATACGTATTCCGATTTTAATTTAGCTTTGGTTGAACTAAACTTTTTCGTCTAACTAGCAGGTACTTTAGCTGCTGAAGATGCCGATAGTCCGGGTGCCTGAGACAGCATACGCGGTCAACCGGTACTGTGGTTCCCCTCCCCCTCCCTCCTCGCTTGTAACCTAACTAAGGATCTTTTTTTCACATGCGCATATGCGGCATCGGTCGATGGGTTCTGGAATTCTAAATCCCCTCATCCTTGGGCTCAGCCTTGAAATTTGTCTTGGGTAAGCTTATCAAGGGAAAATAGGTATGTATGTACCAAGTATCTACAGTGATACTTTGAGTACTTTGAATAAGTATCGATGTACAGTACGGGTCTTTAAAAGCATGTGCTCAAGACTTAATTAAGTATGACTTCATTTTTCTGCTATCCTGTGGATTACATTCCATATCTAAGTGGCCTCGTAAAAACCAGGATATCGAAATACGAAAGGCTATAGTTGCGTGTATTATGCTTTTTGAAAAAAAAAAAATTCTCCGTCGAAATATAACAATTGATGACTTCTTTCCGCCCCGTGCGCCCGTGCGCGCGGTATTGGAAACGGGAAGGCTTCTTAATCTTAATTTACACTCAGCTCGGCCCGGGCTGTCTTCGTGTCGGGACGGAGATTACAGTGGCAATATTATATTGGCCATATTGGGGTCCGTTTGTGGAACCCATAGATAATGTTAAGGTAGTTTGAAGCGTAGATAATGCAATCGTTAATTTGACATGATACATGCATAGTACTTTTAACAGGAAGTTTAAGCTTTTAGACTTGTCTACTATACATACAGCACGTAACATGGTGCATTATCTGCTTGATCCGTAGACGGATTAAGACATGCAAAAAAAGCCTTTAGCCCGTTTCGACGACGCCACCGGTTTCCCTTATGGGCTTCTAGCTCCTTTTCCAATGACCTTGCATTTGAAGGTGACTTTTTACCCCGGATTTTTTCTTCTAAAGGAAAGGAAAAAGGATTTTTTAGTGTTATTTTTGGTAGCATGCAACTGAACCCCCCCAAATTGTTCAGCTTTAAAAAATGCAATATGAATGATTGAATGACGTCCGTGCTGCAACTCTGTTGTCTGCAGCTGCCCTTGCCTTGCATTGCCTCTGCCCAACGTCAACATTGAGATCTCACAAGTTGGAAGGGTTTTACGTTTCTTCTCACCAATGTTACGTTATAGGTCAATTGTGACCCAAAAAGTTCCTACCCAACAGTATCAGATTTCAAAAAAATTATATATATCAGATGATACACAACGGATCAACCGGCAACCGGCAAACCCCCCCCGGACGTGTTCTCCCCTTATTCACAGAAAAAAAAAACCCCCACAAATAAACGGAGGGTTTACGTATATTCACTCCCGCATTTCGATTCGATTCGCGAAAGTTGGGACGCCGGCCCGCTTGGCGTTATCTTGGCGGAGGTTGTGCATTAGTTAGGTTGGAGATGTGTGACGTCCTTTTTTTTTTTGCTTTCTTGATTTTGAAGATCTTAAGTGAGGCTTGGGGGAGTGGGCAGGAGGGAGGTTGTTGTGGCCTATCGGGTTGAATCCTGGAGTTTTGGAGTACACAATACAATATACAAGTTTTACGGATTATGGATTCAGAGCTAAGGTAGCCAAGTATATACTGTGTATGTAATTGTTTATCAAGTTTTAATTCCTGTAGTTATGAAGAATGGGTATTTACAAGAAGGTTTCGAAAGAAAGGAAAAAAGTTAAAAAAAGGTAGAAGAAAAAAGACCCATCGATGAAAGCCGTCTACCGAGCTATCCCATCGTCTGTTTTAAAAATTATAAGAAAAAAAAAAAAAAGTGAGAAACAGTGGTCGAAGAATGAACCTTCGTGGGTATAAAAGAAGAAGGTCGAAGAGAGAAAGAAGACAAAGGACAAGTTGCTAAACAAAAGGAAGAAGACAGAGGAAAAAAAAAAGTTCAACCACATTAAGCTTATAAGGTCATGAAACACATCGAAAACACACGCAAGCAGGGCCAAGAAAATATCGTCCGAGACGACGAGCCGAAAGGGGTGAAAAGAATCTGGTAAAAAAAGCGGTTTTATGCCAACGGGAGCGGAATTTTTTGATTATGTGCATGTTGAATTCTGAACATCGGATGCAAAACGCTCCAATCGAATGCGAAATGCTAACGCGGATGGTGGCGGATATCGGTATGTGAGGAATGACGGATGAGGTTAATCCGTGAATGCTCCAAACTCGCTTGGGAAGAAAAAAAACGAAGCGGGCTCCGAAGTTGTAAAAAAGGTGATTGAGCAAGTTTCGAAAAGAATGCCAAAAAGAGTACCCATTTGCTTGCTTTAACGACAAAACCCCCTCCTCTATAATGCGACTTTAGTAGTAGTAACGAAATTTTTTGTTTCTCGAAAGGCCAAAAAGAACAAGGAGTAATTGTTTCATTTCCGTTCCGCTATAAACCAGATAGGATTTCGAAGGATGTGTCGGACAAAAAAATCCACAAAGTTGGAAAAGTGAAATTCGCTCAAAGAGACAAAAAAGAGGTGTCTCACGACTTGGTGACAACGACGTGCTGTAACGAGGGTGGTCCCTCTTTCTGCTGCAGGCTGTTTCTCTGCTTGGCTTCCAGTTCCACCTTCGCGTACCAAGCTCCACCGATCAGTGTCAACATAATTCCGAGCGAGTTGAGCCATGTTACTCTGAGGTCGTAGAAAACAAACGAGATGACGATGGTGAGGATCTGCTTGACGTTGGCGGCTACCGTCATCGTCAATGCGCCGGTCTTCTTGTTGGCAGTGAAGCTGATAACGTTCAGGGCGAACGCAATGGCACCGTTCAAGAGCAAGATCATAGCCTTTTGGTTGTCGTAGGATGTAAAAAACCATACACGGGCCTTAGCCATTTCCCCTGTGTAGTAGGAGTACAGAAGGGTCTGGAGGAATGCAAGCGGCGACATGCGAGCTAGGAGCTCGAAGGCAGTGAGTCTGAGTCTTCCGGTTTGTACCTTGTTGGTGACGACGGTCTTCAGGGCAGCGAGGAAGGCGCCTAGGAGGGTCAAGAAGAAACCGAGAGGTGTGAAATAGTAATCACCCGCTGTAGCGAAACCGACACCGGCAACTACGGGAATCAAGGAGATGTAGGTCATGTATCCGTAGGTCTTTCGGAAGCAGACGACAAAGATGATGACGGTGAAGAAAGGGGTCATGGCACGGACGACCTGATGGAAGGGAACGGTGACCAGGTTCCTGGGATAACAATTAGCTGACTATCTAAGCCGATAGGAGTTTGAAAGCAACTTACAGCGACACATTGGAAATAGCAATGTTGATGGTGTATAGGCCAGAAAACAACAGCATGATAATGTTTTCGTACTCCGATAGTCTTGTGAATGTGAAAGCTCCCCGGGCATAGAAGAACATACACCCTATCGAACCGCACAAGGCGTGTAACCCTGTTAGGAGATAGGGAAATGGGAATAATGCAGGACGATCAGGCTAGTCACTAAAGTTAGCATTTATGGATGCCGTCGAAACATCGGACGAATCCTACGCACCTTCGAGCCCATCACCGACTTATTATAGAGTGTTAGGGCCAGATTGAGCCCGAAATAAACAGCTAGCCATGCATATTTGGTCGCTAACGAATCTTCTCGCTGCTGCGGCGGCAGGGGAACTGGCTTCTGCTCTGGGAGGTCGGAGTAGAGAGGGAGGAGAGGCTTCTCCTGTTCCGCGTTCATAGACATGTTGCTCGAATCGGAGGACGAGCGCGAATGCCGCAGGTACCGATCCAGTTTGAAGGATATTAGTAGATTGGAGAAGTATGCAAAGGGAGAGTCGGATTTGAGGTGATACGCGGCGAATGGAGAAACGTGTGAAGTGTTCCAATCACGAGGAGTTTAACAGAGGGTGGCGGCTGGGAATGGTGTTGTTGGCTTGGCCGTGGAAGGAGCTGTTAACGTGGGAATGCTAGAAAAATGCCTGGGTGATGATGGTATCGTGGAAAAGAAGAATCTAGAGTCGTTGGAAACGAATGACGGAGAAGAGGCAGGAAATAATTAAATGGGTATCTTTGTATGCCGGTGATGCTGCTACCGATGCTGTTGAAGGTTGAGAGGAGAGATGGTGGCTGTGGAGGTCGTGAGGTTGAAAAGGGATGGTGGTGATAATAAGGCAAGGCAGCAAACGCTTTTGGGCTTCCAATGACAACCAAACGAGTGTGGTGAACAGCTAACCAGAGCCTCTGTCGACAAAACCGAAGAAGATGCTTGCTTGCTAAGGCGCAAAGACAACGGTTAGTCAGGTAGTTTATGAAGAAGGTTGAGGATGAGAAAATAAAAATTAGAAGAGGAAGAAAGGAGAAGGAGTTTGGAGTTTGGGAGATGGTGGAGAGGAATAAGAGAGACAGGCGAGTAAGATTGGTGGAATGCGCTGGGAAGGGGGTCAGCAACCGCTGATTGGCAGAGACCCAGCCAATTTCGCAGGGACCACCGCCAAACGGAATATTAACATTCACATCGACAGGTCAAGACTGTCAAACTTACTTGCGGGTCAGACTACGACGAGAGCGATGGATGGCGAAATGAGCAGGGAGGAATGTGCTAGCGAGACTATACTGCTTCGATAACAGCCGTTAACGTTAGTCGAGGCCAGTCTCAATAGGGGATGATGATAATATATGCGATGCACAGTCGAATTGAATCAAATCTATCTCGTCTGGTTCTCCGGTGCAGGGCAGAGGCAAATAACATCAAACTAAACACCGGTATGTGGGCAATTGCAATCTTCAAACGCTGTCCGCGAACAAGGCAGGCCCGAGTTCATTGTCAGACGCTAACAATCAATGGCCCCTGCGAGTAATACCCGTTCCAAGGCACACGATGGCTAAAAAGGGCGCCCCCGTGTGGAAAGCAATTAATGCTATCGGATCCCGCCAAGTGGGACGAGATTTCGATTGACGGCGGGTAAATTTCTTCAACTGCGGGAAAAGGGATGGCCGAAGGCTTTTCACGATCCATATAATGAATAACACCGACATGCCTTGCTATCGAAGCTGCCAGTTAGGGGCGGAATCGATTGTTCTGTCGTGTGGCCTGCTCCTTTCTGCTCCTGCCCGGTCGGTGTCACCAAGATTAAAAAGATCGAGGGCCACACCTGTCTGAACAGATCCCGACCAGGGCCCCACGAGGAGCAGAACCTCAGGACAACTTGTGTGATATTAATTGGCAGACCATCCACCCTTAAACTTAAACTTACTTCTTAAACAATAAAACCGTAGCCGGACCTTCGTACGTTGGATTCGTCGTCGGATATATGTGTTCACCTTCCAAATACTTCGACGGGATGTTTCGTTCTTATAGTCGATAAGGATCTAAGGATCCAATATGAGGATTTCGTAGATCTGAGGTCTGGATGTATGGATGTATGGAGTAGTGTATAATTTAAACAACCAGTCTAGTCGTGACCTGTCGTCGGCGGCAACTGTCTCTATTATGTATCTGGGCTGCAGCCTGAAATAAATAGAAAGGAACGGATAAACCGGCTACCAAAAAGTACATCCAGTTAGCTTTCTTATATATAAACACCAGACTCTAACGCGCAGCATGCGTCAGCCTCCGCTCTCAAAGGCTGGACAGGCCTCAACTAACAAAACCCACTAGCCATGTGGGTCAACAATAATGTGATGTGACGAAGCGAACGAAAATGACAGGAGAATCCGGTCAAGCTCAACCAACTTCATTCTTACCTTTTGCTTGCCAAGGAAAGCCCTCCTCGCCGTCTGGGTTTGGGGGGTTCCGCGCCTATCTAGCTAGGTATGTATCTCCGGTCTCTTGCTTCTTTCTGATCGGTCAGGAGTTTTGGGACGACAATCCTAAGCTGAAGAAGAAATAGCTGCGATAGCGATATTCAGGGTTCAAAGCGGTCAGGTGTATATTGCAATCAATCAGGATTGGCCGCTATAAGCTGCGAGAATGTGGGTAAGCACGGGAGGTTGCCTCAAACGCTGAATGCTTCCAAAACCAGCCCTTCAATCTGATGATCTGGACGGCAGCTTTTCCTATCGACTTGTGCGAATAATGGTATTATGGGTGATACTGCTATTATAGATCTAACGAGCGAAGATTTCGGCTCTTTATAAAAGCCTACTGTATAAAAATGGAAAATCTACATCGCTCATGTGTCATATCGTGCTGAGACGTAGTCAAGATCGGGCAAACTGATATGCAGCCTTGCCGGATCCAAAATCTACCAGCGCGATAAGAAATTTCGACACCTCATTCTCATGATTTCGAACCAAGGGGTGTGGTGGATTCATACTGTAAAGCGGGGGCTGGGAGAAAAGGGCAGGCGCATAGGCGCATGGGGCAGAATAGTGTCCCGACAAATTATAGAAACCGAAAGCCCAGAGGTGCCAACCCAGGTCGGTAGACGGTATGTACCATGAATCCCATCGGTTCTTAATGTCTGCCCCGGAAAGACATTCAACAGGGCTGCGCCCACGCCTCCCTCTAAGTGGCGAGTTTTTCCAGCAGCCCTGAGCGGGTTCTAAAAATATCAGCGAAGGAGAGGGAAGAATCCAACCGTCTGATCAGATCTCAAATGGTGGAAACGAAAGCAACCCTTTCAACAAAGACGAAAAAGTTTTCCACTCTTACCAAAATCGTTGATTTTCTGCGAAGTTCAACCACCGTGATAATTCAATGTAGCATATGCAGTCCCAAGGGCTTCACAAGAAGCGTTCGGCAACGGAATGTAACATGCACGACAGCTTTAGCGTTCAATTTTCCTCGCTTCAAAAGATGCTAACAACCTCGCTTTTGGTCTTAAGCACGTACGCCAAGATGGAGAATGCAAGCCCGTTCATCATGCCTATTTCCTTGCGTTTCTTGGTCTTTTCGATCTGGTCTTTCGGAATTACATCCGTGAACGTCAACCGCTCACGAGGTTATCTGGAGAGATCGACGGGCTTCCAAGAGTTATAGTGCTATAGCATCAGAAATGTATTCACAGATCCCTTACCAAAACCGCGATGGTGTTCCCGTGGAGTTGCAAATTCTTGACCCTCGTATTTCTTTGATTACTTTAGCGGCCAGACTTGGGATTCTTAAGTCAGCCAATTCATAGCTTGACGATTCCGAGCTCCGAGTAATATACCATGTGCAAATCCAATAACCTAACGACATTCGGCTCACTACCTTGTCTCCTTATCCAGGCAGCGATGATATCATGGCTCGTCTGGAGCTCATCAGCGACTATTTCATTTCAAACTTGCCAGCCGGCCGGGGCCGTTGGAAAAAACTCAAATATGCCGCCAATGGAAATCTCTCAAGTTAATCTTCATTTTGGCCCTGAATCATGAAACGCAAATTGAAATCTAACACACCAGGATATCCCGTTGATAAGCAGCAAGCCTTCCGAGCAATAACGTGATACGAAGTTCCGACCGCTAATCTGCAGGAACCCACTTTGCCCTCGCTCTCGTTTTCGCCTGTTCGCTGTATAGAATTGCTGGAAGGTAAGCAACACAGGAGTGCCTGTGCCTGTCAAATTTCATTCGAATGCAGCCGATGGGTGGAACTCTGCAACTGCCCATTTCGGTTGGTCTTCCCTTTTGAGCAGGAATCGTGAGAATGCCCGGTGGGTAAATGCGTCGGATGACGTCTTTGATTCGACATAATTTCTCTCGTACAAACTGTAAGGGTATGTTATTTCGCTAGCCAACTAGTTTTTCAGGGGAAGAGAACCCTGGGAAGGTGCAATTGATATCCGCGATTTCTTCTTATCGTCAAGCTTTTGCTTAGGATAAAAGATCTACATTGAGACCTGGTAATATCCGCGGGTTATAAGAAGCAGGTACGCCATCGTCGCTTGCTGGGCAACTGGCGCGCTTCTACCATGAAGGGAAGGAAGAAAGATACCTGAAATTTTATAGTTCCTGTTCGTTAGTATTGCGACTTCAAGCCGAATATAGAAGAATCGCATGTGTGTTAACGCTAAGGCTATCTACGTCGGTTCCTGGCATTTAGGCCTGCTGTATGTGGATGTGATCTGGTTTGAGAACCCTGGGAGTACTCCGTGCCACAGCTAACGTAGCTAACAAATGCGGCACTGGAGGGATATGTGATGTCCAGGGTTGAACGCCGGTTTAAGCTCACTTGGCTTGGGTGGGACACCGACGCATCGATATAAGCTTTGTGCGACCACTTTTGTACCACTTAGGCTGGTAAGTATCTGCGGGGCCAAAACACTAGCTTAATACATAATAGCTTCTAGAAGCGTAGTTTGATACTCAGTGGGGTGGGATTCGAAATATCGATACATCCTCTTTAGATGCTAGATCTGCTGGTTAAGCATTCGCTATGGCCGTATTGGTTCTTTAGTTCAATGACTGTATACAATATACCCTGATCGTCTTGGGAGCACGTGGTTCTTTGACGTCAGTAGTCTGGCTAGGGCGATGCTCAATTTGTTTCCATAATCTGTCAGTGTACTGTATCTGCATAGTACCAGGCATCGGCATGTCTATGGTTTCGGATGTGGTGAATCCGATATTGTAGTTGCATCGATCCAGCCAATCAATTAATTGTACATACAGTACAACTTTGTAACGCCAAATCCAGATACTGATTTCATCTGCGGACGAGGTAAGTAATTTGTATGTTTTCCGCCAAATGTAGGTAAGTAGATGATCAAGAGGTGTATAGCTGAGTAGCTATAGCCGGTAACTTTCACCACGAGGCCATTGAGATTTCCTATATGGCTTAAATTAAAATGATATTGATATCGATTGGTATCCACCTTTTATTTGAATAATCGGCTGAGAGTGACCGGTAGACTCTGCTATGCATATTGGTCCCCGCGGTATACTAGCTATCGGACAGACGAAAATGGATCTTATGGTAATCTTGACTGGGTATCCAGACTGCTGCCTCGGGATGTCAATGTCAGTGATGTGTTGGGCATGTTGGACGTCGAACGTTTCATCGCGCATTAAAACTGCCCGAAGGAAAACACCAAGGGACCCACACGCCAAAGCACCAGATTTGGTCCAATGCGCAAGCTACCGCCAATATTGCTATCCCCTGATCTGTCGACCGCCCAAGAGCCACCGTTGCTTCTGCATACATCCAAAATAGTCTAACGCCTCAGCATTCTTTCTGTCCTTTCTCCAGCCCCGACTACCGACCACCCCTTACCTTCCCGGACCGATCCGTTTCCTCGCTCGTCCCCTTACAGCTCCGACATGCCCAAGTTCAGCGATACTCGATGATATCTGGCTCAATTCTGCACTCGCGACTCGAGGATCCCACGAAACCTTTTTTTACCCCGGGTTTATATCCCCGGAGGAACACGAAAATTGATAAATAACCTCCTGAAATGACGGACGTTGTTGCTACCCATGCTGGCAATGGTATGATATCTCTGGTGCTATCCGAGAACAGTGATTGAGCTTGAAGCTGATGTTTGAATGTTTTTTTTTAGTCATAAGGGCGATCGCTGAAGGTACTATAAAGGTTCTATATTGAAATTGTGGTCAGCTTGGTTAAATTGGTTGTGGTACGCAGGGGAGGCACACCACCCGATACACCTCGGACGTCAGTCGACATGCGGCGGCAAGACCAAGGGCTCCTATGACACGGGACTGCATGTCCTTGCGTTAATAATAGTGTTGGCTTTGAGCACGTTGGGTATGATATTGAATTTCAATGGATAGGTGTATGTGTGGACAAATGGCTAATCGGTTGTGTAGCTTGTGGCTTCCCAATCCTCGTTCGACGGGTGCCACAATTGAAGGTGCCGCATCATTTCTTGTAGGTGGATAGGTTCATGGAAAGTTGATCTGGTTTAGAAGGTGTGCTGACTGGATGCTGAAGGTTCTTAGCAAGGCATTTTGGAACCGGTGTACTGCTGGCGACAGCTTTTGTTCATGTAGGGAACGTTGACGCCCCGATAGCTCGGTATCACTACTGACCGTGGACTTCAGCTCCTCCCTACCGCTTTCATATCCCTAACCGATCCATGTCTCCCCAAATTTTGGACCGAAACCTACCCGGCCATGGCTGGTGCGATCGCGCTCGCCGCCGTATTCTTCGTCGTCACAATTGAGATGATATTCAGCGGGTTCGGCGCACCGACACATAGCCACGGAGATTTTGAACACATGGTTGCGCCTTCATCACCTGCCCTACGACCGGACCTTCACCCCGACGAAGATCCAGAGTACCAGACGAATGGAGAGGCCGCGAGTAGTTTGCTGGGAAAGTCGTCACACAAGAGGACTAGGAGCGGGAGCATCAGTACGCAGTTGAATAGGATCTCGTCAGAGTATGATCGGTTTGCTAGAGGTATTTCGTTTGAGAAGGGGGCGTGCTAATATTTGAGTTATTAGGCAGGATGATGATGGTATTGCTCTTGGGACGATCCTTTCCGACTCAGAGGATGAAGGCAGTTCATCGAATGGTGTGATGAAGCAAAAGCATTCAAAACAACATTCCCACCTTCCAAGTATCGACCAGATGTCTCCGGCAGAAATTGCGCAGCAAAAGAAGAACCTCCTGCAGGTGATGCTGCTGGAGGCGGGTATCTTATTCCACAGCGTTTTCATCGGGATGGCGCTGAGTGTTGCTACGGGATCGAATTTCATAGTTTTGCTTATCGCTATTTCTTTTCATCGTAAGAACCTATCTTTTACCTAAACAAAGCTTCCTGGGATTTATGCTAACGATCTTGCGCAGAAACATTCGAAGGATTGGCGCTGGGTGCTAGAATATCTGCGATTACTATATTTCCGGAGGGGTCTATGAAACCATGGCTGATGGCACTGGCATAGTGAGTAGAGCCCGGGGAATTACAACTGGGTTCCAAAATGCTAATTGGAGTGATTAGTGGCACTACAACCCCAATTGGACAGGCTATTGGTCTTGCGACCCACACTCTTTACGATCCAGCAAGTGAGGTTGGGCTCTTGATGGTTGGAATCATGAATGCTATCAGTTCCGGCCTACTTCTTTTTGCGTAAGTCTCCTTGAGATAATCTCTATAATTATTGCATACTTGGGTAGTTTTCTTGCTAACACCGAATTCCATAGTGGTCTTGTCGAGCTTCTGGCCGAAGACTTCCTAACAGATGAAAGCTGGAAGATATTAAAAGGAAAGAAAAGAATACAAGCTTCTTTATGTGTATTTGCGGGAGCATTTGGTATGGCATTTATTGGAGCGTTTGCTTGATTCTGCTTGATTTCAACCGCTTTTATAGAGGGGGTTTTGCAATGTACACATTTGTAGAAAAGTGTTTAAAGAAAAGTGGGCTGTGAATATGACGATGTTATGAGGTATGGGTATTCTGTACTTTATGTACTTATGTACTATAGTCTGTATTTTCGCTTGATGTTATAGATTTCTTTGATTCTGAGCCTAGGCTTCGTAACTTCCCTCGTGCTGTATGACCAGTAAAGCTTAGAACGAGCCACAACGCCACAACGCGAAGCAACTTCGATGTGTGGCGTTGAACATGAACACCAAAAATTCAAGCCAACAGAGTTCGCGCGACTCATCCAGCTCCATCCTCACCACCATCCCATATCTCGAGCAGCAATCGGCCGGCGTAGTTACGACATCCCCAAAGCACGGCCCTTCCACTCTCTAACTTCAGATTGCTGCTCTAACGACACATCAATTCACAATGGATGACCTTTATGACGAGTAAGTAACGTTCCCAAGAGCTTGCTACATCTTGCTGCAGTTTGAGCGTCCTTAAGCTTGTTAACACTCGAATCTCCCAACCATCGATTGCTATTTTACCCTAGAAGAAGACACGAACTGATCTCTCGTCTTCATTCAGATTCGGAAATTACATCGGCGACGCCGGTTCCTCAGACGATGGCTCCGCACACGAAGACACAGGCGCGGACGCCTACGTCGACTTCGACGCCGCCTCAGACGACGAACAGGCCCCCCACTCACCGTCGAACGACATGCAGCTAATGGAAGTCGACTCAGGTCCTTCCAATGCCGTAATCCTCCACGAAGACAAGCAATACTACCCGACCGCCGAACAAGTCTACGGCGCAGACGTCGAAGCAATGGTCCAGGAAGAAGACGCCCAACCGCTCACCGAACCCATCATCGCGCCTATTAAAGTCAAGAAATTCATTGTAGAAGAAGCAGAGCTACCGGTTACGCACTTCTCACGCGAGTTTATGATGGATATGATGAGTTTTCCTGATCAGGTTCGAAATGTGGCTATCGCAGGGCATTTACACCATGGAAAGACGGCGTTTATGGATATGCTGGTGCTAGAGACGCATATTATTGATCAGAAGAAGGCGATTGGGAGGCGTGAGGAGGTGCAGTTAAGGTATACAGACGTCCATACGCTAGAACGCGAACGAGCGGTGTCGATTAAGTCGGCGCCGATGTCGTTGGTGCTACAGAGTTCGGCCGGCAAGTCGCATTTGGTGAATATCATTGATACTCCCGGACATGTGAACTTTGTAGATGAAGTTGCGGCGTCGTTGAGGTTGGCGGATGGAGTGGTGCTTGTGGTTGACGTGGTGGAGGGTTTGATGATCAATACGGAGCAGATTGTGAGGTACGCGGTGAACGAAGGGTTACCGTTGGTGCTAGTTGTGAATAAGATGGATCGGTTGATGTTGGAGTTGAAGATTCCACCGACAGATGCGTACTTCAAGGTCAAACATACGGTGGAGCAGGTCAATACTATTATCGCGGAAGCGGCACCGGGGAGAGATGATTTGAGGTTGTCACCGGAGAAGGGGAATGTGTGCTTTGCGTCGACGAAGATGGGTTGGTGCTTTTCGCTTAGGTCATTTGCAAAAATGTATGCGGATACCTATTCGGGCGTTGATGTTGACGGGTTTGCGAGGAGGATGTGGGGGGATATCTACTTTGGGGCAGAGAGTAGGAAGTTCACGAGGCAGAAGGCGGCGGAGAAGGGGGCTAAGAGGACGTTTGTGCACTTTGTGCTTGAACCGTTGTATAAACTTTACGCGCATACAATTGGGGAGAGCGCATCGAGTTTGAAGGCGACACTGGCCGGGCTGGGGATTACGCTGAAGCCGGCGCAGTATAAGATGGATGCGGGGGATCTGCTCAAGGCGGTTTGCGAGCAGTTCTTTGGAACGGCAACGGGGTTTGTGGATATGATTGTGGAGCACGTGCCCTCACCGGTTGATGGTGCGAAGGCAAAGATTGAATCGGCGTATACTGGACCGTTGGATAGTGAGGTTGCGAATGCGATGCTTACTTGCGATCAAAATGGGCCATTGGTGGTGCATATTACGAAGCTATACAATACGACGGACGCTACGGGGTTCAATGCTTTTGGGAGGGTTATGTCTGGAACGGTCAAGCCTGGAGACCAGGTTCGGGTTTTGGGAGAGGGTTATACGATCGACGATGAAGAAGATATGACTCTGGCGACAATATCAGACGTTTGGGTGGCTGAGACCAGGTACCAAGTACCTACATCTGGTATTCCAGCTGGATGCTGGTGTCTGCTCGGTGGGATCGACAATTCGATTGTTAAGACTGCAACATTGGTCCCGCCAAAAATGGAAGACGACGCATACATTTTCAAACCTATCAAACATTTTACAGAATCCGTATTTAAGGTCGCAGTCGAGCCGGTAAACCCATCCGAACTCCCAAAGATGCTGGACGGTCTTCGAAGAATCAACAAATCCTACCCTCTCGTCGTAACAAAAGTGGAGGAATCTGGCGAGCATATTATCCTAGGGACTGGCGAGTTATATATGGACTGCGTTCTGCACGACCTACGAAGATTATATTCCGAAATGGAACTCAAGGTCTCTGATCCGGTTACTAGGTTCTGTGAAACAGTGGTGGAAATGTCTGCTCTGAAATGCTACGCCATGACGCCGAACAAGAAGAACAAGATCACCATGGTTGCCGAGCCTCTGGAAGAAGACGTAGCGAAGGACATCGAGACTGGAAAGGTCAGCATCAAGTGGCCGATTCGGAAGGTTGGAAAGTTCTTCGAGGAAGCACACGGGTGGGATGTACTTGCTAGTAGAAGTATTTGGGCATTTGGACCAGAGGAAATGAGTCCGAATATTTTGCAAGATGACACTCTGCCATCGGAGGTGGATAAGAAGCTGTTGAATACTGTGAGGGATTCGATAAAACAGGGGTTTGCATGGGGTACTCGTGAGGGGCCACTATGTGAAGAGCGTACGTTGCCTCCAATACCCAGTACTTTACGATATCTGCTGACTGACTATACATAGCTATTCGGAATACAAAATTCAAACTGATGGATGCTTCACTGGCTTCAGAAGCTATCTATCGTGGCGGTGGACAGATTATCCCTACGGCGAGACGAGCATGTTACTCCTCCTTCTTGATGGCGTCGCCGCGGCTTATGGAGCCAATGTATTCGTGCCATATGACTGGGCCGATCGACTCTGTTAACCCGCTGTACACTGTTTTGGCGAAGAGGAGAGGACACGTCCTTACTGATGGGCCGATTGCCGGGACTCGTAAGTTGTTCTGAATTCTGCATATGGTTGGACTATTACCTAACGTTCAATACAGCCTTGTACCTCGTTAAGGGATTGATTCCTGTGATCGACTCGTTCGGATTTGAGACGGATCTGAGAGTAAGTTTGAAATCGTATTTAAAGTCTCCGAGCGGTGGAAAACAATGCCTAACGTCCGTTTCTCTTTATAGATCCATACTCAAGGTCAAGCATTTGTTTCCCTTGTCTTTGACAAGTGGAGTGTTGTTCCAGGTGATCCTTTGGACAAGGAGATCAAGTTACGTCCATTGGAACCGGCTAATGCACAGGCTCTGGCGAGAGACTTTACATTGAAGACGAGGCGGAGAAAGGGACTGAGTGAAGATGTGACTATTTCCAAGTTCTTGGAGCCAGAGCTGCAGAAGAGTTTGCAGGAATCGGGATTGCTTAATTAGGTATTTCGATAGTTCTGGAGGGGATCTAGACTGCTGGGGGCTGGTGGACAGTTACCATATTATAGATTGTACGATATGCATGGTTTTTATGTGATGAGGAAGCATTTAATGATAGCTAAAACAAATGGTCACGGGTTCAGATACCAGCGTCCAATTTAACAATCAACCATAGCTTGATATCCTGGATATTATCGCCCATTTGATTATACATTATACATTTTAACCCGCTAAATAACGACTGCAAACCCAAGATACCAGCTAAATCCTTCACTATCTTCACTTATTTACAAGTAGCCAACATATTGCTAAGCACCCCCATCAACGTCTCATTCTCACATGCTGCAGCCACTCTCTCCTTATCGTTCAATTGCTTGTTAACCTGATCCGTACTCTGATGCGTCCCTTCTCTAATCCTTACATCGATCCTAAACCTGGGTGGTAACGCTTGTTCCAGTCTTACACGTACACCTAGTCCGATTACTGTTGCTAGGGAACAGTGGTTTATTGTGGGTGTGATTTCGACGAGGACGTGAGACATTGGATGTGGGTTTTGAGGGGTTGGAGGGGTATGGGTTACATGGATGTGAGGGAGGTTTATGACAGCGAGTTCGCCGAGGGAGAGGGGGTGTTCAGGGTCGGAGATTGTGGAGATTAGGTCTATTGAGGTAGATATCGTTAGTTTATTGTACTGAATAAGAATTTTGTGTGAAGTTCATACCATATATCTCTTGTTCGTCGATATCTTCTGCTGCTGTTTCGTCTTCATCGTCGTCTTGGTCGGATGCTCCGGAGGAGTAGGCGGAGTCTTCGCCCGGAGAAGAGGAAAAGGGGTCATAGAGTAAGGCTTTGGATGGTGGGAGACGGGAGATCGTGTCTGCGATATGGGCTGAGGATGACTGTTTCTTGCGGGATTCGGAGTGGCGAGTGGGAAGGTCGGAGGGGTTGAGGATTGTGGGGTTGGCGTTTATTATGTCCGACATTGTTTATAGACTCCTCAATGGTATTATAGCTAGTGGGATTCGTGAGATAAGTATTAACGCTATGGAGGTCGTGGTGATGCAGGGAGGTTGTTTGAAGCTATATCGAAATGCAATTGTGGCGTGAGGTTGTGTCGGCAACGCAAGATTTTGGGATGAAGTGTGGTTGAGCAAGGAGCTCTTATCGATAAGAAATAGCTGGCCGGGAAGTGACCTCGGCCTGGCATGGGTGTCTACCTCTACCATGGTTCTTGACTTCAGGCACAATCAATCATACACGCATACATATTACATACATTTCCATATCAAAGAAGGTTCACCGGTCACTCCGACCAATGCGCAGGAACAAATGCTCGACTTTCCGACCTCGGCCTCATGGAAACCGTTGCTGCAAATGCATGAAAGCGGGTCAAATGCAATGGTTCCAACGAAGCTCGACGTTTCCTGCCTTCTGCCATGCAGCAGACCCACAAATGATTATCAAGCCAACTTTTTTGTGACCGACGGATGGAATATCCCGTAACGGGTCGGGCGAATGTGTTCGACGAACGTATGCTTAAACCCGCTCTTAATTGAGCCGTCATTGATCGATCTCCGGGATTAAGAGTCTTCCGTCGATATCGAAGGGCTCAGATCACAAATTATCCACTCTCACGAAGGATTTAGTTATAGAGTACCAGACGTTTGAAACGCAAGTCCGTGTTGGAAGAATCATCACCGAAGGCCAACAGAATAATCGAAAGTTATGTACGATCCCGGCCTGTCAAAAGAGAAAGGTGCATTCCCGTTTTTTGCCATTCGATTGACAGTTGCCCCCTCCCCTGTGTGCGCGAAGGTGCGCAAGGGGCTGCTATTCGTTATTTTAAAAATGGTGGTGCAGGATATATATGCATTGGTGCGATGTATACATGTAGTGTCGCACGGATGGGTGCTCAACCCCTCTCCATGTCCCGGTTGTCGGCTCGCACTAGAGAGAAATGCAAGATTGACTTGGTTTTTTTTTATGCCAACTTTTTGCCGCATGCCGCGGCACGTTTTTGACGTTTTGGTGCTCTTGTGTAAGGTGACTGCAAATTTGTGAGATGGTTCTGTAGAGCACATTGATTATTTTCTGTAATTTTTTTTTTTNATCGAGGATGGTTTATCGAGGATATCGTCTGATGATTCTATTTGATATTGAGGGTGTAACAGCTTGTCAATCTACATCGACTACACAGCCAGGGGCAAAAAACGAATGGGGTGATAAATGTCTCGCGCGGGTTTGGCTAACACGTGCGAATTGCGACGCGGGAAGCATGGCACGGGAGCATGGAACTTCGAAGGATTCTTCAGGAGATCTGTGTAGACGGTAACTTCCGCACAGGAATTTCGATAATGTTGGATGAATTCGAAACGGGGTCCGTTCTTGTTTCAACTTCTTGATTTCCAACCCTGAAGCTACGGACAGCCGCTGGTTCGGCGAGCCAACTTCAACAAATGCCGTAACTGTGGAGAAACATGTTAGCTAACTTACAAGGTTCCCCTTGGATTCGACTGATCACTCTCGCGTGGTCATGATTCGTAGTTAGGCTAAGTTGGATAGCTAGTCACGCTAGCGGCGAGACGGCTAAGGTTTTAGAGCTCGAACCGATCAGATTATGAGGAGGGCATTGGTGCCTGGGGCAAAAAAAAAAGCTTCCGACTATGACGAACACGAATCCGCAGAACCATGCGCATGCACCAGCAGAAACGATATCAATATCAGGAGACAATTCAGGGTCGGTGACAGTGACAGCGACATACCCAGGAATGGGATACGGAGGAGATGTACCTTCCTAAGAGAGCTTCAGGGGATCTGATATAATATTTGCAGCAACCTAGCGACAAGGAGGCTATGGAGAACCATGTCCTGGTACGAACCGTCACGAAGCACAGAATGTTGGTTTTGACAGGCCGGTGATACAGGACAGCATGCGGCTTCCCATTGGACTGATTACTTTATCTTCTAAAATCCGCTGATATATTCACTGCTCAGGAACATTTATCAATCATGTAGTTGCTGTCCCAATAATGCAATGGCGTTTTTGAGCAACGTATCACATCGAACGATGGCGTTTCTATGGCATAATGCGTGACCTACTTGTATGGTTCCGCAGCAGCCAAGCGACCGAAAACAGCTGGTGGACAGTGCAGTTGTAGTCGACAGCAGCACGTACGATTGAAGAGGTTTTCCTGCATTCGTTTTGCTAGTCGTAATCGCCGTGGGAGTTTAGTTTCTTTCCATTTCCGTTTGGAAAAATATCCTGCGCTAGTTCGTTTTAATTTTCCCTAATTAACAGCTTCAATTGAAGCTATAATTCACATGGTATTATAGTTCGCCAATCTTGATCATTCAAAGTCGGGGCTTTGTCTTGTGCCCAGACCTTCGAGTCGGGGCTCGTAAAGTCAATGACACTCTCTGTGTAATAATAGGATAATATCAATGCAGGCCTGTCGACGGCAGAGATTGGATGTTGGGATCACATGTGCCCAGACCCTAAGCCTTCGACCACATGGGTCGTTGATCGCAGTCGCATATTTCGGGAGAGAAGGTCTATTCCATCCATGCAGAACCCGGGGAGACATCCGCAGGTGTCTGAGAACGGGTATCTGGATGCCCTCTCGATGGAATCTGACAGATATGGTTGGTTCACTGTGTTACATCTGACTGTTTGGTCTACACATACAGGGTACTTGAGTGTACTGCAAGTCAGGAATTAAGTTAACTTTTAATGGTCGGGATAAGGTTGTCAGGATGGCTTCCTTCCAGAAGCCGTCAGAAGGGATCTAGAAAGCAATGCGAATAAGCTTGAGGGGGACTGAGTTTTCCCAGTGGCGTGAGCTTTGGTTCGAATTCATGAATTCAGGGTTAAGGTTAGGCCGTTTAGGGTTTGTGATTGGAGGTTGATATGATGCATCGATGAGGCATCTGGCATCTGGCTAGTATTATATGTAGCAACAGACTAGCAGGGGGTTAATTAAGATGCTTGAGATGTTTTAACCAGAGCTACGGAAGAATAGGGTCCTCGATCGAATCAATCAAAGTTAGGAGGCTCGAACAGGCATACGGAATTAGCGACTGGACAAAAGACCCCACCTTCTTACGAACTCCCCGGCAATGGCACCTTGCGAGAATCAGCTTAACTAGGCGAAGTGGTCATGGTATAGTCTACGTACGCAAATAGCCCCGGTCTTTTTTTTTTTTTCTCCTTCGCTCGGGTCCGGAGCGCATTAATCCCAGGTCTCATCTATCAGCTCTTGAGTGAATCCCGAAAGCGACCGGCAGCTATAGCTTCAAGGTAGCTACGCAAACACCTACTCGAGACCGAGATATCGATACTACTGAAATAAGTAGCCAAAAAGATTTAAAAGGCACCGGCCGTTATTGAGATATAAAGTAGCCGCTAGTTACTCAGCAAGCCAGCTGCTCCTGAGCCTCTGCCACTGCCGGCCGACGTCAACCGTGCAGTGAATGCCATTGCATTGTTAGCTTATAGCCTGACACCCCTTTGGTCCCGTACCTGACCTGTACCTGTACCCACTCTGTCGACACCGTCCAGGCATTCGCCTTACCTGCGTCGTCCTTGCATGCTGGTCAGGTCGGCTGCCTGGTAATCAAGACAAGCGACTACTGGCTAGCGGCATTTTCTATAGATTGATGCCAATCTTACAGGACCTCAAGCTTGACGGCCGCCGGTTGTGAGAAATTTATCTATTTCCTCGGCTTGGTAGTAATCCTTTGCCTGTAAAGGAAAAGAAAACACCAAGAAAAGTTATATCTCTCCCTTCGCCGACAATTTGACAGATCTATCTTGAGATATTACACCGGTCCTCTTTCTCGGCTATGCGCAGCGACTAGACTCGAGCCTGTACCCGCTCAAAACTTCGAACGACCACCCTGATCTTGGATATCCTTTCGCCCTGATCTACCCAATTCTGCATCTGTCACTGATTGTGTGACGAAACGACGCTGATACATCCATCTTGAGAGCGGGAAGTCCAGGCGAGCATTCCAGGTTCCCGAACAGCCCACCAAACAGAAGCAAATCGCCTACTGGCAGGAGCACGATCAGTTCAGGTACCCGCTCCCCATGAGCCGTCATTTTGCTTTGCATCTTTCTTTTCTTGATATCATGCCAAACGGGCCCTGTTACGGAAAAAAAGAGCTCGCCCAACGGCTCTCAAATCCAATATCGCAAAATTAGACTCGCCATCTATTATAGTTTTTCCCCTTCATCTATAGTTCCTTGGATTAGCCGTGCTGTATTGGTTTTTTGATGGGAAACACCATCGTCAGACCTGTCCTGCCCCTCGCTAGCCTGTGCACTTCGAGCTAGCCGCTGTGGTCACGCAGGTTTTCCCCTCAGGAAAGATTTGCACCAAAAAGGCATGTCTTCAAACCGCCTCCAACGGTAAACCTTGAGTCACTTGCATTCCTTGAATGCGCCGCTTCGTTTTAACATATCGCTCGTTCCCCTGGCTCGGGCTGTTCGTCCAAACTACTGTCATAGACCACTAACTTAAATGGCTGGGTATTATAGCCGTGTCTCGTTTCTGCATGTTGCCCCACGATTCCGACTATCAGACCCGTTATCAATTTTCGTCCTACGACCGATCCCCCAGGATCCATCTCTAACTCCAGCCCTATCCAGCCCATCAGATCCAACTGCCCGAGGTGTTTCGCCTTTTAAAAGACCTGCGGCTGGCCTCCGACCTTCTTATCCAGCTCCACACTAATTCACCGAAGCGTCTTTAAAACTATATCCCGCCGTCTCCCTCGCTAGAAATCTAATGTCGTGAAACGTAACAGCCCCTCATCTGGCAAATCGCACGTACCCCGATTGAAAAGAAACCTTCCTGTCACGAAGGAAGCACCACCACCCAAAATTTCAACGAAATTGTACGGCTTTCCACAAAAATATACAACCACACCTTCAAAGGAGAAATACCAGCCGCCGGCACCGGGTACGATAAATTATATTT
Organism: Arthrobotrys sinensis; assembly: GCA_036971225.1. NCBI lineage: Eukaryota > Fungi > Ascomycota > Orbiliomycetes > Orbiliales > Orbiliaceae > Arthrobotrys > Arthrobotrys sinensis. The sequence continues at coordinate 543,998 of JAJTTV010000011.1, read as the reverse complement.
GCATGAAAAAGACTTTAGCATTACGAATCTCCTTGGTCGGCTGCTTCTCTTTTTCATTTCAATATATTAATTGGTATCCAACTCTGTGGAGACCCAATTAATCTATTTAACATTCGACCGTTCCTTGTCGGCAAACATCTCTCAAGTCGAGGAAACAAAACAAAAAAGGATTTGCCAACATTTTAGCATATAGCTGGGATTATAGACAAGGTCACAGTATACCACTTTCTTCGCTTGGTATACACTCTCATACCTGGTATTCTGGGGGGAAAGGACCCAGCCGCTTGACGCAAAGCTCCGTCCTCAAGGATCTGACCTGCTTTTAACGACCGTCTGGGTACCATTCGAGACCCAACTAGTTCTTAAATCCACTGGAGGAAGGAATCTGCTACATTGTGCTGCTACCATATAATTTCTTACGACGGAAGCTTATTGGGAAGCACAAAAAGTTTCATATTCTCTAATATCCGTACCCCGTATATATCTTTGGGTCCAATTCGACACCCAATTCTCCTTGCTTTATAAACTTTCTTTCTTCTATTATATCGATCTGGAATATACCGCCGGTAGTCGAACTGTTTCTACTTTCATCGTCCAATCATGCAGAACATCACCTTTGCGCCTTCGGAGAACTTCCCTAGTTCGAGTCAGAAGAGTAGGTTAAGCCCGAGGTATCATATCCTCGCAGGTTCTTTGCTGATACATCTCTTCTGGTAGACTATGTATTCGTGGACGAACATAACCGTCACAAGCGGTTAAAAGGTACTTGATTTATACCTTCCTGCAGGCATGATAGAGGTCTCTACTAACATTTCATTTAGTAATGCGGGCATGCGAAGGCTGCCGTCGCCGCAAGATAAAATGTGACGCTGCAACAACGAACACATGGCCTTGCTCCGCCTGCAAAAGGCTAAAGCTTACATGTGTCCCCCCGACCATGCAATTCGACAAGGGCTTCCAGACCCAAACTATTGACTTTGGGGACGACGGCGACGGACATTCCAGCGGTGGCGAGGAAGATTACCTACCTCCTCAACAGCAGCTACCTACCCAGGGATTCCTTCGGAGATCCACAAGCACTGGTAGTTTACCACATTATGTTGGAAGAGATCATTTCGGTGTAAGGGCGGCAGCGCAGTTACAAGTTGCGCCGCATACGTCTTTTATGCCTGGGTTGTATAGTAATCCTGCGCAGACTCTCCCTGTGGATACATCTGTGGATTTCAACCCCAGTAATCTTTATACGACGCCCCCACCAACTATTCAGCAGCAAATACCGGGAACCGGTGCATCGCAGACCAGTTGGCGGTCTGAGAGCCCTGTTACAACGTTTAATACTGCGGGAGTACAGGAGGTTCTTGGGCAATTGAAGATTGAAGATACTGGTGTTGGTATGTCCCCCAGCCTTTTCCTTGTTGTGATCTTGGGGATATTCTAATTTCCTTTCTCGTTTTCTAGCATCTTATATCCACTCGCAGAGCCGCGAAATAGCAGCCCGCCCGGCGGTCGACGAGTCACTAGAAGACTACGAAGTGAACCCGATCTTCAACCCTGGTATCCATGATTATGCCGTCCGCATACCCCCCGAAGAGATGCCAACTGATGAGGAAGCCGAAGTTCTTTTTAACATTTTCTTCTCTGATGTACATCCCTATCTTCCTGTCGTGAACAAGAATGCGTTTTATAGACAGTGGCATGGATCTCGTCACTCGATATCGCCGTTACTGTTGGAGGCGATACTTGCGTGTGCTGGCAGGATATCTAATAATCCCAAGGTTGGGTTAAAGTGGTTGGGTATGGCTTCGAGTAAGTTCTTGATCATCTCCTAGACACCAGCACGAGCGTCTACTAACATAACATTAGAACATTTGGATTGTTTCTTTGATGTGCCACGGATAAGCACTATCCAAGCCCTATTGCTTTTGCTAAAGGCGAGGGAAAGCGCACCACAGCGCGGATACTTCTTCCGATCGTACATCTCGATTGTCACAATGATGGCGATGGCACGAGATCTAGGGCTTGACAAGCATGCTGATCTCCACAAGAACGGAACAGACTGTCATGACGGTCCTATAGAATGCCTTACCAAGACTAAAGTTTGGCAGGCGTGCTTTATGCTTGAGTTTATGGTTTGCGCACCACAAGGTTTGTTCTGATGGTACCGCTTCCGCACTTAGTCTGGTTCTAATCAAATAATTAGGTCGCCATGTAATGGCCAGTGATCCGACAACAATCGACATTCCTGCCTCATCTTCCGTCTTGGATATGAGCGAGAAGGAACTCACGGTTCATATGAACTTCTCATACTTCGTTGAACTTCTGAAACTCATCCGTCGTATCAATGACGTATTCGCCAGGCTAAAAGCCACCGGCGCAAATTGGGCTGGTGATCCGGAATTCCTTTCCTGCGGTCCCAGCTTCGATAATTGGCTATACACTCTACCCCAGCACCTCCAAATCGATGTCCCCACTGATCCTAACATGCCAATGGAACCCGTGCTTACTCATTACGCGGGTAACTTGCTAATTTACGGTTATCTGGCGAGAATCATGTTCCACCGTCCTGCCCTTGCCTTTGCGAGAAACTTCACGGCTACGGGACAATGGAGGATACATTTGAAGGCTTGTTATGATTCATCGCGGAAAGCTTGTAGGTTGACAGAAGCTGTGATGGATCAGTATGGAATCCGGGGGTTGCAGTGCATGCTTCGAGGGATCAACTTTACGATTTATGCCATGTTGACTTGCACTATGGTTAATCTGGTATGTGCACATCCTTCACATAAGATACTATACCTGCTTCGATGTTTCGATTGTTGACGATAAACTTTTAGGTCGCTGCAACATGTCCAGACCCGGAGTTTAACTCTGATGCTAGAGAGTACTTCAGTCGTGCGATGCGTGTCCTTGAGGTCTGCATCGATATCTCGGCTAGTATGGAAACCCGAGCTCAAATCGAAGCTCTTAGGGCAGCGTTCTCGCAAGATGTTACGCAGCCTTTCGTCTTAAACTCGAACTTCCCGTTCTACTCTTCACCAAGCACGCATCAAATGTCGCCCGCTGCATCTGCGGGATCATATTCGCCTGTTGAGATTACCAGGTCACCGTTATCGAGTAGCCTTAGTGCGCCGATTAATCAAACAAGAGTGACGATTTCGCCACCAAGTTCGGAGAGGGGAGATTCGCCGAATCCAACTTTGATGATGATGCAGCAGAGTACTCCACCAGTTGTACAGCCGGTGCCGAGGAAGTCGTTACACCATGGACCGGTGCAGGAAGGTTGGAATCCACAGAGGATCTTTGAGTATGCAAACCATCGCTCCTTATACTATCTATATTGAAAGTTAATAAGTGCTAACTATTACTCTTCCCTTTGAACAGTCACTGGAATACTGGATTCCCCGGTTTGGCGTCCGCACCTCTACCGCCGTCTACGCTGCCTACTGTGCCAGAGAACGGACTGGTAGAGGGACTGATGCCTGCGACTAGCACGTACTTCCAGCCGTCGATACCAGTTGTTACACCGGATGTATGGCAGAATACAGTTGCGCATGTGTTTGCGGGGACAAAGCGGTCGTGGCAGTATGCTAACCAGTGATATTCTATGCCAGATTTTTGTTTTTCAGGTGTTTTGCTTGTGTATTTAAAAGCATGCATATACTTTTGTGTGGTATATATGGTATAGCTGCTTCAGCCTTTGGATGTTAATGTTATAACTACTATCCTTTTAATTTGTGTATTAATATTGGAAGTCCTTCTTTGGACTTGGTAGCCTTTTTGGGCGGAGGGTTTAATAATTTGATTTGGGGTTTTATAATACCATTTTGGATCGACTATGATCGTTTCTAATATAAATTTATATGGCCACCCAAACCTAGTCACAGTGTCTCTGTACATGTATGATATACGGATGAGGGAGCATTGGGTTGCCGGCGATAGTAACTTAATATAAATATTTTGAACTAGGGATATCTCGTATTCGATTACCTAACGATAGTCTACCTATATATTAACACCCACCCTCCGTATTCAATTAACCCCTTTATACACCGGTATATCCCTTGAAATTATATACGGAGGTTAGCAGGCATTATATAGAAATGGAATTGATTTATTCTGTTTGGAGTGTCGACCCCACTGCAGATTTCTTGATACTCGATTGTTATAGGAACCTAGTGTCTCCTTTGATCATTCGAGTAGCCAGATATAGATTAGAATGCGAACAACCCCTAAGATTTGGGTTCCCGAATCATTATATTGATTTCATCCCACCCCCGGACGGTATATATACGGTATCCTTCCTCATCGAACGTAATGTCTTCATGCGTGATATGCGGGATATCAAGAATCCGAACCGTTGAATTACTATCAAGCGCCACTAATTGTAAGTTCTTGTCCCAGTTGTGATATCTCAAAACGCACGACCCGTCTCTCGAGAACCTTGGAATTTGATAGACGTATTCCCCCTTCTTGTCGACGTGCTTCAAAGATACAGTTCTATCATCAATGTTGATAGACCCCCAAAACGCTTGACCACCCCGGAGTTTGGAAACGCTTTTTGGGGTCGATCTAATGCGCGGAAACAGTGAAGCACCCCCAAAAGCCGATCTAACAATATCAATATTGTTATCGGAATCCGAGAAGTTGAAATTAAAGGAATCGAAAAACCCAATCCTTTTAAATCCTAAATCTTGGAATGTTGCGTTGAAGATTATTTCCTCACTCGAAGCCTGATATATCTTAATCACGCAGTCCTTTGGGGTCGCTAGCGATCCAGGTGTAGAAAAGACTAGTAGCTTGTCGCAACTTCGAGACCAAACGAGTCGCCGTCTTGAGTATAGACTACCTGCGTTGACAGTCGCCAGATGACGATTGCCGTCGGTATCAAAAATCTTGACCCCTTCAGTCGATTCGTAGGCGAAAAATCGTCCATCCGGAGACAGCGGTAGGTCTGTTTCGGTACTTATAACCCCTCCATTCTCCAACAGGCATGGCGATAGTCTTTTGAACTCCCATTCGTTAGCCCCCGCCTCCCAGCCGACGATAAGATGCTCTATGCCGAGACCGGGCCTCGAGCGGGACAACACCGCGACGAGGCTATCCTCATCATCGCCGAATGCTAGATAAGAGACACTTCTATTTTTACACCCATAACCTTGCCCGCTGTCACCAGGCCAATAGTCCTTAGCTCGCAATTCAAAAGAAGAGAGCTGGTGAGTCTGCGTCACCGTACCCTTAAATATGTACCCATGGTGAAGCTCAGCTGTAGAACCTATCCAAACGGCAAAGTTTTCCTTCCGGGCTATTACGCTGTTTGACGAGGCGCTGAGAGAGTAAGAGCCCCGCGGGATTGAATGAATGTACTTTGGCGCTGTGATCGAATCCCAGTGCTCCGCAGTTGTCTTTGTCTTGGCAGATCTCCCAGGATGCGGTTGAGGAGTTAGTGGACGCGGGTGCGGAATGGATGCAGGGTCCTGTAAGTCTTCTGTACTAGACGGTAGGCTTTCCGGAAGACTCTCCAGCGTATGCTCCTTTCTAACAGATGTATGGGGAATTTGCCTCCGGGATGAGTTTCGAGAAGGAAGAGTAGAAGATTCGACTTCCGTCACCTCCGTCCGGGCATCATCCTCCCAATATTCAGCAGCAGTTGAGGTTTCATATACAGTTTCGAGTTCGGTAAGGTACTTTTGGAGTACATATTTATCGCCAGTGGTGGTCCCTGGAAGCACTCGCTGGATGTCGTGAATACCAGTGAGGATCTCATCGCCCCTTGTGTGAAGCTCTTGCACCGAGAATCTTGTTTCATGGGAATCGTTAGCACGACAGTCGAAACTGAGAAATCTAAAGTATATATAGCAGCTTACGTACATAGACACAAACGTAAGAGTGATATTCAATGTTGATTTATACGCCTCAAGCCGCCGACAGAGCTGGCCACATTGTTTCTTGCCGGTAAACGCCCAAAATGGACCCTTAAGCTTTTTATCCAGCGTCGTCGACAAGAATAGCTGCGTCTCAACAACCGCAGTGTTTAAATTCTGGAGAATTTTACTCAGATCGTCCACGAGATTCCTACTGATTGAACTGCAAGTTCCTTCCAATCGTTTCAAAATTGACCCTAGGGAGTCAACCTCCTCGGTGAGATCCCGGATTTCTGATTCTGCTCCTTGAAAATCCTCGCGAAAGTCGTTGATTTTCATAGAAAGGGCAGCCAATGAGGAGAGTAGGCTGAACACACCGGCGGTGATTGAGAGCGGATCCATTTCTTCGCTCGTTGCTATCGATATCGGGTTCGTGAGAAGGGGCTCGCCGTGCGGTGTGAGAATATTATAGCATTAGAAGCTATTAGACCAGGTGATCGCAGCGAAGGGCGATGCTTAAGACGCGAGACCCTTTCCCGCGACATGATTATGATTCGTTTGAATACGCGAAGCCCCGTATGCAGGGTGGGCGGCAAGAGATCTTGGTTGTCAAACCGCCTCGAGAGGTTGTGCAATGTTTATTGGGATGAATTGGGCGGCTGATATTCAAACTCATGCAGGTGTGAGCAGGGGTGGAGCGGGAATGTCATGTTTGATTTTGGATTCGGGAAACCATGTTGTTTGAAGCATGAAGCTGTCCCCAAGTGATAGGATATTTTATCAGTGAAAAGCAAGAAGTTAACAATTTGAATGCAGCTGACGGTGAAGTCTGCAAAATGAACCGTCTGGGGACCTGTGGATTGGTCTCCAGGAGTAGTAGAGTGTCGTCGGATAGATTCTTTGTAGTTAGGTATCAGCAAGTTCACGGCTTACTTTCGTATTTTTGCATGTATCAGTTGTAATATTAGGAGGACTTTGTTAGCCTTGAATCAATGATGAGCCCTCGAACTCGAGTACTTGGGGTTCTGTTGAATCTGTGTCTCCATCTCTTACGTCGCATCGCGCATCGCCGGAAAATGTGATAACGAGAGAGGAGGTATGGGAGGAAGAAAAGAACAAGAAACGGAGAAATGGCGACAGGAGGGAATTGATGTCAACCACCAGCTCGGCTGAGCCGACGGGGCCTGTGGGGCTCTCTCTATCGTGAACATGGAGTGGAGTGTACCTTGCATGCAGGTGTAGGGTAGCTACTAACTAGCCTTTGAGGCTACTTAGTATCTGACGCGAAGCTACTGGTTAAAGCTTGCCAGCACACAAACTCGGCTACCGAAAATCCGTGGCAGAGAAATCCCAACAACTTCGCAACATTCTTCTGTGGAACTCTTCTCTCACTTTCGCTGGTTCGCGATAGCTTCAGTCCGAGCTCGGAGTCCGGTATCCTGCTAATATCAACATTGCTGTGGGTAAGATAAGCACTTATTTCTTTAGCCTCAATCGAGAATCTATATAAAGAGGGTAGTCTCTGGCTAGCTTCTTTATCCCTCCCCGTGATCTCAAGCTAAAAACCACAAGAACTCCCCACCTTAGTCTTCTACCATTCACCTCCTCCAAAAACATCAGACGAAAAAAGAATTACCTCGATAACGAAAAAGTTGGGATATTCAAGATGTCTCCTCCAGCAGCCGTCTACATTGTCGCTACATCCAGGACGCCAATTGGCGGTTTCCAAGGGTACTTGCTTGTTTCCTGCCCTGATACCCACGAAGATGGCACGCTAACCCCCCTCTCCGTTTGTAGCTCCGTTTCCTCTCTCTCTGCTATCCAGCTAGGATCACACGCCATCAAGAGTATGTTAATGATTCAATACTGTCGTTTTTGTCGTATTTGGGGTAAAAAGTTAACCAATTGGTTCCTTCTAGCTGCTCTCGCCAAGGTTCCCGGTGTCAAGCCTGAGGAGGTTGAAGAGGTTTTCTTTGGCAATGTCTTGTCTGCTGGGTATGCATTGAGAACACCACTATATTCGCCGGAATGGATAGTATGCTGACGGTATATTCTTGTCGTATAGTCTCGGCCAGAACCCCGCTAGACAATGCGCCCTTGGAGCTGGGCTCTCCAACACTGTTGTCGCCACCACAGTCAACAAGGTCTGCGCATCCGGCATGAAGGCTATCATTCTCGGTGCTCAGACTATTTTGACCGGTAATGCAGATGTATGAACCCTCCATACACGTATTCTAGTGCTTCTTGAAGCTAATATCCCTGTGTAACCGACTAGATCGTTGTCGCTGGCGGCACAGAGAGCATGTCCAATGTCCCATACTACTCCCAAAACCTGCGAACTGGAGCTCGTTTCGGAAACCAGACCTTGATCGATGGAATCCTTAAAGATGGATTGACGGATGCGTACGACGATGTACACATGGGATTGGCCGCTGAAGAGTGTGCTGAAGACCATGGTATTGATCGTGTAGCTCAGGACGAATATGCTATCAAGAGTTATCAGAAAGCACAGGAGGCGCAGAAGTTGGGACTTTTTGATAAGGAGATTGCACCAATTGATGTCCCGGGGCCGCGTGGGAAACCCGCTGTTAAGGTGTCGACTGATGATGAGGCGAAGAATGTGAGTGGTTTCTTGCTTTTTGAAAAGAAATCTTGATGGGGCTTCTAGGATAGCTTTACTGACTGATGGTGGGTTTATAGTTGATCATTGAAAAGCTGAAAGCTATGAGGCCAGCATTCAAGCCTAACGGCGGAACCGTCACTGCTCCTAACGCCTCGCCACTCTCTGACGGTGCTGCTGCAGTCGTCTTGGTGTCTGAAGCCAAACTCCAAGAACTCAAGCTCCAACCAGTTGCCAAAATCCTCGGCTGGGGTGACGCCGCTCACCAGCCCAGCAAATTCACCACCGCCCCAGCCCTCGCCATCCCCAAAGCCCTCAAGCACGCCGGTAAGACAAAGGGAGACGTCGAATTCTTTGAAATCAACGAAGCATTCTCAGTCGTCGCCCTCGCAAACCTGAAGTTGTTGGATATCGACCCTGAAAAGGTCAACGTTCACGGTGGCGCTGTCGCTCTGGGTCATCCGTTGGGCGCTTCGGGAGCTAGAATCGTGGCTACATTACTCGGCGTCCTGGAAGCTAAGGATGCGAAGTTGGGATGTGCGGGTATTTGTAATGGAGGCGGTGGAGCTACGGCGATTGTCATTGAAAGGGTTTAGGATGTCCTTGATTTGTACATGCGTCCGAGGCCGCCGAGGGGTGATGAGCCTGGTGGGCCACGTTGGAAGGGGAAAGGGGTGGATCGTTCAACGATTGCGGGTACCAGTGAGACTCCGCCTGTAGCTGGCAGCTCTACGGAAGTCTGATAACGTTGAATGATGGTGTACACCTACTGCATTTTAGCATATTACATAACATAACATAGAGAAGTTATGAGCTTGAGAGAGAGCTCTTTGAAGTTTCTGGGCATCCGGCTTAGAACTAGATATGCAGAATCAAAAAGCAATAGAATGAAATGCATATTTTGGTACTCATTATCCCTTCATAAGTAGTATATAATATCTTTACATAATATCGTACATCTACCCCTCTAAGAAAACTCCTGCAAAGATGCGTTATATTACACCAATTGCAAAACTAAGGCAGCCCCTAACCTAACCCCCCGCTAACAAAGTAGTAGAAGTTTACTTTCTCTTCTTCTTAGAAGATTTTGTAGAACTCATCTCCTTCTCATAAATCTCTGCTGCTGATTCCCCGGCCTTCCTTTTCACTTGCTTCGAGGACTTGACGCTGATTGTCGTACTCCTTCCATTGCTTGTGCCGCCTGAAACCTGTCGTTCTGCGTCGTCCCAGTCGCCAGAGGCAGATGGAATTTCATACCTATCACGTCCAAATATTAACAACCCTATCCAGTAAAATCGTAGGTAGAAAAAGGGAAGAAAAAAAAACTTACTTCTGCAAATCCAAAGCATTAATCAACTCCCTCTGCTTCTCCTTCAATGCAACCTTAACTTCATCCGCACCTTCCTCCAAATCCTCTTCCAAAGTCTGCTCCAACGGCTTCAGCCTCTTCACCACATCCGCCATCTCCTCGTCGTCATCACCATCAATAACCTCCTCGGCGCCAACTTTCCTCCTGCCATGATGTTCCGCCGGTAACGTCTCCTCAATAGCCTGCGAGACAATGCCTCCAAGAGCAGTAGACACCTTCCTCATGATCTTTACAAACATAGCTAGGATCTGTTGGTTGGGTAGGTTCAACTCCTTTTCCACATCATCCGTAGTTTTCTTTTGTAATCCTATCGCTAGTAATATGGCACTCTGTACGCCGGAGAGCTTTGCGGTTGCTGGGAGTTTTCCGGTAAAGTACAACGTCGCGATTAAGGGCACTAAATCGGTGATTACGTGGTGATCTAGCATATTACTTGCATAGGATTCCAGTCTCTTGAGATCGAATGGAGAAAACTGTTCGTCGAGTTGTTCTTTTCGTAGAGGTACTGTCGAGGTATTTGCTAATGCTGCACCGGCGGTGGCAGATTCCATGATTGATAGAGATTGTACCGATGGGAATGCCCTGAACTGGTATGCTAGGAGATTAATAAACCGCTTATGAAAATCCTTTGCAAAGGCGCCCAGCCATTCTTTGTCCTTTTCTGCAAGAGTCTTGAGCATAACGCAAGTATGTTCTCCGGTCAACTCGTTGGCAGTTTGACGAAGGTATACAGGTACGAAATTTGCTTTCTTCCAGAACCGGTGAAGTTGGTTTGTTAGACCGTATGATACGCCGAGATAGTCGAGTTCGTCTGGTCTCTTTTCGTGCAGCCGAAGGAGCAGCGGTGGCATGGCGTTCATTTCTCTGACAGCCACTTTGTCGGTTGTCAAAGAAGCATCTTCGAGTTCCTCGTCTGTTACTCTGACCATTTTCTCGTTGATGTAGCTATCATTCTCGTCGAGGCTGGCGAATTTTCCTTCGTAGAAGTCTTGGAGTAGTTGGAGGGCTCGGGAGCCATAACCCATCTTTGTGTACTCTGGATTTACAGCGATGCGGACTACTCTTGCACCGGATAGAGTTGCAAAGTCTTCGTCTTGGAATTGTTGGGTTACGAGCCAGGGGATCAGATCACCGTCCGCACGCTGCCCGCGACCGAGTTGGTGCATGACTGATTGTTTCGAGATTTGACCTTCCAGGGCGACTTGAATTACGCAGAGGGGTTCTGGGATTTCCTTGGAATTTGGATCGATTGGAGGGAGGAGAACGAAGAGTTGGTGGGCAGGTGCGTCGCTCATTAGTTGGAGGTCGTTCGGGGAGTTTTTGTAATGACTTGCAACGTAGAGCGCCATCATGTTTTGAAGGAATGCTTCGCAAACTTTGTTGTATGAGAACAACGTATCTCGGTTTACGTTGTACAGCTGGCATTCGTCTGGGTGAGGGCAGCCTTTGATATTGGATTTTCGCGGAAGGGTGGCGTTCAAACAGAGAAGCTTGTTTAGCCATTCTTCGACTGAATCTCCGGGAGCGTAACGGATTGGTTCGTTTAAGACTATTTCCTGGAGCTGGCGGCCGCCTGTGACTCCGTTGTCCTTGGAGTCGGCGGATTTGCTGGTGCTGCGGGATTGTTCGCGCAGTTGTTGGATGAGCTTAAGGGAGAGAGATCGACCGGTGCCTTCGTAGCCGTTGATGGTGGAAGCCATGAAGACGAGGTATGGACCTAATAGATTTCGAACTAGAGGCAGTGGGATGGCAGCTGCTTCATCGATTACTACTAATTCGGCTTGTCCTAGGACATGTGCGTCTGCGGGTTGGATGTACTGGATTGTCTGCCTGTGCTGGCGGAAGATATTGACCCTGACAATGGCTTTGTTGAAATCTGGGTTTGTGGATTGTACGATGTTGTAGTCGAGATGGTCCGTGTAGCCCAAGGCGTCGAAGCCTTTGAAGATGAATTGAAAGAGGGTCTTTAAATTCTCCGGGCTGGGAGAGGTAATGAAGATATTAGAGTAGCCATATGCTACTGCTGCGGCGATGGCGACACCGAGTGCTGCAGACTTTCCTCGTCCACGCCCTGCTGTTAATGTGACCGTGCTTCGGAGAGTCTTCTCTGTTATTGCTTTTATAAAGGTCAATAGCGCTTGAGCTTGGTCAGCTGTTTTTGCCAGGTTAACCAGCGAGGAGGTTGGTTGGACATCTGCGACCAATTCCTTCACGGCATCCAGCTCCTTTTTCGATTTTGAATCCTTGTCGGCGTCTGATACGGCGGGTAGCTGCTTGACATGCCGGGCGCCCGATATCGGTAGTACGTTCATTTCGTCGTCAATCACCAAACAACTCTGACAATCCCCCAGCGACAATATAAACCGTTCGTTGAACCTCGCAACCACATCCCCATGAGCTTCCGTCCTGTACCTCGAATGAACGTCCATAGTCATCGTATACAGCTGCTTCAAACTCGTCATCGTCTTCAACAGCATTATAACCAATCCACCTCCTTCCACTGTTTCGATAGTCCTCGCTAGCAGATTCGGTGTGATAGCCTCGAAGTCCTGGAGAATACACATTCCGTATGTATTTCCCAAAATCTTCTCTGTTTCTTTGTAGTATACATATCGAATATCCTGGGAGCTGACGAAGAGTTCGAAAGGGTCTTCCGAGTTCGCCTCGCGGATGCCGCGTTTGATTTCCTTTTTTATCTTTGCTTCTCGCTTTTTACGGTGACTGGAGCATGACCATAAAAGATGTTAGATTTGAGCCTCTTTACAGCTGCCAATGAGGCCAATTTTGCTTATATCAATCTTTCGCACCTGGTAAACCCGATGAGCTTGTGCTTGTAAGCCCATAATACTGAGCGGTTCTGCTTGATATCGACGTGGGAGAGGATATAGTGTAAATGGACGATGACATCTTTGGCGCGGTCGCCGACAACGATAAAGAAAGAACGTTTCTTTTCCTGTAATGGAGTTAGTATGCACTTTCATAGGGAAGTGATATATGAGGTTATAGACGTACTTGGACCCCATTTCGTATCAGCGCTGTGATGCGCTTGTCTCTGTTGGTTCGGATTTAGTGTGAGTAGACTTCGAAGACTGAAACGGTAGTGCACTGGGGAAATCGTACAATTCTTTCTTAACCATGGCTAAGAAGGTAATGCGATCGTGGATCTAGTTCGAGGAATCAATTGGCCGACATAGAGTGTATTGGGGTTCGAGGTAGTCAAGCTGGTCGCGAGGGTTGAACGTTGAAAAAAGCTGAAGGATTACAAGGTGTAAAAGGCGCCCTCTAGAATTTTTCTTGGGCCGAGACGAGACAGAAAAAGCGAGCTTTGCTTTTTGCGGCGGGCTGGGCGACGAACCGGGGTTTTATTTGGACTTTCCAACACCCCGCTACAACCTATAATCCTGGAATGCGAATGCATGACCAACATTGGCTGCGCTGCAGGTGCCAGTACTTCGAAAAGACTTTGAAGTATCACGAGGATAAGTTCCGACGCAGATAAGGGCGTTTAAGCGCAAAACCTTTTTATAAGATATGGGAACTCTGGTACCAAATCCTAGCCGTGTTTTTCCGATAATTAACCTCGCATCAACGTACTGAACGACAGTCCATTCGAAAGGTCAAGCTCAAGAAGATACTATAGGACTTAAGACAAATATACTTCCTTCGCTATGAGTGGCGATGACGACCTCGCGAAGAGGTTTGAGAGTATCTTCTCCAAGAAGCCAGTTGCAACTAGCGGGTGGGATAGATCCGCCCCCCTTAACAGCAATAACCACGATGAAGATATTAGCTGGCAAGCAACCGAGGAGACTTCACTTGAGGTACGTATTAAAATAAAAGATGCAATCTCGAGTTTTTCAACAATAAAAATTAAAATTAACCACTATATTACTTAACAGGATTTACTTGCGGAATTGGGTGCCGAAGACACCTCGTGGATAGAAGAGGCGAAATCCCTATCCATAGAGGGCAAGCAAGCGGGGAAACTAGACAGTGACGACTCTAATGCCGTCAACAAACTTCTTGCCGAAGCAAAGGAGAGACTAAAAGCCCAGAGTCAGAATGATGAATTACACGAACAGAAAGTGTCGGTTGAAACGACTGTAACAGTCGACGACAAGGAGGAGGGCAAGGCTGCAAATTCAGACGACGAAGCGGATGAAATATTACGACAAATTAAAGATTCGTTAAGTGTAGAAGATACACTGGAAGAGAAAGAAGAGCCGAAAGCTGTGGGGCAGAAACCGCTTTCACAAAATAACGACGCCGAAGACGACGCAGACGATGAACTAGCCAGACGGTTCGCAGCGCTAGATAAACTAAACTTACCGCCACCTCCGAAGGATATACCCTCGAACTCATTAAATCTCCCCGGTGTTCCAATGTCACAGCCTGGTGCGAAGGGCAAGAAGACAATGAGCCAGAAAGTAGACGATCTGATGGATGATATTGAAAACTGGTGCTGTAAGTCTAGTTTGGACACATCAGCAACATTTTATGCTTAAAAATTATTCGCTAACTTGGTCAATACGATTGAAAGGTATATGCAATGAAGACGCCGTGGTCAAGTGTCTGGGTTGCGAGGGCGACCTGTATTGCACTGAGTGCTTCAATGAAGGTAGGTCAAGTTTCTAGTGTGCATGTGGCCAAGAGCTCGGATACCTAACTTAGAAACCTTTTTCAACTAGGGCACCGTGGGAGAGACGCTCCATATGACATGAAAACCCATAAAGCATTAGCATACAATAAGAAGAAGCCTATGGCGGCATGATCAATTTTTGCTAGTCGATTGGTCCAGGATAGAAGCCAGAAGAGACAATCTTAAAACCGATTATCTGATGTGGCCCGCAGTTGCATATCGTCACCCGAGAATTTAACATGTCCATGTACGAAAAGTGCATTTTAAGATATATGCGCTACAGTCGGCAGATGTCGCCTCGGATAGCGTAGAGCTACCACATGCAGTAACACCAGGCGAGTTTAAACGTTTTGCGTCGTAGGGACATATCGATAGCTGGGATATCGACAACGACCCATGTCAATAGAAATTTTCAATGGGATTTATGTTAAAGGTAGCCGGAATTCCGGGTTTCTACCTCGCTTATAGGTTTCTAAAGATCCGAATAGAGTTCCCGCATATAAATCACGACACTAATTAAAGCCGCCACCTGCATCATGTTTCTGCAGTGATATCAGTGTAAAGTTATCACAGAAGACCTAGATTTGCCAAGTACACTCAATTTGGACATCCTTCCGCACTTCTAAGCTTCTAAGCGGATAATTACGCTACCTTGCCTCCACTAGCACTACATCAAGGATGTTTACGCCGGTACCCACGGCTTGGTGCATGGTTTTGACACGAACTGTCACTCAAATAGGGAGGTCTTCTTCAAATTGTGCGAAAACGAAGCCTTTTCAGCATGCTCTTGCACCGAACCTGGGTACCCAATCTTCCTGATTACTTGACATGAAGCTTGAAGGTGCCGCCATACCCTCGTAGCTAGTGCCGAGGCTGCCTCATACTGACTTCGTAACCGAGCCAGAGCCCACATGATCTATACATGATCCCAAATGGTCGTACTTAATCACATTGATTAGAGTAGGCTTATCAGTAGACATCAAGACGCTCTCAAAATGAGACTACAACGATCTTATCCCAAAGTGCAATATGTGAGGCAAGATTAAGAATCCTTAAACATTCTTCTTTCAGAGCGACTTGGGATAGAATTGCCTCTACTTCACTCCACTCTCCTTTCGTAGAGTGTGGGATTCCGTAAATACAATGTCCAAGCAATTCCATTGATCCAGTCCGAAGGACCTTGAAGGGCACGCATCACGGTATTGCCCACAGGGGAGATGAAACTTATAATTAAACAGTAAATAACTCTACAAATATTCCTTCTGCTTCCCATCCCGTCCAACTCCCCGGACAAATCGTCACTCTTTACTACTTCGCAGCCACAGTTAGCTGCTCACACTCTTTGAAAACTTGCTTCAAATATACTTTGAGCATCCATTCCTTCCAAACATTTCGTTCAAATTTGCAAAATGCATTTCTCTACGCTTGCCTCGGTGGCGGTTATCACATTAGTCCCCTCCATCTCGGGTCACTGTCTTTTCCTCAGTGCCTCAGGTGATAGAACCGAAACCAGCGGCAACGTCAACGGATGGACGGGGTGGACTCGAGGCCTTGGCTGGCGTGAGGCTGTCCCCCGTACTGACGGCTACCAATTCCCAAGCCAATGGGACGTCCCAGTCTTCGCTACCATTGCCGTCCCACCGGCTCATGAAGGCCCCAAGATTACAGACAAGCGTTACTACGTCGGTAGTGGTTGCGGTGTGACACTTCACAATATTGCCAAATACCAAGAGAAAAAGGAACCAGATTACGCACCCGAAAGTGCAGAGTTAAACGCGTATCGGAATAAACACTATTTCCAGACATGGGCACCCACAGAGGGATACGTAGATGTTCACTGGGAGATCTGGCAACAAGCACAGAAGAAACAGATCACACAGGCTACTGCAGGTGGCTATCTGAGGATGTATCTCCACACCATTAATGACGACGGTGTTGGCCCATTCAGGTGCAAGCTTGATATGACGGGTACCGGAAAGCGCGGGGATTGGGGATGGGATACAAATGAACAAAAGAAGAAGGATAATGATTGGGATGGATGGCTGACGGTCAACCAGACCGGCGTGCCCCAGGAAGATCCGGCCCAGGTTGCTACCAGAGGCAGAAGTGTCACTTTCCTCTACGGAGGCCCGAAGGGTAGCATCATGTATGCCCAGCTCCCAAAGAACCTCGACTGCAAGGGTGAAACCCTTAACGGAGAAATCAAGGATCTCTGCTTGATACGCTGTGAAAATTTGGCTTCGAATGGACCGTTCGGTGGATGCATGTTCTTCCAACAGTATAGGCCACCAAAGAAGGAGAAATACAAGCCAAAGCAGCCAAAAAAGCAGACGCCACCGAAGAAGGTGAAGCCACCAAAGGGATACAAGGACAAAACGGAGTATGCGAATGCCGACGAACTCCCACAGGCCTATTACAAGAAACGTCAGGTCGACTTTGCTCCAAAGCTCCGATTCAAGAGGGATTAAATTTAAAAGCGCAATCCATTTTGGGGTATTCACAACAATGATCATTAAAGCCTTGAGTGGATTCATCACCGGAAATTCATGTAGCGCTTACGAATTTATGAATTTATGATAACGATTTCTTTTGTACCCACGTGCGGGAGCTGGTTTTATGGCGCATGTGGAATATGAGTTTGGGAACACCTGGGACATCGGATCCATGTCAGTCGGTTCTATATGTATCAACATCGGCTAGATTTTAGGAATAAAACTCGATGCCTACTATAAAATTATTTCAGTAAATGAAAAATTTATTTGTAGACTGGGATATGGAAAAGTGAGAATATTTTCAGTTCTTCCATACGAGATTCTGTCTATTTGTTACAAATTGTTGCATTTTGTTCATGGTTACCCGTTTAGGATCTACGAGCTTTAAACTTTGCGTTGGCTACTAGACTAGTCTCCGCTGATTTTGCGAAGTAAAAGGCACTGTGGTTAGTATCGGTTTCGACATAACGCATACCTCTAAGTAAGTACCTTTCTAAGCCAGCCTAGAAAGAAAATTCTCCGCCCATATGTCTCAACCGCTTATTTGAATCGATGTTGCACCCGTCGAGAAAATAATCCAGCAAACCCCTGCCCAGAAATCGATAGCTGCCGTATCCGCTAGGGTGGGCGGGCGGAGGGCAAAAAAAAGCAAATGACCTAGCACATTAAGATTTACCGTTGAAGATCTTTAAGGTCAACAGGGCTGCTTTCCTGGGCGGAACATTCCAAGAATCTTGATATTCACAATAATCTTGTCGAGGACCTTGGTCAGAGCTTGCAACATGGAAAAGGGGGTATACCTCTCAAGAACATTTATCCTTCAAATCACTCTCCTACGTCTGGCTAGCTGGCAGAATATGGCTTTCAGAGATGGAGATACAATTCATAGGCGCGAAACAATTAAATCGAGAGGTTGATGAGCATATCGAACTAAATCGGGGGTCATCAATTTAGGGTAGGGATAACCATTAAGGTGCGTTGCAGAGCGGCGATATAAAATGCTTGTACTTCACCCGCTGTGGGGAACGTGGAGTCTGCGCTAAAAAGCCGGATACAATGCCACATGTGGATTTTCTGTAGATCTACTGGATAGTGAAATATCCAACAACCTGTATACATATACACCAAAAGTTTACCAGTCTTCTATGGTTTCCTCATCGTCTGAGATATACTCCCACCTACTTGGACTTTGCTTGAGAAACCGTATCCCTCTGCTCGTCAGTCTCTCACGCAGCAGATCGATCTCTGATTCCTCGAAAACGACCTCAAACTTCCCCAATGGTCCACCAATTCCATTTCCAGTGAGAAAGACCTCGGATAGATGTGGAAAATTCTCCATTGAGTCTGTCAATGTTACCAAGTTTGTGGCAGCCTCCTTTTGCATGTCCTTCAAGCGTAAGTTGCGAATTGATCTCGGAAGCATATCAACGAGAATGTTTGTATGGTATTTTTTGCTTTCAGCTTCTGGGAATAAGATGGACGATCCGTCGATATTAAGCGTCTCAAGGCAGGAGAACTCTCTAAGTGAGAGAATTTCCTGTCCCTCGATGCAAAAACCGAAGAATAGACCTCCTTGGTGCTCTTCGCGGCTTCCAAGGTCAATGTATATATATCGGAGTGAGTCTTTGTGCTGTGAGAGGATATCAACTATCTCTCTAGGAGTTGCACAACCAGGATCTAAGCCGGCGTATATTGTGTCGTAGTAGTACTGGAATATCTCTAGTCTCTCACAAGACGACAAAATGGCTCTCAATCCTAGGGCAGAGAGGTGGCCAGATTTGAACCGCAACTCAGTGACATTTCTAATATTGATTGGAGCTTCAGGAGCATACTTTGGCTGATCGAAGCAAGGATGGCCGTGAATTGTACGAATATTTGGGGCTAGAGCTATAACACCCTCGAAATATTTGAACGAAACTTCGCGACAATCTTCATGGCCAAATGAAAAGTGACGAAGGTGAGGCAAAGATACCGGTGGAGGCGATCGCTTAGCCAGCTCCTCAAGTAAGGTAAACGCTCCTTCGCCATCGTCGCACATTATTTGTCTGGCAGTGACCTGAAGCTTCCGAATATTTGGTGTCAATGCAATCGTAAGCTGGGCCATAGTTTCGAATGGATATTGACCTAATTGAGACCGCTCGTAGGCTTCTTCCTTGTCCTCCTCTTGGCCACCGACATGGTCGTCATGTTCTTCGTCACCTTCACCACTATGGTTAGACCGACGTTGATCTTCATCTCCATCTACGTCTTCCGATTCTTCGTCATCTGCTCCACTTGAAGGGTAGCCGGATGGCATAAGTGGGACCGCTACATCAAGGCCAAAGCGTTCTGCCGCCCTGGAAATGAAATCGATGTGTTCTTGTGGAAGGTGAAACCAAATATCAGATTCCAAAGAGAGCGAGTGGACATACGCTCCTAAATCGGGCCGCTCACAGAGAGTTCTCAGGAAGAAGGCAAGGCGAGACATATATCCATCCGAGGAAAACTCGGAATAGAGAAACCGGGTACCAAATCTATTCAGGGTCTTGGATGTTCGGCATAAGAGTGCTAGGGATCTGCAATCCCTGCAAGGCGAGAACTGCTGGCAGACATGATCGATGAGCTCTTCCGGCAGCGACAGTAACAATGAGGAGCTAGATCCCCTGAGTTCATTCTCCTGAATATGAGAATCGTGCATTGTGCATTGTGCAGAGCGCAGGAGCCCGGATGCGTGATATATAATGTGTGTATGTGAAGGAGTTTGTCTGACAAGGTTCCTGTCTTGTCAACAAATTGGACTAAAATTCTGACCTGATGATGAAATAAGCCGAGTCTCGTCTGTGGTCCTGCAGTGCTGACTTGCCGACTGAGACTGACTAGTATGCATGTGAACGTGGCACAACCTCTGCAAACGGTACCTGCATCGACCTGCAGGAGCGCAGAAAGTCGACAAACTATCACTGTCGGAGTATACCGTGCCGGCGATATTAAATTTTTAGGTTGAATTGGACGATTGAATTGATATCATATAAGATTCGATCGAGGGTGAGTTACATGTATAAGGGATTGAGAGTGGACGCGTTGTATGTTGCGTAATAAGGGCGCTAGCTAGTCTGGTCTGGACTTGACTCGGTTCGGAATTTGACGATGCCACCAAGCTATCACCGTGCAGCAAGCCCTTTGAGGTTTTAAGCATTGTCCCCTTGATGCAGCGGTGGGTTCTGGCGATGGCGGTTGCTGAGCACACAGACAGACAGAAAAAGAAGATTTAGTGCGCCATGCCCTTTCCTGCACGCAGCTTTCTACTGCTTAATAACTTCGCCGCCGAGAGAAGCCCGTCTCTCCTTCTCCCTCTTCTCTCCCCTCTCTCTACCTCCAACCATTATCGCCATCACTACAATCGCACCCTACGCCATCCTCACGATAGACTGCTTCGACAACCCCTTCCTTTCTTCGCGGCCGGTCGTTAGCCCTTTTTCATCTGATTTTGGTGATATACACACTCCTTTCGCCTAGTTGTTCGCAGGTTCGAGAAGGAAGCTAGCTGCCTTCTCTTATCATATTCGCAACATCAGGAAGGAAAGGATACTCTTCTGGGAGCACGGAGACTTAATACCCATCCCTTCCCGTCACAACCTTGCAAACGGTACGTCCAGAGGAATGAAGATGCACCAATTGACAGTTTCCTGGGACCTGTTGATGGCATTTCACGTTGAAATTGACACTTCCTGATCTCTGGAATGCTAGCTAACGCCATCGTTGATAGTGCTATATTTGGTGCGAAGTGATCCTTTCTGCTGGTAAGCTGCTTTTCCTATCCATGAATGGTTTCGTCAAAGCCCTCTTGCTCCTTCTGCCGCTGTCAAAGATTGTGTGGGCATCGATATTTCGGAGAAAATGTCATGCGATTAGTCTGTCATGCGATCGTCATTTAATGACGGACTCGACTAGCGCCTCTCGGTTTTGATTATGAGATCGAAATCGACTGGCCTCCTTATCACTGTTGATTGACAAGCGAAATGACGACCCCAGACCTAGCCTGTCTGGATATGTCGGTCGATGTTTGGCCGGGTCAAAGATGAGACGTTGCAATCGCTCCAAATGCTGCCCCCAAAACACATGTTGAATTTACCAACCCGAGACTTCTATCTCGACAGCTGCAACTGGACGATTGGAATTGTCGCTTGCGAAGTGGCATGAACTGTCAGGCAAAAGGGATTCGTTGGCATTCTTTAGGCTTTTTGCAAAGTTCTCCTGGCGGGAGGACCAAGAAGCTTAATCTTAAAAAATGCCTGCGGGATTGGCTACACCGCGTAATGCGCACATTGCCCAAATTGAAGCGGTTCCTAGCCAATCACTAATCTGTTTCCTTGTTGAGCGCTATACCCTTGCCCCATATGTTCTCTATCTGTGGTCCGCCGGTTCGTTTGGGTGGACAAGACAGACCAAGCAGGGATCCCTTTTCAATGTTTTACTTTTTCTCTCTATGGAGTAGCTTCCAGCGATGGCCTGTTTCTGTTTTGCTAGGGTGGCTCACCCCTTTTCGAATTTTCCACCCACACATGCATGCTTTTCTGCCGACCGCTGCACCAAAGTTACGCCTTCATTACTAGCCAAATCCCCTCTGTTCTGTCTTTTCCCTTTTCTCCTCTTCGCATATCTTGCGACATGTATTGTGTTCTATAACACACTGCTTTGTTACGAATCTCCTCAACTTTTATAGTCATTCTTTTCATACGGACTTCATCGTCCGGCCACGCTCATTAATAGTTTTGCGATTTATTGATTTCGACACCTTCGAGTTTAAGCGATATTCGATCTGACTAACTTGGATTACCTTACCGACTTAAAGATACAATGCCGTTCGGGAAAACGGTCTTTTTGGGGGCCATGTTGGCCATGGGCCGGATGAGTGAAGCAAAGCAAGTAATTAACAATGTCTGGTATTGCAACGAGGTCACAAAAATGCAGTACACCAATGTCGGATGCTCGGGTACCTTCAAGACCCCGAGTATCATGTCGGACAACAGTGGTTCGTGCTCTGTCGACTACGCAGAGCAAGCCTACAGCGGTCCATTGGCACCTCTCAATGAGCAGGTTAGTACTGATGACTGAAAACAATATTTATCTCTTATCTGACATCATTTTCTTGAAGATTACTTTCCATCTTCGAGGTCCACTTAAGCTGTACAACTTTGCAGCCTACTACATCGATAACACCCCAGATGATGAAGAGGAGGAAACCCCAGAGGGGTATCAGAAGCGTGAGGAAGCGGCGCACAAGCACCGTCGATTCGAGCATCTTCATCACCACCAAAAGAGGAAGTTGAATGTTAAAACCGAGGTTGTCGAGGAGGTTGTCACCCTTACACAATACGTTGATGCGCCAGCCCCGACAACTTCATCCTCCAGCAAGGCTCTTGAATATGACGCTGCCCCGTCGGCCGTTGTCGCTAACGCCTACAAAGCCCACGGAAAGAGCAAGAAGCCTAAGAAGCCTAAGAATGGTGACCTCTGGAAAAGGACTGGGTTCTACGACTCGGGCAAGCAAATACGTGAGGGTATTACCTTCTTGAACAACAAAGGTGGCCAGGGTTCTGGTGATTGGACTAGCTGCTTCGGAAACTCTCTTTCGTATATGTCTGCCGACGGAAAGAGCGGTTCTCCTACTTCTGAGACTCTTGCCGATAATACCCTCTTCGGTGTCAACGAGGAGTTCTCTATCTGGACCAACCAAACCTGCGATGGATCTTGCGGATACGCTTATGGTGGCGACGTTGCCTATCGTAAGTTGGTTCAATACCCAACACTACTATTGTTTCCTATGCTAATAATACTCATTTAGGCGGATTCGATGGCGACAACAAGGTCTTCGTTTTCAAGTTCACTATGCCACCAGCCCACACTGATGACAGCAACATCTACGGAAACTCCAACATGCCTGCTATCTGGTCTTTGAACTCTTTGATTGGCCGTACCCAACAATATCCCGCTGATAAGAACTGGTCCTGCTGGGATTCCGGTTGTGGTGAATTCGACATCTGGGAAGTCCTCTACCCACAGGCCCCTGCCTGCGAATACATGACTTCGACACTCCATAGCGCCCAAGGCAACCCTGGAACCGGAAAGGGAGGTGGCGGTACTTGCGACTACTTCAAGCGTCCTACTGATTCCACATTCACTGGTATGGTCTCTTATCTCAGCGATGGTACTATTACTATCCAGAAGCTCGACGATAGCTTTGACTTCCCCGAATACATCACTACGGACACCATCAAGAAGGGATTCAGTTCCGACATGGCCACTTTCAAGGTCGCTTCGTAAGATTACCATCAAACATGGAAAAAAGTTTCTTTCACTTTCTTTGTTTTTTCAAGTAATCTTTCACGAATGACCTCCCGGGGATCCCCTCGGTAATTCTTTTTTTCCCAAACCATCTCTTTTTACACCTTTCACCATAGGGCATAACTCCTCCGTTTTTTACATGTCCTGCGGAGAAAGGACATATTCTCTTCACGATATTGTTTATTTTCTCATCAACCATATTTTAACTTTACGGGAAATGAGGGGAGAGGAAGTTAATGAAAGGGGAAGGAAGGGATTCGTGTATGTATTAAAAAAGGTGTAAACTAGTCAAGAAGCAGCACTATTCTCTTCCACTATTCCCGAAACCATCCTACCAGACCCGTCTTGTCACTATCGTCCAATCGTCGTGCACTCGCCACTGCCGCCCAACCCTTACCAACCTTATGCCAACTAACGAGGAGTGTTACCTGTTCGGATTTTGTTATTTATATATCTTTTCACTCTGGCTCGTTCTTCTGTTCGAAACCCCCCTACCTTCTCCCTCTCTCTTTCTAGTGTATAATGTAATTTGCTTTTACTGGTCGATTCGCTGCGGATACCATGTATTTTTAGGAGACGAAAGGTGCAAATGTTCTTTTTTAGTTCCATCTTTAGAGGATAAATTCGTGAGAGTGTGATGTGAGAGATTGGAATTGTAAATCCAACATTTAGCCACGTTCTTATGCATGGTACCTCGAGGAACGTGGTTTTTTTTAATGAAAATCTCGAAGATCACAGATCGGAACCATGGTAAGGCCACCGCTTTCTGTTGGAGTTTCACAGATAATTACAGAAAACGGCAGCAAAAGAATTAAAGAAGGTAAAGAACCTCCTCGTTTAAGTATTCGTGAAGTACTAGATATCCTGACATATATCGACATGACAATACCCAACTAGGAAAAGGTATTTTACTCTTTCTTCCTCTACACAGTCTCTCTTCATGATTGGTTAATTCAAAAGATTAGGTGAATTCTTTTTTATGATAGAACATTTACAATATTACTATGATTAAGTAAGTGGGTAAATAAGAGAGTAAATACTAGCCTTCTTTTAGTTGAAGTGAGACTAAGGAGGGTTTACTTCAACTGAGAGAAGGTTGGTCGGACGCAATATGGAGTAATTAATTGAGCATTTAAGTATTCGATTATAGATACTTATATAGCAATCAGCCCGACTCAGTCGGGTTCACGTGGTCTGAAGGACCTTCCTAGCTATAGCGCATATATATATATACTCGCCGGGAGAAAAATCCCCCAAAACAAGAAGGAAAAAGGGATATGAGCGAAAGAGAGAGAGGGAGAAGCGGGGATGTTATCAAGATATAATATAGGTATACAAAATAATATATATAAACGTCTATTCACCCGTCTAGACGCCTCCGCCTCCACTTCTAACCTTAACATGATAACACCGAGTTCGCCGTTCGCTTCAGGACGTTTTCCTTGGCTAGAAGAAGCTCTACAACTTTGTCATGACCACGATTTGATGCCCCCTCAATCAGCCTGCTGTAGTATCCCTCACTGCTAATATCAGCGCCATTGTCTAGTAGGAGCTCGACAACTTTGTGGTGGCCGCGGTTGACTGCAGCTTCGATCGCATTTTTGGAAGCTCTGCTATTTGTGTTCTGAACATTAACATCGGCACCGTTAGCCAATAACAACTTGACGGTGCTTTCGTGGCCACAATTTGCCGCTGCTTGAAGTGCGGTATTATATGTTCCACCTTGGGCATTGACATCAGCGCCGCTAGCTAGCAGTAATTCGATGATTTCAGTATAACCGCAACTCGATGCTGCTTGGAGCACCACTGGTTGGTTAGCATCAGCACCATTGGCTAACAGTATCCCTACAACCTCTATATGACCAGAGGTCGACGCTACCTGAAGTGCATTGCCCCAGACACCCCGAGCATTAATGTCGGCTCCTTTGGCTAAGAGGAGCTCAACGGTTTTACCACGGTTGCGACTTGATGCCGCCTGAAGCGCAGTACCAAATGTCCCATTGTGTGCATTGATATCAGCTCCATTTTCCAGGAGCAACTCGACGATTTCGTTGTAACCGGAACCCGCTGCCACCTGGAGCGTCCCACCCTGATGAATATCAGCGCCATTTAAAGCCCCTCCAGGAGTATTTATGTTTGCTCCATGAGCTAGTAACAACTTAACAACCTTCACATGGCCGAAATATGATGCTGCTTGAAGCGCATTACCATGGAGGCTGCCGCGAGCATTAATATAGGCGCCATGAGCCAACAATATTTTGACAACCTTGTCGTGGCCGTAGGTTGATGCCGCCTGAAGTGCATTATCGCAGAATCCACCTTGAGCATTGACGTCGGCACCGTTGCTAATCAAGAAGCTCACCATACTGTTTATGCCGCCAAGAGATGCGTAATATAAACCCGAAACCATTGTCCATTCCAGTAAAGGGGATCTCTTCTCTGGCTGGTAAAGATGGTAGCAGTACAGGTAAGGGCTTTTGCTATCGCAAAAGAATTTCCTCATGAGACCTTGTAGAGTCTGGTCCTCGGCTCCAGCGTTTGCGGTAAAGGTTGCCCAATACTTGGCACAATATTCTGCGAATGGAAATTCCTTTCTAAGCTCCTTCATGGCCATCTCGATGTTGTCACCGTTATTCGGCTCTGGGGTTACGCTTAAATGCAATGCATACGCCAGGCAAATCTTCGCCATCGATTCTTTTGCTTGAACCTCCAGGAAGTATGGCGCAATGTCATCGCGCAGCCTGTTTGATGATGTTAGGTATTCTTTGACTGAGGAGTGGGCGAGCCGAAGCATTGAATGGCTTCCGTCTGGGTGGTTTGTCGAGATTACTAGGCTGGAGCAGTAATAAAGGATTTCGGCCTGATTCGGCATTCTATATTTCGGGTGAAAATGCTGAGTTTCCGTTAAATCGACTGCGATTGCGTCGACGGCCTCTTCTATCCGCAAAGGCCTCGTGGAATATGTCAAAAATTGAAGTATTTTTATGGAATTGTCCTTGTACGCTGTTGGGATCCCAGACAAGATTCGTGCGTAAGTTTCATCTAAGGTCTTTGGGAGGGATCCGAGAGTCTGGCGCAGTTGACGGAAGTCCAGGCAGTCCTTGAGTGCATCAAGTTGGCATGTAACCCATCTGAACCTGATAACCCCTTAGCATCGTTTCCTCAGATGGATCACTTCAAACTCACATTCCGTTCGATCTTTGCCGAAGCTCTGTCTCAATTTCATCCTGGATATCTGGATATGGCCGCCATCTCTCGAAGTCGTCATCTTCTCTGACCCTCCAGTGAATATACGCAGCAATGTCGTTAGCGGTGAGATTGCTCTGGATCTCCAATGCATAGTCAGTGCAATTTAGTCTTTTTATTCCAGATTCGATATCACTCTCTAATCGGCTTGTCACCAAAAGATGAAGGTTCTTGTGCTCCAATGCTATTCTTATACTTTTCATCCATGCTAGTAATTTAGCTCTATCCTCCTTCTTACATTCGTCAAGTCCATCTAGAACCAAACATATCTCTTCAGTTTCTTTCACCATACTCAAGAATGTTTGTAAAAGAGCTGTGGGTAACGGTTGTGTCCGACCGTCCTCACAGGAATGAAACAGCGCCTCTAGGTGTGGCGAGGCCTTGCTATATCGGTGGTAGAGCTGGTAAATAAGTGCACGAATCATTTTATCGAACGTTTGGTTGTTTCCATCGGTAAAGTCGAAATAGAAGTAAATCAGAGGTCGATATGCTGAGAGATTCTTAATGATAGTCGAACTGAGAACTGTCTTCCCACATCCCATGATCCCGTAAAGCCATAAAAACGAGTTTCTTTGCGTCTTCCATTTGCTAAAGCTGTCGCTTTCTAGAAACCAGTTTCCGGAACCCTTGAAATGCTGCTGGGAGGCTTTGTTGTAGTTGGATGAATAATCTGGAGGTGAGAGCCATGACCTTATTTCTGCCTGATGTTGCTTAGAGGCGAGATGGCTGATACTGGTTTTTGTATCTTGAATGCTGGCATGTATCTCAGTTGTCATTTTCTCAACTTGAACCTGGTTAGCTATCATCCCAGATTTCGATATAATTTTGGCGTCGCTTGTGGGAAAACTAACTAGACGAGAGAATCCCAGGTATCTCGGCGATCTTTGCCTCTGCCTCGACTTTGTTTGGGGGGATTTCATTGAGAAGGTCTTTAGCGTAGGCAGCTGCTGCCATTGACGCATATCCCTGCCACTCTTTATTCTTATGAGAATCTGAATAATCACAGATCCCTCTGATAACCAAGCAGGGGAACTGATTCATCAAACTCGCAGCTTCCATCTCGAAACAGAGAACACCTTTTTCACTTGCAAGCTTGTCCCGGACGGCTGAATTCTTCATTAACTGATTTGCAGAGGCAATTAATCCGTAGTGGATTGCTGGATTGTCTTCGTCCTCATCTCGTTCAGGTCGTAATATTAATGCTGACGCATCGTTCCCACAGGTATGTTTGCAACCTTTTTCTTCTTCTCCGTTTAGCGGATGAATGATGCCGGGTTTATACAATCTATCACTATTTGGCTCGGGGCGTTTGTACTTTCGATTTAATCTTTTGTTCTTTTGGAGAATACTTTCGATAGTCTTTTCAATCTGATGCCCATGCACTTCATATCTAGTACTGAGTCCGCTAACAGCTGTGCGCAGGAACACTGGTGGTGGGCCTAGGTACCCCGTCTCTTGGAATTTCCGAGAACCTAAGCTCTTTTTCGAAGCTAAAGTTCGAAATCGCTGGGCTTGCATGGTTTTCCCAAAATCGTATTGGAACACACCTCCATGCCCATCACGAGGAGAGCTGACAACAATGTCACCAAGGCGAATATCGTGCTTCCGACTTGGTGCGCCGCCGCCGATGCCAACCATGAGACCAATTCTGATATTAGTAAAACTACGGAGCATATCTTTTAAAACAGCCGCCGCAGAAGATAGTCCATATTCCCCATCGGGTAGAACGACGATAACAATCTTATGTTTCCCAATTCTACCTAGAGTATAATGGTTATTGTCACCAGCGGGTATGAACTCAGGAGCCCCAAAGTTTTCGTCGAGGAAGATCTGCGCAGCGACATATTCGGTTCGTATGGCACAGATCCAGCCAACTGTGTAATCCCCGTAATTGGACATACTGGCATTGCGTTACGCACGTATCGATGCGTATCTAGGCCAAAAAGTGTAAGTGATCCGACGTTTAAATTTAATAACAAAAGGTTTATAGATACGGTGGCGAGAAGAGACTAAAGGGCCTTCAATCAAGGAAAAATGTAGGCAATATATATCCTAGGATCCTGCAAGCCCGGAATCCAATCTGCCCGGCCTTGTTGGTTGTTGATATTACTACATACCCCGCACAGCCAATTACATGCCACTTCCTGCGGAACCTCTTCCATAAATGTTACTAGCTTATACAAAGCCTGGCACAGCAGCGCTTCCATATCTAAGTCCGAAGAGTTTATTCATTGAATATGGTTCTAGGCTAGTGGTGGAGCAATTGTGAGGCAAAAACAAATTAAACTAATCGACTCAACAGGAACACGTTTACACCCGTCGATCCTGGGTACGAGACCACATCGATCCGTTCTTAGTTCTTTTTGAACACCTTGTATCCTGACAACCCAAGAATCTCGAATATCCCCTCCACCATAAATTTATCCACATCTTTCCACTTTTGCTCTAGGTCAGCATATGGAACGAAAAATGGTGTCTTCTGAGATGAAGAATCACGTTTTCCTGATGCTTCCCACCCGCTCCTAATTCTTTCAGCAACCCATCGGTCGTGTTCAACTTCCCCAAGGTATTCCAATTGCTCTGGGGTAAATTTCTCAATGAGCTGTAGTCCATTTGTCGCTACATCACCATTCTTGGCCATTAGATATCCGAGTAATTCGAGTTTCCTGGGAATATCGTCCGCTTGGGCTCTCGTAGAGGCTTTCAGGTGTTCTGGAAGAGATTCCCAAGTTTCTTGGAGGGATGCATCATTCGATTTTTCGGGCTCATTATTTGAGCCCATAGAGGCGCGGGTGAGTTTGTATCTCTTGTAAAGTTCTTGTGCGACAAATTCGCGAATAGCTGGGTCGAGTCGTGGAGCAGGGGTTGCAGGAAGGCTGCTGCTTTGTGCATGCGCCTGCGACGTTTGTCCGCCGGGAGCCGATGCAGGGGCGGGGGACATGGTTATGGCTACAGCTGTTTGATTAAGCTCTTGCTCTGGATACGGTGGAAATATCGAAATACTGATGTGATGATGTCCTTAGAAGCTATCACCAAAGGCCTGGATTTCGCTCGAGTTTATATAATGTGAAAGTCTTTAAATCAAAGTGTCGGGGAATGACGTGCGCATATGGGTCGAGGGGAGCGCGAATACAGGGTCATACGGGTGCTACCGACGGTCTTCATGGCAGGCGCTAAAGCTAAAGTTTAGAATCCCGTTTGTCTTGGGGTGTGCCTTGTTCTGTTGTCTCATATTGAACAGCTGCCCATTTGGTTCTGTGAAGTGCCATTTTCCCAATACCCTATGTTCGGTATAGCCAGACTTCGCGGCACGGACCGAAATGGTATCGATCCTTCATATTTTCTGTCCAGGCCGTCACAGATGCAGCTGTTAATATTATCGGCCAAGAAAGTGATTGGCATAGAGAGCGCCTTCATCATGTCGTATTTTTGGCATCGCATGCAGGGTGCTGGTTCAAGCCTCCTCGTTTGCCCACATTTCTGCACAAGGGGTGGGAACATGAGATCAGGCCGCCAGCCATTTTTAACGCCGACCCGAAAAAGGATTCAGGCGCCTCCCCTACTTGCAGAAATGAGAAAAGGAAGTGTATTCACGGTATATAAGGGAAAACCCCCATCAGAAGCTGGGGAATTTAAACCTGATCTGGCTAGTATTAACGTATTCCCTACTGTATATCTAATCCTCGAATATCGGATTAATTTGAATCCAAGACAGCATTATCGTTCTGGGCGATTGTCGAACATTCCTCAGCTAGAACAAAACCATAAAGGCGCAGCCAACAGAACTAATCCGGAAGCCCCGATCGAATATCGCTGGAGTAAAACAACCGACCTCAATTTTCCAAGAGCTGTGCCAAAGTCAGATTGTAGATATCCGGATATCCGGATCCTTAACTCTGATATTAGATCTGCTATGCCAGAGGAGCAGCTGAGATAGCAACCATGAGCGCAGCTGTGGCCATTCGGGGTTTCGTCACCAGTGCTATGGTTATTGAGGTATCAGCTCAAAGATTTCAGTTTCCAAATTATGTAATGGGTAGCTAACCTTAGGCAAACTGTAAAGAGATCGCAATGGAAAATCCGTGGACCAATCAATTGGGAACGCCTGGATGAAGAAAAGGCGACAGAATTTATCAAATCAACGCCAGCAGTAAGAAGGAATGATCCACCGAGTTCGATAACAGGAACGAAGCTGATGCCATTAATCCTCTACAGAGAGATAGGCGGATGAATATGGAAAAGAATCGTTTCCGAATTCTGTACGTGAAAACTTGTCGGTACTGTTGTAGCTTCATCGGAAATTTCTGCTAACATAATGCAGGCTTGTTCAAGCTACAACCTCGGATAGGAGTAGACTCTTTAAGCAGTCGGGTATTCTTAAGGCGGCTAAGGAAGCGCATTGGATTGGAGATGAGTTTCTATACTTTCTTGAGAAGGGAACCACTGGCTCGGCTGTGGTAGAAACGGAAAACCATACTAGTAAGTCATATTGTTTGTATTGCTTTCGGAACTATTTCATTTTCGTATGACCGCGAGCTCACATATCTGACAAAAAACCCATAGGCTTCATTGTCCAAACACCCAAAGACGATCTTCCATATTTCAGCTTAGCCCTCACAGAACTCAACAACTGCCGGAATAAATCCGATGCGGACTGGGGGTGTATACTTTTCACAGATAAAGGAATCGATCTAGAAAGTCTGATTTGCAATATTCAATTCCCATCCGACTTTCCAGCTCCATTACCACCCGATTTCATGTTCCTCCCTGCTTGTCTTCTGCAATGGCAAGTGCAGCAAACCCGGGATCGAGTCAACTGTCTTAACGATAATATTCTCGCCCAAGACGATAAATTGACCAGTGGCCAAGCTAAGAGTCTGGAGAAGATGAGGAGTCTATTGTTTCAACTGGAGAAACAACATTTGACTTTGTATAGACGATGGTCGTTTGAACAAGACCTTGCCGTAAAGCTGTCACAATGTTTTCAGGTCATCGAAAGAAGGGCAAGTAAGGAGGAGGTAGCAACCTACTCACAGAAGCTTTCCCAACAAGTCAGGACCCAGAATGATTTATCGGGGACCTTAAAACATGACTTGGATACAATCCCTGGAAAACTCAAATTTCAACATGGCATGGTAAGTTCCATATTTACTAGAATCCATTCTTTCTCTCATAGATGCTTATGTAATTCTGTGTATAGATTGATAGTCAAATCAGTATCATGATTGCAAAGAATTCCGAATTCGCGGCAACTGCAGCACGAAAGGATAGTTCATTCATGAGAACAATAGCGATAATCACATTGATATTTTTACCGGGGACTTTCGTCGCCGTAAGTATTCCCATACTTGTAGTAGCTGTTCCACCCATGAAGGATATTTGACTGATATCTAATGATGAAGGCGGTGTTTAGTATGTCGATGTTTAACTGGGAGGCAGATGGAACTATCGTGGTTTCGAAGCATATATGGATGTACTTCGCAATCACAGTTCCGTTGACAGCAATTGTGATGGTTTTGTGGGTGATTTGGACTGTGAAGAGTGAAAAAGAGTATAACAAGAGGATAGCTGGGAAGATCATATGATATGATATTGGTTTTAATTTTGAGGAGTCTAAGTTGTTCTTATACGCATCCTATGGCGTTATGGGATTTCAGAAGCATTTTAGCGCTATAGCGGAAATTATTTGGGTAGCATTCGTCTGGTAGCATTATCATTTATTCTCAAATTTTGTAAATAATATGTATTTATAGACTAGTAATGATACAGGATGTTCCATGATAAAGGCCGCTAGGTAATTCGCCCAACTACCAACAATCAACTTACACCGCCCATACGGTATATATGATAGTCTTCGGGAAGAATGCCTGGATATGATGCCACCAGCACTCGATCAACGTCTTGCCATTCTCTGGCGAGATCCTCCCATGCAACCAAAAATGAGCTTGTCCTGACCGTCGGGTCCGTTTTAGAAGATTTCGTCCACTGTTTCTGTAACCGTTCTGCATTCCACCTGTCGTGTTCGTTTTTCGCCAATATTTCGACTTCGTTAACGCTAAAGTTCTCGACAGGTTCACGATGCATATGATCCTGCTTTTCGGCAAGAAAACATGATATAAGCCTCAACTTGCGAGGTATATCGTCTGCATGGGCCCTAGCTGATTCTCTAAACTCTTCAGGTAGCTGACCCCAAGGCTGGTGTCCTGGTCTTTTCCGCTCCTCGTCACTCATTCCCATGGAAAACCTTTTGTTAAGGTACGCCGTGTGGATATTTTGTGCAAGGTGCTCTCTAATAGACTCGGGGAGAATATTGCCGTTAAGATACCTTAAGAAGTCTTCACTGTTGACGTGTAAATCCAGTTGACTTGTAGGTGGCAAGGCGGCTCTTTCGAATTGACGAGCCCCGTTGAGCCTACTCATGGCGACAATTGACTTGAGAGATCGTATGCCTTGTCTATATGAAGGTACGAGTAGTAGTCCATCGAGAACGCTTTCGTCGATTAAAATCCTCCCGTCGACTTTCAATTTAGGCTCCCTCTCTTCGAGCAGCTCGCGGAGAATGACTGCTCGACGGACAGGGTATAGCCTGTCATGCTCCCCGACACAATCAGGCCCAAGCATGTTTACGTATCCATGAAGGCATCCAAGAAACTCTTCAAATCGTGGGGCTGTAAGACCACGAGAACTCCCTCCGACTTGATTCTGGAACTTTTGATAAGTCTTAAAGTTGATTGAGCCGAGGAAGAATACTGCTCGTCCAATAGGTCGACTTTCACCATTGTCTATGAAACGACCGTGAAGCATCGGTGTTAACAAGTGAAACAACCAGAGCAGGGAAGATCCGGGGACTAGTGTGTCGAATCCATTTATATAAACTAACGGAAACCCTCCTTCTAAGTTACTGTCCCGTATAGAATGGAAAATCGGGATCAAATCTGTTGGTGCTGCTATCTGGGTGAGATCCATACGGAATTGCGAAACTTTCTGCCCGTTTAGCAAAGCCTTCCCCATTTCCATAGCAGCATATGATCTTCCAGCCCCTCTAGGCCCGAAGAGTGCTATACTAATAGGCTTGGTTTGCGGAACGTCGATATAGTCTCTGAGGAAATTCGAAATTATTCGGAAAGATTCGATTTCATGACGATCCACGAGGACAAGTCGACCAAACTGTGCAACAGGGATTCCGCTTGATCCAGAAGAGCTGATTCCAATTTTAACAACGTCCCGGGCGACTTGGGCCGGATCACCAACCGTGCGATCCAGAATCGACCAATAGTGATCTGCGCCGCTGCCAATAACATCTGAGGGAATCAATAACTTGAAAATAGGGGTTTCAGATGTGATCAAAGCGCTCATTATGTAAGGTCCCAGATGCTCTGGTCTATCGGCAGGACTCGAGCCCCTAACAAGTCCCGAGGCTGCCAGGCGCCTTGCAGACAGGAGGGCTAGTTCGATAGCCTCTTCTAGATTCTTCACCGCTCCGCCAAGATGTGTAACCATACCCGCAATAAATGCTTCCGTTATGCCGGGTACTTCTCCCAAATTTTGTCGCAAGAATTCACCCTCTGTACACTTTGGATCAAAATACAAAGTAGGCTGATTTAAATGCCCTCCACGGTGATATATGACTCCGTCGCAGTTGAAAAGTACCACAAGATGAGCGCAAGTTACTAGAGACACTAGCCGGCCCACGGAACCTAGCTGTTCGACGAAATCTTCGCAGGTCTTCTCCCAGGATAAACCGTGTGAAAGCTGTATTCCTTCAGCGCGGAGGTCGTTTGCGCTTACTACAACGACTAGTCTCTCCGGATCTTGAATATCCTCTGTTGTATACACACCATTTCGGATGCTTTCCCAGATACTTCCGGAAGCTAGTTCAGGTGTCATGTAGTAAACAAGAACACTAGGTCGAGCATTTCGTAAAAACTGTATTGCATCGTCAGGGTTGCGGAAAGAGCTTTCGGTATCCTGAAAGACTAAAATATCCTTCTCAGTGGCGTATAACGTTCCTGTGGATATCGAAGGCGATGGAGACTGCCACAAAGATTGGTAATCGAGACGCTGAACACGATTAAGTTTCAGTGTGAGATGTAAAGGATCGCTATCATCGTGGATTTCGAACTCCAATATCGAGCGAACGGATTCGTGTTGGATATTTGCAGAACCAGAATATACTGGCTCATGAATCTTGAGATTGTAATCATGGGCGACACAGCTCAGGAACTTTGAAATCAAAGTGGCGCCGCTTCTTTGTCTGCAAGTTTTGAGCATATGTTTATTGCGTGAGTTTTCGTCTGGTCGAGTCGGGTATATTAGGACATCGACTGGGGCGTCTCCCGCAAGGAGAACGTTTATTGGAGGCATCTTTGAAATTACGAAAGCCGAGAGATTTGATTTACACCAGCTGAATCTAGTGAGACTAATATTCTAAAAGAAACGAAATTTTCAACTGGTTTTCCGTCAAGATCGGGATCTAGTTTGCCTAACCAACCGTGACACAGATCATGCGTGTTTGCCCAGGATTGGTGCCCCCGCCTCAATTATGGGACGGTCCGGGCGGCTCGATACGAAATTCTGCATTGGGGGCTCGAGAGCAATATATTGCATGATCCTTCGGTTGAAAACAGGATCTATGACAGACCGGCCCAATTCTAAATATTTTGTAGATTTGAGGCTCAATAGAGATCTAGAGAAAGCTGTTATAGCTAAGGTCTATGCACTACAGTACTATGTGGGCCATGATGCAGACTGTCCAGCTCTCTGCGTGACTGTACAGCACAGTCTACATTACGAACTACCTAAATGATATAAGGGGAAGTACATATCGGCCACTATTTCAATGTGGGTCTTAGGGTGTCTACCCGCAGATCAAAAATTTGTTAACCAGCTGTGCCACAGCAATTTATACCTCAATCTTCGGCAGCGACCCCTATCTATGAAATATTCGAGAAAATATAGCACATACACAGGAAGAACAGGTAAAAACCGTTGATCCGAACACTGGGCACATTGAGGGCCAGTTTCAGATATTTCTTAACCCTTCAAAAGTCTTCCACTTTGATCACATCGTACGCAGGCTCCTCGTAAGGATGGGCGCTTAAACCGCACACCAAGTTAGCCAAACTGCATTCGAGGCAGTTGCATTTGAATAATCTGCAAAAGTGCCCTATCACAAGCAGAAACTTGGAAGCGCCATTGTATTGACATACCTTTTCAGCGCTTGCACAACCTTGCGTGTAAGCTCCTCGCCAACAATAAGCGTCTCAACCCTCGCCTCTTCAACTTCTTCCAGTTCCCCTACGGTCCCAATATGCGGGTTTGCTGCATCGCCTGGCCTAAACTGCCCAGTCCCTAGAGCGACCCACGCGCACTCCGTATAATTTCCGGGGCCGGGATACCGTCCCGCCCCAGCAGCAAAAATAGCGGCCTTTGTGTCATCAAGAGCTTTGACGGGTACAAAGTAGATGAGTTTGTATTTCTGCGTGTGGTCACTAGGCATTATGGCTGTCGTTGAAAATTTGAATTGTCGATACGCGAGATAGTGGAATTGAGTAGATGGCCTTAGGAGGAAATGAGGAGGGGGTTTACCTAAGAAGATGTGCTTGAAAAGGGTGAGATGCATTAGTTAAAGATTGGTTCGGAGTGTGGGACAGACTGAGTTGTGAGTGTCAAATATAAATGTGGGACGGCAATGGCGAGTGGGGTTTGGCTAGGTCGGGAAGGAGGAGCTGCCTATTGGCTAAGAAGAGAGCGCTTGCGGGGCTAGTAAGGATCCTTCCGTAGGTCCCGCTGTTTATGCCACATGGATTGGAGCCTCAGGGTAGACTGATTCAAGAGTATATATAGCCTGGCAATTGGCTTCGATGCTACTAACTAATAGGGGTGTAGTTCACAATATATCGGTAGCTAGCCTAAACTTACAGAATCAACAATTCCGCGACAAAAGTTCCCGAAGGAAAATACTATTTCCACGCAAACCAAACCCATCATGGACGCCGACGAAATTACGTCCGAAGACTATGTCTTCATCCGGCTACCAGAGGAGACGGCATTTCGAGTCGTTGAAATTCTCCCTGGTGAGAAAGATAGTCCTATATACTGCAAACTTCATGTAACGGACTGGGAAAATACCCTCCCATATGAGGCTATCTCATACGTTTGGGGAGATGCTACACGGAAAGACCCTGTCTTCGTCGACGGAAAGCGGTTAGAGGTAACTCGAAGCCTTTGGACCGCTATTAACCATTTGCGGTATCCGGACCGACCTAGGTTCCTATGGGCGGATATCATTTGGTAAGCTCACTTATTTGATATCCTCAATGATAGATACTTATTGAATATGAAATCTTGCAGTATCGACCAAGGACACAACGTCGAGAAAGGAAAGCAGATTCAACAAATGAAGAGGATCTACGAGAGTGCGCAGGCCGTTCTCTCCTGGCTTGGTCCTGACACCGAAGACCACAAAGCTGGCCCAGCGATCAGAGCTGTTCGAACCGTCGCAGATTTCCTCTGCAAAGAGCTTAAGGTGACAGTTGCAGACCTCAAAGCCATGAACAACATGACGGAGTTCGTCTTCAAGCACCGCGAGACTCTTCCCAACCCAGACGAGTGTGATTTCAGTTCTGAGGAGTTGTGGAAAGCCTTAGGCTGGTTCTATTCAATCTCCTATTTCACCCGAGTATGGGTGATCCAAGAGGTCAATGCTAACAGAGAACGGACGGCGCATTGCGGCTACGAGACTATCGCATGGGATCTTGTCGAACTTGTTGCCGGGTATATCATCATGGAGACTGATTTCTCCAAGCGATGGGGATTCTCCAAGACAAATGTTTGGTGGGCAGCTACCACCACTGAACTAAAGCGCCCCGATAATTGGCTTGGTATGCTGTACCTAGCGTCAAACTATGGATGCTTGGACGCTAGAGATGTGATCTATGGGCTTAGAGGTTTGATGAAGTTTTCCAAGGGGGCTGAACTGTTGATTCCAGACTACAACAAGACTACCCTTGAGGTTTACCGGGACTCTGTGGAGGCCGCATTGGTAAACTTTGAGAATACAGATGTCTTGTTATATCTGTCTGGTGTTGAAAGCCCCTCATGGATCCCAGCGTGGAATATTTCAATGCTCTTCAGGAATCCATTCAGGTTTGGGAACCGAGTACCTTGGACACCGGCCGGTGACACGAAGGCAGTTTGGAGTATTGACAAAACACAGAATACCTTGTCGATAGACGGGTTCATTGCCGATACTATCAAGATCTCACAGCAGTACAATGAAATGTACTTCGGAACTACAATGCTAAGCTCCGAAGAAGGTGCTGTGAAACTTCGGCAGGTGTGGAAAGAGATACTGGAGATCATCGAGCAAGCAACTTCGTCGGCCACTCCCTTCACAAAGGATATTCTAAATGCAGCAGGAAATACCTTCTCGTTTGGATTGAACGAAAAGAGCCTTCCAGCCGATGAAGAGGTTCTCCTCCATCGATTCGTGGCATACCTGAAGATAGTGCTTGATGGGGAAGTGTTCGCTAAATATGTACCTACAGATCTCGCTGAGGAATCTGCGGATGCTGATGGTCTACTTTTCGGAAAACCTGTATGGGACTTCACATACCCGGAGTCGAGTTTTTACGTTACAGAAAAGGGACTGCTGGGATGCTGTGTTTCTCCGACGAAGGTGGGTGACTCAGTCGCAGTTCCCCTAGGTAGTACTTACCCTCTCATTCTGCGGGCGGAGGAGGATGGCAAATTCTTGATACGGGGATTCACCTATGTATACGGGGTTATGCATGGGGAAAGGAAGGATACGTTGGTTCAAACTCTGGAGCTGCGTTAACACAACGGGGTGGTGCGTACTTAGAATGATCTATAGATCTAGTCTAGTTGTCGATGTAGTTTAGCCGCCGTAACATTTTTAGGTAGTTTGGTTAAATGTTTTTGTATCTGCCTACTCAGATATAGAGTATGCAAAATCCGCACGTGTGCCTATAGCTCCGAGACTTGTAATCCCAAAGACCTAAGTACGATTCGAGAAACTAACAGCGAGCTTTCTCAACTGATACATTTTTACATGTATGGTGGTCTCGAGTGTTGGAAAATGTGCGTTGGCCATAGGTTGAGCTTAGCTGGTCCCGTGAAAACTAGGTTTAACTAGTCTAGAATTTGGTCGGGCCGGCCCGCAATTCATGCAACCATGCAACTAGACATCTGTGAGGTTTTAGTGTGGTCCTGGTTTTCGGAAAGAAAGATAATCGATTGGACTTATTTCACGGTAATGATGTACAAAAAGATAAATCCCAGTCCCACAAGCCCAGCGAACACCATTAAGCCCGTCCATGATAGTAAACAAGCGAACCAAAGCCCCAATTTAAAGTGAATCTCGATGTCGCACAATCAATATGCCTGTCCAAAAGTAAACAAATCCCAAAACTTCAACTATTACTGAAACCAAATCATACACAACTCTGAATGATGCCATGGGTGAAAGAAAAAAAGAGGAATCACCGTTCAATGAGAGTTTGTGTAGTTGTTGCCATGTCTGGTACTTCCACGAACATCCTCCCATGCACCTGCAAACCTGTTTCCTGTCGCTCCCAGCAGACTCTCTTCTTCCTCCTCATCTTCATCGGCCAACTGATCCTCAAAGTTCATCTTGGGTGTCCTTACCAAGGATGTCAAGGCCGTGATGACGAACAACCCAATGAACGCAAACTGTGCCCAGAACGTAAACACACCGAAGAACGGATAGTTCAAGGTGATTCTGTTGATAAAGGTCGAAACCACAGTTGGAGTGCACACATCCGCTGCAGGTCCTGTAGCGCCGGCAGAGCAAGGGAAAAGATGATCCGGATGATTTGTGCAGTCACGGACGACACCTGGCTCGTTCATTGGCCACGTGCAGTACTTCTGTCCACCGAAGTGGGAGTACTGTGGGGCCACAAACATGGTTAAGCCATAGTTTATCGCTAGGACGGAGAGCGTAAGGAGTGTTGTGCTC
The DNA here is from genome assembly GCA_036971225.1 of Arthrobotrys sinensis. NCBI lineage: Eukaryota > Fungi > Ascomycota > Orbiliomycetes > Orbiliales > Orbiliaceae > Arthrobotrys > Arthrobotrys sinensis. The sequence continues at coordinate 504,447 of JAJTTV010000011.1, read as the reverse complement.
ATGAGCAAAGCCTGGGGCTTTGTATGGCCGCTACGGATCTTAAAGATAACGATCCAGAGGAAGCGGATCCCGATGAACGCGAGCCCGACGACGGTAGACGTGAAAAAGAAGAGTACGAGGAGAAGAGCGATGACGTAGTCAACAGGGAATACTTTGGAGGCCTGGACAAAGACCCAATTTATAGGGTTCAAGATGTTGACATCGGTGAGGATGTAGCCGCATCTCGCACCGCATTTGGAGAATTTGATCTTGTCAATACTATGATGAAGGTTAGCACCAACGTCTCTGAATGGAGAGTGTTGTCTCCTCAGCCGGGGAAAACGTACCCTGTGATCAACATAGATGCTACAAGTAAGGCTGAGATCGCTAGAAGAAGAAGCCCGAGGAGTAATTTAAACGGCCTCAGGGCAGCTTGGACCTTTAGCCACCATTTATTCTTCCCCTCATCGGCAAGCCTCTGCTTCCTTGTTAATGTCCTCTCTTCTCGCCGTAATGCCTCAAGTTCCCTCCTATCTTTTGCATTAAGCCCATTCCCACCCGCATTCTTGGCTTCAATAATCCGTTGTCTCTCCCGGTTAATCGCTAACGCATCGCGAGCCTCCTCCGCTGATGTAATGGAAATGGCTGGAATTGATTTGATGAGGGAAACTGGGAAAAGTGCAAGACCTGGTGCAGTGTAGACTACGTATAGAACCGTACCAAGGCACAACAATACACCCACTATGAATGTCAAGGCCCGTTCGCCCCGGTTTTCTAGAAGTAATTTGCGGAAGTAGTCAAGGTCGTAGTGTTCCTTTCCGGTCCTTTGAGCAGCGACAGGGATGAAAAAGCCAACGAGGAATAAGACAAGTAGGAGAAGTATGAAGGCCGTTGTGTACTTGAATGCGCCTCGAATTCGGGACCCCGCTGTTGAGTCGATATCCCACTCTTCGTACCTAGAAAAAATCTGTCAGCACATCGTGACGGTTCCAACGTCCTGGCTGTGCATCCTTACCAAAAGTATGCAAATGGTATAACCAAAAGGCACATCAAAGCATCTAAAGAATACAATAGATAGTAAACCACTTTAAGACTCAGAAGTATATGGTTTACTGTGTCTGGATCCGCCCATTTTTTCTTTGTGCCGGTAGTGCTATCGGTAGTTGACGAGACGAGTGCAATATCGAGCGGTAGAAGGCAGACAGTCGCAAGTAAGGATGTAAGGGCAAGAACAGTAACTATGGATACAAATAAACTGCGGTCCCTTGGTGCACTATAGATTGCGACGAAAGTGATGGCGACAACGATCAAAACGGCGAGAGCGATGAGGCCGGTGACCCAGATCAGCGATGTTTGTAACAGCGCCATCGCGAACGGCTAGAGCTGGCTAGCTCGGTGGATTCGACGGAAAATATATCGGTTATATCGTCGCCGGGAGGATATATATCGTCGTCGAGATTTTGGGGTTGTTTGAGAGCCGGAGGTGGTTGGGAGTTTCAAGTTGGATTCATGGCTGGCCAGGACGGATGCTTTAAACGAACAAGACGCGCAGACGTCACAGCATGCCGAACGATGACGACGGACCCATGCCATCGTGCAACCCCGCTACCCGAAACCACGCCAAATGTACGAGCTTGTCAGGCCAGTCGTAGTACGAATCAGGCGGATGTATAAATACTTTATTCAACATCCAGGATGCCGGGAAGAGGGGCGTAGAGAAGTCGTGGGTACAACAGAGAGGCAGCCATCTTTCACGAACTGTCGGCCTTTTTCAGCGGAAATGGGAAACTTAGACAAGAAAAGAGAGGAAGAAGAAGAAGAAGCGAAACGAATGGCCGTTTTAGCTAGGTAGGAAACAGAAACAGAGGGGATTGTGATAGGAAGAATGGAAGCAATGCATGTTTGCTATCGGCTGGTTGGTGCCGGCGCTGTTGAGCTGCTATTCGAAATTCGCTTGGCGGCTTCTTGAACTAGAACTCGAACTTAGACTTGAATCAAACGGTACCCAACCAAACGACACGCGCCAACCCCGGATTACTGTGTCTACGGCATGACCAGACGTATAGTGCTACTCAAATATTCGATAGACTAGTCAGTATTCCGGGTATCGAGTCCGCTTCGCGATTAAAAACGACAATGGGCAGCATGCAGGTCTACACCGAAATCACAGACCCAACCGCGGTCAACAATGCCCTAGCATTGAACTTCATTTCACCGACAGAGCGAAACCTTGTAGTCGCCAAAACATCGTTACTCCAGATATTTCGCCTGGTGGAATATGAGGACGCAGAGGACGAGCTCGCACATGACGAAGGGAAAGATGAGGGTGGTAGCGATAGACGCGTATACGAGGGTCGCGATCACGAAGATTCATTCACGCTTGAGAGTGGAATGCACCTCCAGCGAGAGACGATTGAGAAGACAACAAAACTGGCTCTAGTAGCACAGTACCATTTATATGGCAGTGTTACCTCTATGGTCAAAATACGAATTCCGACGAGCAAAAGTGGTGGCGATTGCCTGTTGGTTTCGTTCGACTCGGCGAAGATTTCATTGTTAGAATGGGATCCGGCTGCACACTCGATATCAACTATCAGTTTGCACTACTATGAGGGGGATGAATTCAAGTCCCCTCTGACGCCGGAATTCCCGATCAATTACTTGATATCTGACCCCAAAAGCAGGTGTGCCGCGTTTAAGTTCAACCACGACCTTGTCGCTATACTTCCATTTAGGCAGACTGAAGATGAGGATCTTGAAATACCGGATAACGACTCTTTCACTTATGACTTAGAAGACGATGAGGGCGCCGAAAAGTCCAAAAAGGACGTGGAAATGAAGGACAGCTCGGGCGAGGGAAAGCCATCCGACACGCCATACCATCCATCGTTCGTTTTATCAGCGTCGCAGTTGGACGAATCCGTGGAGCGTATCATAGATATCGTGTTTTTACACGAATATCGGGAACCAACCTTTGGTATTGTTTACCAGCCACAGCAGGGGTCCGTGGGAATGCTTGAAAGGAGGAAAGATCCAACCCATTTCATAGTTGTCACATTAGACCTGGATCAACGAGCTTCGACGTCTATCATGTCTGCGAAGAATCTACCGTTCGATATCTGGAAAGCAATAGCGTTGCCTCCTCCAATCGGCGGGACACTTCTTCTCGGAGAGCATGAAATTGTTCATGTCGATCAAGCCGGAAAGATGTCTGCGGTCGCTGTTAATAGCTTTGGCCAGCAGTATTCAGCTTTCAATATGACTGACCAGTCTGACCTTGAATTGAATCTTGAGTCTTGTTTAGCGATTTCCCTTCCGAACGAGAACGGCGACGTTCTCATTGTCACCATAGCAGGGGACTTTGCGATACTGTCGTTCAAAGCTGAAGGGCGAAGCATAAGCAGCTTAATGGTTCGGAGAATCCAGAGTAAGGATGGATACCCTTTTATGTCCGCGCCTTGCGAGACACTGGTGGATGTTGGAAATCGACGATTTTTCCTTGGCTCGCTCGACTCCGACGCCGTCCTCTGGGGTTACAAACGAAAAGGCGAGAAAGTCTCATTTTCTCAGAAATCGGAGGTGAAGTTAGAGCGGGATGACGCTGAGGATAACGCTGAAGACGACGATGACGAAGATGATCTCTATGGAGAATCAACCGTCACGCCGATTACGCCCCGGAAGGCATCCTCGGGCAATATTGGCCGCGGCCCTTCCGGTGAATACGTATTCCGGAGACACGATCGTTTGCGAAACGTCGGACCGTGTCGACAAATGGCTTTTGGGCGACCGTCCATGTTCCCCGAGAAGCTCAAACTTCACCAAGGCGTCCTTCCAGAACTCGAATTGATGACGACCACAGGGAGAGGTGTTGAAGGTGCCGTCACAGTCTTTAACACATCGATATGCCCTAGGGTCTCTGCTACGTTTGATTTCAAGGACTGCCAACGACTCTGGGCAGTCCATTCCAAACAAGTTAAGAAGGGACAATCTATGATCCCGTCATCAGTCAGCAAGGGGTACGAGGAACAAATTGGCGCAACGGAGGACTACAGCACATACCTCTTCGCCTCAAATACCTCGGAGACCCTTGTTTACAAGGTAGGGACAAAATTTGAGCCCCTAGAGGGCACCGACATCGAAACGACGGAAGTATGCCCGACATTGGAGTTCGGAACATTCCAGGATGGATTACGAATCGCACAAGTCTGCGAGACCAACGTGAAGGTCTATGATAGTGGTCTGTACCCTAGACTAGCCAATCAATTCCATTTTTCAATACCTCTTCTTCTCTTCGCCCATATAGATTCATGTAAGACGTGGCTCTGGGATTCTGATTTGGTTTTTGGTGTGAATAGAACTGCAACTTATCCAGATTATATCGACAAATGACGAAGACCCCGACGGAGGGCCGCATATTGTGTCTGCCAGCTTCGCGGATCCTTACATGCTGTTGATTTGTGGTGATTCATCTATACTGGCATGCCAGTGCCACGAACGGACTCTCGAACTAGATCGGATCGAGCTACCAGCCGCTATAAAGGTAATAGTTCCCCATATGCTTTGGAGGTGCCTAGCCGATAACTCACATGCAATAGAACACAAAATACACAAACGGATGCCTCTATACATCGTCAAGTGATGTTTTCGGACCAGGGACAAAATCGCAGGTTCTCTGCTTCCTCCTTACTGAGGAGGGAACATTGCAGGTTGGTCGCTAATCTTCGAAAAATTTAGGAGATTGTTGGTTTTACATATATTCTATAGGTCTTCACACTCCCTAGCTTTGAGCCAAAAGCCACTTTAGAACACTTTGACATGAGCCTACAACTTGTCAGTCCTGATGAAACCGCTTTAAGGTTTCATACTGCGAGAGATGAGATCGAAGAGATTATCGTTGCGGATCTTGGGGATAGTATTAGCAAAGCGCCATACCTTATCGTAGGTTTACTTTCCCTGGGAGTGTGATATTTGCTATCTGCTAACCGTTGATACAGGTTAAAACTAAGCGAGATGATATTATTATCTATGAGCCCTTCATGAGCAATGGAATATGCTTTAGGAAAATCTACAATACGGTACTGCCAACCGTTAGTTTATCAGAGCAGAAGTCACCAAGTGGCCCGTTGGTGAAGGTTGACGACTTAGGAGGGTACAGTGTCGCCTTTATGGCGGGTGATACCCCAACATTTATTACCAAGTCTTCAAAGAGTTTGCCCAAATTATATAAGTTGCAAGGGGGGATGGTGAGGAGTCTAAGCCCATTCCACACGAAAGAGACCGAAAGAGGTTTCTTATACATCGATTCCAAGGTAAGCCTACACTAGCCCATTGAGTTTCCCGCTTTAGAAATACTAACGCTGGAGCAGGGTACTGCTCGTGTCTGCCATTTTCCCCAATTGTCGCTGGAACACACGTGGTTATCTCAGAGAATCCCTCTTGAAAGGACACCGACGTCGTTGACCTACTACGACCCTAAGAATGTCTACGTGGTTTCAGTTCTTAGTACCTCGAAACCAGAAGTCGATGATGATGATTTCCAAATGGAAGAGGGGTTTGTTGATGAAACCTTGTTACCGGATATCGAGGCGGGCCATTTGGTTATGATTTCGCCTTTGACTTGGACGACTACCGACAGGTGAGCAAAAATATGTTCCCCCAGTCACGACGGATATCTCTAATCCTACAATTCTCTTAGATATGAATTCCCACTCCATGAAGTACCGTTTGTTGTCAAAGCAGTGGAGCTTGAGGTTTCAGAAGTCACGAAAGAACGGAAAACTCTAATAGCGGTTGGCACCGGCCTCCTCCGAGGCGAAAATACACCAGCCCGTGGAGCGGTCTATGTCTTCGATGTGATTGATGTTGTTCCCGAGATTGGAAAACCAGAAACAGGAAAGAAGTTCAAGCTGATCTCAAGAGAAGAGGTAAAAGGCGTTGTTAGCACATTGGCGGGCATGGATGGTTACCTCCTAATCACACATGGCCAGAAGTGCATGATCAGAGGGTTGAAAGAAGATGGATCGTTGTTGCCTGTTGCCTTTATGGATATGAATACGCATACGACGGTAGCGAAGACTCTGGAAAAGATGGTTATGTTCGGCGATGTGTTGAAGGGTGTTTCCTTTGTTGGGTTTTCGGAGGAACCGTATAAGATGATATTGTTCGGGAAAGATCCGAGGCAGATGTCTATTACAGCGGGAGACTTCTTGCCAGTGGGGAACGCGTGTTATTTCGTGGTGGCGGATGCACAGTCGAATATTCATGTTTTGCAGTATGATCCAGAGAGTACGTGCCAATCTTACCCCTCTCTATTCGAAAATTGATTTACTAACAATTATGACAGACCCTAAATCTATCCACGGAACTCGACTACTTCCCAAAGGAGAGATATACTGTGGTCATGAGATCAAGTCGATATGTGTCCTACCAAAGAAAAGGAGTCTCTTTACGGAGCCGGACGAGGATAATATGGATGAGGACGAGGATGAAGAGTTCCTCTGCCTATTTGGTACGATGACAGGAGTGTTCGGCACCGTCTCGGCAATCACAGAGTCGATGTACCGCCGTCTTAACGTCATTCAAGGACAAATTACGAACACAGGCGAACACGTAGCCGGCTTGAATCCCAGAGCACACCGAGCAGCCAAGTTTAGGAATACCAGTTCGGAGCCTATGAGGGCAATATTGGATGGGAAGCTTTTGGCCAGATGGCTAATGCTAGGAGCTGGAAGGAGGAAGGAGTTGGCTGGCAGGGCGGGAACCTCAGAGGAGATGTTGAGGGAGGACTTGTGGTTTTTGCAAGATGCTACAGCTTTCTTCTAAGGAGCGCTATTATAGATTTTTGAAAGATAGCTGTATATTAGGATAACATATTATAGCAGTACTAGTACTGTTAGTATTAGAACTGGCCAGTCTGAAGCATTTAATCTCATGCCTCTCAGTCATCCTCACTCGCGAAACCCCATACCTCGGTGCATATGCCGAAATGCAACAAATAAGTGTGTTGCAAAGCTGCCAGCTTGGAGGGGCTTTCTTGGCGATAAGCTGTTGGACAGAAGCTCAAGCTACGTTGTGCTACTTCACCCGCCGCTCCACGTCCTCCCCTCCTCCTCTATCGGCGTCGTATTCTTTAGAGTCACCAAAATCACAATGGCCGACCCATTTGATTCAGCTTTGTAAGGCATCCCGAGACACCATTGCTATAATCGATAGCTACGGCTTCCACTAACCATTACCCCGCCACGTACTAGGGACCTCCTCCGCCGCCTTAACCCCAAACACATCACCAAGAACCTAAATGCCTTAATCGGCCTGGTTCCGGATCTTACCGAAGACCTTCTATCATCCGTTGATCAGCCGTTACAGATTTCAAAATGCAAGAAGAGTGGAAGAGAATACCTTCTTTGCGACTATAACCGCGATGGTGATAGTTATCGATCGCCGTGGAGCAATGAGTTCGACCCTCCACTAAGTGACGGAACTGTACCCAGCGAGAAGGTTAGGAAGATGGAAGTTGCAGCGAACCAGGCTTTTGATGTCTACCGAGAACTGTAAGGCTCTCCCAAGCTTAACGGCCCGAGTCGAATCTAGTCGGGTTAACAGTGTACTAGGTACTACGAAGGGGGTGTCTCTAGCGTCTACTTCTGGAATCTGGATGATGGTTTCGCTGGAGTGGTTCTACTGAAGAAGTCTTCCGCAGCTACCTCGAAGAACACGGGAACCTGGGACTCTATACACGTCTTTGAAGCTCTTGACAGGGCTAGGACGGCACACTACAAGCTTACTAGCACAGTTATCCTCAATATGGAGAATACCTCGGAAGCTATTGGGACTATGGATCTCAGTGGTAATATGACACGACAGATTGAGGCAGACCTCCCAGTGGAAGACGATAACTCGCATATTGTCAATATCGGTAGGCTTGTGGAGGATATGGAGCTTAAGATGAGGAACTTGCTGCGTAAGTGTTTTAAGAACAAGCTACGCTTTAGCCGGGCTACCACTGACGAGTTTTTGATTATAGAGGAGGTTTACTTTGGAAAAGGTGAATATCCCTGGTGTATCCCATCGAAAGTTGGGGAAATACTGACATAATTCGATACCCATAGCCAAGGATGTCGTCAACGACCTAAGGAGTGTGAGCAACCTCACCGAAGTGAACAGGGAGAGAGCTGCACATTCGGACGTCATGTCCGCCATGCTCAGACGGTAGAGTATTGTGGACCGCGACTTTTGCTTTGCTGTTGACCGTAGCTTAGGCGTACCCAGCAATCAATCGATTTTTGTTTGCGACTGATGCGTATACGTACTATCGCAGAACCTTCAGCAAACACGTAAGGTATTCGGCAATTGCCGCAAGATATAGCCGCCGGAAAATCCAGGCGATTCCCCAGATTGTTTGTCCCGTAATCCATAGCTTAGTAGCCCCAAAAGCACCTGTCCGTATGCATCTGGGCCTGTATGTCGTGCATAATATCCAATGTGGTCTGGCGACGGTGTTCGTGTTGGAATTGATTTAGCCGAACACGCGACCAGTCGCACCCAATCTTTCTTTTGAGCGAGTTTTTGGCCTCGAAATTTGACCATCCCCAAACCCCCATCTCATCACCGTTTTCTGCCTCCACAAACCAGCAACCCTTCCCTTCAAGTCTCCAACCCTGATAACCCGTCTCCCCATAATCGCGATTACCCCGGGATTCTTTTGAATCGACTGCCTCTATCCGACCTTCTTTCCGAATACTCGCACGAGACCCTGACTCAGTCATCGATCCTGCCGAAAGATCTGGCGCGCCCGACGTCATCCAGTAACAACCAGAAAAAGTCTGCTGATACCCGTTTCCCGCCTGTAATTCACCTTAATCCAACCTCGAAACTGCCTCAATCCCTTCCGCTCACCGACTCGTACCCTATCGATATTTTCCAACCGTTGCTGCCATAAGGCGAACCAAGATGCCGGGGATGGATACAAAGGACATCAAGATCCACGGTGCGAACCTGGATAAGGCTGTCCGTGAAAAACTTCCGGCTAGTCACATCACCGACATCCTGGGAAGATTGAAGAGCGATGTTGTCGCGACGGAGCAAATTCTGAGGGTAGGTAAACATTTCGACAACCAGAACCCTAGTTGCTGGTGTTTGGAGGGAAGCTGCATGACTACTTGCAAGAGGGCGTCTAGCTTATGCATGAAGGCCTCTGATGCCCGCTAGTTGTTAAGGGAGCTTAAGAAAGGTCTAATTGAAAGTGCTTGTGCTGACAAGATGGGATGGCTGGCTTTGTGTAGGAGACTAAAATCGGCATGATTGTCAACAAACTTCGTGGGCACGCCGATAAAACCGTCTCGGAACTTGCAAAGGACATCGTCAACAAATGGAAGAAGGACGTTAGTATGAAGCCTAAATCCAGCTCGTCGAGCGATGCCAAAGGTGGTGTAGCTATGAAGAAGGAAGCCAGCACAAACGGTGGAACCTCAGGGAAAGATACACCAAATAAATCCACACCCACACCCTCATCTAGTCGCAAGACTGGCTCGTCAGTAGATCCAATGAAGAGGAACCACAAAACCGATGGAGTTGAATGCAACATTTTCGGCGACGATGAGGTCCGTACGAAGTCATTGGCTATGATCTATGATGGACTAGTTATTGGAGCCCACGCGAGTACGTCACCTATTGTCTCCCTTAGAACTATTCCGTCCGGTGGGCTAATAAACATCGTCTATACAGCGCCCGATGAAGTCTTCAAACTCGCAAAGGAAACCGAACACCATCTCTTCCGCAACCATGGGAGCAAGACCGACACAGCCTACCGAAACAAGCTCCGATCTCTCTTTTTCAATCTGAAGGACGCCAAGAACCCTAACCTCAGGAAGAACGTCATTTCAGGGAGAATTGATCCCGCTAGACTCGCCACGATGTCATCAGAGGAGATGGCATCTGCCGAACGAAAGCGTGAGGACGAGAAGATCGAGCAGGAGAACATGAAGGAAGCCATGGTTGCGAAGGCCCCCACAAGTGTTACAGACCAGTTGCGCTGTGGTAAGTGCGGAAAGAGGAATGTTTCGTACAGCCAGGCTCAGACCCGCTCTGCCGACGAACCGATGACAACAGTAAGCCCACCCCTGATGTTAATAGAAATTTCTATAGTTTCGTATGCTAATATAGTGATCTTAAGTTTTGCGAATGTTTACAATGCGGTCATCGTTGGAAGGTGAGTTTACAAGCCATATCTAACCCACTAAAATATATCAGACGCCTAACATTTTCCGTAGTTCTCGTGAACGCTTGCCTATTCCCAAGATCTGTTTTTGCCTTTGAATTGCTATCACTGGGACCTAATTGTATTCCGTTGAATCGCATACCGGTCTTGTTTCCGATATACTCTTGCTATACCCGCTAGATGTCGGATTTTAGTGATTGAACCTCGCCATTCTTGGAGGTTTATCAATCATATCCTTTGCTTACCTCAATTCTTCATGTTTCTAGCGATTTTGCCGTCTTCCTTTCCGTGGATCATGTTCGAATCCATGGGCTTTGCCGGCTTCCAATGTCTTTTTATTGATAGGTCAGACTGGAACTTGTTCGGTTCGTTCTTTTTGGTTTATCTATGTGACCTCTCTTATAGATTTATCTGTAAAAGTTTTAAAGCCTAGTCGGCACTCCTCGCCACGATAGAGACAATGTGGGTAAAATAGATAAATCGTCTGCGAGATTAAAACGTCGAACCATTTGAGTATAATGGTGCGGTCCTGTAAGCATGGCTGCAATAGGACAAAATGCACGCTTGTACAATTCTTGTATTGCAGTGATTTTGGCCGGAGGGTCTCGTGGGACACCTAAATCACACCAATAGGTAGCGCACATAGGTAGAGAATAAGAGCGTCTAAACTAATTACCATCGATACCCGGCATGGCGAAGATCTTCTCGAGTAGGCTTGATCAGGCAGATTCCGAATCTGGAAGCTATTCGAAAATATCACAATGTCTTTGTGTTGCAACAGTTAGATTATAGTGCAACAAGCATTGAAAAGCATATTACTAGATTATATATTACACAATTCTAGCATATATGCGGACTGAGTACAAGGCCAAGGCCAAAAGAGTCTATCATCTGCCCACTATATGCCTATATTGATCATAAGGATAAGACCTACAAACCATTCCCAACTTTTGTCTCTCTCGTAGGCTTCAATTCCACGGATTGATACCAACGCATGGACCCCTCGCGGGGAAATAGTGAGAACCACCAACGGCACTCGATCCGATTGCGAAGATCTCAAATGGTCCGTTCGGGCATCTTCCGGTAGGGGGGTGAGCTGGTGAAAGTTGGATCGTAATGATATTCCAACAAAGGTTTGTCTGAAAATGGAGGCTAAATCCAGAAAAAAAAATTTTGTATTAGAAAAAGAGACCTTAATCGATCGGTAAACCCTTTATTTTAAAATTTGCAAATTTGCGTAACTTACTAGTGTGACCAACAGTTTGGCGTGAGGTAGCACTGGAGACAGCAATCACGAGGGGACGTAGTGTCAGATTGCACTATCTGGGTCGAACCTGAATATGGAGAAGGGGCTAGGCTCCCGTATCGGGTGAAGGGTTCATCACACGGGGATGGATATTCTCGGGTAACAGTGACAGTAGTAGGTGGCAGAGACACCGTTGATGTAAGGTCCGTTGTCGTAACACTGACGGTGTTCGTTATTAATATTGTAACCGTCGAGGTCGTGAGGGTATTCGTATTGGTAGTATAAGTTTCCAGTTTATCCTGCGTGACAGTGACTGTTGGAGTTGGCGCTGTAATAATCAAACCAGTAGTGATTCCAATGCAGGAACACGCGCTTGAATATTTAGCTGCATCGGGGCATGGAGATGCATAGGGTGGTATTGTGGGGTCTGCTTGTCTCCTTTGCTTTACATTTCTCTTTCTCAGCGCGGGATCGTAAACAGTAGCAGTTACCGTGCCCCCGGGGACGGTAGTCGTTGAAGTATGTTTAATAGTAGCCGTTGATGTATCAAACAGTGTGGTGGTCTCCACTGCATACACGGTCGCTTGTCCGATTAATGAGACGGTGTTCGTTTCTGTAACGGTTCTTTGGTTCGATAAACGTCAGCGCTTTTAACGTCTTATCACGTCGAGTAAATATACGCACGAGGGTAACTAATATTTCCTATACTTACACTGTGGCGGGCGTAGTTGTGACACGGAGGAACGACGAGCAATCTACAGAAGCTTGTGGGAGTCTTTGAGTAGCCCGAACCGCTGAGGACATAAGCGTATGTTAGCCGACCTCAATTCCGAACCAAGGATTTTTCGATCGCATGTAGTATATACTATCTTACCTCGCAAGCAATTATTCGCGTTACACGTAGCCACTATCGTTGAGGCGCCGGCACAGTGTGTAAAAACGGCGCCAATTAGGCCAACGATACCCGTGATAGTTTTGGACAGCATATTGAAATGTCTGATGGAGTAGTTTCGCGTCTGGCCTCGAGGCTATTGAGATATTTGGACTGAGGGGGGCGAACGCATGGGAAGAGGATGGTTATGACTATATAGCTTTAAATTTCACTCACCACCCCTTGGAACTCCAGGCCGAAAGCCCTCCTAACTGAGATTTACCCTCCCGGCAAATCCAAGTATAGGCCTTTGAACCAACATCACGGTTCTTTCCGCACTCGCTTGGCATTATCGCGATTTCCTCGAAGCGACCCCAAAAATGTCTTAGTGCGACGATATAGCAATCTGGAGATCGTGTGTAGCACGAATAAGCGACAGGCTAGACTCCAAAAGGTTCCAGCCGCAAAAAGCCAAGCATAGCCTGGAATTAGGCCAAGCAGTCCGAACCACAGCAGTCCGATATCTTACATCACCAGTAGCCAATAGAAAGAAACGATTGGGCAGGTGTTTCCTTGGCTCCTGTCGATCGATATCGCGTAGCTACCCGAAGGCTTCGCGAAGGCGTGGTGGGTGTAACCGTGTTAAAATATCAGTGGCTGCGATCTAGAAGCCTTGTTGGGAAGCGAGTAATAATTCTCGAAGCGATCTCGAAGCGATCTCGAATGATAGTTAGGATTGAGGGGAGTAACTAGAGTAGCGGTACCTGCACGTAAGAAGAAGAAGATTACCTCTGGTGTTCAAATTTGTGTCCGTGTCTCGTGGAGAGGGATGGTACATTCACACTTGTCAAATTCGGATCCGAAGCTTAAGCATTTACGAAAATCAACTTCCACTTTAGTACTCTAGAATGGAGATACATAGTCGATAAAATACACTATGACGAGCTAAGTACATTAAAGAATAGAGGATTGGTACACCCCAATACTGCCTTGGAAATCTGTAACCTTAGGAACAAATCACCCAACTTGGTCTCGTAAACCAGCCTCAACAAGCAAAACACCTCGTGTGAGTCCAACTCATTCTTCCACGGTACCTATACCTCTGAAAACACTAATGCTCCTTCAAAACACTACTACAAACTCCCTCCAAAGAAAAGTCCAAAAATGATCGATCCCACAATCAAGTACGCCATCTTGGATGGCTTGTTCAAAGCCGAGCCTGATGTTGTAGTCGCCTGTCCACCGGTAGTCGAGGCAGAGCTTGTGCCAGCTTGAGTGATCGAAGTTGGAGGCTGGGAGGTAGGCTCGCTTCGTGAAGTGCCGGGGGCAGAGGTAACTGAACTCTCGCTGTTCGATGTAGAGCTAGGGATAGGGTCCACAGTCGGGTTCTGTAGTCCCCCCGAGACCTCAAAAGTCCCGCACCTGATACCGTCAAGAAAGTATTGCGTAGCGTCGGTGTTTGAGGTGATCAGAAACACTTGGCCGGTCTGGCCGTTTGGACAGCAAGCGGCAATTGGGCCGCCTTGCTCGGTATCGTATTCGTAGAACTCGAAGTTTCCAGATGGGCAAGTGCTACCGGTAGCATTGAATGCATCTGATGAACCAATTTGGTTGAAAGGGGTATCTTGGACCCCGGCAACGGCATCGCATGATTGGACGCCTTCGGTATCGCCCTCTCTAGCCGCGACCCAACAGCAGTGGTCAGGTAGATTGAGCCACGTGCCGCAGACGCCTGTGAGGTTTCCTGGTGCAAGGTAGCAGTATCTATTTGGTCCACCGCATTGTTCGAAGGGATTGTCACCAACAGCGTCTTCGGGGCTCACGTAGAGCCCTGGGGTAACAAAGATGTTAACGAGAGGTGAGGTCATGATAGTATATTTTGTGGTAGACCGTGAAAGAGTGCTACTGGGAGAGATCTGGTAGTCTTAGCTACTGAAAGTGAGGAACTGGAGAATAAAATAACTAGAAACAAGTCGATCCGTGATCACTTTATACATCTTGATCTTGAGTAGAGCTAGAGTTTGGACCGCTCTTCGGAATAAACTGAACAAAGGAGAATGCACTCAGCCGCATTCGCTGTTGGAGTCACGATATCCTGGAGTCACAAAGAGCGAGAAGATAACCAACATTGAAGAATTCCTTTCAGTTGGAAGTCTAGTACACGGATAGCCACATCTCGTGTCCACTTGATCGATATGTATATATAGCCCAAGCAAGAGACTAGTTGGGTAACCTTCCGTGCCGAAATCCAACCCAGCCACCAATCAAACGCGTGAAAGATGGGGTCGCGAGATGCGTGGTCATGCAAGTTCGCCTACACCCCTGCATTCAACCTGTGGCCATTACTAAGTCTGTATTATCTAATCGTTGGATACATCCGGCCACACGGCAATGCTTGCACTTTTGTTAGGGTTTGTTGTATTTTGTGGTGTGTGTAACAACAGTCATGCATGTTATTTGAGTTTCTTGCAGCTAAAAACGCCACTAAAATGTGGGAATAGTCAGAGCCACAGATATCTAATCTAATCGACGGTTGGACGTTCCGAGGTGTCGATGAGTAAGCTTGCCAATGTAGGCTGAGCAAAGCTTGGACAACCGTCATACTGAGACTCTACACCTCAGGCTTGTTAAAATGCCTGGGCGCATGCGGAGAGAATTAAAACTTGGGTATGTATCTGTATGGCTACTTACTTAGGTGTTTGATGACTACTTCGCCGCCCGTTCCCATAATTAAAGATATATTTGTATGTGACCTAGGCAATTCAATTTAATTAAATCAGTAGATATCTAGATACCCAATTAACTCCGGTTGCTAAGTATCGAACAAGTACCAGATGCATGCCCGGAACTCGGGTGCGTTGGGCAGCGGCCGTGCAGTGTTATCGATAAAATCCGCTTAATTTGTGGGGCCCTTGCAAATCAGAACCTCCCACCATTCGATTCAATTCGATTCGACGACACCGCACGCGAGCCTGAGCAGCTGCCTGCTCTCCGAGCCAATAATGGACTCGTCACAGGCGCTTCTCTCCCGCCTGTTCCGGCAGCTCTTCCACCATCCGGCTTGTCAGCGAAGACCCGTGTCGGCCGTTCGCGGTCGTCAATATCATCCAATCCCAAGACGTCCGTCGCCGCGCCCTCTCAGTTCCTACCACCCGCCTCGTCGGCGCTTGCATACGTCTACTACATTACGCGACCGTGACGACTCGGAGGGTCTAGGGTGGCTGCCTCGAAACAGATTGCCGAGTACCGACCTGTCTGAGGAGTTTAAACGGTATCCATTGGTGACTGCCGCAAAGCTAGCGAGTCGGGATGAGCGGCCGAGGATGTGCAAAATGCTTGTACGGGATTATATCGATGGTGCTTAAAATCTACCTCTCCAGCGGTCTACCAGGCCTATTGAAGGACTAACATATACCCCAGATGCACTTTATAACCCCCACTACGGTTACTTCTCCAAGGAAGCCGTAATCTTCAACACCGAAAAGCCCTTCCAATTCCCCAAAATCCGCGACGAAACCGCCTTTCACAAAGACTTCGCCCAACAATATAAAGAATTCGAAGATAAACTCGATTCCGAATCCCCCAATAACCTCCGGCAGCTGTGGCATACCCCGACAGAGTTGTTCCGCCCTTACTATGGAGAAGCTATCGCTAGAT
This sequence comes from Arthrobotrys sinensis, assembly GCA_036971225.1. NCBI lineage: Eukaryota > Fungi > Ascomycota > Orbiliomycetes > Orbiliales > Orbiliaceae > Arthrobotrys > Arthrobotrys sinensis. The sequence goes on along the minus strand of JAJTTV010000011.1, from coordinate 488,478 downwards.
ATCTTTACGAAAACTACGTCATCGACCTGTACCCGGAATACGACCTCATAGTTTACGAAATGGGTGCTGGAAACGGAACATTGATGGTCAATATCCTCGACTGGCTGCGCGACAATGTCCCGGACGTCTATATTCGCACTCAATTCAAGATTATCGAGATCAGTAAACGGATGGTGCAACAGCAGCTTAAATCTGTTGAACGGTCGGGACATATGGAACACGTGGAGGTTATACACAGTAGCATGTTCGACTTTAACACCTATGTGGCGAATCCGTGCTTCTTTTTGGCTCTGGAAGTGTTCGATAACTTTGCGCACGATATGGTGCGGTATGATTTACAGACTCAGCAGCCGCTTCAGGGGTACCTTATGATCGATCGAGAAGGGGAGTTCCATGAGTTTTACACGCCGGACTTGGAGCCTAGGACAAAGCGGTATCTGGACCTCCGTCGAAAAATCGATAATCCGGAGCACGATAAGATGTTTAGCAATGTAATCGCAAAGTCATTCACGGATACGATTCGGAATAGCAGCGCGTGGAACAGGCTAAAATGGGGGTTAAAGAATCGAATATGGTTCCAAGAAAATCTGACGGCGCCAGAGTTTATCCCGACGAGAGCGATGGAGTTTTTGGAACTGTTGAATTCGAGGTTTCCACATCATCGGCTGTTGATGAGTGATTTTAATTACTTGCCGGATACGGTTGAAGGGATGAATGCGCCTGTGGTGCAGACGAGGTATAAGAGGGAGACCATTGCGGTAACACAGTTGTTCGTAAGTGTTTCTCTCTTTTAAAGAAGCCGTAAGATTGTCATGGGATTTTCGCTAATGGTTATATCAACAGGTGCACCAAGGATACTTTGATATTCTATTCCCAACAGACTTCGTGGAGATAGCGAAGATATACGAGTTGCTATCCGGAAAGTTCGCAAGGGTTGAGACACATGAGAAGTTCATGAGGAGTTGGGCGGAGCTCAGTGATACCACGACCAAATCCAAGGAGAATCCGTTGTTGACGTGGTATAAAAATGCGTCGGTGATGTATACGCATTAAAAACAACCTCTTTGCATCAAAGCAGTCATGCTTGATGATTTGTATACTAGAGACTTGGGGCTATTGAAGTTTGGATGACGAAAAAAGGCCCGGTTTGGGATTCAAGGTGGGAGTGTATATATTGGAGGATCCTAAATTTTCTGTAGATAAGAAACTAAAAAGCAAAAATCTGAAGCGATTATATATGGGATTACTATATACTAAAATCGCTATGTGGCTCGCTTTACACGTTCTTACCATGCTTTCGGTAGCTGAGTATTGATCTCCACAATGCACAATTACGATTCCATCATCAAGTTATAAATGTACATACACAACGCACAAATCTTCAACTTCCAACAACTTGCAAAGTAGCCACAATACCTGGTGAACATTGCTACAACCAGTCCATGCATGAACAATGTAGCTAGATCCATAGACATCTAGACAAACGCAATAGACCATGTCCGATTACCTCCCCCAGAAGCCTCTAACCCTCGCAGCGCTCAGCTTCGCCGCAGGCATCGCCATAACTCTCTCTCTTCAACGGCTAACATCATCGAAATTCCATCCGACCTCGGGGGAAGAATCAAAACACAATGACCCCCGCCGGGCATCTTTCGTTCCTATCGCTTTGCAAAACTTGCTTACTTCCGGCTCGTCGGGTCCTAATGGTTTAGACTTAACGTTACCCTCATTCTTGCATCCGGATAGCGAGGATATCAAGAATGGATTGGAAGGATGTATTGGGAATACACCGTTGATTAGGATTAGGAGTTTATCTGAGTATTTAGGATGTGAAGTGCTTGCTAAAGCGGAGGTGAGTATCATATTCAAATCCTTTTACATATATATTTTCATTTTTCTTTTTATAACCAATGTAAAGAATATACTGATAGAAGATTCTTCGAAAACAATCTAGTTCCTCAATCCAGGCGGCTCACCAAAAGATAGAGTAGCATTAAGTATAATCTTGAAGGTGCGTATGAAATGAAAAAGGATAATAAAACTCCGCATTCCCACCGCCGTTTTCTATTATATTACCTCACGTCCGTCATATCCTAGCATACACGACCCTATATTATATTATCCTACAAAACCCAACCATTAATCGGACATCCATTCCAATGCCCTGATTCTAACCATTGATCCTACACGCCCAAATGATAATATTGAGAAGAAAAGGAATTGCAGGGAATACACAATAACCGCCCCATATGTCTAAAAAAGAAAGAAAGATCAAGCAAATGAATACTAACCGAAACAAATTTCATATCAGGCAGAAGAAGAAGGTCGCCTCCGCCCTTTCTCAGGCGACAAAGTCTTCGAAGGAACCGTCGGAAGCACCGGTGTTTCCCTCGCCCACATTTGCCGTGCAAGAGGATACCTAGCCCACATGTATGTATTACGCCGTCCCACACTCCTAAGAAGAACAAAACCATCAAGCACGCCGTCACAAACAAAAAAACAAATAGCGGTTATACTCAAAAATAAGCAGAAAGAGATACTAACTGGAAAACAAAAATACTCGAACATAAAAAGATGCATGCCATCCGATCAATCTCTCGAAAAATCCAACCTCCTCCTAAAACTTGGAGCGGTCGTCGAACGTGTCACCCCAGCGTCAATCGTTGACCGTAAACAATTCGTCAACCTCGCGAAATCCCGTGCAACAGAATTGACAGCCGACCACTCCACGCCCGCGAGAGGGTTCTTCGCAGATCAATTTGAAAATGAAGCAAACTGGAAAGCACACTTTGAAACAACGGGGCCAGAGATTTATAGACAGTGTGGGAAAAAACTCGATGCCTTTGTTGCCGGCGCGGGGACCGGCGGCACAATTTCGGGAGTGGTGAAATATTTGAAGCAGTATTTGCCTAATTTGACGGCTGTACTAGCGGATCCGCAAGGGTCGGGGCTCTTGAATAAGGTGAAATATGGGGTGATGTTCAATGAAGTCACCGAGAGAGAGGGAACGAGAAGGAGAGCCCAGGTTGATACAATCGTCGAAGGGATCGGAATCAACAGGGTAACAGCGAATTTTGAAGCCGGTAGGACGTTGATTGACGATGCTATTCGAGTTTCCGATGAAGAAGGTACGATTCCTAGGCCCTGCTTATAAGAAGGATTCAGAGCTAACGGGGAGTAGCATGCTTGATGGCTCGGTATCTCGTTGAACAAGACGGCCTCTTTGTTGGCAGCTCTAGTGCTGTCAACTGCGTAGCCGTTATCAAGCTCGTTAAAGAGCGTGGATGGGAGAACTCGAATAGGAGAATCGTGACGATTCTGTGTGACAGTGGAAGTAGGCATCTATCTAAATTTTGGGCCAAGATTGGCGACATTGGCGGAAGGTGGGATACCACCATTGAAGATATCCTTGAAGCCGGAGTGAAGAAGTAGGATAGGTGGAGAGATCTAGGGATCCTTGCGATTAGGAGATATCGGATGTATGTAGACCAGTTCTGATGTATGATAGGTAAAGGCGAGTGTATATTATTCTATGTGGATAGAACTACGAATTCACTCATCTACACACTCTGCGGGAATAGTTAGCAGCCACCTAACAAACCAATTCAGGCATTTGTCGACTTACTAAAACAAAGAGCCTTCTTGCATCGATAACCAGGGTCGCCGCACTTCGCCAACGGGTTACTAGTCGAATCCTCGTCGAATAAAGCTCTCCTTGAGGATGAAGTTGGTGGATCCGGCGCAATCAGCGGTACAGGCGCCTTTCTAGGGCGACCTCTCGCTCTCTTTTGCTTCTGGGCACTCATTTTTTGCAAGTCCTTGCCTCCAACAAACGGAACCTCCTCCTCCTCACTGTCAGATAGTCCATATTCATGCTTCGTTCTTCGCGTTGGGGTTGCCGCAGCTCCATCATTGGGGTTGGGATCAGCGCTGGCGGCTCCGGTTATAGCATCAAATGGCCCTTCAGCAGCTGTCTTTTTGGCACTTCCCCTCTCTTCGGCGGCCTTTCTCTTGAGATACTCTAAAAACTTTCCAGATCGCGGCGTGTGTAACTTCCTTTCAACTTCATCATCGTACTTGACGCGCTTCGAAGTTGGCGTTCTCGGTTCCTTTGTTTTCGGTGTCTCCTGGGATTTAGCTTTGGGTGTTTTCTTCTTTCTTGCAGGCGATGAATCCAAAATCATTAGATCGTCGTCAACGGTCTCCTTCTGTTTCACCCCATTAGTTGCATGCTCTTCAAGCAAAACCCTCCGTCGTTCAAACTCTTCAAATGCAGGCTCCCCGTCGGGGTGGGAATCCTGCCACTTGGGGTCGTAGAAAGGATCATCTGGTAACGCCGACCAGAAGTTACGAGCCTTCTTAGATCCAGCAGATTTTGGTCGAGATGTACCAGAAGGACTATGGAGGATGTGGGATTTTGGCGGCAAGGTTTGAGGTGGCTTCCGCTTGGAAGACGATGGATTCCTTACCCTATTCGGTGTTCCAATCTCGGATAGACGCCTTCGGCCTCGTTTCTTGGCTGAGAGAACCTTTCTTAAGGAATTGGATGACTTGACACCATGTATGCGATTCTTGGGTGTGACTGGCACCAGGGTTTTGGGAACAATGATCGTTGATAGGTCGTCGATGTCACCGTAGTGGAAGTCTGGGTTGGGTTCTTGAATTTCCATGGTGGATGGTTGGTTTTCCTCTGCAGGCTTCGGCGCCGTGGAGGATTCAGCTTCTAAGAGGACTTCTGCAGGTTGTTCTTCTGGTTGGTCTTGGTCACCCGGCATCGGTTCAGGATCGGAGTCGAGGTCAACCGTGAAGTCCCACTCCCTCTGAGGTAGAGTAGGAAGGATACTGGTGGTGGTTTCTGTACTGCTGATTGCATTGATAGAATTTTCTTCAATGACAGTCTCGCTGGGTGGTAGTGATAGTGGCTCAACACCACCTCCTTGAGCGTCCTCAGCAGCCTCTACCAACTCAGCTAGAAGCTCAAGGGGAGCTGGAAGCTCTGCGCCTCTTCTTGGCTCTAATTCGTCATCTTCTTTCCCTTCTAGTGACACCTGCTCTGCCTCGGGCTCCAATGCATCCTCCACGTCGGGCAATTCGAGAACCGGATCTTTCGAAGTATTCAATTTCTCTACGGCCTCCTCCAGCTGCTCTGAGAGCGGTTTCCCACAGTCTGATACTGGGGTCAATTGTGCGACGATTCCAGGATCTGCCGTATCCCCAGGTATTTCTGTGCTCTGAAGCGTCTGAACTAACGCTAATAACCGTTCTCGGCCCAGTTTCGTTACATACTCCAGCATGATATCGTCAGGCGGCAGCTCGTCCGGCGAGGCCGCAGTTCCAGAATCCTTCCCGAGTTCCCTCACAGTGGACTCTACTGTCGACTCTTCATCCTCTTCCGGTTCTGATGACGCAGGCGATGGTATACTGTCCTGTCCAATTTGTTCCTTCTGTGCCGATCCTTGGGTCTCTTGTGACTTCTGATCTTTCTCTCGTCTCCTCTTTTCCTTCCCGGATAACCCTGTTGCCAACTCCAATTCGTCAAATAAATCGTCAATAGCATCGCGGTCCAGGTCCTCGTCGACATCAATTTCCTCTGCCTCGTCGTCCCTGAGCATCGGTCCACCCATTTCGTCCCTCGCTAACATCGGCCTTCTCGCCAAAATCTCCATCTCCAAACTTGATGTCGCGGACCCAGCATCGTCCCCTTCTTCATCTTCGTCACCACCGCCCCACGTATCCTCCAAATCCTCTTCCAGACCCCTCAGATGCCCATTGTCGACTACAACTTCCCCAGTTCTCAGATCAATTTCGTCACCTTCGCCATCAAAATCACGCCCGTAACGACGACAAATATCCTCCCAGCTAGTCTTCAAGCGTTGGGCGGATTGGCGTAGAGAGTTTTCGTGTTCGATCTGGAGATTTCGGAGTTTCGGAGTAGTGGTGGCGGGTAGTGTGAGGGTGGGGTTTTTGGGGCCGTGCAGACGTGGTCGTTTCGCGACGTGGGCCATCCTAACTTTTTGTTTTCAAACTTTCGATAAGAGTTGAGTTTTTTCGTTTCTTTCCCTTCAGGCACGCCCTGCCCCTCTCAGCTGTTGGAGGTTGTTTAGTCGGGAGCGATGTAAGTTTGTTGGGATGGGAAGAAAGCAAAAAGATGTAAATAAAATACCCAAAAGGAAATGAAATGAAAGGAAAGCTGCTAGGAAAGGATCGAGAGAGGTGGCGACGACAATGCGCTGCACTGCTGACAAGGGAATTACGAGAGCGATTAGAAATCACGAAGCTTCTAGGAGAAGAAGAGATGAGGAGGAAGAAGAGGAGGAGGAGGGATGAAGGATGAAAGGGAAGGAGGGAGGAAAAGAAGACAGGGAAGGGAGCTAGCTATCCGGTCCTCTACGACTACGACCTAGTAACTGGGGGCCATTCCGGGCACAGCGAAAGAAATAAGAATTAGCAGGCCGACCCATTGGTTCCCCATGCAACAGCGGGTTGGGGGGCAACCAACAACAGCACAACACAACATCATTGTCACCTTACAACAGCCAGATAATTTTTACTGTAGACGCACGTACGGAGAGGGGTATATCGATGCATCTTCAAGAATATATCCGATGGATGCCGAATTGACATCCGAATTTGATATATGAATTGATTGCTCTGCAGATAATATATTTTTCTAGTTCCATTCAGGCCATCACTCCGCCACAACATCTACCCAACATGCAACGTTTTTTATTGTCCTTCGCCACCAACATTTCATATTTAACACCCCCACTCGCTCCAACTTCCCCGCCCTCCGCCAACCACTTACTTCCCTTCGCCTTCCTTCTGGTCTTCCTTAATCCTACTGACTTTTTTAAAGTCGTTGGGGTTTGCTACAGTCGGTGACCAACCCGGAAGGCCTCTTCCAGTAAAAAGCTGTTCATTGGCCAATATTAACATCTTACTCTATGTGATAAAACAATAGGCGATTATAGAACAAGAGGAAGGGAAATTCGTACCGGAGCTTCACTGCCAGTCCTTCTGTGCTTCCTCGGGGGCATCTGCACGGTGGGCCCAGTCACGCTCATCTATTGTTATTATTAGAGATTAACTAGCCAACTTTTGACTGTGCACGTTGGTGGGACGTTCTTACTCTTCTCGCAGGAGCCGGGTTTTGATTAATATTATTGTTATTGTTAAAGGCGTTATTATTGTTATTGTTCTAATCGATGTGCTCTTTCATTAGTCTCGAAACTTTCCAGAATTAATATATACGGGATTAATGGTAGCACTTAATGGCTACACATATACATAGCTTGGCAATGGCGATTGGGGCCTGTGCACACCTTTGGCTCCTCCCGTTCAGGTTCTTCGGTCCTTCGAGGAGGGCTTGACTTCGGGCTTCGACCGGACATTATGGATGATTCGAATGTTATATGTTTAGAGATTGGGACGATTATAGTACACTATAGCAGAGTCAACTCTTCCTCTACTGTAATGGAAAATTCGAATTCGGGGCTGGAGGGTTGAATCTTTGAATGATGGCAATCCTTGAATTTTCCATCTCGGGACGAATGGTATTCGTAAATGCTTTATATCTTAGAACTCACACGATATACAACTACTATATCCTTAATGCTCTGAGCTGTCGCTGTCCGATGACGATTCTGCGTATCACAACACAAGACCTGTTCAACTTCCAACAATCATCACCACCGCGTGGGCATGGCGTGGCCAAGAAGAGCCCTGCAGCCGACCCTGGGACATCGGGACATCGGGACCCTGCTTAGTTACACGGACAAACCGCCGCCCTGCCAGCTGCCGGCCTGACATCACGCCGCTGCTATCAACAGCTGCATCACCGGCGTCATCATCAGCGTCATCAGCATCACCGCTCCGGGTCTGACGAAGTTTGCTCTCGTCCTGCGATGCCAGTCACCACCCGTCGTAAACATAATCTGCAGATGCAAACCTCACCCGTAACATCCAGTGTCAGCGACCCACCCGGCTCTCGCCTGGAAGCTTCCATATCGACATCACCAGACTCTCACCGGACCGCCGCCACCACTTCACCTTCCAGAGCACAGAATCAAGAGCAACCGCATATACTTCACAATACTACAGCGCACAATATCACACCCGCTGAAGCAACCAAGATCCTGAATGAACAAGCTTTCAACATCTCGCCTATTCCCAGCGTAGAATATTCTAGAATATGCAAGGCCCAGGTTGCAACTTTGCCAGCGAATGAACAGAATGAAGATGCATATGCATATGATTTCTTACCGGATGCTTTTACCAAATACGGCGTGGGGGTGCAAGAAGAGAAGCATTGGGCCTTCTTTGCTGTCTATGACGGGCACTAGTGAGGATGCCCTGCATTATTTTATCTAACCATCTATCTTCGGATCTTTGAGCTCTAACATAAAAATAATATCTTACTGGTTTTCTTTCTATCCTTAACAGCGGACCGTCAACTTCCACTTACCTAAAATCTACTTTAATTCCTGCGGTTTACACATCCCTTTTAACACTCTACAAATCCCACCTTCCAGACCACCCACCAGACTCACTAATAACTTCCACCATCTCAAAAACCTTCACAACTCTCGACTCCACATTAACTTCCACCATAACCCCTTCATCGACCCAAGGCTCCTGCGCCCTCCTAACTTTCCACGACACCCGTCACAACCGCCTCTTTACAGCCTGCACCGGCGACTCCCGCGCCATCCTCGGAAAACGCCTCGGCTCACCCTCAAACACCCGCTGGCTCTCCAAACCCCTCTCCACCGACCAAAACTTCGCATCCAACCCTTCCGAGGTAACACGCGTGGAATCAGAACATCCAGGTGAGAAAGATGTAATAATCCAAGGAAGATTAATAGGTGATTTAGCCGTAAGCAGGGCGTTTGGGAATAGAAGGTTTAAAGTACCCGATGAATTTGGAGGGAAAAGTACGAGGAATAGAAGGCAATATGGGATTTTAAGAAGCCCGCCGTATATCACTGCTGAGCCGGTGGTTACTGTTTATGAAGGCGTTAAGGAAGGTGATTTTTTACTACTTGCCACGGATGGGCTGTGGGATTTTTTGAGCAGTGAGGACGCTGTTGCGCTGGTTGGGCGGTGGACAGATGAGCATTTACGTGCTAGTAGTAGTAATAGTGGTGATAAGTTGGTCAACCGGAAAACGAGGTTGACGAGTAGTCAAGAGGAAATGTATGTGTTCGAAGATGATCCGAATGTGGGTGTCCATCTGATTAGAAATGCCTTGGGTGGGGTTAGAGAAGGAAGATTGTTATTCGCGTTGGGGTTAGAGCCGGGTAAGGATAAAGCGAAAAAGCATCGAGATGATATTACGGTTCTTGCGGTGTTTTTTGGGTCATGAGTATGATGGAATGGGTTCATTAGATTATGTATGTACATAGATTTTTTAAAAGGATCTAGACTTTTAGATAGGGAGAATTGGAAGATGTAAGGGAATTATTCATCGACGGGGTCAATTGGACCTGCGGGATCTAGACCGAGTTTTGTCATTTCGACGGCGAGTTGGAAGAGGTAATCGTAGCTATTAATATGATATTAGCTGATTTCGCTTCCTTATCATGGAATGTTGAGCTTACCACTCAGCCTGTGTCTTTGCCTTCCAAACAGTGTCTCCCCAGACATATCTACATCGTAATATGTTAGTTGGGATATATAGATCGAAGGCCGTGATAACAAACTTACACTCCATGCCTCCGTACCAGCACCGCAGATGTATCCTACCCATCATTAGCACCTTTTAACTTCTAAAAGAATTTTTTTATTTATCTCACCGGATAATCTTTAATAGCCTGCGCCAACGAATCCCTCAAATCCTCTTCATGCGCCGTATTCTCAATAATCGGAATCTCCAACGTATCATGGTACCCATAATACTTCCCAGTACTGGGACACGGAATCCCCTTAATCATCTCCGTATTTGCAATTTTAAAACTCTTTTTACCCTTGTTTATCAGGGTTACTAAGACGGCCCATTGGGAGTGGGTGTGGATGCATGCTCCGGCTCCCTTGTCGTATGCGGCTAGGAAGAGGGGGGTGCAGGCTGAGGGTTTTAGATTTTGAGGGCGTCGGAGGTAGTCTAGTGAGGGGTAGGAGAGGATGAACATGTTGTGGGGTTCCATGCGTTCTTTTTGGACGCCGGAGGGGGCGATGTAGATGTGTTCTCTGTCATGGTTGAAGTGTTAGTGTGTTACTCATTGGTTTGGGTTTAATGGGGATATACTCTTTACGAATGCTGATACCCCCACCGGTGCCGGTGACCCAGCCGAGGGTATAGAAGTTGCGGCATAGTTCACCTGTAGAATTTTAAAGCTTGTTTAGTAGTCCATCTTTTGGCGATGTGTAATTATAATGGTATGGAGGGGTACTGTACAGATTAGGTTGGCGGGGTGGTGGGGGTCATCGGATGTGACTAAAGCAGTCTGCTCTTCTTCGGAGAGGGACATGATGGATCAATTGGATGGGTATATGTATGGCGACTACGCTAGAAGATGTTTTGGAAGCTATTTGGGTTGATTGGGGTGATGTTTTGAGGATGAAGTTTTCGGAATGTGAAGGAAAATGTCGCAGAGGTTCGTCTATTGTTCGGCGCGGCTCGGATGGTGCCATTGCGGCCGAATCATGGCGGGCATGGCAAACACGTTTTGGCTGTCAACCAACACAACCAATACCACCCTTCTCTTCGAATTCTCTAGATTCGAACTAGACATGATAACCTGGAATGTAGACGGGCGCTGTTCCTGGAACTTAAGATTCGGATATTGTCTTAATCTGCACCCAAATGACATCTAGTTCCCATCAGATTACTCGTAACGACTGGTTCGAGACGAGGAACCTTGATTGGTAATGGTGAAGAGGCCCGAGAGCCAAGACAGAATCAAGCTTCCACTAATTGAACCGTGGATGATACCTGGTATCAAGGCAAGATAATACCAGAATCAGAGGAGACGACCAGCTGTTGATAGCTACGAATTTCTTGGATACGACGTCAACTAGAATACCAGCCCCATTCATCAAGCATACCCCGCGCCCAAACGTGCAAACCCCTGCTCCTTCAATCCCATCGGTTTAACTTTTGATTCGCCAATACCAAAGATCGACCCACGAAAAGTCATCTTTGTGGGGAATTGTGGGGATATAAGCTTCAATGCATTGTTTCTTAATTCTTGTTCTTGGGGGGCAGTTAAGCTTCTTCGCCTAGCGTTTTTCTATTTTACCAGGTATATTCCGAATTCCGCGGTGCTGGTAGAATAGTTTAACCGGTTCAACGTATTTTTGCCTCCAATGAGAATGGATTTGAGGTATAAAACGGATTTATTCTGGGGAGAGATGGGTGTGATAGTATCTATGAGGCCGTATTGGGAGGTTATATTAAGGGAGTATCTCAACAATGGATATAAAAACCGGCCTTGAAGACGTAGATAAATTTCAACAGTGGCCACTGCAATCCTAACCATATGGATGCAAACTAAAATATTCACAATTCATCTCAAACTCTAGCAGATAAAGCCTAGAGAGTAGTAATAGTAATACAAAATGCATCTAAACTCCATCCTCCTCTCTGTCCTTCTCGCCCAAACAGCGCTAGCCACGGAAGGCACAGTCAGCCACAGCACCACCCACGGCCGCAAAACATGCACTGTCTACGCCTACAAAAAGCAAAAGGACGGAAAACGTAAAGACGATGTTCCAAATCTACTCAAAGCGTTTAAAGATTGCGGGGACGGCGGGTATATTAAGTTTCCCGCAGGGCAGAATTATTGGATTGCACAGAAGTTGAGCCCGTAAGTAGTCAGATTGCCTTTGAGCTTTTCCTCTGATCCTATTGGGACTGAAAGGCTAAAATCAAGGATAGAGTCTTAAATAATGTTAAGATTGATTGGCTGGGAACTTGGACGGTGAGTCGTCCCTGCAACAGTGTCAACGCAGTCTAGGTTGGCTGCTAAGTAGTATATACAACTGGTGATAGTTCTCGGACGATTTGGCCTACTGGAGAAGTAACTCTTACTACGTAAAGTTCCAAAACCACCGTGCCGGGTTCGCCATCTCGGGCGACGACATTACAATCAATGGGTTTGGTACTGGTGGTATTGACGGTAACGGGAACGCCTGGTATGAAGCGGAGAAAGGGTAAGCTTTCTAGTGTCCATACATATCCTTATGTATCCGATCCTAATTAAACGGCTTATATGCATAGCGTAACCCAACCCGGCCGCCCCATGCCCTTCGTCTTCTGGAATGTCTCCCAGGTCACCGTCTCGAACTTCAAAGTTCTCCAATCCCCTCTATGGGCTATTAACATCATGAACGGTACAGATATGTACTTCTCAAACATCACTGCTAATGCCACAGCCTATAACGCTCCTTGGGGGTCGAATTGGGTGCAAAACACCGATGGATTTGATACTATGGACGCCAAAAACATCTATCTTGATAATTTTACATATCAAGGTGGTGACGACTGCATTGCCATCAAACCGCGAAGTTACAACATTCATATCAACGGTGTAACTTGCCGCGGCGGAAACGGTATTGCGATCGGCTCCCTCGGCCAATACCTGGAAGACAGCAGCGTCGAAAACGTCAAAATCAACGATGTAAAAATCGTCAGATATAATGAAGATATGCACAACTGCGCGTACATCAAAACCTGGATAGGATTCCCCGCTCCACAATCGGGTTACGAATCTGAAGGTCAACCCCGCGGCGGGGGGTGGGGCTATGTTAGAAATGTCCTCTTCTCGAACTTTAATATCCAGGGCGCGGATAATGGACCTGCGATTACGCAGGATAATGGGAACAATGGGAGTTATGGGGGTACGAGCAAGATGTTGATTAGTAATGTGGTTTGGGCGAATTTTACGGGGTATACTAATGGTGGGAGGAGGGCGAGTATCACTTGTTCGAAGGTTAATCCGTGTTATAATTTGGCTTTTGAAGGGTTGGATATTATTGATGGGAAGACGGGGAGTGTGGGGCCGGAGAGGTGTGTGAATGTTGCCTCGAGGGGGGTGAGGGGGTTGAATTCCACGGCGTGTAATACATAAGATCGCTGTTAGTAATATATTTGAATGCTCGCGATATTGTTGTTATATTGTTTCTATATATTAACGATCTTCGAGTCATGATCGAATGAAGGTGTCGATGTGCGAACTTCCCGTTTAGGACTACTTGATACTAAGCCTTTACCCGGTCTCAACGTAAGATGCATAACATACATCCAAATTGGGATCTTTGTTTCATCTTAATTTTTTTTTTTTCAAGGCCCGGCTCCAAGATAATCGGAAAGAAAGGTAGATATCAGAATGTGAAATGTGGTCTCTATGTTGAATCCGACTACGTGGAAGTTTATAAATACCGACCACCAGCACGAACTGAACATTAATATAAGCCACGGTTTCGAAATGGGGGTCGCAACTGTTAACTGTTGGATCGCGCCCATCGAAACAGCCCCAAGGCCTGGATAGTTGTATTGTATCATATCAAAATTTCGAGAGTGCAAATTAGTATATATAGATACGGACCTGTACCACATCGGCGCAGATGGCTAGCGCATGACAACCGGAACCGGTCTGATCGGGCGTGTCGTGATTTTGCATGGCGGTGCAGAATAAGCTTAGCTTATCCGGTCGTAATTGCAAATATCCTAAGTGGACAGCCTGGACACTTTGTTTTGTCCCATCTCGATCGATATCTCGAGTTTTCCAGCCGGCATCTGGAACAATTCCAAGCACCTTCCAACATTGTCGGTTGGAATCATGTTGGGGACCAGCCACGGCAGCCATCGCCAGGCGCCTACCCTGTTAGCCAGTTTGTGTCGAGCGAAGTATCACACGGATAATTGCAACGTGCCTTACCTTACCGATTTGCGCCGACGCTAACTCGGATTGTGGGGACCTTATGAGAGAGACCGGGGTGCAGCCTCGACGGTGTTTCTGCGGCGGGCGGGCGAGCACTGCAGCAGCTTCTCGGTCTTTTGGCCAACCTGTCAATTTCTCGCAAACAGAAGCTCGACCACACGAGCAGGGAAACTTCAAATAAATTATAAACCGCACTTACTTCTCCAGCCATCATCATCCTCTCCTCCTCCATCCTCCTCCTCTCCCACACTTGTCTTTGTCTTTTCTACTCTGCTCTGCTCTTAGTCGAAGTCGGGTCGTGAAGTTCTACCTTGGTTCGCTCTTGCTGTCTGGTGTCTGTACGTGCCTATTAATTCTGCTTGCTTACAATTTACAACCACACATCCCACATTGCATCATCACCACCACCTCTCCCCAAATCCACCTCCATCAATCTCCATCACCAATTGACCTTGTATTGACCCGAATCCCATTGTTACCATCACAGGATCTGGAATAAATCCAAAATGCGTATCACAAACGCGGCAACCGCTGCTTTACTGCCGTTAGCGGCTTTCTTGGGCAACGCTGTTGCTGACGAGCTTGAGGACGATGCTGCTGAGTCCTCGACTACCTCTACCTCTACCTCGACTACCACCTCCATAAAAAAGCCGACATTTACCGTAAGTTTGTTGCTGGTCGCGTCTTGCGATGATAAGTCCTACGTGTCATTTACGTTCCTCGGTACTAACACCCCGGTCAGCCCACCCCCGCCAAAGCTCCATTCTGGGAACAGTTCACCGATGACTGGAAATCGAGATGGACCCCAAGTCACGCCAAGAAGGGTAATACTGGTGAAGAGGAATGGGCCTACATTGGTAACTGGGGTCACGAAGAGCCGTACGTTCTTCAGGGTATCATCGGAGACAAGGGTCTAGGTATGCACCCCACCATAACCTTTCAACCAAAGCTATCGGGTAGCTAACAACTTGGTATCTTGCAGTCGTCAAGGACAAGGCCGCCCATCACGCTATCTCCGCTAAGTTTAAGAAGCCAATTGATCCCAAGGGCCAGGCTCTCGTCGTCCAGTATGAGGTCAAGCTACAGGGTATGGACGAATCACCTTTCCCATAACCACCGATTCCAGCTACTAATCCATCATTATAGAGGGACTCGAATGCGGTGGTGCGTACCTGAAGCTATTGCGTGAGAGGAGCGAGCTCCATAGCGAGGAGTTCTCCAACACCTCGCCCTACGTCATCATGTTTGGACCCGACAAGTGCGGTGGTACCAACAAGGTTCACTTCATCTTCAACCACAAGAATCCCAAGACTGGTATCTATGAGGAGAAGCACCTCCAAGGTGCTCCAATGGCTCGCATCGTCAAGCAGACCACCCTCTACACTCTCATCGTCAAGCCAGACAACTACTTTGAGATCCGTATCGATGGAACACGTGTCAAGAACGGTACTCTCCACGAGAGCTTTGAGCCACCAGTTCAACCACCAAAGGAAATCTCCGACCCAGATGACAAGAAGCCAGAAGATTGGGTTGATGAGGCTATGATTCCTGATGAAGAGGCTACTAAGCCAGAAGACTGGGATGAGGATGCACCATACGAGATCGTTGACGAGGAAGCCGTCAAACCTGAGGACTGGCTCGATAACGAGGCTAAGGAAATCCCAGATCCAGATGCCACCAAGCCAGAAGGATGGGTTGATGATGAGGATGGTGACTGGCTTCCCCCAACTATTCCCAACCCCAAGTGCCAGGAAGCCTCCGGTTGCGGTCCATGGGAGAAGCCAATGAAGGTCAACCCAGCTTACAAGGGTCCATGGGTTCGCCCACAGAAGAGCAACCCAGCCTACAAGGGCGTCTGGGAAGCCAGAAAGATCGAGAACCCTGTCTTCTTCGAGGACAAGACCCCATCCAACTTTGAGCCAATGGGTGCTATCGGTTTCGAACTCTGGACCATGAGCAACGGTATCCTCTTTGACAACATCTATATTGGACACTCCGTCGACGAGGCTGAGGCCCTCCAGAAGGCTACTTTCGACGTCAAGAAGGCCATTGAGAAGGAGGAAGACGAAGCTGACAGACCTAAGCTCGATGAAGACGAGGATAAGCCAGCCGCTAAGAGCCCTAAGGATCTCGACTTCAAGGCAGACCCCGTCTTGTACATCAAGGAGAACTTGGACCTCTTCATCACCCTCTTCAAGAAGGATCCCGTTGAGGCTATCCGCTTCATGCCAGAATTCGCTGGTGGTGTCGGAGCTGTTGCCGCCGTCGTCTTGGCCATCCTTATCGGTGCTATTAGCGCTATCTTCGCTCCTGCTGCCGCTCCTGCCGTTAAGGCTGGTGCTTCCAAGGCTAAGGATGCTGGTAAGGCTGCTAAGGAGAAGGTTGAGGAGGTCAGCGATGAGGCCTCGGCCACCGGTGTTGAGAAGCCAAAGGCTACCAAGCGTGCTAGCAAGAAGGAGTAAGGGAAGCTATAAGAGGCCGTGGAGCATTGTGTGTGCATTTTTTTTAATCATTTTTTTTTAATGCATCATGAAAGAGGGGGGGAAACGGGGGAATATGAAAGAATGGAGGAGGCCTTACTTGTTAGACGAATAATATTATAACAATAACTAGTACTCGTAGTATTATGATGACCGTACTGACCGACTGATGGGAGAATGTACTTTTTTTTAACTTCTCCGTTTTTTTCCTGTAATGCGAAGGCTGTCTTTCAATCTCTCTATCTCCCTTTTCGTCAAAAAAGTTTTATTATTATTCTGAATTCATTCGGAGTTTCCAAACTGTGTATCGTTATTCTTGATAGGATAGGTCACTTTTCTCTCTCATACACCATTCCCTCCATTAGGCTTGTAGCGGTGTGGGATTTTTAACAACCATAGCATGAGAACTAAGTTATACTAAACTGTCGGCATTAACACAGGGAGGCTCTACTGTAACCTTGATTCACCGAAGCACCACAGTTTTAATCGACCTTGGAGGTCAAGTATCTTAGTATATAAGTTACATTGTAAACCTTACGCCATTTAACGACGACTCCCGCTATCGGATCTGAAAATGGGTACCGGTACCATAATTGACGAAATAGACGACGATTAGTAAAAGCACGGCCCCTTGGCCGCGGAATACTTCTCCAAGCCATATGCCTGTAATGCATCTAAGCTAAGCTACGGGTCCAGAACCACGGATACACTTGAACTTATTAATGATGTTGCATTTTTTGTGTTGCCTCGGTTGCCCCACGATAAATGTCCGACGAGTGGCAAGCTTGAGACCAGGTTCCGAATCGAAGCTTCGGAAGGAGCCCAGACGCCTTCAATTGACAGTCAATTGCATCGATGGCCAAGTGACCGAAAGTGCGTATTTGTTACTTCTTCATAGGTTCACATTCTCACCTCCTTTTACTAATAAATTCCTTTATTCGCAGAGCTCACCCCGATCGAAATCAATTAGCTGTTGGATAAGCGGCTACTTGCGGTCCAACCCTTCAGCTTTTAAACAAGCTAGCTTTCCCCACAAATCCCAAGTTTCTTCGGACATTCCCCCCAGCGACACTCTTTCTTTCCCTTCCCTTCCCTTTCGATTTCCCCCAACCTCCTTCAATTCGAGCTTCTTCTTTTTCTTGGATTCTCCTAAATAAAAAACTCCTAACTACCATGGCAGCGAGACGCATCCTCTCTCGCTCCCTCCTGACTTCTCTTCGAACTCCAACTGTTCAAGCCGCTCGCGCGCCAATCGCCCTCAGGATGTCCACCCCACTATCAAAATCCGCAACCCAAACCGCCGTTCGGCGTCTCACCGCCACAGCCCAGCATTTCCAACCCGCTGCGGCCGCCACGGTCCCAGTGGACTACCCCATGACCCATGACAAGATCGAAAACCCACCAAACACCAAATGGTTCGTCAACAACGAATTCGTCGAATCCAAGACATCCCAATGGATCGATCTGCACGATCCCGCCACCAATAATTTGGTCACCAGGGTTCCACAGTCCACCGATGAAGAACTCAAAGCTGCTGTCGATGCTGCGGCTAAAGCTTTCCCGGCTTGGAGGGCCACGAGTTTACTCGCCCGTCAGCAAATAATGTTCAAATTCGTCGCCTTGATCCGACAACATTGGGATCGTCTTGCCGCTAGCATTACTCTCGAACAAGGAAAAACGCTCGGTGATGCGAAGGGCGACGTTCTCCGTGGTCTCCAAGTCGCTGAAACCGCTTGCGGTATTACCACGCAGCTCACTGGCGAAGTTTTGGAGGTTAGTAAGGATATGGAAACTCGAAGTTATCGTGAACCACTCGGTGTGGTTGCTGCGATTTGTCCGTTTAATTTCCCAGCTATGATCCCGCTTTGGTGTTTACCCGTCGCTACTATTACGGGGAATACTATTATTTTGAAACCTTCGGAGAGGGATCCGGGTGCTTGTATGATTTTGGCGGAGTTGGCGAAGGAAGCTGGGTTCCCGCCTGGAGTTGTCAATATCGTTCACGGGTCGGCTAAGACGGTGGATTTTATTATCGATGAGCCGAGGATTAAGGCTATTAGTTTTGTGGGGAGTGATAAGGCCGGACAGTATATTTATACTCGAGGTTCTGAGAAAGGAAAACGGGTTCAGGCGAATTTGGGGGCGAAGAATCATGCCGCTGTTATGCCTGATGCGAATCGGAATCATGCGATTAATGCTATTGTTGGAGCTGCGTTTGGAGCTGCGGGGCAGAGGTGTATGGCGCTATCTACTTTGGTGATGGTGGGGGAGACTAAAGAGTGGTTGCCGGAGATTGCGAAGCGGGCGGCTCAGTTGAATGTTAACGGAGGGTTTGAGGAAGGAGCTGATTTGGGGCCTGTTATTTCCCCTCAAGCGAGGGAGAAGATTGAGGGGTTGATTCAGAGTGGGGTTGACCAGGGGGCTACGTTGTTGCTCGATGGGAGGGGTTACAGGCCGCCGAAGTATCCGAATGGCAACTTTGTGGGACCTACTATTTTGAGCGATGTTACGACTGAGATGGAGTGTTATAAGGAGGAGATTTTTGGGCCCGTGCTTGTTTGTTTGAATGTTGACACTTTGGAGGATGCGATTGAGTTGATTAATAGGAATAAGTATGGGAACGGAGTTGCGGTTTTCACGCAGAGCGGGGCGACGGCGGGGAGGTTCCAGAAGGATATTGAGGCGGGGCAGGTGGGGATTAATGTGCCGATTCCCGTGCCTTTGGCGACGAGTTTCTCGTTCACTGGTATGTATCCTCTCTCATATATGCGTATTATTGGGGCATATGGCTAATATAATTGGATGAAAATAGGTAACAAGGCTTCGATCGCGGGTAATGCGAATTACTTTTATGGAAGGCACGGACTGCAGTTTTATACCCAGTTGAAGACTGTGACTTCGCACTGGAGGGCTGAGGATGCGGTTGCGACGAGGGCGAAGACGGAGATGCCTACTCACCATTAAGTAGTAGTTTAACTCGGGTTGGGTTTTGATAGAAGGGTGATTGGGAGGGTAATTTGTAATGTAATGGCTTTAATATGAGAATGGCAGATAAAAGCTCTTTTCTATGTTTTTGTTTTTTTATATTGGGTGCGAGTGGAGAGAATTGTATTGTATTGTATTATAGGATAGGGATGGTCGATAATGCAGTTATGATATGATGATGGTATTAACTAAGTACTTATATTGATTGTATGCGAGGGGTAAACAAGAAATGTCGCTTCCCAAACGCCGAACACCCGCACTTGTAGATATTATATCGGCAGTATCTTGCTTTGGATGGAAAGAAAAGAAAGGGGGTATATAGTATATACACGGACAAACATACACATTTGACAAACGATAAAAAGGTTCATCGAATGGTATTTTCGAAGGATATTATTATATGAAGAAAAATGGAGCTACTTGTTTTTCTTTGAATCCTCGCCGTCATCTTCTTTCATTGCGACGAGGATGAAGAGGACCAGGACGATGTTGGCTACGACGGCGGCGATGGAGGCGCCGAGGACTGTGCTGCCGGGGAAGACGTAGTTTGTGGAGAGGTAGTAGCAGCCGATGGGGCCGAAGAGCATGGCGATTGTGAAGCCGAAGAGTTTTAGCAGGACCTCGCTAGTGTTATATTAGCCTATGTATATATATAGTATAGTATAGATGTGTGTAGATGGGGGGAATGTACCGTGGGATGGTGGGACCGGGGTTGTTCTTCATCCGCTCGGCTTGCATGGCCTTTGGGAGGACGGGTGGAGTGGAGGTGACATCTTCCGAGGTGTTCTTGTCTTTGTCTTTGTCTTCGAGAGACTTGACGTTGCGACGGGTAGCCATGGTTTTATTGTGATTTGACGTGGAAGATAGTTCGTATATTATACATATATAGACGTGAAGACGTGAAGTGGTGTTTAGCAGTTGTGGTTGTGGGTGTGGTGTGGGGTGTTAAATTTCCAGATTTGGCAGCGGAAGCGGATCCGGGCGGCCTGATTCGAACTGGTGTGGTCGATTCAATTGGGGCCCGGCGGACTGGTTCTTCGGCCGACAGGGATTCGCGTATTCAAACTGAACTGCGTCTTTGGCCTCTCAACTGCGGATTATCTTCAATACTCTGATCACCCTCAGCTTCACGTCCTTCAGCTGCAGCTCCAGCTTCACGACCTTCCCTCCCATACTCTACTCCACGCTACTCTACTCCTACACGCTGTTCCCGGTGTCTCTCTCCGTCCGTCCAATCTACGATATAATCCGTCTGATCACCAAGCTTCCCGGTGCCGGCCTTCCTGTCGCAGTTCTACATTCACATAGCAACTGCAGTTACACTCCAATCCACATCCAGCGAGCGTGTTGCTATTGTCCTGGGGATCACCGTGTTTATCTGCCCATCACTACATTACACTACGTTGAGCGTGGCTGCCACGCTTCCACCCACTGATTATTAGTTAATTTTTTTTTTAAATTTTTTTAATTCTTCTGTCGCCCGCTCTTCCTCTCCTCCTTCTCTCTTCACTTCACTTCACTTCACTTCACTCACCTCTCTTCTTCTTCTTCACCACAGCTATCAGCTATCAGCTTCACCTCTTCTCCTGCACTCTATCTCTCCCTCTCTATCTATATCTCTCTCTCTCTTATCCTTCTTCTTCTTCTTATTCTCCTTCCTATTACTATCACAATGGAGTCGCACGACTACACAAACGGCCGGTCACCTAAGCGACTTAAGCAGTTCGCTGAGCCGACAATGCAAGGCCTCCTCAGCGATGAGACGTTGGTCCTTGGCAGCAGCAGCCTCCCTCCCACCTTCCCGCTCCCTACTCAGGACTTCGACGACGACATCATGTCCTCCTCTCCACCTGCCACAATTCCAACCCAGCTCGTCGCAACCCAGATCCTCTCAACCCCTTGCACCATCCCGACTCAGATCATCAGGACTCCTGTCCGACATAACCTCCCAGCTACTATCCTACAGTACGACCTTCCGTCTACTGTCCCGACCCAGATCATCGAGACCCCGACTCAGATCATCCAGCCCTCGTCATCCGTCGTACAGGTAGCTGCGAGCTCTCCTGTCGTCAAGGAGTCACCGATCCAGCAGCGAGTAGCTCCTCGAGCTCTCTCCATCTCCACCACCTCCACTCCCACCCCACCGGCCAAGCGTCCGTACGTTGTCAAGGTCGACCTCAACAGCGACATGGAGGTCCCTTATGCCGGGTCTTCCTCAGAGGATGAGGAGACCAAGACGGCCACAAACACGTCGGCAACGACATTCTACCAGTCGAGGCCCAAGGTCAGCCCAGTTAGCAAGCAGGCGAGCCCCCGTGTGTCCGAGTCTCCGGTCCAGCGTGTCGACCCTGTGGCCAATATGCGGAGCTTCGCTGGGCAGTTCACATATACTGCCACCAGCGGAGCTCCCAATTGGTCCAGAGCGGCCGCTGACGACCTGGAGAAGTTGAAGTCCGGCCACTCAAAGGCACAGTCCCGACCAGCCCTCCCCCCACAGCGCGGCCCCGCTGTTCCCCGGCCGAGTGCCGTCATCGACCTCTCCGAGGACAGCACTCTGGTGGAAAGACTACGGAGCGAGTTCCCCGAACAGGGGATGCAGAAGATTGTGAAGGCTGTTAAGAATAGCAATCACATCTACGAGAGGGCCAAGCTTGCCCTCCAGAAGCAGCAGCTGGTGGACTGGGGACACGACCCCACTGCGGTCGTCCCGAAGATGATTCGGGTGTACCCGGGGCTGACGGTATCTGCAGCCGTAGATGCCCTCATCAGGAAGAAGGGATCATACGACCGTGCCCTCCAATACCTTGCCGACACACCGCGCAACCATGCTGATGTCATCGTCCTCGACGATGACAGGGAGGCGTCGACCAAGGCGAAGAGGAACACGCAGAGGGCTCCGACGAAGACGATCAGGGAGAAGTTCTCGCACATTGGTGCATCTCAGGCACCTCCAACACCGCCGAAGCGTGCACAGTCCCCGCCGACCAGCGAGGGCCCTTCGCTGGCTCCAAAGCCACGAAGGCGCCTGGTCCAGGGCAAGAAGATTCAGAGGACGGAGTCTCCAGAGGAGCCGGAGATGGTTGACCTCTTGTCTTCGGACGAAGAGGTCGTGGGAGAGCCAGAGGACGAGGAGGATCGCTCGTCCAGCCCTACTGGGGTTGAGACTGAGATGCTGAGCTTCATCAATTCTACCGATGTTGCTGGACTTGTCGACCTCTCCTTCACGGATGAGGAGACCGCGGAGATGATCCTTTCACACCGACCATTCTCAAGTTTGGACGATATCCGGGAAGTCGTCAATCCCAAGGTGATGAAAGGGCGTGGAAAGAACGCCAAACCGAAGAAAATCGGTGACAAGGTCGTTGAACAGTGCATCGAAACCTGGCAGGGATTTTTGGCCGTGGATACCCTCCTTAAGGAATGCAAATCGCTCGGCGATAAGATTACTGGCGGGATGAAGGGGTGGAATGTGGAGAAGAGCGACGATTCTGGCGAGGGATTGGACCTTGTCGTCCCCGGAGAGAGTGCGAGCCCGAAACCGGGCCACTCTGGGTTGTCACAGGGAATGCAGGCCTTAATGAACGGCCAGCCCAAGCTTATGGCGGAAGATATCGAGTTGAAGCCGTACCAGGTACTGGGAGTCAGATGGTTGAAACTTCTTCACGAGCTAGAGCTCGGATGTATCCTCGCAGACGAGATGGGATTGGGTAAGACATGCCAGGTCATAGGCTTTCTTGCTCTGCTTCTCGAAAAGGGCAATGAAGGCCCTCATATTGTTGTTGTTCCGCCCTCTACGCTCGAAAACTGGCTCCGTGAGTTCCAGAGATTCTGCCCTACCCTCAAGGTCGAGCCATACTACGGAAGTCTAGAAGAAAGACAAGAAATCAGGGAAGCCCTTGATGCGAACCATGATTTCCATGTCATCATCACCACATACAACATGTTCCAAGGCACGAGTCGAAATAACAAGATGGATCAGCTGTTTCTTCGAAAATGGTCCTATAATGTAAGTTGTGACCCAAAAGTTTTATTTCTTTGAATCCTGGACTAATACGGTATTACAGGTAGCTATTTTCGATGAAGGGCATCAGCTCAAGAACAATACTTCCGACCGTGCTGTTAGTTTGTCGAGACTGCAAGTTCGGAGCCGTATCTTGTTGACCGGAACACCTTTGCAAAACAACTTGCAGGAGTTGATGAATTTACTGGCTTTCATCCTCCCCCGCCTATTTGAGAACAAGTCCGAGGATTTGGCGGCTATCTTCAAGTATAAAGCTAAGACTTCCGATAATATCTCGGCTGCTAGCAAGTTACTTTCCCTCGAAAGAATAAAGCGTGCCAAAGCTATGATGACCCCGTTTGTCCTCAGGCGGAGGAAGGTCCAGGTTCTTCAGGATCTTCCAAAGAAGTTCCAACACGTCACCGAGGTTGAACTCACCCCAGCTCAGGCAGAAGTTTATCAGAAGACCGTCGAGTCTA
The DNA here is from genome assembly GCA_036971225.1 of Arthrobotrys sinensis. NCBI lineage: Eukaryota > Fungi > Ascomycota > Orbiliomycetes > Orbiliales > Orbiliaceae > Arthrobotrys > Arthrobotrys sinensis. The sequence continues at coordinate 464,654 of JAJTTV010000011.1, read as the reverse complement.
CACTTACTACTGTTTCTAACGAAGATGGCGCCAAACCTATATCGAAAACTAGTTTGTTGATGAGACTCAGACAAGCTGCCATTCACCCAATGCTGTCCAGGAGATTTTACACTGATGCCACCGTTCGCAAGATGGCAAGGGCGGTCAAGAAGGAGCCGCAGTACTGTACAGACGAGCACGATGTTAATGTCATCGAAGAGGAGATGCTTCAGTACAATGACTACGAATTGGACAAGCTCTGCAAGGACTTCCCTGCGACACTGAAGAGCTTCAGACTCCAGAACGAGGAGTGGATGGATTCTGCGAAGGTGTTGGCATTGAAGGACGTTTTGTTGAAAGCTAAGGAGGGTGGTGATCGTGTGCTTGTTTTCTCGCAATTCACGATGGTGTTGGATATCCTCGAGAAGGTATTGGGGACTATCAAGATGCCATTCTTGCGGTTGGATGGAAGTACGAACGTTGCACTTCGACAGGAGTTGATTGATCAGTTTGAAGAGGAGGAGGATATCACGGCGTTCTTACTTTCGACCAAAGCCGGTGGTGTGGGGTTGAACTTGGCGGCAGCGAACAAGGTTGTCATTTTCGATGCATCGTTCAATCCGTTTGATGATTTGCAGGCTGAGGATCGAGCGTGGCGGATTGGACAGACGAGGGATGTTCATGTGATCCGAATTATTGCGAAGGGAACCATCGAGGAGAATATTGATCAGCTTGCGAAGACGAAGTTGATGTTGGATGCTAGTGTTAGCGGGGAGCAAGGGGATGAGATTGCGGAGTTTGTGAAGAATGCGCTTGTGAAGCAGATTTTCAATGCGGCGGATTAGAGGTCTTCGCGTCCGAAGGTTGCTGGGAAGCGGGATTGTGGGGAGGAAGATACTGAGGAGGGTGTTAAAGGGAGTGGCAGTGGTGGAAATGGGGAGAAAGAAGGACCTGCAGATCTGAAGGGCGAATCTATTAAAAAGGGAAAGGGAAAAGCCGTACCAAGTGTTGTTGAGGAGAAGGAAATTCCGGAAGTCCCTACTGTGAACAGAAATCCCAAGAAGAAGACCAACGCGCCGAAGAGGCAGAAGCGCAAGCTGGAGGAGGTGGAGGAAGACAATCCCGGCACTGCCGTCGCGCGACAGATCAAGAAGCGAAAGGAGGATCCCGCGGTCCAAGAAGCTGAAAAAGTACCGGCTGTCACCAGACGAGCTACAAGATCACGACGGCAAGCGGAGCCGGAGGTTAAGACTACGACAAGGAAACGAAAAGTCGAAGATACGGGTACTGCTGCTCCTATTTCGAAGAAGCAGAAGAAAGGTGCTGTTGTTGGAGAAGAAGAAGCAGAAGATCTTGAAGAGGTCGTTTCGAAGAAGCAGAAAGAGAAGAAGGGTACTGTTGTCAAGAAGGCGGGTTCTGAAGCTGTCGTCCCTCCTCCCGCACCTGTTTCGAGGAAGCGAAAGAATGACCCCGAAGCCGTCGTCTTTCACTCTGCCCCCGTTTCGAAGAGGCGAAAGAAGAATACTATTGTTGAGGAGGAGGATTCTGAGGTCTCCGTCCCTCCTACTGTTCCGAAGAAACAAAAGAAAGACCCCGTTTCGAAGAAGCGACAGAAAGGCATCGTCTCGAAGAAACAAAACACAAACCCCGAAACCGTTGTCCCCGCTGCTGAGTCTGAATATGAAGACGATGCGTCTCCAAAGCAAGTCAGTCAGCGAAAGCGTCCAGGTACCCAGCCCGGCAGTTCCCTTGTTGCCGACGAAACAGCAGAGCCTCCCGTATATATGATGACAGCGCCACCCCGCCGGTCCCCAGAAGCTCCTTCCGATGACGAGGATGAAGACCGTCTATCCATGTCCAAGACGGTGGAGAACGATGACCCGCGGTTTCGAGAATTGCGATCGCAATTGATGTCCCCGACGCCAGAACCAGCTCTTTCACAAAACACCGCTTCGCAAAAGAAGGGAAAGGCAGCATCTTCTAGCCAGACCAAGAAGAAGAAGAAGAAGAGATCTGCTTGAGCGCCATGCACTCTCCACCCTTACCCACCATCTCCCTCTTTCCAGTATCCCACAAGCTCTCCCGATACCGGGCTTCTCGTTGCCTGCACCACATCACAAATAGCCACGACAGTCCTCTATTCCGTCTTCCCTTGCCTTTCGCCATAATACAAAATAACCTAACTCTGCATTTATACATACACTGGCAGGATTTTACCTTTACTCTACATCGTCTGTTATCGTTTTATCTTTATACAAAGCGACAATAGACCCTGCATCCAGCGGCATACGCATGGCGTTATTTCTTCTTACGGGCACTCATTGTGTACAGACTCGAGCTGCCTATTTGCTTCATGGATGTTTTTATCATTATTACTGTTACTTGTTCATATCCTTACATGCCTCCTGGCTTTGTTATTAATTATTAGACAGGCGGCATACTACAAAAGCGGTGTTTTTCTGGCCTTCTCATATCGAAGATTTCTATTTTCCGGCGCATGATCTCGGGAGTTGGCGGTGTTCTCTTTTCGTCATGTATCTTAGCTGGTGTGATAGAAGGTCAGGATATAGAAAAATGTGATATTTTTTGTTTCTGGTTTGAAAAAAAGGCTTCCGGTACCATACATTAATGAAATATAAATAGCATATGTAAAATATGTAGACTTTGTAGATCGAGATTCCTAGATCGAGGAGGGTCATAGGACGGAATACTTGAAGCTATTACGTTTGGATTATACATGTTCAGGATATATATCGAGGTTTTTCCATATAACATTATGGGTTCCGCCCTTTTTCTGTTAGTAATAAATAAACAATGTATCCCGTCTAGCTTAGCTTTTGGCGGGGTCTGTTAGTGACAGTTATGCATGTGCCACTAGGCTAGGGATTTCGTGCAGGGTGTCTTTTGTCTTGAAAATGACCCATCCTGGTGGGTTTATTGGTTTATTTGACGGTTATGCTAGTGCCTTTGTTGGTTTGGGCACAGGAATATTGAGCAAGTGTCTAAAATCTTATATTCCGTTTCGATCGGTTCTGTTTTCCATTTTCTGTTTTTTCCTGGGATGGGGATAAGGTTCTTGTGTTACCAGTTTACACATACACGCACGCGCTTGTGGATTCAATAGGGACCTCCGACCTCCGAGATTCCTGTTCTCCGACCTCCGTCTTCCGGTAAAGTCCTTCAGGGGAGGTTAGATGCTCGCGTTGTGGCGGGTTAGTTACACAGAGTCATATGCCTACTCCCGGTTGGATGGAGTGTGAGGGACGGGTTGGTGTCATTTTGTTACATTCCTCGAATGTTGAAAAAGGAAATGCTGGAGCTAAAGGGTTGCTATTAACATGTACAGATATTTTTTTTACATGCTCTGAGACATGGTTGATGGGCAAGTCAGCACTGTTCGGAATATAGAAGGCTCGTAAGGTTGAAAGGTATATTGGTATTGAACGCCGATAATCGTGTAGGAGCTTAAGAGCTCAATGTCAGTTTTTTCTTTTCTCTTCCTTCTAGATTCGTATCAAAATCATCCCCAAGAGAAAAACGGATATCTTAGAAAAAGAGCCATTTGGATGTCCTTGTCCTGCGGCTTCCGCAATTTCTCTTCTCGGGAAAGGCTGGAGAAGTAAATTGTAAGCGAGTCACTTTTTTTTTTTTTTTTTCGTTTCGATAAGGCATGAATCTGGCCATCCATCCTCCCTGCATCGAAAAGAGCTCATGTCGATTCGTCCGCTCCCCATTTCATTCCTTTTTCCTGCAAGCGACCGAATCGGTGATGAGTGTTGACCGCTGCATGTTGCTTGCTTGCCTTGCTCGCTGCCGCTAGGGATAGTCTGAGATCCGGAGCAAGGATTCCCTTTCCTGTGAATGTCTGTGGGATCTAGGCCTAAAGCTTTTAGCTCGTGGATGTGCCATGTATAATGTATATGTACCGAGTTTCTCGTCATCTGCAGGGTGATTAACTTCGGATGGTTGTGTGGTTTGATCGAATGATTTGATTCGTGGGTCATGGATGAGGGGTTGCACACAGCTGTGCGCCATTAGGCATTGTATCGATGTATATGCATTTTCAATGCACATTCTATTCCTTGCATTGGGGATTCGATTGCCCGCTTCTGTTTGAGGGAAGGCTATCGGATTAATCAAAAATCTTAGAAATACGATTGATCCTAACCACTGCACTGCACCTCCAAGCTTCTTGTTCTTCTTGATCTGACTACTTTATAGCACTACGTTCCTGAAACGCAAGTTAACTCAAGCTCCTTAGCTTTTCCCGCTTTCTCTTTCCCTTGACTAAGTTTTTTAATTCCCCGTCGCAGCTTTCACCGAAAAATCAGGTTGCGTAGGGTGGAATATAGCTGTAAGAAGGGCTGGGTGCAAGCGATCACTTTCCTTTCTAAAGAAGCTGTTGCCAGCATTCCTGTGCGGGTTTACAAGGGTTGCCGTGTTTCCCTTTTTGTAACGACAGCCTTTTGATATTCAGCGCTTGGGGGAGCGCTCACATACATAACGTATATGTGATCGAGGTTTTGCCCCATAGACCTCGATTCGATTTGGGCTGAAGCTTTTACTTTTTTCTTCGATTCCGTTTGGAAGGAGCCGTAACTACGTCTCGGTTTGATACAAACAGCGGATTACGGTTTAAGTCTAGGATTTTTGACGACTCTTTCATTTGCATTTTTTTACGCTCTGGAATATACGGGTTGACTTCGCTTCGCATATTTTGGAAGTGGAGATTCACATTAAAGAACCTCGACGGGACGGAAACGACAAACGCTGAGCACGTCGCCGTGACTTCATTGTTACACACGCCAATAATATCTTCTCCGGTTTCAATTCTGGAGAGAAAAGATAATTACGAACTTCCAAAAAAAAAATATTTTCATCCCTCTTTTGTTTTCACCATCAGCCCACCGAGGGAACTCTTCCACAAAACGCATTGACCACGGGATCGAAATTCCATTTCGACCTAGCGCACCCTTATCGTATTCCCGCGTTTCCCCCCCTCGTCAGCGGAAACCCGCCTAAAAAAAAACACTAAGTTAAGAAAGTCGCTTTTCGGGTCTGGCTGAAGCGCCCGCCCCGAGAAAGCACCTTTACCCGTCTAAAACGCTGGCTGGTATATCATTTTCCAGTTTTTTTCATTATTACCCTCCTCCTACTCCTCCTACTCCGTCTTCTATTCTCCCTTCTTCTCTTCTTCCCCCAGCTTATCCATTGAAGACCACGAAACGACAATTCAAGATGGGACAAGAAGATCGGCCGCCGGTGTTTTGGAAGTTTAGGTCGTCGAATGGGTTTATTGTTTTCAGCGTTTGTTTTGCGATATTTGTGGACGTTTTGCTTTATGGGTGTATCGGTGAGTGGTGGATCTGGAGATATTCTTATCCTTTTTTTAGAGGAGCGGGGCGATTGCTAACCTGTGTTGCTTTGTAGTACCGTATGTTGATTCCTAAGACCCCCCGTTATATATGGAGCTAGTAGCTATTAGCTTTTTTAACTGGCCGGAAATTGGTCGATTGGTTTACTGAAATTGGGTGATTGGGGTGTAGGGTGTTTCCGTTTACATTAGAGAAGAGATCTGGTGTTCCTGAGGATCAAGGTATTATACCTCCTTAGTAGCTTGGGTTTTTGGATATCGGGTATTTGGTAGGGGAATTGTGCTGATTTGGGGGTGCTATAGTACAGGGATGGCTTGCAGTGTTATTAGCGGTTTATGGTTTGGGGTTCTCGTTGGGATCACGTAGGTTCTACTTGTCTTCGCGAATGGAGGGGTTTCTAAGCTAATTTATCTGGTAATTAGCTGCTTTTGGATGGCTCGCCGGTATGTATTGACGGCGATACGGGATCGAAGAACACTGGAGCTTTATTGACATTGATTATTTGGTATAGATCATTATAGGAACCGTTGGTGGCCATTGATGGCTGGTTTGGTTCTGTTACTTACTGGCACTCTGATGCTGTGGTTTGGAACCATGGTTCAGTTTTTGTGCCTTGCTAGATTCATTCAGGGTCTTGCGACGGCTTGCATTTGGAGCGTTGGATTGGCGTTGGTGATTGATACTGTGGGTAGCTCAAATGCAGGGGAGAGCCTGGGACTTCTCGCGTGGGTTATGGACTCCTTGAGTGGGTTAGACAGGTTTTCTAGGTGGCTAACAATTGGGTGAATAGAGCGTCTATGAGCGTCGGATTCGTTGGAGCGCCATCTCTATCAGGGTTTATCTACGATAGATTCGGATACGACGCCGTTTTCCTTTGCATGGTTGTCATGGTTGTTTTCGATATCGTCTTACGGATTCTCATTATTGAAAAGAAGGACGCCGTCAAATGGATTCTTCAGGAAGCCGACCCGAACGACCCTTCCAGACCGCTACTTCCTCCAAACCCTGCCGACGGCCCCAATTTCGATATCCAGTTGCACGCCCATCCACTTATCACGCTGATGAGGTCTCCGCGACTTGTAACCGCGGTTTTCATATCATTTGTCGAGGCAATTATTATGACTAGCTTCGAGACCGTACTACCCCTCCACACGAAAGAAACATTCGGATACACATCCACCCTCGCCGGTCTTTGTTTTGCGCTGGTAGTATTCGGAGACTTCTTCTCAACGTACGCAGGGCGTTTGAGCGATCGAATCGGTGCCAGGCCGTGCATTGTCACCGGATTAATCGCTACCGGTGTCGTTGTTTTCCTGTGCGGATTCGCAACGGGACCATCGATAGAGTATCAGGTCATGCTGTGGATTTTACTCTTGGGAGTTGGATTGGCGCATTGTTTGGTTTTTGTGCCGACTTATACGGAAATGAGCTTGGTGGTTGAGCAGATTGAGAGGGAGAAGCCAGGGGTTTTTGGGCCTTATGGGGCTTTTGCGCAGAGTTATGGGTTGGGTAATTTTGCTTATGCGGCTGGAACGACGGTTGGGCCTCTTTGGTGTAGGTTTTTTTTCTTTTCTTTTCTTGCTTCTCTTATAAGCTTATCGATTAGAAGATATCTTCGATAAAGGAGATGGTTGCTAACATTTTGAGATACGTAGCCGGGTTTATGAGACATCAGGTTGGGTGGGGTTGGATGATGTTTGCATTGGCTGTGTTTAGTATTTTGTCTGTTATTCCTTCGGTATGTTATATTTTTTCCTCTGTTGGGTGATTTTTGTGGGATGGGACTGACTTGAAATCTTCTGTAGTACATGTTCCTCGGTGAGCCGAAGGTTAAAGAGCAGGGTGATGAAGAAGGACAGTCTACAAGCAGGGTTTAATTAATCCCACGAAGTCCTGCATTGACATGGATTAATGTGATTTCCATGACTCATGTTATAAAAAGCGTGCTTTCCTTTCAATTTCGGCCGCTAGAGCCTATGGCATATGATGAGTTTGATGAAGATTGGAATATGTTTGGGAGCTACTTTGGGATTCTTGAGTGTATTAAATAGCTTCGTGTCTGTAAATTATTATTACCAATGACCACTCAATAGAAGTGACATCGATGTCGAGTCTCGATATACCATACTACCTATAGGGTCGCAATATCTCTCCAACATTTAAATAGAAATCCGGTGTGTTGCACAAGCTGCAGGCTGTTGCAATTATGACATCAACGCAAAATACCCAACAAGCTGGAAACATCTGGTCTGACATTGCTCCCACCATCCTGCAAAGCACCCCTGCTCCTTCAGTCGCCCGCCGGTTTCCTTTAAGAATATGTCAATTCGCACATAATGAGTGCCTTGGGGAGAGACTTCTTCAAGGCAAAGCTTGCCAAACTGCCTGCAATGCCTCCTCCTCCATTAGGCGCCCTCCCCGAGGAGCTCGAAGAGCTAGATCTCGAAGACGAAGACGACGACCTGCCCGATGGCTATGGCGACAATGACGATGAACACCATGAAGGAGTTCTCGACGACTCTTCGTCAGCTTCGAGCGCGTCGTCTACGTCTACAATTATAGCTCCGCCTTCAAGACCGGAACTGTGTGTGCCCTTCTTCACTCTTCTTCGCAGTTTCCCATCAGCGCCATGATTATGGTATGGGCTTTTTTTTAACTAGAAAAGAAATGTCTTGCTATAATACGATTTAGAGAATATATCAGAATGGCTAATTGATCGTTCAAACTTTGCTATTTCTCTTCTTTCATTCTTTTATCTAGAACTGCTCGCCGAAGAAATAATCTAGAACCAATTCCCTGGAATCACCACTTCTCCGAAAACCTCCACTTAACCCCGTCTTCCAACCCTACATCCCACTTTAACGCATACTACACTCCGAACACCGGTTCGGGACCTTTATTCGTCACCCACCACGGTGCCGGATCCTCAGGCCTGTCATTTGCAGTCCTAGCCTCCGAAATCCGAAAAATCAACCCGGAGGCCGGTATCTTCTCCATTGACGCCAGAGGCCACGGGGGCACTAGTACCTCCAATGACCAAGATTTCAGCCTATCCACATTATCCACCGACCTATACGAAGCCCTTCTTGCAGCTCAAGAGCAACTACGATGGGAATCTTTACCTCCCATAGTGCTCGTCGGACATAGTCTTGGCGGCGCCGTTATCACAGATGTAGCGAAACGCGGGTTGTTGGGGGATAAATTACTTGCATATGCGGTTCTGGATGTAGTTGAGGGAAGTGCTATGGATGCGCTGCAGAGTATGCAGAGTTATTTGCTTTCGCGGCCGACAGGGTTTACGAGTTTGAATCAGGGGATTGAATGGCACGTCCGTAGCCGGACGATAAGAAATGGAAGGAGTGCGAGGGTTTCTGTGCCGGCGTTACTTTATGATTATGGTAGTACTGCGGGTAGTGGTGGTGGTGGTGGTGGCGGCGATGTGTCTGCTGGTTCTAATAGTAGACCTTGGCGGTGGCGCACGGATTTGGCGAAGACGCAGCCGTTCTGGCAGGATTGGTTTATTGGGTTGAGTAAGAAGTTCTTGGAGGCTAGAGGGGGGAAATTGTTGATTTTGGCGGGGACGGATAGGTTGGATAAGGAGTTGACTATTGGGCAGATGCAAGGGAAGTATCAGCTTTTGGTGCTACCGGAGGTGGGGCACTTTGTACATGAAGATGCGCCGGAGAAGACAGCTGTTGCGGTATGTTTCTTTCCCTTTTACTGTTTTACTCTATGGTGTTTACGTCTTAAATTGTGTGATTTTGCACATGATTGCGTGAGGGGCGGGTTGGCTAACGTGGGGTCTTTCTTTTCGTTTAATGCTTGTAGCTTGTGGAGTTTTATAGGCGGAATGATAGAAGTGCTCTGGTTTTGCCGAAGAAGGTGTGGGAGATGTAGGTGAGTAGTAGTATATATACTTTGGGCATACTTCAGCTACCGAGGTCCGAGAGACTTGTTGAAATACCAACGGTGTCGTCTCGGATGCAGTACCTCTTGGATTTTTATTTCTCTCTCTATCAAGAAGTATAGAAAAAAACAAGGCCTTCCAACTATTCAATGAACGTAATGGGGGGCGCACATATAGTCATTTACAGTGGCCCCGGGTATCGCTGATCCAAACTCCCGGTACAAAAAAATATTTAAAAAAGGAGAATGTGACAAAGGAGGAGAGAAACGAATGGAAAGAATTTATGAGGGAAAAAGAAAACTAGAAGGATTCCCAGTAACGTCCGAACTCATACGAAACATGGGCGCTTCGTAAAGGAGGTTGGTTTGGGAGGTTACTTGTGGCTAGGGAAGATTTTGTCCTTGAGCTTTTCCGCAAGGCCTTTATGCTCCTCCTCGCCCTCCGAAGTGACAATATTGCCGCCACCGCCGCGCTAGAGAAAAGCGAACGAGAAATCATTAGTTTCTTTTCAAAAATCCCTCTTAATAGGTGAAGTAGTCTATAGAATGCATGGGAGGAAACATACCCCGGTGGAAATTCCGTGTCCGTGGGATGGGTGGGGTGGTTCATGCTGTGCGTTTTCTGGGACGACATCATGGCCTTCGGAAGGGTTCTCGCTGTGTCCAACGTTACCGCCGCCTCCGCGGCCGGTGGTGTAGGTGCCCGATGGAGTTGCAGTGCGGACGATACCGCCGTCGACGTACTCTGTGGCATCTGGGGCGATATTGCCGGCGCCTGAATGAATGATAGAAAGTTAGAATTTGTGTGAAAATATGGGAGAAAAGAGAGAAAAGGATCATATCCCGGACATACCTCCGCGGCCGTGGCTGGATGGTTCAAGGTGGGAGGACATCTTTGAAGTCGGAGGATTTTTTTTTATGAATTTGGAACTTCAGTAGTTCTCACTTAATCTTGAATATGGAGAGACTAAGTAGGTAATAAAATGTGTTGAAGTGACGTTGGAATAAGTGCTGTTACTTTACGTAAAATTAACGATGAGAAGGGCAAAAGACCATGTGCGTCGCCAGCGACCCATTTTATAGCTAGCCGGGACCTCTGGCTCATCGCTTCTTTTGCTTCCCTTCCCTTCACATCCTTCTGTCGCTTTCGATCCTCCTCCGCGGGGGGTTGAACGAAAGTGAACTGATAAGAGGGGTAAAACGTCATATCTCCCTTCTCGACCTTGGCGGTATGCATCGGTGGCGCGGCAAAAAGGGTAGCGAAATTTTCTTCTCTGGTGTTTAAACATGTTTTATCAGGGAAACGTGATGATTTCTTTGTCATTTGCTGGTGTAATAGGTAAAAATTGCCATTTTTCCCTCTTCGCCTCCTGGTTTGTCCGAGGTTCTGGGCTTTTCTTTTGGTAGCTCGTGGGCTGCGGGGCCTTTTTGGTTAACGGCGACCTGGGCGGCGGCGGCATCCACATCGCAGGATGCATTTTACTTGTCCTTGATCGAGCGCTAGCTCCAAACAGCTGCTTTGCCGGGAAACATGCAAACGAAATAACACAGCTAGCTGAAGAAAAACTTCCAACGATGTCATCTACGCCACACTCAACCAACTGTTTGATCAGCTCAGAGGGCTATGCTTGAATTCTGGAGTTCCTTCGCTTCTGTTGGAATTCGAACATTCCGAATTGGCGAAACAGCTTGATTGGAACAGTCGCTGATGCGGTGCACCGCTAATTCGTTGGAGCCGGACTCGAGGCGCACGCACAATTACGCCAAAAAAAGTCCAAAGTTTGACCCGGAGTTTTGAGTGCCACATACAACCTACCTATACGTACCCCATTTTTAGTCAACTAAACTATGAGGGTAATCCAATGTCCTCAACTTGTGGTCCAAGTATAGAAGCGTTCTTCTAAGATGAAACCAACCAATGGGTAAAATATCCGCATAGGTCGTCTTCTAGCTTGAGGGGCTTTGAATGTGGTTGTTTCTTCGCCAACTCTCAGCTGTGCGTACTGTACAAATGAATGAGCTCTAAATATGATATGCTAGGGCAATTATATAATTGTTTGATAGAGCTTTCCCAATACACGTATGCAAAACTGACAGTATTCTAGGAAATAGTCTCTACGTCTAGCGATATCATGGATATTATTTCTGGCTCCTAGGGTAACTAGTTCGGATACCTGCCAGATTGTTGTAATTAGAATTATTTGGTCTCGTAAACCAGCCTCAACAAAGCAAAACGCTTCGTGTGAGAATTATTTATTTTTTAACATTCTCGTCTACCTTTGTAAAACTATCACGTAAAGTTGGAAAGAGGGGGATGATCATGCATTTGTTAATTCATACCTTGGAAACTCTATGTTTTTTTGCAACCGAAATACTCGGGGCACTGTATACATAAGACAACTCCAGGTTGTAAAGAAGGTTCTACGTCAATGTTGGAGGCGGCGGGGGCAATGTGGGTAAATTTAGGACGTTAAAAACGATTTGGGGCGGTCCATTGATCAATGTTGGATATGTGTGTGCAGAGGGAACACATGCATCGTAGAGCTAGTTTCAACTATAGTAGAAAGTTATGTTCTCTAGGCCATGTGTGGGAGAATCCACGTACGCCTGGAATGAAACGTCTAGCCGGTTAGAAGGGGAGGCTGTTCTATAGGCCCAGGCCCATAGATCTACCGCCTTGCGGTATCTCATATGGTATCTATTAAGATGTATATATATCCCCTCCTAGGGAGCTAGAGAAGGCAGCTCGTTTGCCGCGCACATATCTTCCAATCCATTTTACATTTAACTTCTCAATTTTTGCTATTGCATCATCTGCTACCATTTTATTCTTGATCGAATCTTATTACTTTTGAAGTCACCCATATCATCATTATCCTACCTGTACCACGATGCAGAAACTGCTACGCATCTGGTTGCCGCTCTTGATATTTGCTCCGGCTGTGCGGCCAGGGGCCATTGACAAGTCCTTACTACCGTCAGACGAAAACAGGGACTCTATGATTCTTGACCCTCCCATGTTTGATGATTCTTCCCGGGTCGAGGGACTTAAACGTATGGTTCAGTCATTTACGGCTATGAGTGGAGCACCACCTCCAATCAAGAAGACTAGAGACGTGGATGTTGGTTTGGTGCCGCAAAACTTGCGAAAGCATGAAGTTAGCCCATCTTTCTTTTACAGCTCGAGAGGCCTCTACGTCCGGTGTATGGATCCAAGTTTCATATATGATTTGACTCCCTGGAAAAACCCCGATTTCCCTGACGTCGAGCTTAATGATTGGTTCGATTGGAAAAAGGAAACGGAAACTCGAGGCGCTGCCCTGTATTGGATTAAGCAGAGGCAAAGGCACTGTTATAGCTGCGGCTGTGATGAACAAGGGAAAGTCGTTATGCCTGGACCGGACAGGGCCCCAAGCCATATAAAAGTGTGTTCAAGCCAGGGGTATGCGAATATCTGCGTTGTAACACTAGGTACTACTGCTCTTCACTTTCGAAAGATCTTCATATATTCACCGACTCGAATTGATGAGACTAACAGGTGTGGTCTTTTTTAGGTTGTAGCTGCACGGTCGATCTAATTCAACCAGAAGCTACAGATTTATCCGCAACTGTTCAGGATTATCAGAATGCTTTAGATTCAATACCTCTTTCAGCCAGACTTCGGAATAGAGATTACAGGTGGCGGTGGGGCGGGAGGACTCTTGGTTTCACGGAGGAGGCTATGGCCCCTGAAAATAATAGATATTTTGTCCCAGGGACGGAAGATGCACCCTTCTATCTTGAGGGGCCCGGTGACCTACCCTTCGAAGAAACACCATTCTCTGTCAGGCCGCAAAGAGCACGACCTCTCGAGCGAGGGGACTGGCCATTCGGCCCCTTATATAACACCTTTAGGCCATTTAATAGAAGAAGGTACCGTGAACCGAAAGGCTTCGGCGAGTTTAAAAGAGACATCCCCATGGCCGATTCTAAGGAGAGTGGCCCTTTAGACCATGAGCCCGATGATGGTTCGGATCCAGAGCAATCACTGAGTGGGTGAATCTTCCGCGATCCCGTGAGATATCAAATTCTACCTGTCAGCTTCGAATTGGCTGTTTTTCAAACACCCTAGGGTTCATTTCGACGAGCCCAGGTTTCCAGAACTTGGGGAAACTCGCAGTGTTGGTCACAATATCATAATCGTGTATGTAGTTTTCAAAGTTTGCTGACGTCTTTCAATCAAGTTCGATTATTGTTCTGTATTTTGTAGAAGAAAAGAAAAGGTAGGGTAAAGGAAGAGTGAAAAATGAATACTAAAACGATGTTACTTTTATTCGTATCTACCTATAGCTTAGTCTAGATGCTGAGACGGGTGTTCGCCCACCAAAGCAAGTTGTGCCTATAGCCTAGCAGCTGTGAAAGTCTCGAACTGGTATACCGGTAGCTGTGATAAAGGTTCCCAAATATCAAAGTTTCTAGCGATACCTTCAGTGAAGAAGGCTCTGAGCGACCCCAGAAAACCCCGTATGCGAAAAATCATTATACATACATACATGCATGCACCAGTAATCCTTGAATTGATATACCCGCCGCAATCGAACTACTGTAACCTAGATCCCGCTAGCGCCGTGGCCCTGCGTGGATATAAGTACGCCGCATATGTACTGCAAATCAAAATATTTTGTTTTGCCAGTAATTTACTGTGAAATATGTCGTAATACAGTATACTTAGGTAGAGGCTAGGAGGGTATGCAGCGATCTAGGATAGGTGTAAGCGCATAGCTAAGCATAGTCGATCGAAGGAGCGGCGAGTGGGGCTCCGAACGAGGAATCAATTTCACCTACGAGCTAAAATATAGGTATTCGGGACACCATGTTTGAGGGTTAGGCGGGTGTTACTCTGCAAGAATCCCTCTACACCGCCCCGCTAGTTGGGTTTGGAGCTCGAGAAACAACCACATGGAATAAGCAACTAACACTACCCCCCTGCGGTTACGAGACCACCCTCCTGCTTGGGGCCGGCCTCATGCGTCATTACCAAGAAAAAAAAAATTGGGTGATGACGCGAACTACTCTACTATGGATAACTCCGTGTCGTTCAGCGGACGGTTACAATTTGCCTCTAAGATGGGCCGTTCCCATGGGAGATAGCAATGTAGGACCCGTGCGGCGCGGTTGGGTATCAAATTGAGTGTGCACTGCATTGTATTTCATCTGCGCAAATGTGATACCCACGATCCTCTACCGCCGTAGGAGTCTTACCAAACGAGCTTGTAAGACCTTAGTCGAGGCGGGCAAGCAATGAGAAGAAGCAGACCAAGAGGCATCTATCTTCTCTCCGCCCTCTAATCCCCCCAAATTTGACAAGGCAATGTGACGAGGCCACAGTCCACCCAAATCTTTACGGCATCCGATCTTGTCAGTTCACCACAGGAAGAGCCAGAGGTGTAACTAGGTCTATAAAAGTGTGGTTTAGCCCTGTTACGACAGTGAATTTTAGGATATATATGTCTCATGGCCCAGACCTTTGGCCTAACCACGCGGTCCAGGGTATATGGGGAGTGGATGAGCTTCAAGAAGTATTAATATTGATGTACATGCATCTATATTTAGGTGCTCCCGATTGCAAAGAAGAGATATTCTGAACGCGAATTATCTTGTCCGCGGTGATCGCGTTTTTTTAGGCTTAGAGACAGGCCTACACCAGGGGACAGGATTAAAACGCTTCCACGAGAATTTCGAGAAGAAAATACCAAAGAAACATGCAGGGGTTTCGAACGATGTGTCTAAATCTTCATCGAGATACCCCTTCGATACTCTAGTCTTCCAAAGTGTGAAGGATCAAAGAGCAATCAAAGAAAGTCAATGTTTTGGTATTAGTGAGATTCACGACGAGGGGTAAACCTCCTCCTCAACTCCCCACTGGTGCACCGGTTCCCTTCTGACCCTATTCAATACCCACCGGAAACTCGTTTGCCCACGTAATACGTGCAGGGCAAGTTTTCAGGAATTTCACCTCTAAGCCCACATGTCCCGTAAACCAGCCTTCCAATCACTCTACTGAGCTGTGCCGCTGACGCCCCCCCAAAAGGCAAACGCCGCCAACCCGCAGGTACAAAGTGCGTACCACAAACTGGTTTCGACGGCAAATATGCCGATTTATCGAGGGGACTAGATTGCTACGACCTGAGACACTCCAGAAAGGGAAAATAACGGCCGGAATACTACATGTACCACGAAGGATCTATCCACTCTTAGCAAGAAATTAATGGAATAAATCGGCAGAGTTGAAGCCTTTTATAAATTTAGCCTAGCGTGGATTGAAATCGCCATTATCGAGTTACGTGAGTCGTCCAAACATTGCAAACTCGGTCTAATGGCGGCCTCGGGAGGTTGAAACATCCTTTCCATGGATTGCTCCCATACCGAGTACGATATGCTTTCACCGTACAGCAATCCGACACTACGGGTGGTGGGACGGTTGCCATTCCGATGGGTAGTCGACTGCATGGCCTTCATTCATTATCGTTTTCAGTTTCATATTCTATTCGTTTGCTTATCGCTCCTGTCAACCATGCGTAACATGCCAATTCAGGAGGCATTTGCTATGGTTTTTGGTGGATCAGGTCTGAGAGTACTTTGAAGTTCTAAATGATAGTGCAGCTTGCTCTAGTCGTGGATATATAAGTTAATAAAACTCCCTATTTCATTCTAAGGACATAGCTACAACCTTTCACAGTCTATTGAACCTCACACATTCTACTGCAAAGCTACTAGTCGATTGTAACGAAGCCTAAAAATCTTATCTCTTAAGCTCTCCATCTCTTGAGCTCTTCGCCTCTTAATCTCTTGTGATCCCAGCGTCATATTGCGTTCCGTGGGACCCAACTACTCTATTTTCGAAGAAAACCTATCCCCCCTGGAGCTCCCTCCCCACGAGACAAAATGACAACTGAACTACCAAGCGCGATCAAGGCGCCCACAAACCAAGAAGTAAGTTGAACCATCTCGTAACTGGTGAAATAATTTATATGTTCATATGCATTTGGAATGTTTAAGTGTTGCTGTTCCAGAAGGCTAAGCAATGAATTCATATAGCCTCGTACCAGTTCAAGCGAGTCACCGCCAACCGAAGCACCCTACACATTACAACAATGGTTCGCTAGTCCTCCACAAGGCGACCCATACACCGGATTAAGGGCAACTCGAGCGCAGGATGTCCCATCCGAAGTCGGTAAACACTTTGACGGAATGCTTTCGGGAACCGAAGAGCCAGTCTCGCTACCGGAAATTTTGGAAGAAGAATGGGTTGGTTTGAAGTCGAACTAAGGGAGTTTGTGTGTTGAAATTGTGGTATTTTCGTGGCTTGTTTTTTCAATGTGGTGGGACTATTTTTAGGTATCGTGCGACACTATTGATTTTTGGAATGATATAATGTTGGGAGTGGCGTCTATAGAGAATTTTTTTGTTGGAATCCTTTCGGATTTTGCTGAATATTTTTTGTATCTTATATTCTCTTCAATCTTCCTTCTGTCCTGTCGATTTTTCTGTACCTAGCCTTCAAGTCCCATAAACGCGGCTCTGCAATGCCAGTCACCTCGTCTATATGTGACAGTTTAATCAATAATACAAGGTTCGGGCCCACTCATGTTGCACGGACCCCAATCTGAAGCAAAACATCCACACACACATTTGGGTCGTGTGAATTCTCGTGTAGTCTCTGCGTTGGGGACAAGTACCTGCAACATCGATTATCAGATGGATCACATATCACACCACCATCATGATGGGCACTCGAAATCGGTTTATGATGGTTGTCACAAGTTTAAAAATCCAAAATAATTTTTGGTAAAAATTCGTAACCATGAATAACATTGCCCGAGTTTTAATTACGGCGGTATGAAGGATCAAATTCCAAAGCCTTCAATTGTTCCAATTAATAACCAATTGAGAGGATAGGAAGTCCACACGCCAAAAAATATGTATATGCGTAGTAAAACGCCGCAGCGCTCCTTGTGTACGTAAAAATGCTGTCCGTCATAACACTATGCTACTACATGAAAGAAAAATTTACAGAGCAAGAGCAGCTAGGAGGAAAGCACCCAACATTGGGATGTTGGCGATGACGTAGGAACCAGCGTTGGGGGACTGGGTAGGAGAAGGACCAGTGGTCTTGGTAGCGTCAGAGCCGGTTGGCTTGGGGCCAGTTGTAGAGCCACCCTCAGCTATTGAACGTGTTAGTCGATCGATCCCGTATTCATGATATCATCTTTGGGGGGATATTAGAGGTTGATTGAGGGAGAATTTCACTGACCAGTTTCCTCGGCAGAACCACCGGTACGAGCTGGAGTGGTTTCAGCAGCATTGCTGCTGAAGCCAACTGCGGTGGGGGGAACATAGCTGGAGTAGGGGACAGAGGCGGTGTAGTAGAGAGAAGAGACACACTTCTGCTGGCAGATGGCCCAGGCACTATATTGGAGATGTTAATTGATATTCTCTAGCAAAAACAACTGATACATTGAAAGCATGTATATCAGTTAGAGCAATAAACTTACGCGTTCTTCTCCTCATCACCACCAGGAGGGCAGGCGGCGACACAGTCGTGTGTGGCGTTCAAAGCACCCTCGTCGGGACTAGAATTTATATTAGATCCAGGCACAACACAAGTTATAGAAATGGATTTTCCCCCAGGGATATCTTACACTGGGAGGCCCTGGCATCCAGCCTGGCAATAGACATTGCCGGGACCGCATGCATTGATGCAAGAAAGGGTGCTGGAATAGGCAGCATCGAAAGTGGCGGGGGTGGCTCCGGCTGGAGCACCGGTGATGGTGTCCTGTGGGCGGGCGGCGGCCAAAGCGGACAAACCAACGACGGCGGTGAAAGCGGTGGCGAAGAACTTCATTTTGGATTATTATAGGTGCTTGGTAAGTACTTAAGTAGTAATTATACTATGGAATCGATTGAGAGATTAAGAATTATCTCGGAGTGGACCAAAGGAAGTCGAGTGCTTGGGCAAAAAAAGTTACACGGGATTGAGCGAGTGTGGTGAAAGAAGTCGCACAAAAATTACGAAAATGTTATCGATAACTTTTGAAGGAGGGCAAATTCAAACGAGCGTCGGTGGGTGAAAGAAAGAGAGGAAAGAAACCGTCAAAGGAAGCGGCCTTTGCGATGCTTTTAAAGGCTAAAGGGGCAGGCATTCCGATCTGCACATATGCTCCCGAATGGCAGACACCCTTCGACTACTGGCACACCAAGTACAGGTACTAACATCCTCCCCCGGCACGATATGCATCGATGTTTTATGTTTAGGTAACCTCAGCGTCATACCAATCGTAGTAAGGCCGCCCAGCTTGGGACGGCACTCACGTGTCTACCAGTGGCCAATGACTGCGAGGTAGCATTGGCTTCACACCCGGTTGGGCAAAGAAATTACCATGGCGCTCCAGTAAGATTGCGCGCCCGACAAAATGCACATTCCACTTGTCGCCCGCCGTTGGCCTGCGGGGGAATATGCTGTTCTAATTTTCCCAGGCGACACCAGAGACATCTGTGGCATGCGTGTCGGCGAGGAGAGAAGTTGCGAGACGACATTACCATGTTGTTTTTTATACACTGCGGGGTCGGTTTCTCTTTTGAGGGCGATTGTCGTCATCTCACGTTTTTTATTACTCTTCAACCCCGGTCGGAATTTTTTTTTTTCTTTCTCATTTTTTCTCTTCCTCAGATCAGATCCAGAGTGGAAACAAGCGAAATGTGAAGGTCTTTGTGACTTCGGTACCTGCATTTTTTAACCGCATCCACACCGCCTTGGCAGGCTGCGGGTCGAAGTTTTAACCCCTTTCCCCCTCCCGATCTAGCGGTTCACGTTTTTTCTCACTCGGAACCACGGCTTTGTCAGTTTTGGGAAGCAGCATCTGCATCACCGGTGCCAGCTGGCGACACTAGAACCATCGACGTGGCTGCTAAGCTCCAGACTGGCGCCTTGGTTGTTCCCTGAAACCTTCGATATTATGCAGTATGTACATACATGTTTAGATGTCCGTATGCATTCGGCATTCAAATTCGATCTCTGGCGCTCAAATTTGAGCAGCCGGTCCACAACAGGCATGACCCGACATTTTTTCACTTCCTGCCTTCCACCTACAAACGGATCATATTAGTGCAATATTTTGCAAATCTTGTGGGGATTATGTAACTTGCCATGATAATATGGTAGCCATGTGCGGACTTAACAGGCCCAGCCCAAACAGGTTTATCGCAGGTAGAGGGCTCGAGAGCGTATGCCGCAGCCTCAAATTCTTGGACAAGTGATCCACGAACCTTCCAGCCCAAACTTCCGCCTTGTCGTGCTTTGTCCTCACTGTATTCACGGGCGACGGCATCAAACTTGCTGCCTTCATTTAGTTTCTCAATAGCCTCGAGCGCTTTGGAATGTTTCTCGCAGAGAATATGCCGGACCTACACAATACAACTGATTGTCAGAAAGACAATACTATTATATTGCATGGTGGAGTGGGGAAACCCGCACGTTGATGGAATTTGCTGCCTTCAACTTTCCCCCGCTCTTGCTGCTCCCTTCTCCAGAGTCGGTCTTCCCTTTGCCTTTACCCTTAGAGTCGCCGCCCTCTTTGCCCTTAGTCTTGCCTGCCATGTCTCTGTGTGGTATCCAAGCTATCGCTCGTCGTGATCTGGCAAAGTTGAGGCGATGGTTATAATACGCTCTTCAGACTGATCGATGCATTAGATCTAGTTAAGCTCGGGACTATAATTGGTCTTGGCTCAGCAGTTGTGGTGTTTGGCGCGCGTTGTTCAATTGCCAAACGCGTCTTCCTGCATACCAAATGGTGCCTCCAATACAAAGCCGACAGCCTCATCTCTCCTTGATCTTGTTTAGAGATCGAAAAGTTCGATACAGTACATAACTTGCGATACCTCAAACGTACCATAATTTACCCAACCAGTTGCCACCCCCATGTGTATAGACGATGTCTTTCCAGGACGATGACGATTATGACGACGATTTAGACGATGAGCTCCTGATAGCTGCGACTACACAGTTCGAAGAGGCAAGCAAGCAGAAGACAAAAGGGAGCAGGCAAGGATCCCCGCTGAGAAGAGGGGCACCTACTCCGAATCGGACATCGAAGGCTAGCACGGTTGAAGAAACATATGGCGATCTTCTTGAGAACATATTCTCTTCGGATATCATCGATGAGGAGGAAGACTTCGGACCGATACCTGCTACGAACATAACGCCTGGTAATCTCAGGCAGAGGACTCTCTTTGGAGATGTGGCAGGCGAGCAAGAAGAAAGAGAGACCACTGTCCGAAGCTGGCGGCTAGTAAATCATAGTGAGGCGCCGACACATCACAAGATCGATCGGGAAGCTGCAAAGACATGGATATACCCAACAAATGTGTCACACAGGGACTACCAGTTTAATATTACCAAAAGAGCCCTGTTCACAAATGTCTTGGTGGCGTTACCTACTGGTATGTCGATAACTACCACCGCCATTCGGATTCAGATCTAATTAAAGATCTTTAGGTCTCGGGAAAACCTTTATAGCTGCTACCGTCATGTACAATTGGTACAGATGGGCGCCCGATTCTCAGATAATCTTCATGGCTCCTACAAAGCCACTGGTTGCTCAACAGGTCGATGCCTGCCATAAGATCGTAGGCATACCTAAAAGCGATACCTGTCTGCTAACCGGTCATGTGTCTCCGGGCCACCGAGCGGATTATTGGAAAGAAAAGCGACTGTTTTTCCTGACGCCACAAACGCTTGAAACGGATCTTACATCTGGTCGATGTGATCCGAGGAAGATTGTGCTGATCGTTGTCGACGAAGCCCACCGTGCTACGGGTGAGTATGCCTACTGTAAGGTAATCCGGTACATACGACGGTTCAACGATAGCTTTCGGGTTATGGCCCTGACTGCCACGCCAGGATCGAAGGTCGAATCTGTGCAGGAAGTTATTACTTCGCTAGGTATCGCTCGGACAGAGATCCGAACCGAAGAATCGATTGATATCAGACAATACATCCACCAGAGGGAAATCCAACTTGAGAAATTTCCGTTAACCGACGAGATCACCATGGTTCGGGATTTATTTAGTAAAGCCCTCAAACCGATGCTTAAGAAACTGAATGACATGAAAGTTTGCTATATCACCGACCCCGGGAATCTGACGGCATTCGCGCTGACGGAGGCCCGGAAGAAATATTTTGTCAGTCCAGCAGCGAGGACCGCGCCTCCAGCGCTGAGAGGCTCGATTCTCAGTCTCTTTGCCAATCTGAGTTCCCTTGCTTACGGCTACGAGCTCCTCCTATATCACGGGATACGCCCATTTTACGACTATTTGATAGAATTCCAAAGAGAGAAAAGCTCGAAATCTACCGGGGGAGGGAAGGTCGTCTCCGCCTTTCTCCAGGACAAGGAATTCCTTACCATGATGAACAGATGTAGGGGTTTAATGAACGAAACCGAGTTTCTCGGTCATCCCAAACTTGACTACCTCTGTGGGACCATCCTACGCCATTTCACAGAAGCGGCAGAACGAGGAGAAAAGGACACAAGGGTCATGGTCTTCTCAAACTACCGGAAGAGCGGGGAGGAAATCCTAAGGGTGCTAAAGATACACGAACCGATTGTCAAGCCTAGGATTTTCGTCGGTCAAAGCTCTAAAACTACCGGCGAGGGTATGTCTCAGCGAGAACAGCAAGAAACCGTTGAGAGATTCAAGCAAGGGGAGTTTAATGTCTTGGTTGCGACAAGTATTGGCGAGGAAGGTTTGGATATTGGTGAAGTGGACTTCATCGTTTGTTTTGATGCATCTGCTTCGCCAATTCGCATGCTGCAACGTATGGGCAGAACGGGCCGAAAAAGGGCTGGCGGTGTCGTTGTCTTAGTCACAGAGGGCAAAGAGGAAGCCAAATGGGAACGCGCACAGGATAACTATCGATGGATGCAGAAAACAATATCTGAAGGGAACACATTTAAATACGACAAAGACGTCTCGCCGAGGATTCTACCAAACGATATTGAGACTGAATGTGTGAAGATGACGATCGAAATAACGCCTGAGAGTGGAATAGCGTCACCCCCAGGGAAGCGGAGGGGAAAAAAGAAGGCTCCACCAAAGAAATGGTTTATGCCGGAAGGCGTCGAAACTGGGTTTACCACCGCAGCAGCACTCGGAGGATTTGCTCCGGCCTCGAAGAAAACAAAGCAGACAAAGCACAAGGAAAGCCCGGAGGCACCACTTATTCCGAGTGATGATGAGGAGGACTTTTGCATGTTTGGTGAACTAGAAGAAGAGCCTTTCCCAGAACCAATACCAGAATCATCATATCTACTATCGGAACGCCAAGAAAGAGAGCTTCGGATGAATTACCAATCGCTTTACGGAGGCGATGACGAGCTTATCGAAGCTCCGCGGATCGATGCTCATCCAGAGGCTCAACAAGAGCTACAGCTCACCGGCCGCGTTGGACATAGCCGCGCTACAAACTTGATGGTGTCGCTCTTACAAAGAATGCACAAGATGGACCGCCAGCAGGTCCAGAAATTTAAGGACTACTATGAAATTGACAATATGACGCCGCCGCCAATCCTCAGAAGTCCAACTCCTGATCCTCCCAAGAGTCCTAGTTTAGAACCACAACCCGCGCCGGTGACACTCCCGCAGGCGTCCATGAGCAATCTTAAACCGTTCAAGCCGCCAAGTAGAGTTGCCGGCGCGAATATAACGAAACCCGTTCTCCAGTCTGTCAAGGCGAAGTCCGCAAACATAACAAGACCGGCGCCTGCTCAGATCGCGAGGAAGGAATCTATTACCATCGTGTCATCTCCTTCGAAGTACGGGTCTTCACCACCTCTATCGCCAACAACAAAGAAAAGAAGCCATTTCGATACCTCATCTGAATCTGAAGAGGACATGCCATCTCTATCCCAACTCATGCAAGAGCAACAGAAAAAACAGAAACCGAAACAATTAAAGGAGAACTTTGTGCCATCAAAAAAGCGTAAGTCGGATAGCATTGTTGGAAAACCGAAACGAATACAGCCAGGCACTTATAGATGAGGGAGGAGGCAGAAACGACAGATATTTAGTTTCGAGTTTCATTACTACTTTCTGAGGCAGATAGTTGGTTGTAAACGGCGTTCGTAACGTTAGCTATGTTTATATTGGCGTTGTACTTTACGGTTGGCGTGTATTTTTGATATGATAAGGCGCGGTTTCTTGCTGGTGGAAAAGACTCGGCTTTAACTCGACTGTTAACCGGCATCTAGAGTTGAAATTATCCTCTCTGGTGTCCAAAAATTACTAGAATTTGCACGTTATGCGCCACATAACCTGCAAGTCAAAGAGACGTTTCAACATGGTCTGGAAGGCTTCGGCCTCAGTCTCGTAGCAAACAAAATACAACATACAACACAACTTTCATGAATCTCGAAATTAACATCCCAGCTTAGAAGCGCCCAGATCGAGTTCGGAGTTAGACGGTAGGTATTGGCCGTCGTCGAACTGTCATGATGGCCTAGATGTATATACGAGAGGGGCGCAGTCTGTCCCCAGATTGTCAACGTATAAAGGCGGCACAGTCCGTGCTTAGGCTATAGACGAAGATAGTTGCCTACAATGGCTTTCTAGCAAACTAGACAGGCCAGAATCCGCGCTTTCGTCCAGAGTCTGTGTCTAGTTATAATCTGGATACTTTTCAAATCAGATTCCGCTGTCTACATTGTTTCTCTTGTAATTTATCAATTTAAAATAAGATGAAATTTTCTATCAGGTTCACCATCTTTTGTGGGTAATTGCTAAAGTTTCTGCTGAGTGGGAATTCGAAGGGATTGAAGAGCCAACATACCCACCTATCGAGATATTTGGGAGTGGGACGCAATATAGGTTCCGTAAGTATACTCCACCTTGTTGCTATCGGGTTCTATTGGCCTGGGAGAGCAAAAATCATCATTATTATTAGTAATTTATATTTGTGACATAAAATCTAAACAGCGCTATTTATTTCTTATGTAGGCTGGAGCGAGAAAACCGAACCCCAAACCGGCTTATGCCTCATCGATTGGTCAGCACCAGACTCGACATTACAGCCCTTCGGTACCCGTCGCTGCCCTGACTATGCCGAGAAGGCTGATCAGGGTGCGCTATGGGCGTTATCTAATGCTGAAACCAAAGACAAAACTGGGTTGAATCCAGTGACGAATTTTCAGGGTCTAGTGGGGAATATGGGAACTGGAAGATGCATGGAATGGAAATGGGCGCCCGCAAACGAGACGGCACATACTTCGCCCTACAATGGTACTACAACTTACGGTACCTTGACCTCAGAAATATGTGACAAAACGAACAAATATCAATATTTCAAGTTAAATGATTGGAAGAACCCAGAGGCACGCTTGAAGTAAGTTGCCAAACTCTAGAGTATATATCCCCTATGTAGGCCCGATAGTTGTTCATTTATACCATCGAATATAGCTTTCTCCCCAGAATGTGGAACGAGACATGTCCGAAAGGCCAAGGGCCAACCATTATCGCTGGCCCAAAAGATTCGCTAATAGCCTATGGCTGCAGTCAAGGCCTGTGGCTCCCCGACGCTATCGGCGCAAAAGTCGGCTGGTTTTACTATGATGAGATCCAAGAACATCGATGGAGGCAGGAAGGAAATTCGGGCCGGTATCAGACTATTCGTTGCTGCCAGAGGCATCAATACGGCCTAGACCTTGAAAGTGTATATTGCAAAGAGGCGATGCGTAAAGAGGGACAAGGTGAGAGAACTCCGGCGGAGTTCTGGATGCAGATGTGCACGGAGTTATTTCCAAATTACCCAAAGATTCAAAAGGCGAGGTCACGTAAACGCCGGGCTGTCAGACTAATAGCTTAATCTGATGGTTTCTTTGATTGCTTTGTACATACGATGTTCTTTTATTCCACGGTGCGCTTTCGAAAAACTTTAGGTAAACTTTACCTCGCGCGGTTCTTCTTGTCAAATCTTCGATTGTCCCTGTTTCCGAATATTTATTATTATCTCCATAGAAAAATCTGGAATACGCCTCTTTATTCCGAGTGAATTAAATATTCGAACAAGCTATTTTCAATTATTTCCATTCTTTTGGTCCCTTTCTGGTATATG
This sequence comes from Arthrobotrys sinensis, assembly GCA_036971225.1. NCBI lineage: Eukaryota > Fungi > Ascomycota > Orbiliomycetes > Orbiliales > Orbiliaceae > Arthrobotrys > Arthrobotrys sinensis. The sequence goes on along the minus strand of JAJTTV010000011.1, from coordinate 439,250 downwards.
TTTGAAGTTTCATTGGGTGGTCGTTCACAACCTAACGTTGGGCCAAAAGTTTTCCCAAACCAACTACCCCCACTCCAAAACGCCCGTTGGTTGTATTCATGCATAAGGTCGGACGTGCCCCATAAAACTGGCCAAGTTGGTCGGGTTTTATGTGCCATATGTTTCAAATTTTAAATGGTCTCTTTAAACTGCATAAGCCATGTAGAAATAGTTTCTAGAAAATGGTCTGTACCTTCCTGGGGTACGGGACAACCCCACAAACAAACGTGCGCGTACGTAATCTGTTTTCTTTTATATTGTAAAGTTTAGAGTTAAAGTTGCCAGGGAAATGCGCATAAGTTCAAATGAGGGGGGTCGAGAATACAAACTTGAAGCATGGTTGGTCTCAAAGATAGTCTTCGCCTCAATCGCCAACGTTGGGTAGGATATATTTCTGTAGGTTATGCGATCCAATTTATACCCTCTTTCTTCCATTCGCTGATATACGTATATACTTCGTATGTTCCATGCTAGTTAGCCTGAAATCAAATAGTTTTCCACCTATTTTTAAGAATCAGAAAAAAACCCGAATTTTCCATTACAGTGTATATGTTCCAAGCCCTAGCAGTTCGTAGGCGTCCAAATATTATCTTAAATTCAGAGTATATTAGACGAAGAGATTTCGTAAGCACATAACTAAGCCTTCAGTTGTATTAGTCCTGACACTTAGTCGCCTCATAGGTCGAGATTTTATTCAAAAATGAGGCTACAGGGCCAATCCAGTGCCATGAATTTTATTCTGACTCTGACATTGGCGGTCTTTCATGTTGAGGCAATAGTCTCTGCCTTCCGTCCAGAACCAAGATCGAATATCGCCAAACCGTCACCAACTCCTCCACAGACCGAAGTAAAAAAGTTCGCCCCACCACACTATTACTACTACCCTATTATGCCACTCGTAGAGGAAAAAGTCTATCCCGACGGGCACTCTGGGCTCGAGACTATAATTCATCCACGAAGGGGGTTGCCCTTGTATTGTTGGTCTGGGGCATTAGGTGAGTCTAACGTGGCAATCATATTAACTACCTCTACCCGTCCTCTTCTGCCTCAACCGTTCGATATCATCCAATATACTGTCATGAACTCACTCTAACGTCGTTTTAAATATTTTCTAGAGTACAGCAAACTTAGCAGCTTAGGAAGCGCAGGAGCTAAGTTTAAAAACACCCTCAAAGTAGGCACACGAAAATGTTTAGCTCCTGAAAGACAGCACGGAGATGGATCTGTTCTTCTTAGTCCCTGTGTGTGCTCAACCGGGGATTGCAATAAAGATAATAATATCAATTCTCCACACCCACGATTCCTTTGGGATTTCAGAGGCTCTGTCTTCTATCCACCACCCAACCCAAACCATTATGGAGACCTCAAGACGCAGAAAGGCAATCTAAAGGAAGGCCAGCGCCCTCTTTGGAGCGGGCGGATCCGGTCTTCTTGGGCTAACAAATGCTTAACTTACGTGCCGCTCGAGAAGTCTAAACCCCTTCCATTCAATGGGCCGAAGGGGAATGGGAGAATCGGTGATGTTGTCCTCACAGAATGTGATAAGGATTATGATAATGATTTCCAATGGTGGAGCATTTGGGTTTTCAAAGGGGACGCTGAGACAAGGTATTTTAAAAAATATATCCAGATTCCCGGTGCCCTTATGTACACCCATTCAAAAATGATGAAAAGAGCTAATATTGCCCTGCCGCACTTGTAGAATCTTCCCTACAATGCATACACATTGGTGGCAAACATGCGGACCCAACCCGAGGGGTAGACTTTTCCGAGGTCTGACATATAATACGGATGTTAACAGTGACGAGAGAGTTTACTTTGGCTGCCATGACGCGGAACATACGGCCATCAACCCTCATCCGTGGTTCTTTAGACTTAATGAGGCGGATTTTCCCCTTATATCTGACCAGGAGTTGGACGGGTTTGCGGCAAACCATTTGATTGATTTTTCTTAGTATCGAAGCTCAAGCCCCGCTATACTCGGGGTTCATGAATTTGATGTGTCTGTGTTCCTGGAAATGCTATTGCTAGACTGTAGTTAGTAGTTTTGAATACATATAGTTGCTCGTTGTCACAATATATTAATATTTGTACCGTGAACTGTGCACTACAAACGCTTATCATAACTATACTTGTACTGCCCTTGGATTCGAGAGTCTCTAGAAAGCTAGGGCTACAATATCCGAGTAATACCCGTGGATTCTACGAGATTCTGGTACTATTATGGCCAGCCTGACGATTTGGAGCCATATTTTGTAATACGAAAAGTGTCTACCGGTGGAAATAATAATATTCTCACATTTGTCAAGCTTCGTGCCACAACATTACAACGTACTACATTGCACAAGAAAGGCACTTATGAAACGCTGATACTCGTTGTCAGTGGTGGCGTGCCATGGCTTAGCATTAACGCCAATATTTCAAGACAACTATCTCTCTGAGCTTTGCGTTCACACGCACAACATTGTTATAAAACTTCAAAAATAATGTATGTATCCCATGCAATCCCTCGTTGGTATTTCCAAGCCCCATTCGAATTATTGTTGTGGCCTATGACCAAATTAGCAACATAGTTTTCCTATAGGTCGGTATGCATTTGCATGCCAATTAGGAATTGGGCTTCGTTTGAAGCCGAAATTCTCTCCACTTGGTAGTTAAGTAGGCTTTCCGCTCCGCTTTTTCGGCCAGATGAACCTAGAAGGTCTCAAGTCTAGTCTCATAAACCAACCTCCACCTCATGAGTCGAGGCTGATATTTCTATTAGTTTACCTTGGTTTTATGGACACGCAGAAAGAAATATGCCCTTTTCGATCATGAAGGAAAACCTTTTACTGGTAATTCTCTTATATACAAGCGTGCTGAAATGTGCAGCTCAAGAATTTGAATTTGGACAAATATCGAACTTTACGAAGAGGGCCGGCGAAGGGGGTGACAAATTTAAATTTGTACCCCCGAAGTTCATGTTAAATGCCGAGAACGTGGACTACATGGGTAGAGGCCGGAACACGCCTTTGAAATATTACTGGTCGGGGGCTTTAGGTAAGAGAGTGCTTCTATGTTACTTAAAGCCTGATGTCCAGGATTAACGGTGCATTTCGTTCGGATTTCTTCAGTATTTGAAGCCGGTGGTAGTAAATATAAACGATGCCTCGCTTACTTTGACGATGGTAAAAATGACGGCGATGTATACTACAACCCCCCAGTACATTACCCATGCGAATGCAACAGTCCCAATGAAGAGAATGGAGGCTGCGACGGCACTACGATAAATCACCCTGAACCAAATTTCCGTTGGATCTTCGATGGGGATATAAGGATGTATAAACGCGAGACGAGACTAGTATCCTTCTGGACTGGATACATTATGCATCAGGGTTCAGGGAAGTGCTTAGCTTACGAACCAATGTCCAATTTTCCCCCCAACGAGGGAAAAGACACTGAAACTCCAGGGCGCCTCGGCAATCTTGATATGGTGAAGTGTCCGAACGGAAATGACGAGGATTGGAAGCGGACGGCGTGGATAGTGTGGCTGACTGAGAATGGTGCGCAAACGAGGTATATGAGACTCAATATATGTAAACATACCAAGCCGTGAGCGCGAATATATACTAACAATATTCTCAAGTATAATACCAAACAGTGGTACGCACCTGTGGCCTGCCTGCGACGGGACTCCAATACTGGTTAAAAACGAAATCACCGACAAGTTAGATAAATTCAGCAAGGGAAAATCGCAGGTGCGATGGAAGTCGCTGTATCGAGGATTAGCTGCCAGTGAAAAGACGAAAGAGGTCTACTTTGGATGTACACTTGAAGAAAACACACAAATTACACCTCATCCCTGGCTCTATAAGGTCCCTAAAGCCTATGGGTTTTACCCGAATAAGGACGACCTAGAGGATATGAGGGCTGCAGTAAACGGACAAAGGGGTTCGCTGAGTAGGTTGGTTGATTTTGATTGGGAGTTTTCAATACCTGGTAATGAGGTTCCAGTTGATCTCGAATTCAAGGGAACGCCAGCGGAAGAGGTTAAAGAAGCACTGAAGGGTCTACAATATGAACCCCCACCGGATGTCCACTATCAGGGGGGTGAGACACCACCCTATGATGGCGTAGAGACCAAGATGGAGCGGGAGCAGCGTGAACTGCCAAAGGAGATTGAAGCATTGAAGAAGGGGGTCCAGAAGGCAAGGAACAAACTCAGGCGTCTAGGTATAAATTTCTGAAGCGTGAAGAAGCCTTCGAGCGACTATAACTGCATGAGAGACACACTGCATGCGCACTGGCGTTCTTAATTATTTCATCGCTCCCTTAACTTTCAATTCCCAATTAAATTCAAATCAGGGAACTAAAATATGGGAGAGGATATGATGGTCTACATCTTCCCTATTCTGTAAACGGTTATAAGCTATAGATATCTCTAGCGGCCTGTACATCGAACCGGCTGCATTGTCATGCACGGTTGTTGTAGATTAAGCCCTAAACTGTGTTGTGAGTGCCATGTTACACAGGCTTTAGACATGTTCATGGCCATGCACGACCATAGCCACCACAAACGCATACCTGAGTGAGGTCGTGAGTACTTGCTTGGTATCATGCTTCGCAGCCTTCTGTGAATAGTTTTCAACTGAAAGAACTAGAATTCCTAAATCCAGAAAATGCCAATAGCTTGAGGCAAAGAAAAGGGGATCTAATTAATCTTTTACATTCGACGCGATGCGCTATGTTCCTAGCATTTTGATCTTTGACGTCATAGGGTCTTGTCCTTCGAATTCAAGCGGCTAAAAGGCCAACCAGACCAGAATGATACCGGAAAAACCTGATCAAGCTTCCTGCCAACCAAGATATGCGATGTACATGTGGATCTTTTTTTATCCTCGCTCGAGAAAGGGTCCACTGATTCGGGGCTATCTATATCACTGGCTCCCAAGCTGAATTGCAGCTGAAGACCCTGTTGCATGTTGGTCAACTGCAGTTTTCTCTAAAGGCTATGTTCTATAATTGATCCCTCACAAAGGATCAATAAGTAGTAGGCTAAGTATCGTTTAAACCACCATCTGTCCTCTTCGCCTCCATCGAGCTCCTATGATCTCGAGGATTCAAACTTATCCGCCAAAGAATCGTCGTAATAGCATCACAATACAGCAGAACGTGAGGTATGTGGCTCTTTTGACTACCACACAACGCATCATCTGAAACCCCGCCAGTCGTCATCTAACTGCCAGACAGCAGGCGGTGCTTGGCCTTTCTCGCGAGACTGTTCTAGCTTCAGTACTGCCGTTTATTTCTAGTAAGTACTATCTCCTGCTTGCAGCTTTACTTCGCCTAGATTTCTAGAGTCCTGCATTTTCATTTATTTTTTTCTTCTATATTTTTTTTTGCTCTTTTACCGCGGTACTGTCGGCCAACTGCTAACATTAAACCCGAGCCCAAGATCTCGGATATCCAAAGGTTCCTCACCCCGACTCAGCCCCGCGCCGTGATATCATACCACTCCATAAGCCCAGCGGAAAACCCGAAATCCGCCTCCAACCTCAAAGCAAAGACCTTTCGGAGAACAAATTAGAACTAGAAAGAAACTAAAAAAAAAATGTCAACTATAACCGATAACGTCAAGCCGGCCGAAGAGTTCGTCGTGTTCACCGACGACTCTGTAACTCCCCCCGAGGATAAAACCAGCGCCGCCCCGCTGACAACCCAGGCCTCAGATACACTATCACTCGATACATCTGCTCCACCACAACCGATTAGTAGAACAGATAGCTTTCCAAAGACTTTACCACTCCCTGCTTCATCTATACTTTCTCCGGTTTCTGCCGCTCAAAAGAAAGATCTCCTCCCTTCACTATCCGAACAAACCCCACCGCCTAGCGCAGAAGACACAATCTCACCTCCAGAAAGAAGCTTGACAGATATGCTTGTTCAGACGACTCCACTTCCTCAAACCGACGAGACAGGGACGTCGACTCCATTGGCGGAACTTGCCGGTACGGCATTTGACCAACAGGTCGCCTTGAGGCGGAGGGGCGACAGCATCCTAGGCGAGGAAATCTCGGAGGGCGTGTCGAAGTTGAATGTTGAGGAGGAAACTGTTACACTCGCAAAGGAAATCAGCCTGCCGCCGCGAGAGACGTTTACTGAGGAGGAACTAGCAGCTAGGAAGAACGATCCTGCTGTGGTATCTGCTGTAAGTCGGATTTCTGCGAAAATCGATCTCTATATCAAAATGCATTCAACTGACGATTTTTATCAACCATAGCTACCACAAACACCATCAGCAGAAGACTTCGAGGTCGCCAAAATCCAAGGAGGTGCAAACTTCACACCAGAATTCACCGAGACGAAGGTTGCATCGTAGTCGTTGCAGGAGAATTGACGCGCAAGGCGACGACAAGGCTGTGCAAGACGTTAGATCGGTTCCCGTTTTCCTAAATTTCTTTCCAAAAATCCTACAGCGAAGGAGTTCTCTGTTGTTTTTTCTCTTCTTATGATACTCGAATTGTTATGTTTAGCAAGTTTTGCATTACTAGTCTTTAAATTATATCTCATGTCGAAATTCGCCGTCAGCGATTCTGCTTTGTCATTTATTACTTTACTCCACCAGCGCGGTACTCATACTAAGTTTCGGTAATAGATTATTAACCCGAATTTGCATAAATCCCTATATGAAACCGAAAGTCCAAAGATCGCCATATAATAGCCTGGATTCAATCGCTAGTAAAGTTATACAAAACCCTAGCCTAGATGCTATTAATATTAACAATCCGTGAACTGCTGTCTCTAGACTATGAAGCAGTATCTCCAAGAACGCCAGCGATTCTCAAGGACATGTCCAATGTGACCAGATGCTCATCAGCACCGTCCACAAGTCTTTTATCTATCTCTGAAAAGATCGCGACTATCTGATTTTTCTGGTTACCTGTGAGCATGTCACTGAAGACAAGACGGTTGTATAGCTGAGAAACATATTAGCACCGAATTTGCAATTAAGATCGGGTATCAGAGACAAACCTGCAAAAGAACCTGGGCAGCACTCCACCCATCTGCGACAATATCTTGAACCACTGCCGCAACGGGTGTATAAACGGCTTGCCCATTAGGTCTTGGCTCCATACTCTGCATCAAATCATCGATAGTCTTCTCTGGTATGACGCCGGCAATTTCTTCTATCGACCTGACCGTAATCTCACCGCCTTTTACCCCACTATCAACCTCCATATCATCTCCACTCTTTTCTTTAACTGCGCCATGTAGTCTCGCCGCTGACTGCAAGAATGTGATCGCTTTTCTCAAGTCCCCATCTGCCACTTTGATCAAGGTATCGATCACACCGTCCTGGTACCTAACCCCCTCGGCCTCGGCGATACTACTCAGTCTTAATCTTGCATTCCCTTCGTCCAGAGGTTTAAACCTAAACTTCGAACATCTACTCGCCAACGGGTCGATAATTCTCGTCACATAGTTGCAAATCAAGCAGAATCTGGTAATTTTCGAATACGTTTCCATTGTTCTTCTCAGAGCCGATTGTGCATCCTGTGTCATGGAATCCGCTTCGTCGAGGATGATGATTTTGTAAGGAGGACAAGGGTATTTAGAGGCATTGGCGGCCGTTGTGGTCGAGATTGCAATTTTGGCAAAGTTTTTGACCTTTTCACGGACGATGGAGATGCCGCGCTCGTCGGAGGCGTTTAGCTCGAGGACACGGGTTTTCATGAGCTCGGGACTAAAGTTCTCGGTGTCAATTATTCGGCCGTGGATATGTGATCTGTCTGAGGTTTGATGTGACGAACCCGTATAGCTCCTTCGCTAGGGCGAGAATTGTGGACGTTTTACCAGTTCCAGGTGGGCCGTAGAAGAGCATATGGGGTAGCTGCATTGATACGGTATATAATCAGTTGCCAATTCGTTATATAGACAAGGTGCTGCGAGCTGAGGGTGAAAAGACCCACATTCGAAGATTGTAACGTCCTTCGAAGAACTGATATTGTGTGATCTTGGGCCGTAACATCGCTCAGAGTTTTTGGACGACTATACAGGAAGAAACAATAGAATTAGTTTCCATCTACTCTTATATCCCATGAGTACAAGAAAATTGCCATGAAAGGACCGGGAAGTACTAACTATTTCTCAACCCACGGCACCGGCCTATCTGCAGCCTGCGACTGGCCTGCCTTCTGCTTAGACGACGAGCTGGCAGCTGCAGCTTCCTTCCGCTTCTTAAGGTCGAAGAAATTGCTGGCCATTGTGGATATCGTCCTTGGCCCCGTCCTCGAAGAGATCAATCAGGTGGAGTGAAGTAGTGGTGGTGGTGGTAGTTAAAGCATGAAGAAGAGAGCTTGCCAACGCGTAAAGCGAGTGAAGGAAGACGCGAACCTCTCAAGCAGACCAGGCCAGGGAGCTTCTCCCCACAACCACCACAGCCAATCCACATCCGCAACCACGACACATAAGTACTTCCTACTTACTACTTACTTAATCACATCGTTCGCAGCTGGTCTCTTCGAACACGGTTACAACATCGCATGCGCTTTTGGTAGAAGCCTCGAGCATCAAACTGCTTCCATCTGCCTCGACCATATGCGCCAACCTCGTCGTCGCTGACGTTTCGGTGTTTGCCTCAGGAGAGCCCAGCCAGACGTTTGACCTAATCCAAAGGTCGCAATCCAGGCAACCTCCCTGGCCTTCAACCGGAATCACTGCAACCTCAGATGTCCCTCCACCAGCCTCTTCATGATCAATGAACAATGCCAGCCCCTCTGCAGGGCTTGGAGACCCGTCCTCCTCCTCCTTTCCCTCTCTTCTCCGACCACCTCCGACCGCCGGCCGACCCAATATGCCTGCCGGCTCTTCAGATGATGACGCCAATGCTGCTTCATCAGCGCTGCATTCCAACGTCCGCGCGAGAGACCAACTTACCACGAAGAAGTCTGAATGGTTGGATCACATGCTCCGGAATCTCGATATAGTAACATACTGTCACTTTTCGTATCTGTACTTCCTCGAGTACGTCGATGCCCTTCGATGCATATGCACACCTACTACGTACGAATCAGTCGACAATATGCTAAGATTTCTCTGAACATATAGTATAAGCTTCATCCGTTTCCTCATCCGAGCCATCGTTCAGATCGTATGTTATGCCTTTAACCAGCTTATTACATCGATATATCTATAGACTAATACAATACATTAATCCGCAGAACCTCTTCGCCCAACGCCCACCAAACTTCCCCACACCCCAAAGAACCCAAAAGCGGTCAGCAGTAGTCTCGATATTCGGCTCCACGCTGATATGTTTCCTCTTCCACCTCTTCTCGGAACCCGCCTCAGGCTCCGAGGCAACCGGCGGATACCTACACGGCGGTATGATCATTGACTTTGTAGGACAAGGTTCGTGCTACTCTCCCAACCAACTTTTCTAAAAAATATATAACCTATGACCGAAAACTCTAACATCTATTTGGCTATACATTACAGAAGGTCCAATATCCCGGTTCCGCCTAATCTTCCTCGACCTCATAATCCTCTTCCTCCAACTTACCATGCTCACCGTGAAGGTGTCCAAACAAAATCTCCTTGATAGCTCGGGTCCCAACAGAATAATACCCGCGCAAGACCTTGATAGCGAAGAAAGGGGCATCTCTGCCGGTGCTCAAGACGACAATAGCGACTTTGCCACCTCACCGATAGAGGGGCATTCTGGTAGCGATGGACTCCAGCGGCGACGGCCGGCAGCGGAATCAAACATCTACTCCGGAGAGGTCGTCATCGCAGACCTAAGAATAGTAGAAACGGTTCGGTCACAGTGGAATTCTCAAAATAATACTCCGATAACGCAATCAGCGTCCGCGGCGATTGCGGCAAATCTAGCGAATGCGCGATTACGGATGCTGTTTCGACGATAGAAACTAGTATCTCTTTTCTCTCTCTCTCTCTTTTTGCTTATCTCAAGTCTGGTGGGATATGCATGATTGAATATTATTCAAGTACGGGTACTTTTACCTTTGAAATCGGGTATTTTCGTTCTTCTGTATATCCGATACATCTAGTACTATATTCTTTTTCTCTCTCTCGGGGATTTATTGATGATCTATAGCGGAGGGGTGATATCGTGGTTCTATTGGCGTTCCATATAGGCGTTTTTTACCTCGTCTTCTTCCTCATCTTCTTCTTCATATGTATAACATTTATTCTTCCGGTATCTATAGGCATCTTTTATGAATCATCATCATGGCTTCACCACAAACTTTATTCAATCGATCTACGAGCGGATCGATAGATGGATGCAAAGGAACAGTATCCTTTCTTCTTTTTCTTCTTCATTTCATATGATGCAAAACTTATATAGAAGGTTTTCCATAAAATAATGCAGCATATTCATCGGGTATCATGCACACCGCTCTCTAGATTCCCTCCATGGTGACGAGGTTTGTAACAACCCATAGTGTTAAAAACAAGGTCTTTCGCCATATTCCAACGAAAAAGTGCCTGTTATTCCCCGAATACCCACACCCATCGATCGCTACTGCCCAACTGGAATAAAAACTCCAGACCTTCACTTCTTTTTCGCCTTCTTACTCTTCTTATTCTTTCTAACTTTCTTTTTCAACCCTGTTAACCCTTGCTTACACACCTCCGCATACCGTGTAAAGAATGCCTCCAACTGATCTGCCTCGACCACAGTGCTTATTTTGATATGCTTCCCATCATGTCGCGGATCGTTTGATTTCCCATTTGTAGCTCTAATCAATATCGGTAGCGGTTCGGTTTCATCCCCCGCAGCACCCGTAGCTGCTGCTGTTGGATCTGTGGATGTGGAAGGTGATGTCGATGTTGCTCCGGAGAGAAGAGATAGAAGGTCGGTTTTTAAGTCCGCTTCTGTGGGTTGTGGGTGGATTGTTTTTGTAAACGTTGATGATTGTGATGTGGATTTCTTCTTTGTCGATGTGGATTTTGTGACTTTGGAGGGGCGGGTTAGGGTTTTTGTGGGGGGTGGATTGGAGGGGTCGTAGGATACTAGAAGACGATGGTTTGTTAGTGGTATTGAAAGAGAGATTTCGGGAGGAGTATATGGTAGCGTACGTCTTTTCTGTGTAAGGAATACGGATCCGTGATCCTTTTTGGATACTAAGAGGTCGGAGAGCTTCGTGAAGAACTAGACCATAGGTGTTAGCTACATCGACACGTTGAACGAAGTGCAAGGTAGCTTGGGAACATAAACGTACTTCATCGTTACTCAATCGTTCCTGTGGCATGGCGATTGAAGATGTATTGATGGAGGGTATGGTCGGCTGAGGTGGTGTATTGCGAGGTGGATTGTGGAGATACAGCCAAGGTTGAAGGGTCGTCTGCTCTCTTGCATTGAAAGGTGCGAAATGAGGTCAAAGGTGCACCGCCACATTTAAATCGTGGCGATGACAGGCCCGGCTTGCCAACATGTGGCGCTCCGCCAACGTCAGGCGCAACGCATTTTAGGGGTCACACGCGATCTTCCTCCTTTCTTTCTGTTCACAACCGTGATAATTTAACATCTATGCATCCGTGGGAAGTTAGAACAAGGGACCGAGATACCCCCCAAACCATCCACAGAATTCAGCCCTCGCTCCTCACCGATGACGCATTCAGCTTATCTACTAATACACAAAATGAATCGACCATAGCTTAGGACGTCGCGTCTCCTCCATCAATCTCGAATCGAACATGCATTCGAACACGTAAGTAACATAAATCTCCAATCACCCCAACCTACCCCCATCAAGCAGCCTTAAATGATGAGAATCCCCCATCGTCATCCTTAGACGTAGCGAAACAACAGGCAGAGAGGTGGTAAACGGGAGTATATGAGCCGTCTGGCGGTGTACTCTCCTTTCCACTCCCTTCTGACCTACCTCGCATTGACGAAAAGGGTATAATTAATCTTCTCTCTGAAAAAGAATATTACTATCCATGCGAATTTTCTTCTAAAGTTGCAAGGATGGATTGTTCGTTTCGGCTCTTCTGCTCCTCTTACTGGCCAATGATAGTTGCTATCAAAATGGGATTTCATGGCTAACTTCGGAGAATATAGCGTTATATAGGGACTTACGGGTGTTAAAAAGCGGAGAGGGCAAGGGATGTTTTTAATTGTACATATATTACAGTATACCTTGGAATGGTTTACTGAGTGTTCTGGTTCGCGAATTCGAGATTGTTCCAAACAAGTGCGGTATCGATAGCACCGTGGCGCTCCATACCGTCAAATATATTCATTAAGGATACACTCTCTGTAATAATCGATATATCATCAACAATAATAATAATAAAAAACTATAAAGTCGTCCACTAGAGTACAGAAAGGAAAACAGCCCTGATGGTATCGAACAATAAAAGCAGAACCAGGAGCCCTCAGGAAGATTGAAGACATCCAAGTTCGAAATCAAGACTCCATAAGAATCAACAAGGAAGGAAAGGTTCGGTAAAATCGAAGCAACCAACGGACCATGACTGTGAATCTCCGTTGCATGCCTCCCGTTAAACTTTTGGCTTTGTCGCAGCGAGAACGAGCCGTTCAGTATCAGGCATAGGGCCGTGCTTGTAAAGGTCTCTGAGGGTAGGATGAGTGGAATGTAAGACGTGAGCCGGGATTTCTGAGAGCTTTGCTACTCTAAAAACTCTGTCATTGAGTTTATAATGCCGATAAAACCATATCTCGATCGTCCACTGATGGGGTTGTGTCAGCCGGCGTAGGATATACCGCTGAGGGGAAGGTTGGAATCGTAGAGGGTGCAGCAGGAGCGACGGTAGTTCCAACTGTTGTAATCTTCCTCAACTCCCATGCAACAACTTGACGCTTATAATCATTCAACTTCGCATGGTTGTCGCGTTTGTTCTGGTTCGCCTGATCCTGATATCGACTCTTGGTCTCAGCGGCTGCATTCCTCCACATATCGCCCAGAACGACTCGAACTTCATTCCGATCAGCTTTGGCATCGGGGATACCCGTTTGTTCCCGCTTCGTTTGGTTTGCTCTGTTCTGAGCCGTCTTGAAGAAATCCTTCTGGTAGATCAGGAACGGGTTCGCGGTCTCCTTCTTCGGCTCCTCGGGTTTGCGATCAATAGTCACACTGTTCTGCAGCGGTTGAGCTTGGACGCTGGACGCTCGTGCTTTCTTTGTAGGTCGAACCTCGGGTTCGGGTTCATCAGTTGCTTTACGCTTCCTCTTTTGCTGCGGGGGCTCTACTTGAGAGCTCTGTGTCCGAGCTTTCTTTGCTGGGGCGCTGTATTCGTCTTCGTCAAGAGCTTTCCGCTTCGTTTTCCGCTGTACGACTTTAGCGGTAGTCGATACTCGGGAACTAGATTTCAGCACCTGGATTTTCGCCGTTTTTATCGTCCGGGTACTCGTGGACTTCGTCGTCTTGGTACCAGTGAGCGTCGTTCTGGTAGCTATGGTCTGCATACCGGTTTCCGTTTTGGACTTCATAATGCGGGGTCCAATCAACGGACTTGGAACCTTAATAGGGCCGAGAATGGATTCTGCAACTTCGCCTGCCACACGAAGGCCGCTGATATATGCTCCATGAACAGTGGCGGGGTATTTCCGGCTTGTATGCTCTCCAGCGAAGAAAATCTGGTCGTTGATGGGCTCCGCAATAGTATCGTAATCAGCACCGGTCGAGCCAGGTGCGACGTAAGAGTAAGATCCGAATGCAAAGGGGTCCTTGCGCCACCTAGTCACTACACACTCCTTTGGTCTGTCCGGGACTTTATCCTCTCCCCAGCACCTCTTCAGTATAGATGTCGCTTCTTTCAGCACATCCTCAGTGCTTTCGTTCTCGACCTGTTCCGCCGCATCGCCGACCATCAAACCAACCAAAGTTGGTCGACCCACTGCGTCCGTGGTATTCCACCAGATGTAAAATCGTCCTCGCTTCTTCTCATAGCTGGATAATAAGTTCTCATCTTTCCCCTCTTCTGGCCCTCGTAAACAGCCGAAACCGGCGTTCTCGGTATCCCAAAAAGCTTCCTCGTAAACCATGATGACCTTGTTCAAAAGGCCAAATCCAAGACGGCGAATGGCGTCCTGCTTAGCCTCTGGGAGCGGCGGATCGAACTCGACGCCCTTCTCCTGCTTTAATACCCCAAGGGGAAGGGTAACGATGACCTTGTCTGCCGTAAACTCGCTGTTGTCGGCGAACTTCAATGTCACGCCTTTCTTCTTGTTGTTGGGATCATACTTGATCCTGGTCACTATGTGACCCATGCGAATGTCGAGCGGTGATGGCGTGCAGCTTAGGCCCTTGGCCAGCTGTGAGTAGCCGCCCATAATCATTGTATGGGCCCCGGCCGGTTCGTTCCCGTCGTCTTGGTCCCAGTGCTCCAAACTGGAACCATTAACCTCCACCGCATTCCCGTACTCCAGGTTGGCCTGGAACCAGTTATACAAACGGAGATCTCTGGCATCCGTCTTGAGGAGGTCGGCATAGCCTGGGAGGACCCCCTCCATAGTCCTCCCAAGGCAAGCCAGACCATCCTCGTTGTGGCCCTTGGTCACATTGATCTCGAGGGCCCTGAGGGTCTTCTGCCACTCAACTATCTCCCCCGACTCCTCCTCCCTCTCGACCACTAGGAAGGATGGGATGGGCGGGGCTATATGGCCACCGCCCTGGGCTACCGCAAGCGGCGGCCCTCCCACTCCCCACGGGTCTTTGCCCTTCAGGATGTACTCGACATCGCCATGTGCGGTCATCGGTGGTGGCTCCTTACAACTGAAGGCAGCCACCCTCGCCAAGATGTCATTGTGGACTTGCTCGACGATATTGTCCCTCCCGTCCCCAATCACCTTGCCGTCATAATCGTGGATCGGGAATACCTTTCCAATGGTGTGGAAAGGTGTTCCCAATTGATCCACGATCAGAGCGGCAAGAGGGTTACGGGCATCGTAGCCCATGACAATTTGCCCTCCAATGTCGATGGCCGGCTCCAGCCCGTTCGGGAGGCTGTGAGGGCCCGGTGCTAAAGTGGCCGAGTAAACTCGACCACCCAGACGGTGTCTTCCTTCGAAGACAACAACGTCGGGAGCACCGGGCCCTCTCAAACTCTCACCGGACGAGGCTAGGAGTGCCTCGAGTTGTCGGGCCGTGGCAAGGCCTGAAATGCCTGCCCCGATGACCGCAATGGTCTTTCTGCGTCGGGCCCCTGGCTTCTTTATTGACGAGTTCGTGGGTATCTCAAGACACCCGTGGTTAATGTAACCACTTCTCGTCAGCCAGTCGAGGGCCACTTCGGCAAGACCGAAGAACCTCTCCTCCTTGCAGCACCCCAGTGCCTGCTCCCTTGTCACTCGCTCCTTGGAATTCTTCAACCAAAGTCGAAGAATTCCGTTTCTGATGTTGAGGTACGTCGTGACATGTAACTGGTTCAGGTGGTTCCTGAGCACCTTGTACTCTCCCTCGTGGAGATTCCAAGGGCTCAACCGACCTGCATCTGCACCCCATATGCATTCTTGTGCATATGCACGTAATTCCGTTGGGTTTTCTGGGATATTACTCCCTGCCTTCGGCCTCGGTCTCGCTGACTGCTGGGGAAGCTGTCTTTCCATGCTGCTCGACAGGGTCAAGCCATCAGCTGTTTTGTGGATTCGAATAAATGGAGGCATTCCGTCCAAGTACTCGGGAGAAGACGAAGCAGGTGAGGTATTGAGAGAAGGGCTTGACGATATGTCGGGAGGTGAATATGATGAAAGGTTGATGGAGGGGCCAGAGCAACGTTCAGGTAAGTAATTCGATGAACGATTGATGGACAAACCTGACAGATGAGTGGTGGTCGGATCCAGGGGATTGCTGGTAGATACGGCCAGTGAAGAAGATGAAACGGATGGATTTCCAATGAAATCCGATAGGAGGTTAACAACAGAAGAAGAGGATGAAGAAGAAAGGGAGGAGGTATTGAGAGGGAAATCTGATGGAGGTAGGCCTGAATGGGAGCTAGCAACTGAAGTCGGCGAATGATCTTCAGCAAGGCTAGGTGGATGGTTGATAGAGGTAGAAGAAGAAGAAGAAGAAGAGAGGTGACCAGCAGATAGACTTGAAGGATGAGGAATAGATGAGGACGACGGACGAGAGAATGTGTGAGAAGTAAGCTTGAAGGTACGATTGACAAGAAGCGGTACTTCTGTTGATGGAGGAAGCGATGCTGAAGGGTTGGTGATGGGAAGAGGAATGATAGTAGGAGAAGGTGAATGTGGAGGTGAAGGTGGAGAAGCCGTTGCTGGTTCGAGGATAGGAGATATTTGGGGAGAAGCCTCGAGTTTGGCGCGCAGCTTTGGAGTGTAGGCACCGTCTTCATCTAAATCTTCATCCGTATTTTTGTTGAATGGAGACAAGCCTTCACCAAAATGCAACAGCTCATCATCTTCTTCTTCTTCCTCTTCAGAGATGAAGCTACTACTCTCCATCTCATCTTCATCTGCATCAGTAGCTGTTTCATATCTTTCACTGTCTTCATCGTCAGTATCCCCATCTTCGTCCTCCTCTACATCCTCCCACTCACCCCCTTCTAACTCATCTTCCTCGTCACCTTCCAGGTCTATATTTTTATCTATTGTTTCTTCAAATTCAGTGTCCCCGGCACTTGGGATCTCTGGCGAAGGCCGCCTCTTCCTCTGGCACTTATCCAACCCGGATCCAAATAACGGAGTGGCTCGTAGAGAATCCGGAGTCGGGGGAAGATTCGATAGGTCAACACCTGATAAACTCGGGAAACGTTGCATTTTGAGATTCCGTACGGGGGTCTGTGGCTTCGATGCAGGCTGTGGCGTCGGATACGGAACGGTTCTCCCATGATGTCCGGCAATTGCTGGCGAATACGGCTCGCCTGGCGGTTCCTGCTCGAAACTAGTATGTGATGTCCTCTCACTAGCCCCGGTCCTTGAAGAACTTCTGCTAGATGAAGAGATACTGTCTTCGGTAACCATTCGAGAAGTAGCGAACGGAGACCGACTCAGATCTATACACATATCATCCTTAGTGACCCTACGATCCCGCCTTCCAATTAATCCATCGGCAAAGGCACCGATGTAATCGGTTTTTGAGTGTTTCTCCTCAGGTGTGAAAAATCCATGAGAAAGTCTGCTCCCGGATGGTTTGCGGGCCTCTAGAGGCCTGCTGTCTAGTACCATCCTCGAGCAATGCAGAATTATATGGTCCCAGCGATCAGTAGCCCCGACGAGGTTGGGTTTAAAATTCGTTGGCGGAGGGAAATAACTCAGGTATGTGAAGATTTATTACTATAACGATACACATGGACTCATATTAGCATTTTACTCCGAGGAATCTTTTGGTAATTTAACGATTGGATGCATAAAATTTGCTGTGCTACTGGGGGACGGGGAACGATTCTCCTCTCTCAGCTGGAGGAGGAGGTGATGAGACCACCCACCTGAGGAACCCTCTCTGCCCTTGTTAGCTCCACCCCAATGCAACAAAATGAAAAGGAAAACAAAAATGTTATTGTAGAAGCAAAAAGTGAAGATTATTCGATGGCGATAATTCCTCCACTGAATCTCCTTCGTCGACAAGGTCCATCATAGAATAATATCTATTTCATGGCCGACAATTCCGGGTTGCATTAGCCAGGTTGCAAGGAGAATTGGGGCTTTCGGAAAACTCGAGCAGCAGATTATTTCTATGCCTGTTTTGGGCGACTCAGCGAAACCCCCAAAAATCGGCCGCTTCTCCAACTCAAAAAGTGCCCAAAATATGAAACCGGACTTCACTCTAGAATATTTGGTCTGATATATAATTGTAAAAGGGAATTATGGGATCGAAGGACGACCGAGTCGAGTTAGGATTGAATCTATCACAGCAGAGGGGTTTCCATTGGGGAGCTGAAAGGCTACAGCGTGCGAGAGGCAATGCCGGGTACCGCTGCATGCATTGCATTGGATCGTGAGGAGAAGTCAGCCCACTTGCAATGAGACCGCTTGGCATCGTGCACATGATTTACGACTTCAACCTATGCTACGAGCGGGCATGATACATAGAATAGAGGTTATTGCTGCTCGAGCTCTAAGCAATAGA
Source organism: Arthrobotrys sinensis (assembly GCA_036971225.1). Taxonomy (NCBI): domain Eukaryota; kingdom Fungi; phylum Ascomycota; class Orbiliomycetes; order Orbiliales; family Orbiliaceae; genus Arthrobotrys; species Arthrobotrys sinensis. The sequence goes on along the minus strand of JAJTTV010000011.1, from coordinate 421,155 downwards.
GATAGAGGTAATTGTTTAGATAACGATACCGCCGTAAACCTCCAGGGGGAAGTTACCAAAGGACATTTATTCCATTGTCATTATCAAGAAATAACTGTTCAAAATATACCAGAAATCTGCTGGGACTAGAACTCTCTAGAAATCCAAGGTCGTTACTGCCTACTAACAAATTCCAGAAGAAACAAAGGCTTCCGATCTAAGTGTAGTGTACCACGCCTGTCAAAGTCCAAATCTGACCGTTTGGGACTGGATTCTTGACCTCTTTGACCTCGATTCCTCCAGGGTACAGTTTAGTTATCCCTTTCTCCGTAGTCCACCAAACCGTCACACCTTCCAGAGTCTGAACCTTCTCGTTCTCTTTGAATGGAGATACCGGGACGATATGAGCTCTGACGAATCGTTCTAGGTTTTCGGCAGCCCGTTTCTCGCCATCGTGGCCAAGGAAGGCTCCTTCAACATTGTTTCTTGGGTCAGGGTCTTCCCATGGCTTCCTTGGGAGGGCCTTCATGGCAGAATTCAGAGGAGCTATCCGACACAAAATCACATATAATTAGTATGGCTATAAAGTATTAAATTTTCATGCATAGCTCCGGGTGTATGTATGTACCTAGGACGGTGGTGTTTTGGCTTTTGTCTTCAAGCCGGTCGAGAATCTGGTGGTTGGTTAGGCCGCGAAGGATTTCAGAGAATATGGATACATCTCTCTGAACGGAGAGAGCATCGGAGACTATTGGACCACCGGCATCCTGTATCATGGGGTTATTCTGAGAGTTATCCATGTCTATGAAGGGATTCTGAGGGTTCTTCGAAGGGCCGAAATCAGTGACGGGGAGGACAGCGGCTGCGAAAGAGACGATGAAGAATGCGAATGCAAACAACGTCGAGAGGGCGAGCTGGCACCTCATGGTATAAAACAAGGCAAGTTGGCGGTGATATGGGAGTATGATATCAGCGTAATGTGATGGTTATCCGGGCTCGTGTGACTCCGGTCTGGGGAGCATATTGCAATGGTTGTTTGCAGTTGGTTGATTGATCGATTTGCATTTGATGGGTTGAATTACGTAGCGCTGTCGCACAACACATGATGTCTACCTCCAAGCGCTGGAGAGCATGTATGTATGGGCCATCCATGTGGGCAATGTCAGGTAGCTGGTAGGTATGTATGTACTCAAGTACTTGTACTCGGGATATCAGATGAAACGTCGCTGCACGGGTAAAGGACTAAAGTATATGTACGAGTACTAGTATAGTATAATGTAATAATGCAAAGAACGGGCGGCTCAGGATGGTTCATTGATTGATTGATTGATTGATTGTGGCGACCCAGACAGCCGGGACTGCCTGTCAACCTCCAACGTGAGAATAGTTAGATGCTACCGAGCCTACTTAGATAGAGGTACTCGTAGTTGTATTCATTCATTCTCATTCAATAAACTCCCAACTCCCAACTCCCAACTCCACATCGCCACGGCTGTCTGCTGTCAAATCGGCTCCCTCGGTCTCCTTCATCAGCATTGTCGTCTGCTGTCCCGAGCACTAGCTGGCTAGCTAAGTACTTATCAGGTAAGCTGTTCTAGATCCAAATTTAAATGCCTGCCTATTCGGACTGTCTTGTCCTCCGGCTGCCAAAATTCTTTTTGGTCCTAACTCGAGCACCTTGCAGCCCGCCTATCGTCCAAACGACACCACTCATTGGCCAGCTACCATCCTGTCCTAGCTCCTACACCGAGGAAAGGCTCTTCAACCTCCCTTCCTTCTCCTCCTTTCCCTAAACTTCATCCCATCGGAACCTGTAGGAGGAGTGGCTGTCTCGCTAGCTTAGTCATTCACGAAGCCGCGAGTCCCTCCCAGATCTCCCAAGCAGGATTTGACCAGACGATAACGCCGAACCCCGCGCGATCACTCAGAACAGGTCCAGAACCTTTCTCTGCCACATACGCCCATCCCTACCACGACTTCCTTCACCTCCTCGTTAACCAAGGGCCCTCTCCTCCGACGGCTCTTCACTTCCAACCGCCGTCCCGTCGGCGCTACGCTTTGTCTCCATCGAAAGCCTTGGCAGCCCTCTCGAGAGCTATTTGCACATGTTAAGCGTCTTTTGGGCCTAGAGCTGTCTGAGGTATCCGGAAATCTATCACGCGGCTGCAAGCAATCTTTCGTTTTTCGGGACACTCAGTCTGATCCCGAATCTCTCTCTCGCTAGTCATCCAACTTTGAAGAACCTGGGAAGCAACAAGAGTCACATCTTTCAACCGCCAAAATGTCGCAAGCACGAGTCTACGCGGACGTCAACTCGAACATGCCTAGGAGTTATTGGGACTATGATGCCGTTAACATATCATGGGGAGTTCTTGAGAACTACGAGATTGTCCGGAAGATAGGTATGGAGGATACTCTGGCTTCTACGTGGACCGCTCGTCGTTATTGGGAGTGTTCTCTGGGATGAGAATGCATGCCACGGTAGCCCGGATCGCTAATTGGTCATGTTTCACGCAGGTCGCGGCAAATACTCCGAGGTCTTCGAAGGCATTAACATTGTCAATCACCAACAGTGTGTGATCAAGGTCCTCAAGCCAGTGAAGAAGAAGAAGATAAAGAGAGAAATCAAGATCCTCCAGAATCTCTCCGGTGGTCCGAACATTGTCGCGCTTTTGGATGTCGTGAGAGACGCTCAGGTAGTCTTCGATCACAACCTCCCCATTCCGTTCAGTTGCTGACGATACATACCAGAGCAAGACGCCCTCACTGATATTCGAATACGTGAATAACACGGACTTCAGAACCCTATATCCTAAGTTCACTGATTTTGATGTGAGGTTCTACATATTCGAGCTGTTGAAGGTGAGCAATCAGTCTAAATAGGCTTAAGAAACTCGTCATATTAACATACCATAGGCTCTGGATTTCTGCCACAGCAAAGGAATCATGCATCGGGACGTCAAGCCTCATAACGTTATGATCGATCATGAGAAGCGGAAGGTAAGGAGGGCTCTACGGCAGCTCTTGGGTACTGTGAGCTAACTTCTCTTAGTTGAGACTAATTGACTGGGGTCTTGCGGAGTTCTATCATCCTGAAACCGAATACAACGTTCGTGTGGCGTCCCGCTATTTCAAGGGACCCGAACTGCTCGTTGATTTCCAGGAATACGATTACTCCCTTGACATGTGGTCACTTGGTGCAATGTTCGCGTCTATGATATTCCGAAAAGAGCCCTTTTTCCATGGCAATTCCAATTCCGACCAGCTCGTCAAGATCGCAAAGGTACTTGGCACAGAGGAGCTCTTCGACTACCTCGACAAGTACGACATTGAACTCGATCCTCAATATAATGATATCCTGTCGAGGTACCCAAAGAAGAGCTGGCACCACTTTGTCAATTCGGAGAATCAGAGATTCGTCAGCAATGACGCTCTAGATTTCCTTGACAAGCTCCTTCGATATGACCATCAGGTAAGCTTTGTATTCACAATTTTAATCTAGATAGAATGCCGACTAATAGTGAAATTCACAGGAACGATTGACGGCCAAAGAAGCGATGGCCCACAACTACTTCGCCCCTGTCCGCCAGCAAGCCGCCCAACAAGCGGCTCAAGCTGCTCAGAATAATGTTGCACCTTCAACCTCCACCACCTAGATACCCTACTCCTAAACCCTCACCTCTTCAGCGAAACTCGATCTTTCTACACATGACCCACTCTATTCTTTGCCCGCCCTTCACGCCGCACGCCAACCCCCCTCCCTTCCCTGGGGACCGTAGCTAATAGTGTATCCTACCCATACTATTTTCTATCCCCCTTCTCCACACAATCATGTACTCATTGACGACACGTCCTCGGGCGTACGAACGAAAACAACTGAGAAAAATGATAGACCGACCTTGACGAAAACGCCATTCTATGTAAACATCTTTCTTCCGTGTAAACCGTGGAGGTATTTTGCTATTGTTAACATGTCTATTCTCCTTTCGATACCTAGGTGATCTACTATGGTAGAAGGGAGGGGCTCCTCAGAATCCGCTCTGTTCCTTTGTTCCTTATTTCCCTTTCCCTATCTCTTTCTTCGTCGAGGCTTTTTGTTCTTTTCCCGGTTCCTCAAAGGTGCATGCATAAACAGGCGCAAGAAGATTTCCCGAACTTTTGGCTGGTTTTCCTTTATGCTCCCGCCTTTTCCTTCTTCTCCGCATTCTTCCCCCTTCTCTTTTTCCTTTTGGTTTCTCTCTTATGTTCGTCCTGTGGTTTTTTATAGTCCCTGTACAGTAAGAGCGAAATCTACTGAATGAAATGTTATGATATTTCGAGAATTCTCAACGTTGGTTTATGATAAAATGAAGCCGTATGTCTCTTAAATTCGCTATGCACCACAATTGATCAATAAGGAAACTCCAACCTTGGACCTTATCGATCTAGATCTGATGTCGCGTGGGCAGTTTATCAATTCTTGGCAGGCAAGTTCCGAACCAGCGACGACCGTCTACGCATGCGCGTACATTACGAGCCTTAACCGGTGACGTTATATGACACAGGTCACCGCCATTCCGCGAAAACACTTTCGTCTATGTATATGCATGTCTAAAACCGAGTGTCTTCGACACCAATACCGAGACATCATAGAATGCAGCCTATCCGTATCTAAGTAACTTCCTAAAAAGAGAGCTCCGACTTACGAGTTAAGTTTTCTTTTTTTCCCCATTGGCCAATACTTCTAGTTTCCCTTTTACACGATATATATTCTACATCGCCTACCGCAAGCTCCCTATACATAGATCCAAATCGCCAGCCCCAGAGGCTGGTTTACGACAGCAGCATGATAGTTTCCTAGGTATCTTCTCACCAACCCTCTAGATCTATGGAGTATATCTATTGGCTAGTCATCTTTTGTCTCTCTCTCTTCTCTTCTCTATTCTTCTGAGTATTGCCACGGGCTGCAGTAGTTCGTATGCACCATAAGTGCGTGGTCTCGAAAGCAAGACGCTACCCCCGCCGTGTGTGTATAGATACGGATATTCCACAGCTTCGTATCCAATTCTGTGAATACAGACTATGAATCTGCAACTGATATTTACTTGATCACCTCCAGGCATCTCTTTCGGATATAATTTACGAGCTACGCTTGATAAATTGAGGCCGGCTTTTTCGTACATTAGCTAGTAGCAGGTATATACGTAAACAGGTATAATAACTCTATTAAGTGAATAGCACCACCGGCTGCAGCGCTGCATATGGAAGCCTTTAAAGCAACCCGCCCCTTTGACTTCTCTCCGGACCATGTTCAACTGAGAATCGTCTCTACGGCATACTACGATAAAAATTTTTTAAAACAAATGAACTAGGTCTCAGGAAATAATAATAGGTATCTCAGCCTGTAAATTAGTCTCGTATTATACGACGCTTCGGTAGCCCTGTAAATATACAATCTACAAATTCGTGGACAAATGTGCGTTGCGCAATGCAACCTCATTGCCCAAACCTGACGTCACAATCTACGAGTCTATAGCTATGAGAGGACAGTCTAAATGAAGACTCAGATTTTATTCATTACCTAGCTAGTTCAAGGTTACATCTTACAATCAAACATCTCAAGTAAAGAAACAATACACCCCCCAATAATTAAAACAAAAACATTTAACGATTCGAAGCAATTAACATCCTGTTGTATTTCAACTTCACCAACACAGAATTGAATATCCAAATCGATTAAATCTAAACTACCAAGCTTCACTATGTCGATAAATATCCCCTCCGGCTCCAGTAATCCAAGTAAGATACCTTCTCTCTTTGTATCCCATAGATTTCTTTAGAACTTCCTAACATCCCTCAAATTCAATGATATAGTCGGTGCCAAAATGCCCCCTCCAACGACTCCACCACCACCCCTCTCCGAAAACACAAAATCCGCCATCCAAAAGGCCGCCCACGATCGAGAAGCCCCTGCACATTTAATGGGCAAGCAAGATATACTTCTTACCAAAGGTCCTGGTGATGCACTAGAAGGGATAGGAGGAGGAGGAGGAGGAGTAAGAGGAAACACAGAAATAAAAGAGGGGAAAGGACCAAATAGTCCTCCAATGGGAAAGGAAGAAGGAATAATAGGCGGCACAAACATCAGCTTTAACTCCAGTTCGCATTAATTAGCTGATCACCTTCAAAGAGTGTAATAGAGCATATATCTCCCAAGTTAACATTCTAAGTCTATAATCTCAAAATATGTATTCCACCCAGTTCCTATAGTATACACCAATGCCCTTGCAAAAAAAAACACAAACCCAAAGCAAATACGGCAAAGAATCACAAAGTACACACGCTTTTGTATCGCCAAAGCACTTGCAACAAAACACGCAAAGCAATAAAAGGAAGAACAAAAGGCCCAGCCGTGTAACAAGTTTCCATTCACATCTGTCGAACTGACTCGGTCATCGAAGTACCAAAGGGATGACTAAGCCCGCTCGCTCCGCCGTGCGTCTTGATTTAGTTAAACTTCATGAACAAGAGGTCTAGGGATAGAATATAGGTGAGAGGGTAAAAATGAGAGGCGGAATAGGAGAGTAAGGCGAGAGGGAGGGTAGTAACAGGATAGCGGGAGGCCTCCCCGGATCCAAAGGCTATTAGACGTAGTCTAGTGGCCGATGATCCACAAATGGGGTTCCAAGGCAATATTTAAACTGTGAAATAAGAAAAGAAGAAAGTTTGGAGAATGAAAAGGAGAGAGGTGTGTTAGAAAAAAAAGAAACGTCCCAATCGATAGAATAAGTCCAAAAAACAACATATTCTTCTCATCTTAATAGTAAGAGAGGATCCAACTCATGATCATAGCTGAAAGGAGGGCGGTAGGGTCTGGTAATTCATGGTCGTTAAGCGTATGGATATGCAATGAGTGGTTGGTTTCTCTTGGCGTCGTATCGGAATAGAAAGTAGGGATATTTTGGTCCGTATACGATTCAGAAGAAGTTTATCGATTTGCATTTCGATATGAGTTTGCGAAGTTTGGGCTGTCTCTTCGGACAAGCGGAGTTTTGTCGACTGCCTTGCAAGAGGGGTTCAGATGAGGGAGACTAGACATCATCTGCCTTCTTCTCCTTGCGTTTGATAGAGAATGTTCGTTTGAATTTGGCAGCAGCACCCTCAAGTCTCCCTGCAGTACTGCCATTTCGACGGACGGAAGAAGTGACAGGATTAAGGGATGTCAAGACGTCGTCAGATTTTCCGGTTGCAGTATCCAAGCTCTTCCCTCGCCGATGTTTGGCTTCTTTATCCTTTTTAGCAGCAAGGTCGCCATCATAACCCACAATACCTTTCCCCTTCAGGTCTTCATCTCGGTATCGCTAAAAGCTTCGTCAGCATTCAGGTACGCAGATATCGTTTCACACTGATTCCTTTACCTCTCCGGGATATCGGCGGAAGCCGCCATCCTTACGATTAACATCGTATTCTACCCCAAAATATTAGCACAACTTCTGCATGATCACGAATTCCGGTTTACGACCTACCCTCGTACTCAAGAACACCGCCAGTAACGTGTGTTCCTGGAGGAAAAGCAGCGACACCATCGAGCGGACGGCCAAATTGCAAGCTGTTCTGGATATCTTCGGGAGCCGTTGCTCTCAACGCCATTGCATTGCCATATCTAGTGGCATGAACTGGAGATCTCAACGGATTGCGATTACGGTGGGACAAAGTCGCATCGTAGGGCCCCTCATGATGAAAGGTGAAGATCCCAAAGCTAGTATCCAGCGAATCAATTGTGTCAGCAGCCAGAACGCGCTGAGTTCCTGGACGGCTTTTGGCTTCGTGTCTTGGATGAGGCCTGAGGGGCATACGAGGACCGTCGCCTCGGTACATGTTTCCTTGTGGTTGGGGTGTTCGGGTATGTTGTCGGGACGGGCTAGGAACTTGGAAAGAGGAACCCTCAGCTTGCCTACGGAATGGATTGGTCGGAGATCTTGGAATTCGCTGGTTTGGGCTCCCTGGAGGTGATATGTTCTCTCGGTTTTCTGCGTCTAAGAGTGCATCTCGGTACGGATTGTTTGACCATCTATCCTCGACTCGTTTTGAGACCGGTCTATTCTCTTGGTTCTGGAGGTCATTCTTGTCCTGCTGGTTTTGGATATCGGGGATCTTTTCTGGAACGGGGACAGGAGCTAACAACCGTGGCCCTCGTGGCGAGATAGTGTTTCCCATGCGGGAAATTTCTTTGTCGGAGACTTCATTAAGTGGACGTAACGGCCTCTGTCGCCTATCAGGGTCCTTCCCATCGTCGGTAAAGCGACGAATCAATTTGTCTCGGATGGACGTCGACCGTCGCACCTGACTGGTAGATGCTGCTGTTTCCTGGGGTTCAGCGGCTTCCTGCTTCTTCTTTTTGGAGCCACTTCGCGACAGTAGAGAACGAGAACGTCCTAACCCAGAAGAAGAACCAGCTGGTTTCGAGCTCGCATGATACTGTTCGGCTGTGAGGGATTTGTGTTGTGTCGGAATCTGATCATTGTATTGGCCGCCTGTCTGGGCTGTTTGATATGCCTCGACAGAGTTTAAAGGGTCCAGCAAGTACTCCTGCGCCTGAAAAAGGAACGATTGTGGGTCAGGTTAGTCAGTTGACCAATGCGAAACGACGATGCAGTCTGACGACTCGTGCTGCCTGCTCCCTGTTCGTGCTCCCTGCTGCTTTCTGAAGCAAGCACTTCGAGCCGGGTATCGTCCGAGGGAATTCGCCCACCAAAGACTGATTCCGATAAGCTCCAAGGCAGAGGAGCTCAAAGCAAAGAACAAGCTGGATGGGTGGATGGACAGATGGAAATCAAAGCAACTTACCCAGCTGGTGTCCCCTTCTTTGCGTAGAGGGGTGGTGCTCCCCCAGGCCATATTGATGATGATGTTATGAAGCTTCTTTTTTTCTAAGTTCACTCGATGACAGCTCGGAGTGTCGTCAGCGGCTTGATTTTGGATGACAGGTGGGAGAACCCTCCGACTATCAGCGCCGCACGTTGGAATGGCCCTGGTTGGTGAAGGTGCAGCTTTTCTGGGGAAACCGGACAAACGCAGCAGGGGACAGCTTTAGTTGGGATGAGATTCCGAAGGTTAAATATGAAAAAAAGTAGCGGCGACGAAGGAGAGGATGAGTTTGGTACGAGGTCAGGTATGACAGTCGAGTGGTAAGTGAGTAAGTACTTAAGCAAGGGAAGAGATGGAGAGGGGAAGTATAACAGAAGGTAGATTTGAAGATGGAGGATGGAAGAGAAGAGGTTTGAATGCCGAAAGCGGTGGGCAGGCCGATATACTTAAAAATTAATTAAGAATCGCTGATATACACATATTAACCACTCTTGCCCGTCGACACCCTCGCAGGTGCTCAAAGCCAGGTAAGGTACATGTACTTAGCCATGTACCGCTACTTTATTAATCTAGAAAATTAATTAGCTGGACTGACGACGACCGCTCTGTTTATAGGCATCCTCCACTCTCTCTGCTATCGGATTTCATTTTATTGCTTATTCTTGACGCCAGGAGTCCGGGTTCTGCGGGCAATCCCCTCGACTCGCCTTCGTCGACATGCAAGTCAGGACCCCTCCATGTTCTATTGTATGTATTACCCCGGTCATGTACTTCGAAGACCCTTTTCCCACACTCGCTCACCTGCTCTAGACCCCTTTTGAGAATCCCCAACTTTTCTTTCTCCAATCATGGTCTGCCTGAACTCCTCCTTTGGTCGATATCACACAGCCAAGTGACTGGACTACCAGAACATGTGTGCTGCACCTGACCTTCCCGCTCCTCTGGTCATACGGATATGATTCCAAAAGCCACAATTCTTCGGGCGTCAAACGAGTAAAAGTCCTGAGGTTTGCAGGCATCTTAACCGACTCGAATGGATGAATGCAGCTCAGAAGCAAAAAACCTTAAAGCCACGACATGACTCTGAACTCTCCAAACCGTGGCAGAGGGGTTTTTGGTTCCGACAGAGGCATTTCGGATTCGAAGGGGTGCTTATGGGGTCACTATCTTTTATCCGGACCGCTATCCCTTAATGACTGCAGAAAGTGTCGACGAAGGTACAAGTACAAGGTGTCTCCGCCGACAAGAAAACGAGGCAGTACCTGGCCGCTTTTGCTTGTGTGCTTGCTCACGCTCTCGTATCCCATCGACGGCTGTGCGACGACCACACACAAAACCAAGATTTGTGAACCCTGGATGATGCGGCAAATGAAAAGCCGCTAGACATGGGTTTAACCTGACGGCTGCTTCGGTGTGGGGCTGACACAGGCAAAAATGATAGCACAGTGGCATCAGCCCGCCCTCCTCGACAATCCGAAAATCCAGATTCTTCGAAAATCGATGTTCTGCATGGTAACATATTGAAGTCATTGTTCGAAGATCAACTCCGAAGCCTTCCATGGTGACCCAAACTCTGGACCCTGTGCAACATTTCCTTCCGGCGGACTGCCGGCGGATTGGTTTACTTATGTGACCCGAATTTTCTCCCAAGGTGCTGATCGGGAAGTTATCAACTGTCACAATGCTGTGCTCGTGGACCCTTAAACTAGCATGGGTGATTTTCCGGTGTGAAATCGCGGGGTCCTTTTTGCCTGAGCTGTCTCGAGACTTCTCATATGACCTAATCGGGAAGTTCGTGTCGTCAATGGCTTGGCGCAACGCACAATTTACAACAAAGCGCCCAAGGCGAAGACCAATCTGAAAGACATCAAGATCACCAACTCAATTCTATTTGTCTATGAAGTACAATGCAACGATTACAACAGGGTATTATTAAGTATTGGATGAGGTTTCAGTCATTTCCTCTTATTCCTCCTCGGGCCAACCGGTAGAAGCGAAGTCAGCATCTACATCGAGGAGAATTTAAGCTGCAGGGTTTGGCCTGGAGCTGTTTGGCCTGGGGCTATTTGGTCTTGGGCGGACTGGACGGACTGGACGGACTGGGCGGACTGGGCGGATTGGCCTTGGGGTTTCTTCACCCTCTTCAACGAAGTCGAGGGGTTCAGTGAAGTAGAGCTCGCGGCATCGAAGGTAGGTGTTGCTGGCAAAGAACTCCTTGGGTTGAACACCCTCCAAGGTTCCCTTTGGTCCCTTCCTGGTAATGATTGTACCAGTACCGTGAGTTCGTGAGCCAGGGATGAATGCGAAAACCTCTTGGGCAAACTCAGCCTGCTCATCAGTTCTCTGGATATCGAACTCCTGAACACCAGCATTGAGGAATGCCGCCTCCCCAATTTCATACCAGGCAGTGACAGTTTCCTATAACCCAAATAAGTAGATATTCATAATCATCTCTGGGGGGAGATGCCTACCTGTACAGCTTGAGCTGGAACAAAACCGAAGAAGTCGATGAAGCGAGAACCTTCATTTACGAGCAAATCACAGCCCTTCTCGGTGAAGATATCAAAAGCTTTGCGGAAGGCGAAAAATCCTTCTCGAGATCCGCGTGCAATTCCAATGATACTCCCAATACCGGCGGGGCCGCCAGCGCCGCCAGCGCCTCCCTTACCGCCACCCCTAATACCACCGAGCCCACCGGCGATGCCACCAAGACCACCGGCAATGCCACCCTTGCCACCACCACCTCCAATGCCGCCGAGGCCACCCCCAATGCCGCCGAGGCCACCTCCAACGCCACCGAGGCCGCCACCGATTCCTCCCTTACCGCCTCCCTTGCCGTTTCCACTACCGCCTAGGGAGCTGGTGCCGACATTGCCAATGTTAAGGCTACTCAAGATCTACCACCGTTATCAGATACAAGCCTCTACAAAGCGATTATTATTAGGATCGAAAACTTACCCCTTGTAAATTAAGAGATAGACCGTCGCCATTGGAGAATTGGTTTGTGAAGCCGTCAGTTGCAATACTTCCACCCACGACTCCACCCTTTCCACCACCTCCAAGGTTAATGCTTCCACTCCCACCGTTCCCACCAAGATCAATATTTCCATTTCCACCATTTCCACCGAGGCCAATTCCACCGCCGTTCCCACCAAGGCCAATTCCACCACCATTCCCACCGAGGCCAACCCCACCGCCGTTCCCACCGAGGTTGATGCCGCTGTTTCCACTGTTTCCACCAAGGTTGATGCCGCCGTTCCCGCCGTTCCCGCCAAGGTTGATACCGGCACCTCCACCACCGTTTCCGCCGCCTCCACCAAGATTGATACCAGCGTTCCCACTGCTAGACCCACTGTTACCGCTTCCGCCGTTTCCAATAGTAATGCTACCGCTTCCGCCATTCCCACCATTGCCGCCAACGGCAATGCCCCCGCCTCCATTTCCGCCCCCGTTTCCGCCCCCGTTTCCACCTAAGTTAATGGATCCGCTAAGGGACTGCTTACCGCCATCGGTACCGGCGGGGGCTGCGATAGCAGCAGAGAAGACAGCGAAGCTGGCGATGACTGAAACCTTCATATTGAAGAAAAATACTCAAGATTATATATTAAATCTATTATAGGGAGTGTGTAAATGCGTAAAGCGAGTGGTTGGCTACTAAAAGTAGGCCTGTCGAGTGAGTGTGATGATCCAAGAGATCTGTTGAGTAGTGATGAACTTAGAACGAGGGAATGGTGATGATGATGATGAGAAAGAGGTTCCTGGAGGCCGTGCTCCCATGGGTTTATATACACAGTTCCCTTCATTTGAAGTACCGCGGATTCTGACATCAAAGCTATCGCTTTTTTTTAGATAGCTCGCCCATTCCTTCATCTCACGGTATTGGAGATTGGTATTGTGGTTCTGCTTCCTAGGTTCGTGACGTTTGAGCTCCTCTTCATGATTGTTTGCACGGAAATGGTGATTTATGGGAGTAAGGAGCAAATGCTGTCCATATGCCCATAACATTCCTGAGTGAGAAGGGTCTACATATCTCTACTGCCAGATGCGTCACATTTCCCACCCCCAAACCGCTTAGAAAGACCCCTAGCGCGGCTGTTATAGCCAATGATCGTGCCTAACTTGGAATTCTGAGTACCAGCTCGTTCAGATGAACACATTGTAATTTACAACATATTAACACGACCCTGCGAAAAGTGAGTTTAGATGTCTTCTTTTTGCGACAGCCGCGGTTTCCGACGTTCCTTACCAATGCATAACTTAATCGGATTCGGAAGCCCTCATGTGGACCGTCCGTTGTTCGTTCCATTGGAAAGTGAAATTTCGTCTTGAACCCCAACCCCTTGCATTCGTCCCATGTCTGAAGAGGAGCCACATTACACTGAAAGCAGCTGATTCGTATTGTGCTGCCTACCCAACAATCAACGTTGGATTCCCGTTCCATTGGCAAAGTAATTTCCTATAAAATACTTTAACTAGCATCTGACGTTCGGCTGCAGGTACCGATTATCTACGAAGCCCGCTATAGCGCCACATTTCACAGGTCGACGTTCTCGGCCTTTTCGATACTTTGGATGGAATTCTGCTCGTACATGGTTTATATTATCATTCATACAAAAAGAAAGCTCCTATCTACATAACTATAGTTTTATATACCTATCGGCATCTAGATTCGATAGCAACAAACGATGTTTAATTGAACTGGTCGTTTGCGTCACTTACGTATCTGACCAAAGAAAACGCCCTCCCTGTATAAATCACCAAGTGGGCCTAAGGGGTTTCCCCTGGGAGCATGGCGTGCGTGAAACAGCTGAACGGTGCATTTACAGGTACGAACGTAAATTCCAAGCAAGGGCAAGCCTGAGCACGGTAACTTGCATGCACATACATACTATTCAGAAGGAACTGGAGCTAGTCTGGTGGACCGAAACTGAAGCAGCCGGTCACATTTCTCACTATGCAAAGTCTAGCCGTGTGATTTCAATTGTTAAGCCTCTCAAGATCCAAAGTATCATCGCGGGCTAGCTTGTTGTGTTGCCCTGAGGTTGGGGCTTGTCGAATTCAAACATGAGGTCCAAAATGCGCGATCTCGTTGGCAGCTTGAGCTCTCCATCGAACGGCATCTTCATTCTTCGTTTCATCTGCTCATTCACGGTGATAATCCGATATACTATCATATACTCAATCAAATGGCGCATCAGAGAAAACCATCCCTCGGTTTGGTAGACTATTCAGATTCCGATGATGATGACGCTAAACCCAGCTCCCCAAAGTCACCTTCCAGCACGAGCTTACCTCCTCTTCCTTCCAAGTTCCATGACCTCTATACTGCCACTCCAAGGTTGACTAAAGAAGACGACCCGTCAGCTCATGGCGGCCGTCACCGTGCCATCCCTCATGTTGAGGGGAACTGGCCGACACATCTCTACTTTGAGTGTACTATACCCTTTTCCTTACTTCGTGCCCTATGCTTCGTTCATCAAGGGCGTCGAAATCTATGAAATGATGATATCATATAGCAGGTCCGAAAAACTAACATACTCGAGGGCATCTAAACTCTCTAGAACTCGCAAGGATCGGTCGTCTGCTCCAGGTAGCAACAGAGGCGATTGAAAGCTATGACAAGTTCCATCATGACGAGAGATTTAAGTTGGAATCGTTTCTATATAGCGACTTGGGGACGCAGTTGCCGTTGCACATTAGTATGTCCCGGCCGATTGTGCTGAGAACAGAGGAGCGGGATGGGTTTATGGCGGAGTTGGAGAGATCATTGGAGAGAAGCGGTATTCAGGAGTAAGTTGCAGTTACCTGTTCGTCAAGCAGTCGATATAACGATGTTAAATACATTGGATTTGCAGATTTGACGTCCGGTTTACAAGTCTGGAGTGGGTGCCCAATCAGGACCGTACCCGTTGGTTTTGGGTTATGAGAGCTGTGAGCCCGATGCCGAGCCAATACCGACAGACGTTGGTAAGAAATACACCCGAAATTAAAAATTATACTGAATTGATACTAATACTATAATTATAGTTATCAACGCTCCTAACGACCTGCAATCAAGTTGTGAGGAATCACAATCAACCAGGTCTCTACTTGACTGACGGTCGAGGAGCCACACGTGAAGGCTTCCACGTCTCTATTGGCTGGAGCTTGACCGAACCCTCAAAAGACTTGTGCGAGGGTTTATCGGCTGCAATTTCGAACAATCAAACTGAATTATCCGATTTGACGATGAAATGCGACACCCTGAAGGTAAAAATAGGAAATGTTGTTCATGCGGTGGAGTTAAGACGGACGTTCTGAATGCACAATTGCGGGAGAAGAAAAGAAAAAAACGGGGAGTACTTGACGGAGAATAAACGGCGGATTGTGCAGCTGTGCAGCTGAGGATACAAGAGTATATACCACGGTTCGAGGTCGTCTGAAGTGCCGAACGAGCTGGAGAGATACCTATCCACTTTGTACCACCGAGTTATATCAAATGCGGCTGGTCCAACCAGAAGCTCTATGCCGGTCATGCACGCCAAGCGCAAATGCCCTGCGTCCCAGGAACACTTCCAGAAGCTGTTGTGTGCTGGAAACCCCTGTCTCGAGCCAGAGGAGAGAGTTTAATTGAATCCACGTAAACGCAATGGGAAACTCGTGTTATGTTCAGGGGATCAGGACAGCAATTGCAGTTGCAACCTGCCTGCCCGATAAGCATCGTCGGTCTCGCTCTCCATCATCATCCCGTCTCGATTGAATTCGAATCGCCAGTTACCGTGGACCAAAAATTAAATTGAAACACCAGCCAGGCAACGCAAACTCGAGACGAACTACCCAACAGCGCATGTGATCGTGTGAGCTTCTGCAACCGTTGCCTACAGATCTGGATTGCGTACACCGAACCGGCAAACATCCCCAACCATTATAACCCGGCCAGGGTCCTGGTTTTAGAGAATCAAAGACACTCTACCTCTCCAGTTTTCCTTATCTCGATCCCAAGTCCGCCTGTTCATCTGAACCGACAAGGAATTCCCCGGATTACTGCGACATCGATACGCTACTTGGTATAAAGCGACTTTGACGGATGGCTGCGCAGACAGTGCTCGTGACCAATGGTATAGAACCAACTCCAACCTTAGATCTTCAAAACTGTGCCGTATGGCTAATACTCTAATCCAGGGTCCGGCGAGAAGAATGCTCACAATGACAACCACCCGCTCGCACCATTAAAAGAATACAAATACCAGTCCGTCGACAAGTCGCTGGTATCATACTATATTCTCCGACACTACGTATGATCCATTTTTCCAACACCGATTTCATCGATATACGAAGATTTGTACTCATATATCTGGTGACTGTGTAGTGGAACTGGGCGGTTGAGCTTTTGCCAAAATGGATGGCACCGAATTTAGTCACGTTAATTGGCTTCGGCGCCATTTTGTTCAATGTGCTATGCCTGGTCTTATTCATGCCGGACTTGGTTGGACCTGGACATCCGATATTATATTTTAGCTTCGCATTCGGATTATGGATGTAAGAGCTCAAGATTACGGATTTTAGAAGTTGAGGATGCCTGGATACTGACACCTAGACGCAGGTACTCTACTATGGATAATATTGACGGCAAGCAAGCTCGAAGAACCGGGTCCTCATCACCATTAGGTGAATTATTCGAGTATGCGAACTCAATTACTATATTGTTTGAAAGAATTGGGCAACGAATGCTAATTGTATATCGCTCGCAGCCACGGTATCGACAGTTTAAACTGTACTCTCGCCAGTCTCTGCGAAACCGCTGCCATGGGCCTCGGAAACACCAAGACCGGCTGGTTCACCGCCCTAATCCCGGTCCTTCCAATGTGGTTCTCGACTTGGGAGACATACCACACCCACACCCTCTACCTCGGATACTTCAACGGCCCCACCGAAGGCCTCATCATCGCCTGCCTATGTATGACCTTATCCGGCGTCTACGGTCCCCAAATTTGGCACGAGAAAGTCGCAGACACCATCGGTTACCCAGAGGTATTCCACGATTATAGCTTCAAGGACCTCTGGTTCCCCGTTATATTTAGTACATTCGTGTTCATCCATCTTCCATTCTGGTACGTTAATCCCTCTACTAGCTAGCATACCCTCCACAAAAGCCCCCAAAATGCTAACAAACAAACTACAGCGTCAAGAACGTCGTCTCCGCTCGCCGCGCCCAAAACCTCCCAGTACTCCCGGTATTCCTCGAATGGACTCCAATCCTAACCTTCACCGCTGCCGGCTGCGCCTGGGCCTTCTCACCGTACACCACCCTCCGCTCTGACAACCACCTCGTCCTCTTCTGCCTCACCCTCTCCTTCGCCTTCGGACGGATGACCACAAAGGTTATCCTAGCCCATCTACTCCGCCAACCATTCCCGTATTGGACGGTAATGCTAGTACCATTAATCGGTGGAGCTTTCCTTGTTAACACCCCACCACTTTTGGGATATGGAACCATCAGCCCGGGCTTGGAGTTATGGTACCTGAGAGGATACTTTGTCTTTGCGCTTGTGGTTTACTTTAACTGGGCGATTAAGACGATTAATATGATCTGTGGGTATTTGGGGATTAAGTGTTTGAGTATTCCATATCAGAAGGAGGCGAATGGGCGAGTAAAGAATACTTAGGGCTGCCTTTAAAAGGAACACAAGAACACAAGGTGTTAGAGGCGAAGGGTTAGAACAAGGGGGGTCTGCTCATGGGGGCGTAAAAATTCCAAGAGTATGTGGGGTCTTGATTCGACTTGGTGCCATTGAATTTGCATATATTTTTTTCTTCATTCAACATACCAGCATCCTTTTTCTTTATATGCACGCAAACGTGTCGTTTCAAGCGTCTTTCCCGCATATTCTTTTGACGAAGGAAACGAGTTCTCAAAACATCAGAGGTGGAGGAGGGTAAAAAAAAAGAATGGACTTTTTATGAGATACCAAAAGGGAACGGTCTAGGGAAGGGACATGAATTTTTTTCGTTTTTCTCAATTTTTTTTCTTGTACGCAAGTATTTCAACCATACATCCTAATAAAAGTAATTTTGTATGTATATAGTACTACTCAAAATTAAAACTCTTTCCAAAGAAAAAAGATCTATATATATAGATAGCTATGTTACAAATTTAAACGTAGCACCAAGGCATATCGCATATAAGAAGTAATTAAGAAAAAGGAACAGGAGAGAAACAGTTTTAACTTTTTCAAACATTTGTATCGACGACGTTAACGTTCAGCTTTATCAGTCTTTTAATGCCCGTCAATTACCTTAAGATCATGCATCGTCCGGAGGTCATTATACGGATTCTGAAGGAATAAAGGAATGAGGGAATAGAAGGGTCATCGGAGAGGAGAAAAATGAAACCATGAACATGATATACACGCGAAGAAAACCCCCAGGAATTAGCGAGCCTGCACCTGGAAGAAGAACGAAGAGAACCAAAGAAGAAGTTCATGATCCCAATACAAAGACCCAAAAGTCGAATACAAAGGTATCTCGAATTCCAAAATCCGATGAGACCCGCACATCTATACATCAGAAAGGAAGAAAACCAGGAAAGGAAAACGAAAACAACAACCTCGTTCAACTTTACAATATTCTCGTCCCAGAGCCCCCAGGTCTCACCGAGGGAACGTCTTCATACGACTCCCCGCTATCAACTTCATCATCACTATCTTCCCCAATAACGTGATGTTTCTCATCCTCGTCATCCTCGTCTGTGAATGCTCTTCCAGTCCCCATGTCTTCTTCATCGCTCTCTCCGAACGCATCATACAAATCTCTGCCCCTTTGGTTCCTCCTAGGTCGTCTGCCACCGCTAGTAAGGCCTTCTGCGGCCTCGTCATCGCCTTCGCCTGCAAGTCTGGCAAATTCGTAGTCGTCCATAGCGCCTTTGTTAGCCTGGCGCTTCTTTCGTTGCCAGAACAAGAATCCCCCAAGGGCGCATCCGAAGACTAGAATAAACCCGATGGCACCATAAATCCATGCTTGTGTGGCTGCGCTAACACCAAAAGTTGGGAAGAAAGATGGGATGAATCCGGCCCTTTCAGGTTCGGCGGTAGACGTGGAGGTGTCAGTAGCTGAATCGGAGGCCCCAGCGGCGGTCGCCGTGGTGCTAGTGCCGGCGTTAGTTGTTGGAGAGGGCTCAACTGTTGGAACTGGCGACTTGGTTTTGACCGGTCTCTCTGGGTGATTAGAGGGGTTACCGGAAACAGGAGCCTTGCTTGTGACCGAAACACTTGTAGTGACTGCGCCAATTGTGCTAGTCGAGTGGACAGCCTTTGCCGGGTCGTTTTCGTCGTCTTCATCACCGGGTAATGGGTGGAGCTTCTGTTTTTTGCCGTCGATGGCTTCTCCCCAGAGATTTAGCCTCCACCAGTTGAGTGTTCCTCTATTATCAGGATGAACGGTGTCTTTGACAACGATAGTCCATTTGCCGATGCCACTCTCACCCCTATCACATTGTCAGCAATGTAAGAATAATTTTTTTTTCATGCGACTAAACCGGGCTTACCAATGTTTTACGGTCATAAATGTCCATTCCTTGTATCCATCAGTGCTTGAGTCTTTAGGACGCTGAACGGCGATTCTCGATACGAGACCGTTTGGACTTATAAGGTCAACATCCAAATCGCCACGGCGGGTGTGGTTGAGGTCCATTGTAACGGTAACATGTTCCAGTCTCTCGAGGTTCGCATTTTCCAGTTGCTCTTTCGTGATTTCGATCGTTGACGACAGCCCTTTGTTTCCTTCCGGGATAGCCTGGTCGACATGAAGCATGGCCGAATGAAACCACGCCTGAGGCTTGACTAATTTCCAGTTCCTAGCGGCGTCAACTAGTTTAACTGCGTCGATTTTGCCGTATCCGTATTTGTGATTAAACTTCTTGCCAATGGTGGTGGTCTCCCAATCAATATCATCTTCGTTAACGGGGACCGCGGCTTCCACGCAAAGGTACTGCATATCCCGCCATGTCAAGTCCGGGCGAACAGAAACCACAAGAGCGAAGATACCAGCGGCTAGGGGTGCAGCGGCAGAAGTTCCGCCGTGCATGGTGTAGCAACTGTTGACACCAACATCTGTAGTGTGAATTGCGTCTGTGCCCGACCCACTGCTGTAGGTAACAACGAGGTTTGCAGAGCATTCCTCGGAGTAATAAGGGTGGGCACCGGCGCGATCGATTGCGCCGACGGTAATACTGTATATACTATTTGTATAGCCGTCAAAGTTGCAATTATCCCCATTTGCAGCACCGTTACCAGATGCGAAGACAAATATAGAACCTTTACCATCACGGCCTTTTTGAACGCCTTGTTGAATAGCCTTCTTAATAAGAACGCCAGGGGCATCCATAGCAACGCCGTCGTCCGGTGGACCCCAACTGCACGAATAAATATTGTTTTTGTCGTATGCGTAATTGAGTGCGACGGCTTCGTCAGCGTCGGTAATGGATTTGGAAAGAATCCGAATACCAGCGACTTTCGCTTTATATGCAACCCCAACACCACAAACATCATTCCTAGCCGCCGCTACCTCACCGGCGCATCTTGTTCCGTGCCTATCATCGGAAAGGCGAGGCAGTGGGTCTGGCCCAGGGTCATTGAAGTCCCACGATCCTTCCTTGAACTACTTGGGGTGTTAGCCGGAATTGAAGGAAATCTATTGCGCGATGGTGCTTACATAGTTCTCGGCAAGATCGTGACTCTTGAAATCAAGACCATCATCGACGATGGCGACAGTGGCGTTTTCACCGAAAACCCCTATCATAAGTGTAAGCGATCAAGAATGTTGTGCCAATAAATGCCACGCAGAATAAGAGCATACCATCAAGCCACAGCTTTCCAACATTTACGTCGTGGGTGATTTCTCTTGTATTAAGCTTTCGTAAGTTAGCAACTGGGTACAGGTAAGTATACGTAGAAATCGAACTCACCAAGTGCCACTGGTCCTTGAATATAGGATCGTTGATTTTCAAAGTGTCTACAAGAGTGGTGAAAAGACCCTTGGCATCACTCGGGTCACTGCTGGCACCGAACTTGTTTCCCGTACCGCCCGGAGACGTAGACCCCTCATCATCCCCTTCGTGGGGCGATCGCGGTGTGAACTTCGGCGGGATCCGTTTTACCAACTTCTTTAACTTCTGTTTCTCTGAATAACGGATCGCACGCGTAAGTTCCGCATCCTCAGCAGACAGCTCATCGCGCTTGCGCAGTCGCAGTCTTCGGAGCTGAGTCTCCACAACATCTTCATCCCGTTTACGGACCCGGAAAAGGTGATGGTCATCGAGCTTGCCGATTGGTTCGACGTACTCAATACCTAGCCGTTTGGCGACATCATGGGGAGATGATGTAGATCGTAGATGGAGAGCGTAGTAGTCGTAGGCATCGTAGTCGCGAGGTGTGAAATGGGCAAGTGTCGGGTGGACAAGGGTAGAGGCTTGAGCTGCCACATAGAGCATCCAGGGAAGGGACTTCATGGTCGGAGATGTCGGGCCACCTTGTAGATGGGACGAGAGCGTAAATGGAGCTGGCCGAGAGGGATTGGGTCCGGAGATGGCTGGGGAGGACGGTGGTTGGGTGTAGTGCTCTGGACGTTCAGTGATGGCCCACCATGCGTTGCCCGTCGATGATCCTGTCCCAAAGACAACACGCGCGCTCTTAGCTACTAAGCTAAGTAGCAGTGCTTGATTGGTAAGTAGTAGTTGGCGTCGAGATAACTTCAGGTAGTCTGTGTATCATCCGGACTGATTGATTGATTGATTGATGATGAGAAAACCAAACATCTACGGGGGTTGCAGACGACGACGACGCTTAAAGGTTACGTTGCTTGTCTCCTGAGCTTCGGCTTGGGTTTGCGTTTGGTCGGAGCTAACCTTGCCAAATTTGGGCACAGATTTCAGAAATCCGCCGCCTGTTTCATGAGTACAACTGGCCAATAGGCTGCGGGAACGGTTTTCCCTTTGGTTGGTCTGGAAGGAAGCTTGAGATATCTTAAGATCTTACTGTAACATCTCGACTTGAAGTTTCTGTGCTTGATCATGAAGCATCGATATGTTGATAACTGTACAGCTGTGCCCACGAAACTAGGAACTTGACACTGTGTACACAGTGAAGAGTTCCTCTATAACATAATACGAATTTGCAATGCTGACATCGGAGAGCTGCCCGAGGGTTTGTCAAGGGCCGAACACGACTAATCAACCTGGATCCCCGGCTGTTATGCCCAAGCCTCGCACCGTCGTGTAGTATCATGTTAACGTTCTTGGATATATCAGAACTTTGGGATTGTCAGCTTATTCGTTGCATTTTGCTTCGGCAACGCACCAATCATTCTCCCAAACTTAACGTTGAAGTTCTGCGATATCTTACCGGCTAAATGGGACGTTTCGATATTACTGTTACGAGATATCGAGGCACAGAGAGAATGGCTATCCTTGACGAGATGTTTCGTTCCTCGAGCTATCGAGTGTTGTGGGGCTATATCTTCAGCATTCTAGCCAAGGGATCTGAACTGGACCTACTATTCTCTTGAACCCGGCTTCCCTGAGCTGCAACCAGCACCTTAGAATTTGCCTTGTAATATTTTCAACTTGATAGCATTCTCGGCGAACCTAAACCTCATGAGTGGCGAAAAGCTTATATTGTTATTTATTGATAGTAAAATGTACCAACCATCTCTTTTGAATCCCTATTCGGCCTTTATCTTTTCGATTCGATCTGTTCGGGACAACGATACAGGCGTAGTCAACGTTAGATCGCGAGTCAATATAAACTAGTGTCGCGAAGCTTGAGGGTAATCAACAGTTCAACATCCGCGAAATTTATATTGTTCGGATTCCCACCATCCACACACATATATACTTCCCTTTCACTATAAGATTTTCTAGCCCCGATAATTTCCCAAAGACACACCATCACACCATGCTGAGACCGTCATAGCTACATAAGTACTTATAACTTTAGTCAGAGTGGACCCCTGCTCCCGCTTTCCGAGAACCATGGCAAACACCGTGAAAGACAACGGAAACAAGCGTCGATGTCATCTGCCGCAACCTTCGACTATTCCCGCGTGACGATTCGGTTTGCGCCCCGCTGGACCTGGTGATGGCTAGATGCAGGGAACAAAATGCAGGTTGGAGATGTGTGGCAGGTGCTGTGCGACCAGGCCTAAATTTGTCATGAGGGTGGACCCATCGATGATATCTTCGGTGCATCATGTCCGTCCACGTTCGCTCCCTCTCGTTCGCGGAGATCCGGGCAGGATGTTAAGATATCCCAAGCATCATAGCGCGAGAGCTTACGTAGTTTTCAGACTGATAATAAACTGATGTGATATGCAGTAAGAACGATTCGATGGAAACTTTCGTCTTTGGTGGGCCCAGCGAGCTGATTAAATTCATTTCCAGCCTCAAACCGAGTTTGCCGGCGGACAAGAGGACCCGCCTTGGGTAGATAGACATCACCATGCATGGTTTGCCAGAACCGAACGATTGGCTGCAGGCCGTGCGCCCCTTCCAGCCATGGACTTCTTTTTCGTCCTTTCTCTCAAGGTCGATAGATGCGCAATCTAAAACAAATCGAGCAATTGTGAACCACGATCCAAACTAGTCGAGGACTCTTTGTCAACCGAATACCGAACCAATCCCAGGCGAAGAAATCAAGGAATCCGGTGTCGAGTGGAACTAAGGCAGACTGGGACGTCGACGTAACGACGGTGCATATCTCACCTGGTCAGAGAGCAAGGGCAGCTGCTCCTTTAGCCTTCCTCAGCTTTGGATCGGGCGTTTTTTTTTTTGGAGGTCAGTCGAGCTCGAGGTCAAGTTCGAGTGAGGTTGCGAGAGATTGAAATAGAGAATGGATCCCAACTTGGAGGTGAACCCGTCTCCTCCCAGAAACCAGCGTCAGCGTCAGCTTCATCACATCCGCATTCCCCAGCGAGACGCGAGCATTGGAGGCGCTTCTTCTTCATCCCCGTCGACGTCCCCTCGCACGAATTCGCATTCGAATCCGAATTCACATTCCCAGCATCGGCGCCAGCATTCGACTCCAACTGCGACTGCGACCAAAGACAGTCCGCCAGCATTACGTGTGCAAAAAGGGAAAGGTCGCGTCGAACCAGGACCCGAACCAGCCTCGCCCACTCCAACCTCCCCAGCAGCAGCAGCAGCAGCAGCAGCTTATCGAGAAGCGACGGCCGCCAAGCAGCGCAGTCCCAGCGCGAAGCAGCAACCCAACATCGAGCCGCGCAGAAGCTCCCTGAACGCTCCAAAACCAGCATTCACCAGGTATGTTCCGTACCCCTCGTACCTTTGTCCACCTGTAGTTTTAAATTCCAATTCAACATTAATTTTTCTTATTCTTGTTCTGTTTTAATTTCAATATTTTCTATGAAAATTAAAATTACTTCTGCGATCTGTTGGTTACTATTTTCGCTGACATCATAACGCATCCAGAGCCGACGATCGAGGCCCGCTCCAAAAACTCCAGCTAGAACTTCAACGGATTGGTAAAGAAGAAGGTCTAATTGGACCTGAGGCTTCCACGAGCGCCGGAGTCACGCGAACCCTCTCCAGAAAGCAAGCACAACGCCTCTTGCGGAGTACTGAGATTCCTTCCAAGCAAACTGCAATCGCGCATCCCGATTCACCCACAGGAACGGAGGCTCCGCCATCAGCTTTCAAACCAGGCCACGTAGGACGGTCTGCTTCTCTATCCACACCGTCACAACAGTCGGAAGGCAAGCGTCGCTACTCTGCATCATTCGCTGAACGAGCTCGACAAGAAAAAGAGCAAGGAACCGTCAGAAAACACCGTGAACCAGTCGGATTTTCAATAATGGATACCCTTCCTCCTCCACCCACTGGTCGTTCTGGGGGCACCCATACCCCGGTGTCAGCTAGGAGCATCAATGGGCGCTCAATAAACGGAGAGCCATCCAGAATCGAACCTAAGGTCGTAGATCGCCATAAGGGACGATTCCATCTTCACCATAAGAAGGAAGGCGCCCTTCCACTGCCGCACCGGGAAGGAATCTATCTAGATGTCGGAGAGGAGCCACAATGGCCTTCGCATTGCGCTCATGTTTGTCTCACCGACCTGGAGTTGGTTAACGAAGGCCCTGATGTCCCTGCTGTTCCTGGTGAGCCCGTGCTGCCCCGTCCAATTGGTTGACTACTCTAATTAGGGAATTTCTAGTATCCACCGGGTTTGCTCCCCCTCTAAAAGTTAGATGTGGACCGTTACTTCGTTATACCGGCATGCGGCAGGAAGATGGACTTGAGATATGGCGCGGTTCCATCCTCATTGTTACCAAAGACGATGAGTCGACATATGAGCCTATCCCATCTATCCGTTTGTTCGGCCAGGGCGGTGAGATACCTAATGAAGCGGCACCGGCGAACGATATCACAGAAATACCAGCAGTCAACTCTGTCGGAGAGACACTGGACATTCGCCCTGCGTCCAGTATCTCGAGTGTCAGCGCGTTTTCCACCTCAGACTTAGACAGAACAGGCGATCTTACCATGCCCGCCTCCCTCCGTTACAACTATGGACCGGCGAAAAGCCCACCAAAGCCCAGCGGCAGCGGCCGTTTCAGAAAGGACGGTGAGAGGCAAGGCAAGGCAAAGGACTACCCAGCCGAGAAAATCCACGCTGAGAAAGGAACAACTTTCTGGCGATTCAATATCGAGATCGAATTGGGCGCTGAAGAGCAGCGAATTGGGTATCGGATAAATAACGGAGGAGCACTCGCATTCTACGTCCCGGGTGCGAACCAAACAATGAATATCATGTTCCACAGCTGTAACGGGTTCAGTATGGCTGTAGATCCAAACAAATTCTGCGGCCCAGACCCACTATGGCGAGATGTCCTACGAAACCACTACAAAAAACCGTTCCACGTCATGCTTGGTGGAGGTGACCAGGTCTATAACGACTGTGTTCAGGTGCAATCACCCAAGTTCAAAGACTGGCTTGCGATAAAAGACCAGCAAGTCAAGGACAACACCCCGTTCGACCAGGAATTTCAGGAAGAGTTAGAAACATTCTACCTGAACCGCTACTGTCTATGGTTTTCCCAGGGCTTATTCGGTATCGCCGGTGGTACAATTCCCTCGGCCAACTGCTTCGATGACCATGATATCATCGACGGATTTGGGTCGTACCCGGAAGCATTCAACGGCTGCCCGGTATTCGCTGGTCTGGGTACTGTAGCATTCAAATACTACCTGCTCTTCCAGCATCATACAATCTTGTCAGAGGGCGAACCGACGGAACCAAGTTGGGTCCTCGGCGCCCAACCAGGTCCCTACATTAAAGAACCGTCCCGAAGTACCTTCATGTTCCTCGGTCGCAGAGTAGCCTTCATGGCCCTCGACTGCCGGACAGAACGTACCCGTGACCTGCTGTTGACCAACGAAACGTACACCCGCGTGTTCCAAAGGCTAGAGCAGGAGATCATACCTGGGCAGACTAAGCATCTCATCATATTGTTGGGAGTGCCCATTGCCTACCCGAGATTAGTTTGGTTGGAGAATATTCTCACATCCCCCTTGATGGACCCAATCAAGTATTTTGCTAGCAAACGGCATGATGGAACACTAAATGGGTTCCTCAATAAGTTTGATGGTGGTGTCGAGTTACTTGATGGTGAGTATTTATTTTGCGATTTTATTGGGGAGAGAAAACTAACCAGCGTGTAGATATGATGGATCACTGGACCGCCCGCGGCCATAAACGAGAGAGAAACTGGTTGATCTTGGAGCTGCAGAAGCTAGCCGCGGCTAAAGACTGCCGAGTAACTTTCTTAGGGTAAGATATCGAATATATACCTATCTTATAGGCGCTGGGCTAACGGTTTGTGTAGTGGCGACGTTCATTTGGGTACATTTGGGCATTTCATCTCTAGGTCGGGATTAAAGATCCCCAAGATTAATGACTTCAGATATATGGTCAACGTTGTTTCATCAGCTATTGTCAACACTGTAAGATTCTCTTCATACCCATCAATGACCTACCAACTTCCTGATGACGGGCCTATCTACGATATATGAGACTAACGATTCAAAATAACAGCCTCCTCCAAATGCACTAGCCGATCTCCTCAACAAGAGAAACAAGATCCACAAACTCCAACGAGATACGCACGAAGAACAAGTTAAAATCTTCTTCACAGACCCGAAGGGCAAAAAGCGCAACAACAATACCACCCTGCCAGCGAGAAACTACTGCCGCATCAGCGAAAACCAGACAGGCAGTCACGTCGGCGAGTACGCAGATATTACGAAGCCCCTGGAAGCGGAAAATGAGAAAGACATCGATTTCAGAGGTGGCCTTGACTTGGTTATCAACTTCGAAGTCGACCAGACCGATCCACATGGATATACCAAGGCGTACGGATTCACGACCCCGGTTCTGCAGAAAAGCGTGACGTAGGAACCCACGCTTTTCAGTGCGAGGGCGACGGGGTTAAAGATCTATAGGAAGGTTCGGACTTTCTTTTCGGCGAAGAAGAGGGGCAAGTCGAAGTGGAAGCGAATTCGGCCTAGAAAACCGAGATCAAGGGTGGAAATTACCTCCCTCGAAGCGGCGGCGGCGGGTGCTAGTGGTCAACCTGGGCCATGAAAATAGAACAAATGCTGGACACACACACACAAAAAAAAAGAGGAAAAATACATAGTTACCTCACCCACAATCACTTGGTTTCCTATTAATCAAGCTTTGGAAGCTATCATTCATTTCTAATCTCCTCATTCCTAATCATTCTTACACCCTTTTGCTCTTCTTGTTTCTTCAATACCATCCTTCAATTCTGTTCATGACAACGACGTAAACGCAGCCCTTTGTATTTTTGGAAAGAAAAAAGAAAACAAAATACTTTTGTACCTTTATCATTATTATTATCATTAATAACTTTGTAATTAGCTCTTTGGTTTTCTACCCATTGGTGTGTACACGATAACGAATTACATGACGAATTTGCTGCTTTGTGAGTATACGGACGTCGAGACGGGCCATCCACGCGCATGGATCGATTAATTATCTAGTCTAAACTAAACGGAAGATTATACGTCGACGAAGTTAAACCCGATGATATCGACGAGAAATGATAATTTGTAATGTATAAATTCAGAAAAAGGAGTCTATAAAGTCCAGCCTGGAGAAGAAATCCCTGACCACATTACACGGAAACAGCGCTGGCCTGCTAAATTATATATATGTTCTCGGATAAATTTAAAAGTAAAAGAAAATAAAAATATCGAAAAAACTCCACGGATACCTTCATTTTGCGGATCAAAATGGACGTAATACCTTAAGAATATACTCATCTAACCTGCGGCAACTTCCACGTCCTCCACGCCGCCACAATACTCCCAAGTCCACCGATCAACATCGTAACAGCAATAGCATTAACCCCCTTCTTCGGCTCCTGTGGCACTTGGTCTCCCCCTCCCCCTTCGGCAAGCTCCGGACTCTTCCCAGGCTCCAAAATCGCAAAGACAACAAAACTGATAAAGCTACCCACGAACTGTGGGAGCGTTATGAATAAATTTAGGATGCCAAGGTATATACCCGCCAACTCCCCCGTCGACGAATTCTGGCCTTCCTCGGTTTGTAATTCTGGTGTTTGGACGATGTGAAGCGTTGGAGACATTGTACCGTCGCTACCTCCGCTGCTGCCGCCACCGGGACTACGCGGTGGGATTTGTAAATTCAAGTTCCCAGATTCTATATCCGAGCGGCGTGGGGTATGGGTGTTACTCCCGCTGTGACTGGTACGACCGATATCAAGCTCACGGTTATCCTCTTCATCGGAGCTTGAGTCGTCGGCTTCTTTGTTTAGTCGCTGTCGTTCCTCGTGGTCTGCGTCCGCTTCTTCTTCGGCGAGTTGCTGGAGGCGGTTGTATACTTCTCCAGATTGGCTCATTAGGTGGTCTGCATCAGAGCCGTGACTTATACGGTTTATCTCTTCGCCCAACATTGCGAAGGGTGCCCAGCAGGTTATTGCCCATGGTCTAAGCGATTATTCCCCGGTTAGCTCTCCATCGACTGAAAATATTTCGAAGTGTAGACTTGGGGGGGGGGAGGAATTTCATACATTCCACACAAAACAACGAGTACTGTCGCAAACTTCAGGGAATCCGCAAATACAGCCAACGACATCGCAACCGCAAAGATAACATGTGATACCATCCACGCCATAGTAAGCGACGGTTTAAACGGCTCGATTGCCTTCAAAAACTTTGTGATAAGCTCAACCTTGGGTGGCCGCCGTCTATGCTGCTTATCCGACGGTGGAGACTTTATCACCCAAGGGAGGGTGATAGATCCTAACAGCGATACGATCGCAAATATCACGAGCGCCATACTTCCTACTCGCGCTATATCTGCAACGGCATCTTTAGGTCGTCCATCGTCTTCTTTTGGTTGTTTCGTTTGGTCATATCGTTGGTAGACTTCGCCGACCCAGGTACTGGAGAAGAAAAGGAAGGGGAACCAGCCGAGCCAGGCGAAGTATTGAATGAAGCAGATAGCGCGTATGCGGTTGGGGAGGCTGAACAGGGTTTGGTATATAACTACGAAGATATGGAAGATGCCTTCTTTGGTATCGGATTCCCTGGTGGGAGTTAGAAAATGAATATCTCATGGTATGGATAGATGAACGGATGTACCTACCTCCTCGATAGCAACACCCTTTCAGTAACAGCCCACGATGTGAGTCCGACGGTCCCACCAAGGATCGCAGAAGAGATGAGGCAGAGTTTCTTGAACTGGGTATTTCCTAGGAACCAGTGTCCGAAGATACCAACCAGATCTATCGAGCCACTTCAAACACCCTCCCTGTTAGCTTCCAAGTAAACCAAAAACTCTTCAAGTCCTAGGAAAGGTGAACATACGCAAGGTAACTAATCACATTACCGGCAGCAATCATTCGGCTCGCTATAATATATTTGTTAGTACCATCTCCATCCTTAAAGAGTTATCGGGCCATACCCCAAGCGCTTCCTTGCTGCTGGCGCCGTATTGATAATGTATCCACAATAATCGCCCTACAGCTTGCCTGTACTGAATCCATTCATCTCAGTCTCGTTCTTTATCCCCATCTGAACTCCCGGAAGCACCTACCAGCATTAACCGCGAAATCCAGCACGTAAATCGACAATACCGCCACAACCACCGTCGCATTTTTATGCTAATACCCCCCCAAATGTCACCCATTAGCCCTACCACCGCAACGATGATAAAATCCGTGTATGGGAAGGGAAACCCACCCGATCCTCATCATCCCTCACAAACAATCCCACAATCTCCGACGTCCACCCCAACACCAACAGACTCAAAAACACCATCACTGTCCCCGCGACCATGAACGGTCTTCGACGGCCCCACTTCAACCGCGACCTATCCGCCATAGCCCCCACTATGGGCTGGGTAATCAACCCTGATAACGGCCCAGCAATCCATACTAGCGACGTCTTGCTTTTTGAAACCCCGAGGGAGAGGAGGTAGGGTGTGCAGTCTATGTGTGAATTTTCGTAATTCGTAAGCGTTTATGTTGTGACGTAGTTGTATAGTCTCACATAGCTTCCGGTTCGCAGCGCAGCGTCTATGTGGTAGATAAGGATTGAAAAACATACAAGCCATCTCAATTCCCCATGTAAACCTATCATCGCGAAGATATAATATCAGCATGCGTCCCTCAAGTCACTGGGGGTCCTTTTCAAGCTACATACTGTACTCCCGCCAAACAGACCGTCAGCAACGCCATGCGCGCAGCGTTGCTGGACCCGCGTATCGACGGCGTGCCCACCCATGTTGCTGAGGCCATTAAAGCTCATCCAGCCTGCGGAAACCCGGGAAAGGAACGAAGAAAGGAAAGGGACCGTAAACGGGGTCGTCGGCCGAGGTATACAGTCGTAGGTTCGTATATATGCACAGCAAAGAAAACGTTAAACGCACGCGGGCAGGTTATGGTGTTTTATAAAGGGAGGTTCAAATTCCGGTTGATATCAAGAAAAGCCGTTTCCTTTCGGGAAGAGGACACCATAGAAATGTTGAGCAAACCGGGCAGCGCGGGCAGCGGCAGACCCACCTTTTCCTTATGTCATTTTATCCACGGCTTCAGGGGAGCAGCTACCTACATAAGACAGCTAAGGTCCTTGTTTCTACTTATCTGGTGCTGCTGGTGCATGCTTGTTCGGCCAAGCGAAATTCGATCGGCTGCTCCAAATTTAGCGGGCAGCCCCCAACCTTATCTAGCTGCCTTGCAATATGCTTGGTAGTTAGTTATCTCCATCTGCAGAGTACCTGCTTGGTACCGAGATTCGCAGTCGGATTACGGGTTTTGTACTACGCCGGCATGGCTCCTTGCATCTGGCCCCTGAAGGGATGGGTATTCCAGTCAAGTTGGTCCATTCATTGGAATTGTTGTTTGCATTCGATGAGATACAAATCAATATTCAGTAAACAGGCAGAGAAAAAGAGAACTTGGGACCTAGTAAGAAACAGCTGGTGTGTAAAAAATTTTTCGAGAAGGCATTGCCTTGATTTGGAGAGAGCCATAAATCTGACGGCCTTCTCGCTATTTCCTGTCCCCGCTCTTTTTTTTCCCATAATCAATAAAAGAGAACCATACTTTTCGTGGAATGAAACACTCGATGTTGAGAATGTCATGGTGAAAAAAATACATATCCTTATCTCATAGCAGGGCCGACAGGTGTTGTACACAAGCAGTTACTTTCTCCCTTTCATACATTAACCGGGAGCAGTAAATCCCAAATGGAGAAAGAAGGAACCAGCCTAGAGCTTGTGGGGAAGCTCGGTACTCTGGACTGGCCACTGGTACCCGACCTGGTCGTTGAACTTATAGCCGTAAGACGAGGTGAAGTCGTCCAAGACTGGTGGTCCACGGGATCCTACAAATCACAAAATGTTAGCATTTTTGAAGAGGACGTTGGAGAGATTGCTAGTTCCCTTACCGTATGGGTACGACATCGGAACCACCTCTGGGTTCTCATCTAGATAGTGCAAAAGCGGGGAGAATATTCTCCAGCTGGCATCGAGCTCATCATCGCGGACAAAGTTAGAGTGATCTCCCTTAATGGCGTCAAGAATGAGAGACTCGTAGGCCTCTGGGATCTTAAGGTCACTAAATCGTCGCTTATAAGTGAGATCCAAATCAGTCAGGACAGTCTGAGTGCTCAAGCCTGGTAGTTTCGAGTTCATCTTAATATAGACGGCCTCGTCAGGCTGGACTCGGATAACAAGTTCGTTTCGGGGAATATCCTTAAAGATTCCACTAGTGACATCCTTAAACTGGATGCGAATCTCAGCTTTCTGCTCATTGAGGGCTATTATCGAGAGTATATTAGTATCCGTCACCCAATGTAAGACTCCAACTTGGGTAGAACCTACCCTTTCCGGCCTTCAAGATGAATGGAACTCCATCCCATCTCTCGTTCTTGATGAACATAGCGACAGCACAGAAAGTTGGGCACCTGCTGCCCTTGGGAACGGTATCGTCGTCTAAGTAGGCAGGCTTGGAACCGTCCTCAGACTTGCCATATTGACCAATGATAACGTTCTCGGTGGCAATCTGTGGCATAGCTCGAAGAACACGGACCTTCTCATCTCGGATATCCTCAGCGGAGAATGAGAGTGGACGTTCCATAGCGATGATGGTCAACAGTTGGATCAAATCTATTGTAATTTGGTCAATATCATTGCTAGGTAGATGAGTTGATAGAATCCGCGACTTACGGTTCTGCATAACATCACGAATAATGCCGAACTCGTCGAAGTAGCCACCACGACCCTCAGTACCGAACGGCTCCTTGAAGGTGATCTATAGAAAGGTTGGTTATCTCCCTATTCCCCGGAGTGTTCGGGTTTCATCAACTCTTACCTGCACATTGCTAATGTGATGTCTGTTCCAGGTCGCGCCGAAGAATTCGTTACCAAACCTAAGAATCAACAGGTTCTTGACCATCTCCTTTCCGAGATAGTGGTCAATGCGGTAGATTTCTTCTTCTGTCCAGTCGGGTTCGAGGGCCTTCTGCAACTTGCGGGAGCTCTCTAGATCCTTGCCAAATGGTTTCTCGACCTTTTGCAGGTATTAGATGGGTAACTCCTAGACCATTGACCGACTACAGTATGCATATTCCACTTACAATTAACCTAACAATACCGTTCTTGGGATAATTGTTCTTCTTTAGGTGCTGAGAAACACTGATAAAGACGCTAGGAGGGAGAGCCATGTAGAAAATGCGGTGGTTGTTTGGTCGACCCTCCTCGATTTTTCGGAGTGTGTTCTCAAGATTCTGGAAGGACTCGTCCTGGTCATACTGGCCGGAAACGTAGATGCATTTCTCAACGAAGGTACCCAGTTGTTCTTCGATTGGCTTTGTGGGAGTCTTGATGTTGGACTTGACTCTCCTGATGAACTCCTCGTGGTCCATCTTAGTTCGGGCATAGCCAACGATTTTGCAATCCTTTGGCAGATAGTTGTTTCGATGCTATGGGATATATTAGTTTTCTTGCTTGCTAAGATATAGTTACGTAATAGATGGCGGAAGCAAGCTTACAAGACCGAAGAGGGCAGGAAACTATTGTTTTAGTGTTCCATTAGCTGGTGTTCCATATATCGTTTATTACAGTATGGATAACCTACGGTCTTTTTCTTTGCAAGGTCACCGGATGCACCCAAGACGACAATGGTGGTGTGCTCCTTGAGCTCCGTGGAGCTGCAGTCATTCCGGAAAAAATGAAGTACGTTAGCCCAAACGTTCTACTTTACGTGCCATACAAGGGAGAAAGCAGAAAGCAGGCAACCCAACGTCTCGACATCGCGAAAATAACACTCGGCCCCCAACCAGCAGCAGCAGCCACAGCGACGACTTGCTACCAACCGGAAAAACCAAAACAGACAAGAACATTCGCAGTTCTTTAGAAAAAAGAGTTGATCAGAAGCTAGGTAAGAGGCTTACCCGGTTTCCCCTGCGCCGGCTGGGATGACAGATGCTGACATGGTTATTTGTGTGACGGAGGACGTTAGATTGCTGGTGAGAGTATTAATAGGCGTCTCGAGAGATCTGATCGGTCTCGCGTAGCTAGCTGCAACAGAAGTGCGTTGATACCCCACTACCTGGTAACCAGGTGACGAGCTAAGCTATCGGCTTCGGCGGAGGTCTCTCGATGATGGGGAACTGGCAATTGGTACCTGGAAATCGTTAGAGAAGAGCTGGGAAGAAGAAAAGGGGGGAGGTTTGTGATGAGAGGGGAAGTGACGGAGAATATATTTTAGGCGGTTGGGCAATTGGGATTGGGGAATTCTCGATGTAGCAAGCCTGGGCTTGGAGGGGCGAACAGGGCCAGGACGAGGACGTAAAACGTAAAGGCCCTGCCCGCTTTACCGCATACCGGATAAGCTGCCAGCCAGCTGCTGGTGGGGTTGGATTCCTGCTTGATCAAACAGAGCCGACCCGCCACAAAGACTTCAAAGGGATGCTGCTGGTTTATAGCTTCCTTGTGGGTTACTCGCTCCCACCGGATCGTCTCGATTGGATTTGATGGATGGAGTATCTATATCCGCGGCGAGAGAGAGGAGATCTAATCGGTAGTTCGGCCGACCTTTGGGGAATTTGCTTGCGGGTTTTGCATCTTATATTAACATTAGGGCAGATAAGCTTTTGTGGTACACCATGGCCACCGCTCTGAGGTTAAGTTAGGTAATGTTCACTAATCCTACAAGCTCCAGCTTACGAAACAGGTCTAATATCGATTCGAATTCTACTACGACTTCGGGCGGAGTTGGACGGCTGCGAGCGAGAAGAACAAGAAGGTCTGACGTCGTTGGGGACGGCTTGTTGCCCCGCCATGGCCATGGCCGTACGTTCAAGTTCAATGTTACTGCAGTACAGTACAGTGCACCGGGCTATTTGGGCGGCATCGATAGGAGCGGCTATTAGGGATAATGATTACTCAGGGCTGCTCTCTATTATTCATCGTCAACGGTGCGAAGAACGGTGCCTGTTAAAACCGGTCAATTAAGTCCATTGTTGGGACCAAGTTACGTTGCTGACTGACCGACCGGCCTTGTTAGCAACTTACCTGCTTGCTTACTTGCGAGGGGCGCTGGGCTTATCGATAAGACGACCAGGATGCACCTCCGAGGACAAACCGCTCCATTGCAAATTTACCCGGAAGATGCCAATTACCCTGAGAAACCACAAAAAAAAAAAGTTTCCATTAAATACTGGGCATGGCCCTTGACCTGGGAGGGCAAGATTATTTGATAAGATCTCTATCACAACCATCGATAAATGTCGGACTATTAAATGGAGCTAGAGGTCCCAAAACTCTTCACGGCGTCGGCGAATCGAACAGCTCACTCGTCTACCGCACCGATCAATCAGATTCCATGGTGTCTTGAGCTCCAGAGACACGAGATCAGTCGTTTGTCTCGTAGACCAACCAGGGGACAGTTCACGAACAGGACATGGGTCTCGGAGGCCACTAGCACTAGTTGTGACAGGCAGGAGTACGTGGGGGAGAGCTCCATCCATATGGACGGGGGACCTTGGTGAACTCGTCCGAATTCCCAATTTAAAATGTGAGGAAGATGCATTGGAAAACTGCAAAGAATTAAACCCGTGCGCTGCGCTGTTCTTACATTCGAGGAAGCTGCTGTCCGTTGGCTGCTGGCTGGCTGCTGTCTTTCATGCGCGTCAGCCTGCACTTACATATTCCCCAGACAAGTTGCCAGTCCTCGAGCACTTCCAAGGCACTTTGATCCGTGGACGTTTGGCACGCGCGCCCGATGGATGCCGTCTACGGCCTTCTATAACCTAATTCGATTGCGCAGTGCATAATCGTGATCGTGACCGATGGCCAAAGGCCATCTCAGTGTTAGCCTGGAAGGATGGCTGGCCGAGGTACGTACCGTGCGTATACCCCGACCATATCGATCTCATGTGCGAAGGCCAAGGAAAGCAGGCTTGTGAGCAGGCTGGATCAGACTTCAATGCGAGGCAAGAACATGCACCCGCTAGTTTGCGATGTAGCTAGCAGCTAACGCAGCTTAGCTCAATCGGTGTCCACCTGGTGATACACCTCCAGTTTGAGGAATTGAGTAATATCCAGGCCATTTGGAGACGGCTACAGGAAAAAGAGGCTATTAAAAGGGTGCCGATATCGTGGCGAGTGCTGTCCGTTGTGAGCACCCGACATTCGCGACTCCGTGGTCCAGATCTCCCAGTTGATTGCGCAACGTTCCAATGCAATGCCACTGTACAGAGCGGGAGGGACCTGGATGTCATGTACGTGCGTATGTATGTTCTGGATGTGATTGATACCGACTTTATATTGCCAGTCAGTATAGTGGAGTACAGCGACTGATATATGTGTCCTGCCTGACAGACCAGACGTCCTGGTACGGGATGTACCAGCCAGCGCTGTACGAATTGGCCTCAAGCAGGTACGCATCGGTACCAGTACCCATCCTGCCAGGGCATCTTCCGCTGCGAGAAAAGTACATCTACAACCTCATACCTCCGAATACCCAGATGCGCTGGCGTGGGCCTACGGGACGGAGCGATGTTGCTCGAATTGGCCAATAGCACAACACTTCGTGGCCTGCAGGTATTGCCTCGATGCTTTGGACGATGGCAGGTCCGGCCGCATCGTGACCCTATCACAGTTGGCGAACTCCTCAAATCGATCAAGGGTCGTCCCACTCTGATTCGACTCCGCCTTGGTCTACCATTCCCTCTGTCCTGCCCGCCCTTTTTCTCTATTCCCTTCGGTTCAAACAATAAAGAACTCGTTTGCAACCGTTTGGGGGTTTTCTATGTGACAATTAAATAGTGTCTGCGTTCCGCGTGATCATGCCCTCCAATTCCTCCTCGAATGAAAGTTCAACTTTCTGCCTTCTCAGGCGACTGACTGGTGACAGTTGTAACGGAAATTGACAGCAATTATTACATCACTGTATTCTTCCTAATAGATCAAGAAGCCTGGTACTCTACTCCACATCCTGCCTAGCTTTGCTTTGCTTTTGGGTAACTCCTCTCGGATAACCCCCATTCGACAATATAATATATACCAGGTCCGCCCAGGTAAGTTACAGCCAATTCCAATGTAACTCGCCTGCTGAGGGGTTTCTTTTAATTATAATACTTATTCGCATCCCACAGTTTCTACCGTATACTGGTATACTATACTAGTCTATACTTATATACAATCCACTTGCATCCCACCCCAGAGTTCCCTTCTCATTATCCAACAAGAAGAACTCCTTCGAGGGCCTCCTCCTCCATTTATAACTGTGTTGGGCCCCGACACCCCCCCCATCCATTTTCCCCGACTAGAATTCTTCTTTGCATATAATTGTAAAGGAAGAAGAGGTCTAAGGAAGGAATAGACAGACGGACTGCTTGATCACATAATCCGCCTCGCCGGGCTATGGCCTCATCTACCGTCCCTATTGGCATCCCATCTGTTCAACCGCCTTTAACATCGATGCCTCAAACATCTTTCTACGACTACTCCGACTACTCTGCCATTTCTGATTCTGATCAATTTTCTCATTTGGACTACTCTGGTCCATATCCTCCAACTCCAGGCTCTATGCCATCTTCTTCCTATCACAACATGTATCCATATGGAGGAGGCACATCCAATGGAAGCCCACCGAACTACGGGCCTCCAAGCCCCAAAGCATTCAAGAGAAGCATGTCAATGTCTGGCGTGGGTCCCAGTCTAGACTTTGGAAACACGAGTCCACCAACTCCAGCTGTATCTTCGTCGGGTTCCAACGTTGGTGCTCCTCCCCCAGGCGGGGATAGGGCCTTCCGACAAATTCTATCCTCCATTGCTCGCATCCAAACCAACCTTTCGCAGCAACATTTCTCAATCATGGATGTGTCTGAGAAGCAAGGGTTGATTCAAGATAAGCTTAGTCTGCTTGAGCAGCAATCGGGTCGCACGGACATGACGGTTGCCAGAGTCCTTGAAAATACCGATTGCATTGTAGATGATGTAAATTCTGTGAAAGACCGAGTCGACAGGTACGGTACACTCTTATCCTTCTCCCCTTTCGCCCCCCAAAGCAAACACAACCCTTCCCGCCCCTTCTCTCCCCAATCGATCACATTTCATGTATGAATATATGCATGAAGTACAGTACGGGGTCTGAACTGTCAACATAGTCACCAAAACACCACCGACGATTCGATACAGGACACATTAGACGACCAGGCCGAAAGGATAGAGAAACTCATTGAAGATGTCAAAGCTATCAAGCTTAGTGTTGAGGCACTACAGGCTATGACGAGGGCGAATACTCGTGGCATCGCTTCTTCCAAGATTGATGAAGAGGATGAAGATAGGCCTCCATCTAGATCGAAGGAAGGGAAGCCACTCATGAGCGCCGAGATTAAGGACATCGTCAAGGCCCAAGTCCGTTCGGAAATGAAGTCTCTTAAATCGAGTCTTATGTCTGAGCTCAAGGACTTGAAGAAGATGTACAAGGCCAAGGACGAGAGGTTAGAACCCTTTCGTGATATCTTTTTATCATTCTCACCACTTACGCTTTGCATAATAGCAACCCAAGATCACCTGGTTTTACACCAGAGTCACTTGTCAAATTCGAAGGTTCGTGTCATCTTGCCTCTTTCTTGCGTATAAGAATTCGGTTCTAACCTATTTGACTTTGTAGATGCCGAAGTCACCAAGCATCTATTAAAGTACGGCTTTGATAGTGCGTGGGTTAGCTCGATGACCGAATCCCAGAAGGCAAGCGCCCATTCTCTCCACCTTTCATAAGGGGATATCCCTGTATCCTATGCATAAATTCTAACTTCCTCTCCAGAAACGTATGTTAGCCGGCTACCTCGGCCAATCATATCGGGATGCCTTGACAAAGCCTCAACCAAAACCCCAGGATGATAACAGCGACGACGGCAGCGACGACGACGGTAGCGGCTCCGACTCCGATGCCTCATCGTGACTCCCCGTCCTCAGTCTTTACGCGATTTTACTTTCGGGCTCGCAAATAATATCTTTCATTGCTACCTGCGTCTTCTTATACTACACGTACTGCATTTTGAGCAATAGCAGCCACAGAAATACGGTCATCAAGAATAAATTGAAAACGACAACGACAATAACGAAGCGACGTGCTCATGAGCGGATTGTATTACTACGGAAGGCCCCCCGTTTTTAACATTTTTTTGGAGTGAGCGAGATAAGGAGTAGGCGTTGTAGCGGAGAAGTGGTGTTAACCTTCGTTCTTTTTGTGCATTTAATCTTTCTGATTTGCGAAGTTGATTTTGCGACTGTTGAACGGTTCGTTTTGGGCTTGGGCTTTCGCGCTGGTCTCTTGTTTTAGGATGCCCTTAATTCTTTTCGCCTTGTACAGTTCTCTACGCACTTAACACGGTAATTCTGGCTTTTACGGCTTCATGGGCTATAGGAGGAAATCTTCTGCAATTTCTTGCTTTTGCATGCTACCTATTCACTTAATTATTTTACGTTACTTCCGGCGGCCGGTTTTGATGCTACGCAATAGCACTTAACATTCAGTACTTCCATGCATTACTATTTCAAGTTTTCAGACATTTCATTAGTTTTTTTTAAGCATCACTGCTTTCCCTGGTTTACGCATACGAGAGCGTCGCCGGCCTTACAGTGCGCGATCATCTGCTCTATAATATTCTCGGGTCGACCGGGTAGCTCGCCGTGAGGAATCAACCCCTTCACATGTGAGAGCCTCGTCGTTGACCTCGAGCGAACCCCATATTTCGCTACCGAAAAGAGGAGGGAGAAAGAAAAAAAAGAACCAAGAAATTCCCAAAAAAAGAACCTTGGAAACACGACAGACGCTACTTGTTTTCCTTACACCCAGTTATGGTGCGCCAGCATTGTGTTTTATATGTATGTACAAAGAAAAAAAAATCGTCTATCACAAGATCTCAAGAAAATTCACAATCCGGAGACTGCGTCAGTTTTTGTGATAAGGCAAGGGGTGAGTGTATTTGGAAACGTTGTAGAAACAGCTGTGAGATGACTTGGCCCGGCATATTCGGGGATCTGGATCGGATTGGTAAGATGCCTGTCATGAGGAGTCGAAGATGCATATGCTGGGGTTCCATGTCGAGAATGAGGGGCTAGCAGGAACTTTGCGTTTGCCCTGTTGTAATTTCCTCTGTGTTGCATCTGTCGTTGTGAAAGTTGTTTGTCATTTTTACACCTTCCTGTTTTGTCAGATTTAGGTGTTAGGGCTCCAGCCCAGACCTATACCGAATCAGGCTAGCCCGCTCTGCCAGCCTAATTGGAGGTTGAGTGTGAATATCGGCATTTTGGCTGCGAACTTCAACTCCATCCAGACAGCATCACCAAATCCCCATCGACAAACCGACACCAGCCGACAAATACCCCCTCTTCACGAGTCTCCTTCGTACTAACGCTATTCACAATGTCGTCCGGAAGCCCCCACAGATGTACGTATATCGCTGTGTTTTTTGGAATTGGACCGGGAGATGGAACGACAACTAACAAACCTTGCTTTCTCGATAGTATACGTTAAGTAAGCAACCTTCTCTCCTATGGCGACATGAGCAGCGTGATGCGATAGCGGTGGAAGTGGGAAAATGTCTTCGACGAGAATAACGACTTTGGAATACCGCGAAATGGTCATGGTGGCAATCTGAAAAAAGAACTTCAGCTAAAACTTCGACTTCTTATCGTTAGGGGAAAGCACCTGTCCTACCAGAGGGGGAAGCGCAATACCGACCCAAACACCTCTCTCATCAAGATTGGTACGACTCCGAATCCCTCCGTCGAACCTGGCGAATATCGAAATTGTGGAAGAGACAAGGAAAGGCTAATATCTGTGTTTTACGAATGAATAGAGGGCGTTGACAGCACCGAAGATGCTCAATTCTACCTCGGAAAGCGAGTAGCATACGTCTACCGCTCCAAGAAGACAGTCCGAGGCTCCAAGATCCGTGTCATCTGGGGTAAGATCACACGGCCACACGGCAACAACGGTGTCGTCAGGTCGAAATTCAGGAACAACCTCCCACCCAGCTCGTTCGGCGCCACCCTTAGGATAATGCTCTACCCATCCAACATCTAAATATGAAGAAGAAAATGGACAAGAAACTTTACTAGCGATTCTGTGCTGTTAGTTTAGTTTATCTTTTTATGTCTTTTCTTTCTTTCTATTTAGTTTTTTCACTGTTGAATTGCACGAGCTTTTTTCCCAACCTTTTTACGACTTCCTATCCGCAAACCTCCTTCTTCCAATCTTTCTCTCTCCTTTTTTTATCAGTAGCATCGGCGGATTTTGTCTACGATTGGATCCCGTTTCTTTCCCGGACCGACTTTCTTCCCCATCGACTCAGTTCCACGACCACCCGGACGGCGAAACAGATATATGGCTGGCTAGATGGATGGGCTAGGAATGAAGCAATGGATACTCAATTCAGTGGAGGAGGATCAATCGAAAGCTCGAGAATATAAAATAGAAAGAAAAGAGAAACAAAGAAGGGACAAGTTACGATAACCCAGACCTCACCAATCACGTCATACCCTTTTACCTCACTCCTCACTCCCGTCTTTCCCCCCTCCCAGACAACCTTTTTTTCCACAATTACTATTATATATTATATCGAAATGGCGTTTGGAAAATCGATTTTACTTTTTTGTTTAATACTCCCACTACTCACGTCTCTCTCACTCTCACACACCATTCAAAACCGCACCTCTTTACACCTACACAGTCTGTTCTGTTTCTCTCCTCAAATGGAAAGTCTGATGGAGGAGAAAAAAAAGAAGATATGAGGAAAGTTTCATCATACTTTTTTTTTACTTTTGCATGGAAAGGAATGAGGTTTTCTTTCGATTAGGTTTTTATAGTGTATAGAAATCGAAGAAGCTTTGTTTTTTTTCGCCGTGAAATTCGATCATAAAGTGCGTGACGTAAGATGGCGGTCGTAAATAACGTGAATTCTAAAGTTTGGAAGTATGTGTGACACGATGTAAACGAGTAATGCCCCGGATATGCAAGTAATCTATATCTTCTACCCTAGAAACCCTACCCCCCCAACTATAATACAATACACACACTAAAACGCCCTCCTCCTCGCCAATGGTGTCGTCGGCCTTTTAACAGCCCCCTGCTGCGTCGCCAACCGCTTGACAACCGGATTAACCCCCGTCGCCGCTCTCTTCACAGGTGCATCCCTCGCTGCCGCCTTAGCCGCCTCAGCCTTCTGTCTATCCTCTGCAATCTTCGCTTCGATCTCCATCTTCCTATTAATCTCATTCTCCGTTACTCTCCTATCTTTCGCTGAATAACCCTTTTCCTTAACGCTATAAAACACACCTCCAAGTTCTGCCAACCAATGAGGGTCTACAGCCGTGACAGTTGACATGTATTCCTTTGAAGTGAGAATGAGTTCGTGGTATACCACGTAGTCCGGTAGGAAGCCTAGTCCGTAAAGGGCTGATGTAGGATGTAACTGTACAGTTACGCTGGTACGTAGATTAATGTACTCTCCGATACCTTTAACCTTCGCCGCTTGAGCAAAGTATCCGGAACAAATACACTTTCGTGCGATATCCCAATCGGTACCACATGTCTGCAACTCCATTTTCTGAAACTTCATGATATCGTGGAGTTGTTGTCTAATTTCTCTTGCTCGACGAAGGGCTTTTGGATGAAGGAAATGCTTAATACACCAGCCGTCCGAGTAGCCGTTTGCCTTCCATTGTTGGTAAACGTGGAGGAGGGTCAAATGATCGGATTCGGGGACGAAGAACTTTTCGCGAGCAGCGTCAGATTCTTCCTGTCGTTCCTTGGGACGATAGAATACGCTGGGGACCGAAAGCATGGAGATTATGGTAAGCATTTCCTCGCTACAGCCGTACTCTACCGACATAATGAGGAGTTTCGAAAGAGCTGGCTCCATAGGGAAACTAGCCATTGACTTCCCTAGAGATGTCAGTTCCCCAATGTTGTCTAACGCACCAAGTGCCCACAAATCGAACAAACTTGTCGTCATTGTATCCTGCGGAGGCGGGTCCATGAAATCGAATTCCAGCAGATCCTTCACTCCGAGAGATTTCAAAAGGAGGACAGTGTTGCTCAGGTTTGTACGTTGGATTTCCGGGATAGTTTGGATGTACATCTCGTTTTGGAAAGCCTGTTCTGTGTACAAGCGATACGCTTTGCCTGGGCCTGTTCGACCAGCACGCCCAGATCTTTGCCCGGAGTTGGCTTGAGAGATCGGTGTTATTTGCAGGGTGTCCATACCCATACGTGGGTTGTAGACCTTAAGTTTGGAGTAACCTGCGTCAACGACGTACATAATACCATCCACTATACAAATTATTGTTAGCATCGTAATTAAAAATGAAAATGGATGTGAGAACAAGCCTACCTGTCAAACTCGTTTCCGCGATATTGGTAGCAACAATTACTTTCCTCGCACCGCCTTCGGCTTTCTCGAAGATCTTCGCTTGTAGGTCTGCAGGCATCTGACTGTATATGGGCAGGATTGCAAGCTTTGGAGGATCATTGAGCTGGGACAGTCGCTCAGCGATGACATCGCAAGTCGCTTCGATGTCCTCTTGACCAGTCATGAACACCAAGATATCGCCGGCACTCTGGCCAAGATGGATCGCCAGAACCTGCTTCACAGCAGCCTCCACATAATCTTCACAAGGCGATTTTGACCATAGAACATCGACAGGAAATGTTCTTCCGGGGATAGTGTACTCTGGCGCTCCGCCAAAGAATCGAGAGAAGCGTTCTGCGTTCATCGTAGCAGAAGTGACAATTAACTTCATATCTCTCCGTCTTGCAAGGATCTTCTTTATTAATCCCATCAAGACGTCGGTATTCAAAGCACGCTCGTGGGCTTCGTCCATTATGATACAAGAGTACTTCTCAAGACTTGGGTCGACCAGGGACTCTCGAAGTAGGACACCGTCCGTCATATCTAGGTCAAAGTTAGCAAATGCAAAGAGTTACTAGATTTGTGAAGGATTGGGGCTTACATTTGATGACCGTCTCATTGCTAGTACAATCTTCAAAACGGATGGCATATCCAACGGTACTGCCGAGTTTAACCTCCATCTCCTCGCTCACACGCTTAGCTACACTCATGGCGGCGACACGACGGGGCTGGGTACACCCAATCATCCCAAGCTTTCCGTATCCATCTTCATATAGGAATTGTGTTAATTGTGTAGTCTTCCCAGAACCAGTCTCACCAATTACGATGATGACTTGGTTATCCCGGATAACCCTCAGGAGTTCTTCTCGGACGGCAAACGCCGGCAGGTACTCTCGCTGCTCTCTTAGAGTTCGGCTTCGACTGAACTCGCTAGCACCCTCACTCTTCTTTAAGTGATCAGCGAATTTGTTCTCCACCCGAACGTCACCCTGGTCAGGTCCTTCAATGGCCTTCTGCTTGGTAGGCTCTGCAGCTCCGAGCACACTATCGCCCTCTTCATCTTTGATACCCAACACGTTTCCGAGATTCGTGCCGGCAAGATTCGTCGCTTCCTGTGCCTGCTTGGCTCTCTCTCGCTGCTGTCTTCGCTCCCTCACTAATACAGAGCCTTTCTTGCTGAAAATCGCCATATCGCTTTGAGGGTCTCGGACCGCAGGAACCGGGTCTAATTGTTTCGTGAAAATCGTCTTTCCATCCAAAAACGGTGGTCGAATATCGTGTACCAGAATGTGAACTCGAGTCTCTTCCTCATCATCCAGCTCATCCATCCCAATATCGGCCCTTTGAGCCACAC
The DNA here is from genome assembly GCA_036971225.1 of Arthrobotrys sinensis. Taxonomy (NCBI): domain Eukaryota; kingdom Fungi; phylum Ascomycota; class Orbiliomycetes; order Orbiliales; family Orbiliaceae; genus Arthrobotrys; species Arthrobotrys sinensis. The sequence continues at coordinate 376,504 of JAJTTV010000011.1, read as the reverse complement.
CAGAAGTCAACATTCGATTGGTTTCCCACGCATCTACATCCTTTTGCTTCTGTTGAGCTCTGGCAGACATCCGTTTGCCGGTTTTTCGTTCCGCCAGCGCGGCCTCCCGCTGCTGGTCTGCCCACGAATTCTCCAGAGATCCAAAGGGATTGTGGGTTTCGTCTCCGAATGTATGACCCATTTCATCACCTGCGTACCAATCACGGTCCATCGCTTGGGTATCCTGGGTGTCGTAGAATCCCTCATCAGAGTCTCGAATTGCAGCGGTTGTACGAGGTGTAGCAGCAGGATACCTTGACGTTCGGGCGGTGGTCGCGCGGCCTCCTGCAAATCGATCTTGTCGAAGTGGCGTGGGGTCATGTCTTCTGTTTCCAAAATCTTCTCGGCTTCTGTATCCATCACGATCATCGTCCCGTCGCCTTTGGTCCCGGTCATCGTATCGGCCACGATCCCTGTCCCCACCACGGTCCCGGTCACCATATTGAGGTCGCCTATCACCACGTCCATCATCCTGGCCACCACGTTCCCTATCTCTCCGCCCACGGTAAGCGGCCAGCCTCTCAGCAGCTTCCTTCGAGAGTCCACCCCCATGCGACGGCGTTTCCATTCGACGTTGTACAGGGTGTCTTTGTATCGGCAATGACGGCTTCTTGAACTCAAATATATCACCATCTGCATCTCGAGTCTGATCATCCGATTGCGATGACTGTTGCTTTGGCTTCTTCGAGTCTAGACTTGAACCTGAACCTGACTTCCCGGTATCAGCCTGTGTCTCATCGTCTTCTCCGTCGACTTTGAAATCCAACTTTATCCTCTTCCTGTCAAGTCCCAATCTAGACTCCCTCTTCCCATCATGATCGCCTTCATCTCTATTCCTTGTCGACGTAGAAACCAGTAATCCACCTGGAAGCTCGGCCTGTCGCTCCAACCTCTCCGGTTTTGTAAATCCTCCTTTCCCAGACTCATTCTGCGCACCGGAGCCGGAACCTCCCTCCTCGTTACGTCGCTTGACTTCCTGGAAAACTTCGTGAAGGAATTCGTCGCGGTACCGGCCGAACGCGCTGCACGCTGCTACAAAAGATTTGGGACCCGGTTGGCCCTTCGCGATTTGGATTATATTGCGAGCGAGGTATTCATTCGGGTCGCGGCCTAGTTCTTTTCCAATGAGGGAGGCGAGATGGCGGGTATACTGGTCGTTCAGACCTGGGGGTATCGAGGCGTCCGACATGTCGTGTGTGAAATGAATCGAATTGTGGATGTCGGATGACGAGGAGGACTTTTGGATGGGTGCGGTTGGCCTATGCAACACATCCATGGTGGCAAACTCAGGGTAAGCCAGCTGGAGACTCAGCAGGCATTTAATGCATGGCTAAGCACCTTGAGGATTTTTGCATTTTGGGGGCTCATGAAGGCTATCAATTGATATCAATGCATACAGATTATTAGCTTTTGATACACTATCGTACACTTTCTAAATCGCTTTGGTTGCTGTATACTACGATAAAAACACCTGCTAACAATAAACCCTACTAAAGGGCTTACTTCTTCGACTTTTTCCTCCCGGCCCTCTCTTTCTCATATGCGTTCGACGCTGCGCCCTCCTCATTCTGAATCATATTTACAATCCTCTTCATCTTATCATGGTATTCCTGGTCTGCAACCTTCCTCTCCTTGAGTTTCTCCCTTGCAATGAACTGCGAGTCCTTCCTCAACTCTCTCATCGCGCCCTTCCTCTCTTTCTTATGTTCTGCCTTAAGCTTGCTCAACTCCTTGCGGTCACGGTCATCGTCATATGAGCCCTTATGTCTGTCGAGCGAGTATTCCTCGTCAAACTTAGGATAGTTAGATGGGATCGGGAGGGGTCGGTGATGATGGAGCTCAAGTGGACGACGGAATTTTTGAGCGTGTAATCTTAAACGCTCGAGTTCCGGTAGGGCCGTATCGTTAATGTAAGCTGTGAAGGCTTTTGGAAGTGATTTTATGCATGTTGGTGAGGTATAGTGGGATAATATGGAGGCTGCGGGCTTGGTAAGTTCCAAGAATGCTGTCTTAGAAGAGTATAACTTCGTAAATGCAAGGAGCTGCTGTGTGAATGCGTAGGCGAGGGTAATCTGCATCGTTGTAACGTTGGATACCGAGTCCGGGTATAAAGCCTCCCTGAACTTGAGTTTCCCTAGCTCAAATTTATCTTTCGAAGAGCTCGATATTCTAAGTTTAGAGATGCTCTCAACTCCATGCGCTGGGAAGCTTCCCGGAACTTTAGTCGGTGGTGCCGGCGAAAGCGCCACTAGTGATTGATAGACGTAGTTGAGTGCCTCTGGTATCACTCGTTTCGACAGTCGTTGGTACTAAACTTGCATTAGTGCCTCTATTTGAATCTAGAATTCTGAAATCCAGGACTTACCTGGAGACATAATGTGACCATATAGCATCCATGGACCAGCTTCTCAATATCAGTTGGAGCATTGGAGCCCAGCCACCTTGCGACCACCAGCATTGCCGGCGTTACAACGATGTGGAAGTGATCAGATGTCGGGTATATAATACTAAGAGCAGTGAGGATGACTAGGTCCGAACGTTTCGTCTTCTTTTGTTGGCCAATTCTGTCAAAGAATTTCTGAAGATACTCCCTAAACCTCGTCGCAGAAGCTTGTGGGAACTCTTTAGAAAGACTGTGGAGATGTCGAAGGAGGATTTCGAGAACATCCATAGGTGGGAGAGTGGGTAAGTCGGCAAGGTATATAATGTGGTCAAAGATTACAAGCATGAAATGCTATATTGAGAGTCAGAGCTGGCATAAATGATTCGATAGCAAGGCATGACACTTACCGAAAGCTTCTCCTTATTACCAGCAGCAAGAGAGGGATGGTGCAGAACACGGATACGTTTCACAATCGTCGGTAGGTCTTCAACCTTGTGCCTAGCTGTGACCTTGAGGAATTCCTGGTGTGTCTGAGGGCATGGGAAAGTGAAGGGGAGAACCGAGTCGCCATTGGTGCCTGCTTTGCCACCACCATCTGTAGGTTTCGAAATCGAGGCCTCGCTATCAGATTCCATAAGTTCATCCTCTGCCTCTGATTCCTCGGATCCGGATGCTTCATCATCACTCGCGATAGCGTCTGGGTCGTCGTCCGATTGGTAGTCGTCTGAATATGCATCGTCGTTATCCAAATCCCGACGTCTAGAAGGGCGAGGGCCTGAATCCTCAGCTTCCTCAGGGCCATAGTCTTCTTCCTCGTCGCTTTCTCCCTCGGACTCGGACTCTTCCTCCTCGCTATCGGAATCCCCATGCACAAATTCCTTCTCATCGGCGGCTAGCTTGATCCCTTTGCCCAATCCAAACTCGTCGTCGCTGCCAGCTTCATCTTCTCCTTCTTCTGGCTCTTCATCACTGCTCTCTTCACCGCGCATACGCTTCTGTCTGCTCTTCTCTAGCTTTTGTAGCTGTTTAGCCCTCTCTTCGGCGAGCTCTTCAGCCGACTTTGTTCTATCCGCGGGCTTCGAACGTTTGTCGTATGTCATTTCCCGTACCGCCGCGTCGTACTTCGAGTCCACGTTCAGTCCACTATTGATTTGTGCTGCTCTGTCCGCGTGGAGTGATCCATCGGCACTGGCATCTGCAACCGCCGGTTTACCAGGTGGCGGGCGCGCAGGTATACCGGCCAACAAAGCCCTGATATCGCCCAACTCAGCGTCGAGTTCGTCTCTTAGGTCTTCATCTGCCTCTTTCTCTTTTTGCCGCTCATATTTGTGATACTTCGATTTCATAATAACTTCTTTCATAACCTCAACCTTAGACTTCTTCTTAGGCGGGCCGCCTTCTTCCTCTTCGTCTGACTGAAGCTCGCCGTCCAATGGGTGTCCTCTCTTAACAGGCCGTAGGAGGTCATCGTCACTTCCATCCATGTCCTCCCGGAAATCGTCGTTCGGCAGTGATCCCAATGATTGACCGTAGTGTGTAAGAACTTCGTCGTCGTCTTCGAGGTTAAATATATCGCCTTTGTACGACTTCCTTTGCTGTTCCCTCGTAAACCGTTCCAACATTTTGTCCTCCGGATTCATTGTCGGGTCATTCTCGCCGAATCTTCGATCTATAATACCGCCGACCTTATTCCGCTGCTGCATTTCCACCAGTAATGTTTTGCGACGCTATATACACCCTCAATTAGCCCCCCGCTCCGACCGACTCCCAGCAAAACAGAATAACCTACGTTGTCCTCCCCAATTTGCTTGCTAACTGATGGTTTCCCAACGGCTCCCTTGACTTTCCTCCCACCGGCGACACTAAATTTCTCCTTTGTCTTCTTGATTTCGAACGGATTAAACTCCTCCCGAATACTCTCGAGCGCCGCTTCTCTGGAGAGTCGAGCATCATTGCCGCTTTTATTCTGTCGCGCACGTTTTTTCGCCTTCTTCGACTTCTGGGGCTGTCCGATGACACCCGCATTTTTGAGCGACTCTCGCAATCGCTTTAATTGGGACGGCATGGCGGTGGATGTTATCGAAAGACAATGTCGAACGAATCGAAGGTTGCAATGCTTAGATTAGTAGCTAGAATTTTTTAGGCGACAAAAAAAATCAGAAACTTTTTAAGCCGCATGGAAGAACCACGCGAAAAACCACATCTGAGCAAACAACCTCCTGCGACCATGCGGTGACACAGAAATCTCCAAAGTCTCAACCGACGATGAAGATACGGTTATACGGATACACAATCAGTGATGTTCTACGACTTGAACATCCCGTGGACGTCGAAAGATGACCCTGAGCTGCCCAGGACTATTGCCTTTCTCGATGAGTGTGCGTGCTCCCTTCTCGGCCTGGACGCCCGGACTCGCTAACATCGGTGACAGTGGGATATAATGTAATCGCACTCAACCAGACTATTGCAGGGAAGATTCCATCGAAGATAGTATGCACTCCCGCTATTTTCCGGTTTATCATCACCGAACTTGAAGCTCATAGTTTACGATTAGGCCGGCATCGCCAATCTGATACCCGAGAACCCATTCCCAGACCATCCCAGCATCCGCTTCCTTCGGCGCGTGACCATCGTTCTAGATGATCCTTCGCAGAATTATGGCTTGGTACGATTTATATTACCTCAACCGCAGCTACAACTATCAAAACTAATCAAGGGTGTCAGACCTCCCTCTCGAACAACTTCGACATCGTCGCTGTCCGCCCCACAGACGAAAAACTCCTCCTCCAAGCTTGCACTAGTCTCGAATGCGACCTGATATCCCTCGACCTGTCTATACGTCACCCATACCATTTCAAATACAAAGTCCTTGGCCAAGCAATATCACGCGGTATACGTTTCGAAATCACATATTCAGCTTCGGTAAATGAGAGCAATGCCAGAAGGAACCTGCTTTCAAATGCGACGGCACTGATTAGAGCCACAAAAGGGAAGGGGATAGTCATCAGCTCAGAAGCAAGGAAGGCCATGCTTTGTCGTGCACCGTTTGACGTCATTAACTTAGCCACATTGTGGGGCTTGAATCAAGAAAAGGGAAGAGAAGCAATCGCGAATGGACCTCGATCGGTGATGATACAGGCGAAGATGAAGAGGCAATCGTTTAGAGGCGTAATTGATGTCGTAGAAGGCGGTGGCGTTCCTAAACCAGCTCTGAAAGAAGTGGCGAAGACGACGATTTCTCAAAAGGCGTCAGGGAAAAGGAAAGCTGAAGCTGGTGATAATGACGGCACGGCAGTTGAAAGCGCGAAGGATTCACCACAACCAGCTGAAAGCGCGAAGCCGGATGGAGAAGCAACACCTGCTCAGGGTAACGAGGCTCGACCGACGAAGAAGCAACGGAAGAAAGAAAGGCAAGCGGCGAAGAAAGCTGCAGCGAAAGCTTAAAGTCTTTCGGGCGGTCTCGGAGATGACTGATGACTCCCAGCTTATCACCCTTATTTGGCATACAAAATCGCCATACCTGTATTTTATTGGGTAACTTGGAAGGATCAATGGAGTTGAGGTGCTCTATTTTCATTGAAGCGATCAGATAAGGTCCGGGATGTCGATATGTATGCAACACGTAATTCAGCTGTTAGTGATAGAAAAAAAAGTTGAGATCGCGATGCATCGACGCATCTGTTGTGTATTAAGAGCTCACTGTCGTGCATATCGAACCGACAAACACACGCAAGGGCATGGTATAATTAGAAACGATGCAATGGAAAAGCTTGATTGTAACTATAAATAAGTATGGGAACTTTCCTGGCAAGCTACTCGTGCCGGAAGGGTTCCTGCATAAGCTAGCGGTCGACAGCTGCATGTTGTGAGCGGGGTGGGGTGGTCGCTGGTTAATCGGCTCAAATGCGCGGGTTGATATCACCGCGATGTATCCATGCATTGTACGTCAAGTAGCAGGCCAGCCGGCGGCTCGAGCTCGAGTTCTAACCGATCCATATCGGCGTCGACATAGGATCCAAATGAGAGCGATAACCCTCGGATGGACGTTCAATTATACAGAAATAGGCGGTGTCAGGATCTCTTGTATCTCCGATACCGCTTTTAGTCTCAATTGAGTTCATCGAGCTGAATCCTTGAGCTGAGCCGAGTACATATCCATGTGCAATTACAGCATTAGTAGTAGCTATCGGTACTACTACCTAGCAGCTCGCCCTAGAACGATCGAAGAACATTCGATATCAGGTGACGGGTGTTTCTGAAACGAACGGGCGTCGTGCTTGTGGCACGGAAGAGTGAGCGAACTTAGGAGCCCAGGGCAGCCAACTCGTGATCTCCCCCGTTGTGAGTAAAAATAGAACCCACGTTAGATCCGATTCCAGACTGAGGTCTGCATGTACCCTGATCCTGTCGTCAGCATGCGGATGCGGGTGTGTGCTAGTCGTGGAGAGGCCACGAACCTGGTGGTACAACATGCTCACCACCATCTCGACATCGGCTTCCTCGCCATACCTGTGCTAAGAGCCAAGTGACAAGAGATGAAAGGTGTTTAATGTGGCTGATATATCCGACGACGGGATGAACTGGGATGCAACTTCGAACCCGAAGATGAGGTCCAGGTGGGTCCAACGACCTTCGAGATTTCTAAATTTAGGTGTTGGAAATGTGTTGCGGGGTCAAACACGCAACACGGATCGATGCTGGTCTGGATCCAGCGATCGTGGTGGGCCGTCGACAATTGACAGACAACCTCGACTCAATTTGCTGTGACTGGAGCTCCGGACGGCCAACCTCAACGGCCGCCGACGCTATAGTGGCATGGTCACCCCAACAGCTAGCAACTCTATAGCCTTGCTTGGGGCTCTGCTCTATCGATAAACCGCTGTTGAACGAGGCTTGGAATCCTCTCAAGCCCGATTCCGTGTTTCACCAACACCAGCGCAGGCAAGACGAGCCTACGGTCCACCCATCTGTGACCTTGGCCATTGAGAGTTTGCTTTACGCCATCGCCCAGCCCGCATGGATGGTCTTGCAAAGTCTGGAATGTTACATACGGAGTCTACCGCTGTGAGAATGGCCATTTGAAGAGGATTCATTATAAAATTTATAATATGTCAGGCTAACCAGGACTACCTGTATTCCAAATGGAAGATTGTGCCCGCCAGGCGTTTTAAACGTTTGGCTAGCACCATTTAGTGCCCTCGTCAAGGTTCGGTCGGCTGTGTCTAGCTCGAGCCGTTCTCCTAAGGTTGTGCCAGATCCGTTAGTTGATTGTTCCGTGCATCGTTGGTTGATTCATGCGGCAATACATTGAATTCCCAGCCAGAAAAGCTTGACATGCCCGCGAAATGCCCACGAAATGCTATCATCGCAATGTTATTACGAAAGCCAATCAACATCCTGTGTGGCGTCCAAAGCACAGAGGTTCTGGAAAGATGCTGACGAATGATATGCACTCGTTCGCTTCGCTGTTTGTTTGGCCGGAAGTATCCTCACGAATCACATGGGCAGGATACAAGCGCCGGCGCACCAAACGTGCATAGCGGGGTTGGAATCCGTTGGTGTGTTCTCGCCTTGGCGATTCCCAAAAGGCCGTCTACGAATCCCACCACAAACTAAAAGTCTGAAGGTTTTTCCTTGCGGGACAGAAGGGGAAAAATCTTATTTGGTGGGAAACCCACCGCTTTTGGAGCTGCGAGTTTTCACTGGTGTGCGCCAGACATTCGAATGTACCTCAAACACGGGTTGCGTCTAAATCCCGTCACTTTCTGCGCGGATGAAATCAGCGAGAGGGCCAGGGGTTTGCCGAAATTATCATGAGTTCTACCACCTGCTGAGTTGAGGAACTCTAGCCTGTGAAATTACAAAAGGCCTGGCGAACGTTGTGATGATACAGATGGCGTCTACGAGACACCGCCTGCCTACTGCTCCTCCTCCTCAGTGTGTTCGAGAACAAGAAGTGTCTCGTGAACTCCAGAGACGGTAAGCAGTCGCATTCATCTATGCGGAAGAGCCTGTCCAGAATCAAGCACAAGTACCAGTACTTGGGATCGAGGATTGGCCGAGGTCTGTAATGAAGCCGTCAGGGATGTCTTCCCACCCCAACCGTCCAAAGCCCCCGAAGCAATTTGGTACCTGAACATCTTTGCACTGATGCCCTAACTGCAAGTGGTCCGAGGACCCACTGCACCTTCACCTTGCCTTGCCTGTCTTTGGCCTGTCCGTCCTGTCCATGTCAAAAATCTCTTTTTCGTTTTTACCCTTCTATTTTCTTTCTTTTGCGCGTGTGTGCACCCCCCTTTGGCAGACGGTGTTTCTAAATATAAACCCGCCCGTCGCTCTCCTTCTTCCTTTCCCACTCTTTGCCTTTCTTCTCCCCGCTCCCGCTTACAGTGCTATTCTGGTCGGTCGGCCCTTTCCCACCAAAATAACTCGAGCAGCACCGCTTTTTCTTTCCCCAGTTAAAAGTCCTCTCTTGTCTCCTATAAGGACACAAGGTGTCGCCTGCATGGTGTTTCTAAAAATTCACACAAGCACTCTAACCTTAGAAGCATCTGTTCCCCATAACCCAAATTCCACCCCATCTTTGTTCTAATAACGTTTACCCCCAGTCGCTCGTACCTTACCTTTCTTTTTGGACGCATTCAAACCCTGGGTTACCGGTTTTAAGTGTAACAAGCAGCGTGCGTGGGTTTCTATCGATAGAGCCCATTTGGTTTCCACCTTCGAAAGATCACAAAGGTTAGTTCCATCCTCCATTATTTCCCCCGTATGCTTTGATTCGTTCGATTTATTCTTCCTTTTTTTTTTTTTTCTTGTGAAGTTTGGAACCCACAGTGCCTCATATTTCAAGCCCACTTGCATGCCGTCCCATTCATTACTTTAGTGCAGTGTCTGTTCTGTTAGTCCACAGAGCTCCATCGGTGGTCCCTACATCACCGTATATAGATAGATGGTACACCCCTCTCTATCCCCATTGCGCAAATTCCCTTTGCCCTGTTTTTTACCATCTTGCATTCCTGTCGTCATTCGCCAGGCCGTTTCTTTACTTCGTATAATTTTTTATTAAGTTTTTTTTTTTTCCCTTTCTTATTCCCTTTGTCGTTAGACTACTTTAATCAGCATTTCCATTGTTTCTTCCCTTCTCGGAAAGCTTTTTTCTTTTCTTTGGCGTTGTGATACGAAAACTGCCATACCGCCACCACATGCACAAAAAAGTTGAGAAGGAAGGTTGTAATAGTAATAACGTTGTCGTCTTCCGTCGCGCAGATTTTCCATTCGATCAGGCTTTCGCTTTCGCTTTCGCATAAAGCACAAAGCACAAAGCTTCACAGGCCGGCATCCGAATCTCGAGTCGCCATAATTTTTTTTCGTTTTGAATGACCGTCCATCGCGCATTCGTTTAACGCAGTCATCGTCATCATCATCGCCTCAATCACGTATCCCAACCGTTTACGTTTCAGGAGCTGGATTAACAGCGCCGGACCAACAGCTATAGTTGTTACCACAGTTGAAGAACGAGTGGTCATTACCCTTGTTGGAGAGATCCAACATAACATCCACCGGTCTTCAGCCCTGAGCAGATTCCTTGGTGGTGATCTCGTTGATCCGCCCACGAGTCCAAAACCCCAGATTCTCTCGATCAGCGAGACCGACGGTTCTTATCTATTGATAGGATAAGATAGCAAAAAAAGGGGACACATAAATAAGGCCTTCCACGTCCGCCTGCCAAAAAATAGACCCATCCCGTGTTCTCGCGCTCTGCATCGTCGTCATCCTCGCACCCTAAGTTTGGCTTAAACTTCGGGTTCCATTCACGTCCTATTTTCAAACACTACCGGCCAGTTAACAGGCCGCGCCTTCCACCACTCGCCAGGAACCATTGAGGTCCTCGAGTCGGTAGGTTCCCAATCGGCTCCACAGAGCCTTTGCTCAGAATCTGTCGACCGACATACCCTAGTTATTCCGGCATCCACTCTATTCTTAGAATTCCAACACAATGGGACGACGTAAGATCGAAATCAAAGCTATCAAGGACGATAGGAATCGTTCAGTGTATGTATCTCCCCGTATCTGAAGTGTCTTGATCGATCACTGACTGACGTAATTTCTACAGAACATTCTTAAAAAGAAAGGGCGGTTTGTTTAAGAAGGCATACGAGCTTTCTGTGCTATGCTCCGCCGATGTTGCTATTGTTATTTTCGGAAACAACAAGAAACTATATGAGTTTTCTTCGGCCCGTATAGATGATATCCTGGACAGACGAGGATATGTAAGTTGATATTTTCTACAGCGTTTCAGAAGGAAGATTTAGTCGCTAATTTTTATGAATATAGTTCGGTACACCTCACGAGAGGAAGGGACCTGAGGACTACATCAACAAAAATGGAGGCAGTGAAGGGGAAGAAGATGATGAAGAGCCTCTTGACATGAATGGCATGCGACAGTCTAATTCCCCACCTATGCATAACCGCACAAATTCTATGGGCTTCAACATGGGTGTACCCATGCCGGGTCGTCACTTAACTCCCGGACCCGGACCCCACTCCCGTCCACTTAGCCGTAACGCTCCACATCCTCACCAGAGGCATCTATCTGGAGGTGCCATTATCGGACCGAACGGTCAGCCAATCCACCCAGGTATGGGCCAACAGCCGAATGGATTCAACTATGTCAATCAGTTCAACCCAGCCGTCACTCAAGGCCAAGTCCCCACTATTCCTCCCGGTTTCAGTTTCTCTCAGAGTGGCCCCCACCCAAGTGGCGCACAAGCTTTCTTGCAACAGCAGCAACAGCACGATACTCTTATCAGACGTCAATCGATGCCTAGTTCTCTACCACAGCAGATCCCCCAACATCAGCACGAACAACAGGTACCCCCTCATATTATTCCCGATCAGCATCCCGCCCCTCAACACCAGCCACAGATCCAAGTTGCCAATGACCAAGCAATGATCAATGGCGAGGAGGCAGATGAGATGGTCGAGGACCCGCCAGCTTCGGATGGTATTACACGGCTTAGGACAAAGTCAAGAAGCATCTTCACTCCAATTGCTGGAGACTCTTCGCTGCTTGCTCAACATTGGTTTGGACCGGACCGTTCCCCTATTAGATCCAACTCGATTGATGTTGGGGCTATGGCGAGAAAGAACGCTGCCGCAGAGCCTTTAATAAAGAGTGAAGCGAACGGTTCAACCCCTGGCGATGATGATGATCCAAAGGCGCTCCCTTTGATCAGAACGGGTACTGGAGAAATTGGACCTCCAACTCGTACACCTTCTATGATCAGCACACCGGGAGGCGGCCTAAAGCGACCAGTCCTTAAGGTCCAGATTCCTAATGATGAAGAAGAGGATGCCAATACGAACACCGGTGGCACATCCCCACATAATTCTGGCCTGACTGCTGACCCTGTTTCCGCACGCCCACACGAGCCGCTCCCACCCGGTGCTGTTCTCCCACCACCCTCTCCGAGCGTTGGGAATAGCGCTCCGTTGAGTGCCGGTGGTTCTGGTCCTCCAAATCCATTTGCCCGCCCACCTCCTACCTCCGCCGCAAACAATTTGTTAGACCAGACTCCAATCTCCGCTCTACCTAGCAGATTCGTAGAGAATATGCTTCCATCGCCCTCCGCCTTCTTCGGTGCCGATTGGACGACTGCCGGCATGCGCGGTGATGATAACCTTTTACCAAGCCCGCTTAACTTCAAGACCCCAACTCTTGGTAGGATGTACGAGGAAGAGGGCAACGCCTCAAAGAGGAAGTCCCCCGATTCGATGGAGGTTGATTCTGGGTCAACTGCCACCAAGAGGGTCAAGACCTAAGTGTATGCATGGCTCTGGGTTTTGATTCGGATTGTATACGGTGTCTTATTTTACCGTTCCTTTTTTTCTCACTTGCTTGCTTGTTAGTCGTCTTCCTTAATGATTACGGAAGACGCCCAACCACACCGGCTTCATTTCCTTTACCAAAATATACCCTCTTTTAGTAAATGCATTCCAAGGAGTTTTTCTTACTGGAGTTTATTGATTGCTGTTTTCCTCCTTGGGTACCCATTCTACCCCTAATTGACCTCCAATGTCTCTCCGGGCATTCTCAATTGATACCGTCACTTTGTAATGACGCGTTTTCTCCTACAATTTTTAACCTATTCAATTCTGTAACTTGTCTTAGTAAACACTCCCCCTTTCATTACATTCAAACGACTTCTTTTCTTTTCAGACTACCTTTTTTTATCTGTTCTTTTCATTACGCCTGTGAGAGATACATGAAAACAATAACACCCGAGACCAATTGCATTCTACTTTGAAGTACCATGACCTCGTTCCGAATATAATACCACGTAAAATGCATGATCGTATATATATAGACATCTTGAACATCATGCATTGTAAGACGTAACACTATAAATTACACAAATGCTGTGTTCCTTGCTACGCTCCCACGTGTGATTTAGTTATACATCCATCTATTCTCGTTGGCAGGTTGAATCGTGTTGCATTTTTACACTGGCGAGTTTCACAAAATTTATCGAAAACCACGACTGCTCCCTCCAGTCTGTCTCACCAATAACCCCCCACAGAATGTCGCTTTCCAGGCCATTGATTGCTAAACAGGCGCCATTGAGCCTCCGAGGGCTCGTGGGCACTCAGCCTATCCGACGGCTGTCCACCCAGCCAATCCCAACTACACCAAACCTGTAAGTCCCCAGGAATAGTTCCCCCACACCCCACGTGCGCCGCATACCTTTTCGCTCATTCATCTCTTCATTTCCTGGGTTCTAGGCCGTAAAAGCCCCGCTCACTTACATCGTGGAAAAACCAATTCTAGCTCAAATGTCCACTCATACCATGGACTACCACGACGACTCCTCGCCCCATACCGTCGGCACATCTCCACCACCCCGACCCTCCTAAAGAAGGGCAAGGGCCCTACGAATTTAAAAGATGAAGCGCCGGAACAGTACTCCCGTAAGGGTAAACCGAACCCGGCTCATGCTGCTGCTGTAGCAGAAACACCCAACGATGACCCGTATAACTTCAAGAAATTCGATGATTCGGTAAAACATGCGGTGGATGGGTGTAAAACCGAGATTCAGCATCTCAAGAGTTTTAGCGGAAGGGTTGATCCTAGTGTTATTGAGAGTCTTATGATTACTATTTCACAGGGGAAGAAGGAGGAAGGTGCGAAGGAGGTTAAGTTGAAGTTGAGTGAGCTTGCACATGTGGCCCCGAAGGGAAGGGAGTTCATTTTGACGGTTAATGATGAAAGTGTATGGCTTGTTATCATTCCTTATAACGTCCTAAGAGAGTTCGAATGGCTGACGTGGAGATGATATAGTTCGTAAACAACATCAAGAACGCCATTCTAGCACAGATGTCGATGAACCCTCAGTCAGTTTCTCCAAATACACCAAATATCCTAAAGGTTCCAATCCCAATGCCGACAAAGGAATCACGACAGAATACCGCCACATTGGTACAGAAGGCTGGACAAAAGTGGCTAGATAAAGTCCAATATATCAGAGGTGCACACTTCACCCATCTTGAAAAGCTCAGGAAGGCGGGGACAGCAAGGCCAGACGATGTGAAGAAGGCAGAAAAGAAGCTGCAAGAAAAGCTAGATAAGACAAATAAAGAGCTGAAGCAGTTGATTGAGAAAACTAAGCAAGATGTTTTGCAGAGTTAATGAGGGCTAGATATCTAGAAGTTCATTGCCACTGCGGCTGGCGAAGCGTCTATGCATCTACAATTGATATCTGCTTTTGGTAGATGTAGATTTGTACTTAACTATTGTACTCGCAGCATTATTATACGCAATATTGCCCCACGCCCGTCCGGGGATATCCGTCCGTCTCATTATCATACATTCGAGCCGAAGCACACTAAAGGAACATACTGGAGAGAAACTTTATCTTTTAGCACTAGATGGTTTTGGTTTGATCTCGCCAACGGCAACTGCAGCCTCCTGGATGACTTCTCCCCATTGCCGACTCAGCTCTGCCGTAGATATTAGCTATATTGTAAAGTCAGAAGTCTAATCATTAACATGTTACTAACCTGTGACGGTCTTAGCATTCTCTCCCATCGCTTTCACATCGTTCTCAATCGCGTCAACAAATTGCCTTACAGACTCCAACGTAGCGCGTAGAACACGCAATGAATCGAGTTCCTGAATCTCACATGGAACGCAAACGTTAAAATAAGAATCCCGCGAGGTTGGAAGGAGCATATGGCATAAACGCGAAGGAACTAACAGCTTGAAGATCCGCCTCGCTTGGCATCGTGTATTTGAGGCGTAATGGTCTGGAACGTTAACGCGGGATTCCGGAGATTTTGATATTGGACAGCTCGAAGGGGACTGGTCAGGACTGTTGGAGAATGGAAGCCGTTGTGTGTCGCCGTGCTACCGACGATCGGGAGACAACGTTGTCGCAACACAGTTTCTACACCACACAGCCATGTCTTCAAAGTTTAGCTCCCGTATTCAGGTGCATATATCTGGAAGGCCTCTCTTTGGTCGTCTGCTAGGTTCAAGGGTAGCTTACGACAGGGCTGCACACGGACCAATGCCGTTTTTGTAGACCGAATCATATGGGTTACATCAAGCTCCCCGACATCAACAGCATTTCGTACATCCACCTTATCACTCCACGATTATATAAGCTTATTTCAACCGAGTTATCCGCATACCTCAAGCGGTGAAACGAGGTTCCGCATCGTTGCAATGAAGAAAAGTGATCAGCTGGTGCAGACCTCCCTCGTCAAGAATTCTAACGGGCTCGTCCGAATCCCCAGGCCGGTAATTTTCTGGGGTGGTTACGACTCAGCTCTCGGCCAGGACCCACATGTTTGTTATAGTGCGGGTTGCCGTGCAGGTAGATTCTGCGATTGCACCATGGTACTATCTCGAAAGAGGGTTGAGACATTAAAGAAAAGAAAAAAGATGTGTCTCTTCCACGATATCGTTACGATCATGCACGGTTTTCTTTCTGCCGTTAGTAGCCAGTCGATATAGCGCATCGGCTCGGTAGGCCTGTATGCAGCTCTTAGCATACGATCCAACGGGCCCTTGGACGCACCGTGCAGCTCGTCCGAGAGAGACCGCATAATCGTTGCTTAAGCTTTTTGTTGCACTGTGGCGGCGGATTGGGTTCGCGGTTGGTGATCAATTTACAAGTAGCTAGTAGCTAAAGCTGCGGGTCTTTTGCCGTCACCCGATAGAGCCTTTAGGGCGCCATCGGCGCAGACTGCGAGGTTAGCTTCGGCGGAGACTTGGAGAGTTCCTAGCAAGATCCAGTTGAGAGGAATTGATAATAGCTTGGGATGGTCTAGATTTCTGAGTCTTTTGGGTTATTTTCCTCTTCCTTCTTTTTATTGTTTCCAATTCATCTTTTTACTGTTGTTTCTTTCCTACAAACTTGACGACTTGATACCCCTTCATTTTTTTTTAAGTTGGGATGGGAGAGATGGATCCAGAGAAGTTAGCTGCGGCAACAGGCGAAAACGCCACAGCTCTGCAACCGTCAAACGGCGTGTCGGTCTCGGGCGATGAAAGTGCAAACCATTCAACAGGGAGTGAAAGAAGCACCAGTGATCAGGAAGTCATCGGAACGGAATTGCAACCTATCAATTCTGCCGCTCCAAGTTATGAAGCAGCGGATTTAAAAACAAAACTTATCATTGTTGGTGCATTGTGTGTAAGTGTTTTGCCTCTTTAATTCTATATCATCGGACATGGCCGCTCATAGAAAACTACAACAGATGAATTTATTTTTATGCGCGTTGGATCAAACTATTGTATCGACGTTAGTTTACCCAGTTACTCCCTATTCCTTTTTTTAAAAATTATGCGTTCCTGACAGCTTCCGTACTAGTGCACTGTGAGTATTCCAGGTCTCGAACAATTCTAGATTTTCCGGGATTCTAGATTCATGCGCCACTGAATAAAACCGGAAAAAAAAAAAAAAAAAGCTCGCTGCAGCTGCACGACCGTTCTGATAATTGGACCGAGTTCTAATTTGCTTTTGGGAAAGACCCGCTATAGTTGAGGATCTTGGGGGCAACGTTGCGTATTCATGGGTATGATATACTAGTTCTTTGACGTTTCCCAATGTTATGGGATCTGACTTTGTGTACCCCTAGGTCGGAAGTTCATACCTGATAGCCTCGTCGGCTTTCATCCCCAGGTACGATTATACACCGACAAAATATAGAGCAATATTTCGTAGCTAGCGCTAACGGGATACCTATAGCTGGGGTAAATTCTCCGACATATGGGGCCGAAAACCAGTGATTATGATCGGATCAGTGATCTTCCTCATCGGAAGCATCCTGACCGCCGCTGCGAAAAATATGGCGATGCTTATACTTGGCCGTACAATTCAAGGCTTTGGCGGAGGTGGTATTATGGTGTTGGTTAATATCACCGTTTCCGACATTGTAACCATGAGAGAGCGTGGGAAGTATCTCGGTAAGAGATCTTTTTGAAGTGAACGCTTTGTGGAACCAGTTCTGATATCTTGACGTCGTGTAACAGCGGCCGTGGGAGCAACATGGGCGATATCTAGTGCTATTGGGCCGATCTTGGGAGGCGTTTTCGCTACCAGCGCATCTTGGAGGTGGTGTTTTATTATCAATATACCGGTAAGCCATCTAGATACCTTAGAAAATTTGAAGGGTTGGATTGACATATTTGTTTGATATAGATCGGTCTCATCGCTATGGTTGTTATTTGGTACTTCCTACATCTACATTCCCCGAAAATTGGAGTCATGGAAGGTTTGAAGCGAGTCGATTGGCTGGGAAGTCTTTTTGCCGTGTAAGTTTTAAATCACGACCAGATCAATTGACAGCTTTTCCGTCGTGGGCTATGAACTGACAATAATTTTTTCCTAGCGGAGGAACAACTTTGTTTTTGGTAGGTATTAAACCAAGATAAGGGATTTGAATCCGCTGCTAACATTTACTTAGGTTGGTATAGACTCCGGAGGAGTCACTGAGCCTTGGAATAGCCCGTTAGTGCTTTGCTGCTTGATAATTGGTGCATCAATGCTCGTCTCTCTCATTTTCATCGAATGGAAAGTCGTAAAGTAGGACGGCCAATTAGATTTCCCCTGCATGCCTCAGCCTTTGTACTAACCCGGTCGACTAGGAACCCCATCATGCCTCCGAGAGTATTTGGTCATCGGACAGCGCTTGCTAGTAAGCTCGATTGGGTATCTTAGATGTTGCTGTGATAAATACTAATGTTACGTTATAATTTAGGTTACATGATCTGTTTCTTGCATGCCCAGATCTTTATCGCAGGAGCGTTTTATATGTAAGTTTCCATCGCCCCGCAATATCGGAAATAGTGTTTCTAACCATAACATACATCCTACTTTAGACCTCTATACTTCCAATCAGCTCTCGGAAAAACACCATTAATGTCCGGCGTCCTCAACCTACCATTTGTTTTCATGCTGAGTATTGGCTCTATGGGTACCGGAATTATTATTGCAAAGACTGGGAACTACCGTTCGGTAATGCAGATTGGGTTGGTGTTTATGGTTGCCGGCGCTGGATCATTCGTAGATTGGGATCGGAACTCCTCAATTGTGAAGATTGTTTTTGTAAGTCCCTCTAGGCTCTACTAACCCGGGATAATCGGTTTTGAGGTTAACAAATCACTTTAGTTCCAATTCATTACTGGAATTGGGGTTGGGCCGATGTTCCAGTCGCCGCTTATTGCTAGTATGTGGCCCATATACTTCTCACTCATGGTTTTGACGGTGTATTCACTGACAGATATGATATAATAGTCCACAGTACGATCGCTCCTCAAGATATTGGAGTAGCAACTGGCGCATTCGCCTTCATTCGGAATATCGCCTGCGCTATTGGGTATGATATATCCAACCACCACTCTTTCGAAATCCTTTCAAGCCTCATCTAATAAAATTTCATAACAGTGTATCCGTCGGAAACGTCATATTCTCCAACGAATTTAACCGCAGAATACCATCGATAATGGAACACCTTACCCCAGAAACCGCAAGATTAATCTCAGGAAATGGAGGTGCATCAAGCACCGGTGCTGTCAGCAGGTTACCTGAAGATCAGAAAATACCAATTCAAGATGCCTATGCGGAATCGTTGAGTGTTATGTGGTGGTATTTTGTAGGGGTTAGTGCTGCGGCTTTATTGTTTAGTTTGCTGGTAGGAAAGCATACCCTTAGTACAAAGTTGGAGAGTTCGCAGCCAGCGAAAGCGAGGAAGAAGAATGAGAAAGTTAAGAAGAATAAGGAGAGCGTGGAGAGCGGGGAGGCTGTAGACGAGAAGGGAGGGGTTAGGCAGGTTGGGAATGATGTTGTGTAGCTTCAAATCTTATTGAACATAGTACTAGACCTAACCAAGATACCTTTGCTATGTTGATACTCCTGTCCTCGGTAATTATTTACGGTCCAGAAACCAATAATTTACAGGCATCCTGAGGTCTGGTTCCGAAACTAGATTGAATCCATAGCCAAGCTAAACAGATAGGGATCGAGGCTGGGGAACAAGATTATAAGAGTGGGAAAAGAAAAAAGAGAAGAAGGGTGGAAGCAACGCAATAATTTGTTGGATTTTAAGCGGCCTTTGACGATGAGACGACGAGATCAGCCCCCAAGCTCGTAGCGTCTCGATGCTCTAGATCTTACCGCTGACGTGCTAGACTTCTGTTTTATTTTCCTTTTATTTCGAGATCTTTGGTTAGGAAGGGTCCCGTAGACAGGACTAAGGGCTCCTCAAACGCGATAGGCAGTCTTTCGATGTCTTATCTGCGACGATTCTTAGCTGACTGGAGCATAATCGACTTGAGTTTAGAACTGCCAATCACGCTGAGCCGCGATAGAGAGCTTCTCACAGTTCCAACCGCAGATTCAATTTTCCCGGGGCTAGGATAGGCCGCCTGAATCTCAAAGAAATTCGCCGCCCTGCGTTTATGATATTCGAGATCATCAATCCTTGGTACTTCGCCTTTTTTGTCTGTCTTGTTTCTACCCGCTCCGTAAACCAATAACAACCTGGACATCTCCACTTGGCCTGCCTTTTCAGCGACGCGAAGCGGCGTCCAAAGGTGCCTTGGAGTCCGAACGTTTAGATCAGCTCCCTTAGAAGCGACGTACTCAAGCAGACGTAATCTTCCCTTAGCGGCTATAAAGTGAACAACCGACCATCCTGAAATATCACAGGCGTTGATATCTGCGCCATTATCGGCCAATAAAATGAAAATTTCGTCTTGCTCCTGTACCACAGCAAAGTGGAGCATAGTGAAACCAGTATAATCATTTGGGTCGACCCAGCTCCGAAATCCATCTTCGATAAGTTTTTCGATTTTCTCCTTCCGGCCTTCTCTTATATACATCCAAACCTCGTTGTATGCTGGCTCTGATGCTGCGTAGGCTTCCCCGAAGGTAAAAAACCGGTGCCACATCGTCCTGGAATTTACTAGTCCAATATTAACATAATTAATAGATTCATCTGAACTCCTCAATATTAATGTCGTGGATTCTCTGATCTCCGGAATTAGTCCTGGGCTTTTCGTGCATGGGTGGCGATATCGCGCGGCAGGGCGAGGACAATAACTGCATGAATCTATGGGTTGGAATTCCGCATCATTTTGCACATCCTCATTTATTCTGGCCTTGATTTTCAACTGACAGGTAAAACAAAATACTCGAGAAGCCGAGAATGAACAGAAGAGCGCCGCCACGAGCTCATGGTCACCAACGTATTTGAAAATATCCTCCAAGAAGGCTGGTGCGTATGAACCGGAGATATCCGGTCTATATTGTTGAGACCTCTGCCAATAATACGCCAAAGTTGCCGCTTTCTGTTGCCCACTAACCGGGATGCAAATGTTAGAAAATTTTTGAATTAGGGTTATGTAATCATCTTGCGTGTAGGTACCTATCATGTAATAGTTTTGGGTTTCGAGTTACTATGGAGTTTAGGTCGACTTGAGTGTTATCTTTAGGGAGTGGAATAGCTACACGAGCGGCTGGTTCTAGCGAGACGAGTAGACTATCTTGTTCGGAATCTGGGGAACTCTGTTTGTCTTCGGTGCCTCGGGCTAGAGGGACTTTGGTAATTGTCGAATGAATTTCTGGGCGGACAAGCTCACTACAATGCCGTCCGAACGCGTCCCTTAGGTTCGGGTCTGTCCGGGGAAGTAGATAATCTGTAACCTTGCTGTTAGAGCCAGTATCGTTAAGGACCGAAATCGCCAATGGTGTGAAGCCCAGATAATTCTGTGCATTGGGGTTTGCCCCAGAATTAACTAGCAGTTGCACTATCTCTAACAGGCCATATTGGGATGCTAAGTGAAGAGGAGTCCAGCAGCTTAAGTGCAGCATGTTTATCTGGTCCTGAAGTTCGGATTCAAGGAGACACCGAATCAATTCTGGGCTGGATTTCCTTTCTATTGCCTGTAAGAGCAGCGGAATGCCATTGAAGCGACCTTGATAATTGGGGTTTGCCCCTGCCCTGATCAGTAATTTGGTGGCAGCAATATTGCTCCCCTGCACCGCTTTTACGAGCGGAGTTTCGCCAACTTCGTCCTGTGCGTCGACATCGAGTTTGTCGGCGTTCTCTAAGAGAAGTTTAGCAATCAGATTGTGCTCAGTCTCTACTGCGAAGTGTAATATTGTACGCCCCAATTGTCCACCGGCAGAACCGCGTCCTCGTGTCCGGAAACGGGTGGGAGCAAACCGAAGATCTATTCCGCCTGATATCAAAGACGAAAAAGCCATTAGTAAGAGAGCATCGGGTGGCGGGATATCTTGTGAGAATTCTTGCGCGGCCTGTCTCGGCCTCCCGGCACGTGGATTGCTAAAGGACCATAAAAGCGTAAATAAGATATCATCTCTACAATCCATAGTAATGGGAGTAAGATCAGGAGACCCGGCTATGAAGTCCACGATTTCATCGTCGTCGCCTTGCAGGAGCTCAACTATTAGACCAATAGTTACTAATTCTTGAGACTCTTTTGCTCTGTAAGGCATGCGAGAGCCACCGGAGGCAATTGCAAACATCCGTTCTTCGTCTGGAGAGATAAGGCTGCCGTTGGCCTCTTCTTGATCTACAGCTATTTGACCTGGTGATTCATAAACTCCGTTTTTGATCTCTCGAGGATGTAGTATGCTGGGAGGGACATATTGTGGGTCATAACGAGCGACTCGTACGGATTCCGCTTGTCGATCGTGCTTCTCCAGGCGTAATTTCAGTCGGCCGACACGAAGATCAAGTTCTTGGATGATGCTATCATCTTCCAGTAGAAAACCCCGTCCTTCTTCTAACGCTGTCTCGAAGATATCGAGGCCCTCCTCGAGTTTGTCCATTTCGAGGTATGTCAATCCAATCTCACGTAGTAGCCTTAGCCGTTTCAATGAGTCGCCCCCATCAGGCGCAACTGTTGCAATTTGTAGGCGAAGCATACAAAACTGCATATGGCGTTCGTAGTCGAGGCGAGTTTTGAATGCGAGGCTGTATCGTTCAAGTAGAAAGTCGATTGTTGAAAAGGCAAGTAGTGGGCTATCCGGGGCGGTATCAAATAGTTTGGCCTCCGCGAAATCGGTATAGGACTTGTTGAGATGAGAATGAGGTATGGAAGGAACAATCGAGGCCAAGATATGGGCTACTAATAAGATATATAGGATCCGATCTGTTGAAGGTATGCTGGAGAACACCCAAATCTGTGCCACTGGATGAAGGAGGATTTTGGAATGGCCGGGATTTCTTTCGTGAGAGTAGCTTATCAACGAAAAAGAATGGAGCAGAGTCCAGGACTCAGTGAGTGATAATTCAATATTAGTCGAATCAACCACCCTTTGCAGCAAATCCAGGAAGACACTGTCCAGTCCGGCCGTGTCAAATAAAGAAGCTACTGCGTCTTTGAACATCTTTCGCATGATTCCACTTGGATCCATATGAGCGAGGACTTCTAAGAAACGAACCGCCCGAGGACCTTTGGACTCCAATGTCTTGAAAGTCAGGTCCATCGCAGACCATATTGTTTTTTCTTCGTCATTTCCAGCAGCGAACCAATTATCGCTGGCTTCGGATTTAAAGCGGAGCAATGGGGCTGGGTTATCGTCTAGGGCCGATATATATTGAACGATGGAGCCGCCATTGTGGTAAATGTATGTGCCAGCTTGCTCTAGAGCCAGTATGTTTCCAGACAACCTCGTATTTAAAGCCTGGATGTCGTCAGGTTCCACAGGCCGCCCAGTCTCTCTCAACTTAGCAGAAAAGATTTCCAACGCCATACTATTACTGGCGCCTTCCAATTCAAAGGAATTTCTGGACGAACCACGCCCTATTGGTTTAATTGCTATAGTTTGTCCACTGCTCCCTGTCAAGTACCTCAAACAGTCAGATTCCGTCCTCCGGATTTGGAGATCGTCTAGAATGACAATCCATCCTAGACGGCAGATTTTGGTTAGCATTGCCGCGATATTTTGTGCGTAGGTACTGGCAGTTTCGTGGCTGACACCAGTCTTCGCCGGGTCTAGCCTCGGGATGCAGGCAAAGCTAATAGTAGCCTCTGCGTAATAGGACCTGAGCTCGTTGTAGATTGTATCCAGCGACGAGAAGATCGAAGCTTCGTCGGCACATCGAACCCATACTGCTGCGGAGTATTTGTTCTCATTTTCCGAAATATACTTCAAAACAAGTTCGGACTTCCCGACTCCTCTGAAGCCATGAATTGTTAGGATCTTCCTTGGGATTGCTTTGCCATCAAGTTGTAATATCTCTTTCATGCGGGCTAGCTGGTTTTCCCTTCCAAAGAAGTTTTCAGTTGCGACGGGTAAGTTACACCGGATAAGGTGGCGGGCTATTGAACTCGATGCTGGTAGTCAGGTTAGACGGTCTATCCCGTAATATATTATTAAGATCTGTTGGACATACTGCTACGAACGGGAAACAATAGTTAGACCGTTTTTCTAGATACAGGATATATAACGGTTTAGATTGTCTTGTATTTGTCTAACCTTGGAATTGATGGGCCGCTGGCTTGGATCTGAGCCGTGTCTAACGATTGCAAAGCCGCTCCTGCCCCCTCTACGAATTCCATGATCCTGCGTGAGACACGTTTGAATCGGGGATCGTCTGTACCCTCAAACTTGCTGATTTGCTTGTGATCACAGTCGACGCCGAGTGGCCGTTCGTCCGGGGCCCCTATTACAGCGGATTTCTCCGAAACTATCTGTTATTGATGGCATGCATGTCAGTCAACGAGTGCAAAAGTTTTAAGCAAAGCTCATACCATGAGAGACGTCATTAGTCCTATCCTAGTCTCCCTGCTCTCGTAGAAAGTAGCGACCCTAATATGGTCCAGGTGGTCGCCGAAGTCCTTCATCAGATCAAGGAGATCTTTGGATCCTGACTCCAGTGCCTTAACGATCTCTGTTTGCGGTTTCTGGAGAGCAAGCTTGGTCGTAGCTGCCAAAATGCTGCCGATACTTGCATGTTTGGACCCTCGATGTGGTGTGCCGAGAAACACGACACCATATACGCGATCAAACACCGTCGTTTTGTATCGGGGCTTACCCGCCGCTACAACAACCGTCTAGAATATCCGGAAAAATCGGGATGTTAGCGAGGTAGCCCGGGCGCCCCGATCGTATAAGCTCGAAAGAGACTTCTTACCTGTTTTACGAGGATCCCGCCTAATGAATGTACGATAAAAATTATGGGACGATTTGGGCACTAGTCGTTGACGAAACGAAAGTCAGAGTGACGAATTCGCCCGCTGCTAGCATGCTGGCTGAGAAGAGTATCTAGAAGGTGTAACTCACTGCCCGCCGAATATCTACAATGTCGTCTAGGAAACGATCCGCATGCTCCCGTATACGCAGCCCAGAAGTGTTGGCGATGACATTTGAATTGTAGCCATACGTCATGATACGAGCAGTTTTTACGACAGAAGGGAGTAAGTCCTTTGGCCAAAACATCCCGGTCTTATCGTGGGTCCAGCTCGATTGCGGGTTCCCGGCAAGGCCGTGGACGAGGATGATACTAAAGGAGGTGCGGGGTTGAGGTCAACAGATATACGGACCGAATTACTAACATTAGTGAGCTTGATATATACTCTACGGCGATGTCGCTGGAGGGCTCCTCGATAACCGTGATTCCATCGAGGTTGATAGCAAGTGCGGCGGCTTCGCCGGCAGGTTCACTAGCCTTATAAACGTTAAGCGTTTTCACAGACGAACCCGGGGGGGTTTACGGGAGATCTACCATAACTATATCAGTTTAGAGTTATTATAACCTTACTGTCAACTCCAAACCTCTGGGTTTTTGGACATGCCAATAAACTAAGTACTATTGAGAACGGTTTTTAGTGAAGTAGAGGACTGGAGTGGACGCGGCCGCCGGCGTTTAAAAGTAGAGAAAGTGAATGAACCGATCAAGCGTCGCAGCGCAAATATCTTTTGCACTTAGTCATCTAAAGGTCGGTAGCCCTGTGGCCAAGAAGAAACGAATTTAATCAGCCTTACAACGAGACGACTTGTTCAAGCTCCGAGACTTCAGCCTTCCTGCGTTCCAGAGCAGAGCGGCCAATTACGTGTTGGGTGTGGTATTTAGGATATTTCCTAATCTGGGTTTGATTAACTCCCAAACTGGTTAGCGTGGCGCAAAAAGTAAAAACGGCAGAAGTTCGACTCAATCAAATCCTGAAAATCAAAAAAATTATCAGACTCTCCCAAACCCACATCCTCCCATCCTTGCCCACTTATACCTATCTCATCACAAATCCCGCTTGATAAGGGGGTCCGAATAGACCTTTTTACGGGACCCACAGCATTCCTATCCTTTCTGTATACCAATATACACTTGGTCTCGTGCCTTTTTCGATATCCTCACCCTGCATGACCCAGAGCCAACGATGGCCACTTTGTCGGCGCCGGCACCACCCGCCATGGCGGGGCGGAAGGCCTTAAAACGGGAAGCATCAACCCTCGAAGATTCGGACGCATCAATGGCATCTGCGGATGACCGTCCCGCGAAGAAGGTCCGATTTACGGATGAGGACCTCAGCGAGGACCTTCGCAGGAAGATCATCTTAACGGCATTGGAGGACCAGAACAAAGTAACTTGTGCACCCATATGTCGGCCGAATAGGAACTTGATGGCTGATTTGGTTTTAGAACGGCAAATCACAGCATTTTGAGGAACTGAGAAAGAAGTTCACGGCCCGCCTCTCGGATCCGTCGGCACCGGACGCAACAGAACTTTCGCAGACGATACAATGCCTGATGCGAGTCATCTCACAACTAGATAAGAGTTGCGCTCCTCTTATCGGCGATATCATTCATACAAACTGGGCGGGGAGGCCTCCGGCTTTTTACAGGATATATATGGCCTTTCTACTGCAGATTATATCCGCCCACCCTCAACACACCGCGAAGGTGGTACAGATGCTAGTTAAGCACTTAGCTCTCGGTACGGGCTCGTCGGGTTTCGGTTTTCTTCTTGGTGTATTCGGCTAATATCTTGCTATAGAGACTGTGAAGGACGCTCAACAATTTGGTTCTGGCTTCAGCTCCAGAAGGGATATCTTCGCGACAGTACACAAGATGCTGGAGAGGATACTAGGGCTCGCACCAACAGTATGGAATTCGTTGTTCACGGCGATATCGGCAGCATTTCCGTTTAAAGGACAAAAGAAAGTACACCAAACTACCTACATCAAAAACCTGCTCGCGATCCTCAAATATGCCCCCGCAGGCAAGACAAAGATACTCGGTTTGATTTTTGAGAAGATGATCCAACTCGATGTTGAAATACAAATC
The DNA here is from genome assembly GCA_036971225.1 of Arthrobotrys sinensis. Classification (NCBI taxonomy): domain Eukaryota; kingdom Fungi; phylum Ascomycota; class Orbiliomycetes; order Orbiliales; family Orbiliaceae; genus Arthrobotrys; species Arthrobotrys sinensis. Next base: position 350,263 of record JAJTTV010000011.1, on the reverse strand, counting down.
AACTTGGACGACTTAGAGGAAGGAGAAGGCGAAGAGCTTGATAGGCAGCTCAAATTATCACTGGAATCGAAAAATGGACAGAACTTGTCGGATTCAGGCATCGGAGATGATGAAGATGATGAAGATGACAGTGATTCGGATGATGACGAAGACGAAGAGGACCCGGAAAATGGTGAAGCTCGGACCATAGAGATGATCCAGGAAACAGTCGACAAGCTCGATGCCATGCTTACACTTGTGTTCGGATACTACGACGGGAAGCTACCGAAAGAAAGTACCAAGGAGCCAGCTCAGGAGGACGTGGAAAACTTTGAACTTCTCCTCCATTTCTTCGACAACATCATTTTGACGACATTTAAATCGCAATACGTTCAGTTTATAGTTTTTTGGGCGGCACAGAAATCGCCGGTGTTTATGGACATATTTTTGGGCATGCTAGTAGAGCGCGCAATGGATGCTACAAAACCTCAGGTTGCCCGCCAAGCTGCTGCGGCATACATCGCATCCTTCGTAGCGAGGGCGAAGCTACTCGAGCGGGATGCTGTGAGATCAGTCGTTCACATGCTTTGCTTATGGCTGGAGAAGTACCTCAGAGACCGAGAAGTAGAATGCACAAGTCCGAATGTGCGGAAATTCGGCGGATTCTATGCCGTCTTCCAGGCTGTTATGTATATTTTTTGCTTCAGGTGGCGGGACCTTAGAGGGAAAACGCCTCTTCCTCTAGGAGAAGATGAAGTAATTGAAGATATCAGCAGAAGCTCTCAGTCATGGGCTCCAGGCCTTCAAGTAATTGATCGACTTCTCACTTCGAGATTCAATCCACTGAAGGTGAGAGCTACTAGATATTCTAATCTTGGCTTTAGTGGAAACTAACACTACAGTATAGGTCTGCTCCCAAACTGTCGTCAATCAATTCGCCGAGGTAGCAAGCCACTTTGGTGTCTTCTACTGCTATTCGATAATCGAGAGGAACAAACGGGGGAATTTGTTCTCTAGCAATGTTTCCGGTGCAGAACGCCCAGAAGCCACGCAACTTGAAACATACTTCCCATTTGACCCGTTCAAACTCTCACATGCGAAGGGATGGGTCGAACCATTATATCAACAATGGGAACCAATTCCCGGGACGAGAAAAGATGATGATGACGACGAAGAAGATTCGGATGAGTCTGGAGACGAAGGAGAAGATGGGCGAGGCGATGAAACGGGGGAAGAGGGAGATTCTGAGGACGAAGAGAGTGATGACGAGTGATATCATTACCAAAAGTTTTTATCTTTCCTCAGGGCATTTTCAGTGCTTATGTGGGTCTGGGTCTTCTGTTCTTAGCGTTTGAGATACCTATCATAGTGGCGTTCGGGTTTGTTAGCGGATCTGGGGAGACTGGGTGGCGTTTCTTCATTTGTATTTAGTTTATCTTCACATTCCATCTTCTTTCAACCGAACTCGACCGAATTGCTTGCCATTCTTTCCGTGCATCGATTCTTCCCCATCACTTTGGGCAGTTCCAGCCAAAGTAAAGGTGGTGAGAGGTATCACGTGACCGTCAGGGTCCATTTCCCAAACACCCTTCGACTCTTCCGACTCTTGTTACCCCAATCCAAACGAACAGGCCGGCAAGCTTGGGAAACTTTTGGGGGGGACCTTTTCAAGACAGCGACAGCAAAAACCTGCGATACTACCGGATCGAAAAATGGCAGCTATACGAAGCCCTACGATACTGTTCGGCTGAACAACCTCTTGCTACTTTTCTTTCCACGCATTACGAAGATCCGAGAGCTCGAAAGAGACGATCATAGCTTTTTTCCAACAGGGGAAGCCGCTCCAGCCGGCTGGCTGTTGAGCTGTGCACGGGGAGGGCCGGGCGGGGTTGTAGTGTATCACGGGCAAGATGTATAACTACCATCAGTCCCCCGATGAATATGAGAAGACGGACCTTGTAGGAAAGGGTTCTTTTGGATCTGTGTTCAAAGCGTGAGTGGAGCAGCCTTGCCCAAGCTGCGTTTACGACCCGTAAGCTAACATAAGTATCATAATTGCTTTGACAGAGTTCATAAACCCACTCGACAAATCGTCGCCGTCAAAATCCTCAGTCTCGATGTTGCCGAGCAGGAACTTGTGGATGTGCAGCAGGAAATTCAGCTGCTGAGCCAATTGAAGGCTGCGGAGGGCGTCAACGTCACAAAGTATTATGGGGCGTTTATGAAAGGGGATGAGCTATGGATTATTATGGACTACTGCAGCGGAGGCAGTGTGAGGACATTGGTAGGTGAAGCTTCCAATTGAGTACCCTGCCAGAGAGGCTAACAGGCAATAGATGAAACCGGGCCGCATCAGTGAAAAATATCTTACGATTATTATTCGGGAGACAGTGAGCGCGCTAGCCTTTATACATAAGTTTGGAGTCATACATCGAGATGTTAAGGGTACGTCCAATCCACATTTAACAATCAAGTATATATTTACGAGCCAAGCTAAGTATCTTTCTCACATAGCTGCCAATATCCTTGTCGGAAACGACGGGAGGGTTCAACTTTGCGACTTCGGTGTTTCTGCACTTGTCCAAAACCCTAATGTTAAGAGAAGCACATTTGTCGGAACACCCTGGTGGATGGCACCAGAAGTTATTCTTGAGAACCAGAGTTATAACTACAAAGCCGATATTTGGTCCTTGGGGATTACCATCCTAGAAATAGCAAATGGTCATCCCCCGTACCACGACCAAGAACCAATGCGAGCTTTGTTAATGATTCCACGGCAACCTCCTTCACGTCTGGAGGGTGGGGATTGGTCGCAGGCACTAAGAGATTTCGTTTCTTACTGTTTATGCGAGTTGCCAGAAGAGCGTTTGTCAGGCGACGACCTTGCGAAACAGAAGCTTCTCAAGAGTGTTAGCCGGACCCCGGTATCGATATTGAGGGACCTCGTCGTAAGGCTTGAAGAATGGCAACGGAAGGGAAACGTCCGAAATTCCCTTATGGGAGGACCCCACGCCTTAAATGCATTACATGGGGGGGATGAGGACGAGATAACTTGGGATTTCGATGAAAATGCTGACGACTCTACACCCACAAACGTCAATTATGCTCGGGGTCATGGCCATATGCCCCAAGGCTCCCTTACTTCATTTCTTTCTTTGGACAGTAATGATACCGTCAAGCCGATCCCTACGACCGCCACCTCGAAGCCCCTTCACACTGGTACAGACCACCCTCTATTGCAGCTTTTCGCTAGCGACAATCCGGTCGCCCCAGGCGGTCTCATAAGCCCTCCACCAATTGCCCTACAACCTGCCTTCCAACCTGCACCAACATCACACAAACCTGCCCCGCCCTCCTTCAGGTCACCAGCAAGTACAAGGCCAACAAGCCCAGAGCCACTGATGACTATTGATCTGCCTTCGTTCGATGAGATAAATGGCGATATAATTGCGCCGAAGGGTACTTCGCCAGCTCCTATCATGCAGATCGAACTGCCCTCAGTGGAAGAATTCCAAACTATGAGACAGACTGCGACCCCACTGTCACAAGCACATGTTGTTCCTACTGTGCCGTCCGCTCCTATGCTTGCACCTTCCAGTAACTTGGAACGCCCAGATAAACTATCTGGTGGTCGCCCTCACAGAGGAGATAGAGGTCTACATATGCCTAGCAAGAGTGCGGATATTGCTCCCACAAATTACGGTCACGGACCGACCTCGCCCATTAAGAAATTACCAGCAGTACCACCCCCGCAAACACCAGAGGATCCGTCCAGAAAGGTTTCGGAGTCAGCACCAGTGTCGGCACCGTCTTCACCACCAAGGAGTAGAGCAAAGATCACCCATGCTATGGGTGCAGCTGGGATCTCGGGTTTGAATGCTATCAATGGAGCTTCTGGGCGAAAAACACACCATTTACCATCCCTCTCAGCGCCCCAGGTATCCTACCGTGATGGGCCGACTTCTGAACCTGTTCCCCCTGTTCCAAATATATCGGATTTAAATAGGAACAAATCTGCGGAGTCAACCCCACAATCATCAAAGCCACGCCTGATTGTCGATTCAGATGTTCAGAAGCCGTCCGTCCCGTCGGTCATAACCGCAACCCCACCTAGCGTCCAGTCGACTCCACGAGGAACCCCGGGATTCAAACGAGCAGATCTAAGCTTGAAGCTTCCTGCTCCCTCGATCCATGGTATCGAGATCCAAAATAATCCGCAACTCCCTCATTCGCCTGGACGGTTTCTTTCACCTTTCGCAAATAGCTCAGGATTTGGATCGCAGACTCCTACACCTACAGCCGCGTCTCATGCACAGTCATTCCATCTTGGTACACCCCTACAGCCACCTCCGGTATCAGTAGATCCTTGGGGGATGCCTTACAATGTGGCGTTAAACCCCAATGTTTTCTTCCCAAGTGCCTCAAACGATGAGGTCCTGGCAGAGCTCAATAGAATGATGGGTTTGCTAGACAGTTCGCTCAATGTTTTTGCTAACGGCTTGAAGCAAATGCAAAACCAAGCGAAAGGACAACCTGGACCTGCGTCAGGACCCAACAACCCTCCAATCGCCATCAAGATGGCGAAGAAGAAGAGAAAGCCCGGCATGGACCAGGCTAAGCAGTCTGACACTGAAGGCTTCGCAAGCGAGGCAAGCCAGACTGCCGACTAACAGATTGTTCAATTAGATATATCATGGAATCCGAAGCTTACATAACCTATTATATCAAATATATAGCTTGAAGACTGACCCGGAGTTGGGCTAATTGGAAAAGAAGTGTACACCCTACCCCCCAGTTTATTTTTCAGTTTCCTTGTTTGCGAATTGTATAATCACGATTTATAGACTGGGGCCTTCTGGTTTAGCTTTCTTTTTGTTATATCAAACATCATCCCGCTTTCCATTTGTATGATATGATTATGATTTTCTACTCCAAAGGCGTTTTTTACTCCAGTTACTGTTACTACTATCACCTTCTTGTCATACTTGCTGGTGCTTTGGCATGTTTCGCGCGATTACGGTGTCTCGGGAAATTATAGTAGCTACCTCTTTCTGCGTCGCCCGTTTTTTTACAGCGTCGTTGGGCAGTTGATTTCGAATCACTCCTTTGTAAGGAGTATATACCCTTACGGCTTGTATTATAATACTGTCTATGATACATTGCTACCCACCCATCTCGAGATCTCGCGGCCCAAGGTTTAAATCCGAGTATCAGAGACAAGGATCCAATTGTTGGAATTTAACACGAAAACCGCGTTGCCTGCTACAGCATATAAACCTCTTAGCTTCCCGTCAAACACCAGGCTTCCACAGCACTAGTATTTAAACCCATCCAGCTAGACATGGACGACCTTCTCACGCCCGTCCGAATAACTTCCCTCAAAACATCAGGTCCCGAAGAGGCAATAGACCTCAAGTTATCCTCTACCACCTTAATCCGACCCGTAGGAGAACTACCACCCACCAACCGCACCAACGCTTCAACTTCATCAAACAACAATAACCGCAAACCAACTTCACCAGAAGATGCATTAGAAATACTGCGCTCTCAGCCATCACTACCCGAGTTATCTTCAACCCTTGAACACCTATTATCACAGCCGCATCTTACATCGAACACCGAAAATGATAGTGCAACATCATCACAGGCGTTTGAGATTACATCAATATCACCACTTACATCACGCATCGTCAACGTCTTGATTGTTGACATTATACCTTCATTCTGGGGTATACTAACATCGTCGGCATCTTCACATAAACCGGATAGGAATAAACTTCTACAATGTCTTAGGAGTATTGTAGGCCTCGGCGGGATTATTGAACGCCTTCGGTTACTGCTTAAACAAGTTCCAACCGCTGGACGTCCGAAGAATGTGACGGTCACGAAGGTTGATGTTGAAGGTGCCGGGAGGAGAGAAGGTGTTATAATGCAGATTGGGGATCTGATGGATGTATTAGGGTATATATTAAGAGGTAACGGGTTTCTTGGAAACTTTTGGGAAGGGTTGAAGTACACCGGTGGTTCAGGGAACGCGGAGGATAGGAAGAAGGAAATGGCATGGAAGGAGTTTGTGGGGTTGGTTGCTGGTGGGAAGGTACTTTCTGTTGCCGCTGAAGCCGATATCGCTATATCAGAAGCAGATGAGGCTGTTGAAAAGAAAAGGTATTCTTGGGTTGGTGATGGGAAGGAGTACACATCCTGGCTGAGGGAGAATATCGCAAAGATGGTGGACGAGACGGATCTAAATGATATAGATGCGTGGAGGGCTATTGCAAGCGCCCTAGCCCGCGGATTCGGTCTCGGGTACAGCGGTATGGAATTTTACTTCATTCTGAGGTTTTTCGTACCTTAAATACTAACAGTGAAATACAGATAATCTCATCGACACCAGGTTATACTTAAGAACACCGAGCCTAACAAAAGACTTATTCGCCCGTATCCGCCTCCTACTATCACATCTCAAGGAACATGAAAGGGGAAATTACCTCAATACCCTTCTCAAACTCCTCTCTCAACACCACCTCCCAATCCATCTAGAAGAAAACGAAAACTACACAAAACACGTATCCCTAGCCGCAAAGATAATAGAAGAACTATGCATCCTAAACGACGGACTTCAAAACGGATACCAAGACGTCCTCCTCGAATGGATACTAGTAAACGGCGGACCGGGTTCAGGTGAACCAATAGGTATCAGAAGAGCCATCATATCCGCCATCAAAGCATCCACAGAGGCTCCAACAATCTTACAAGAGGCACTGGATAGCCAAGTCCAAACATTTGGCGAGAATCTATGGATACGCCACGCACCGATCATACACCAAGAGGTCAACGTACAATGTCTATTACTCTGTGCAGGATACGTCCATTCGCAGCCTCCAAGTTATTTGAAGGTAGTAGCCAGATCCTCGTCGTTTATGAACGGAGTATCGAACCATCTGGGTAGCGCGAATACCAGAGTTCGGTTTTTGGGTATGATTGTTGGGGAGACTATATCTGCGCTGGTAGATAAGGATGAAAGACAGTTGAAGTTTAAAGATGCACTGGATGCAAGTGAAGACGAAGCCGCGAAGTGGAAAGCACTTGTGAAAGTCGATGATATAATCCCTGGATTCGATATCTTCAAAGACAAAGCTTTTGAATCTTCACCGCCAAAGAAGGCACCGAGGAAACCAACCTCGACCAAGAGAAAACCGGTCGTAGTCGAAGTCATAGGGACCCCGGGCGCAAACACCGTCGACATACCCCTCTCAAACCGCATCCAGGAACTCGACTCCAGTGACGACGACGACCTAATCCCATACCCAAAACCAGACTCTGACCCAGAAGACTCAGACGACGACGCCACCCTCGTCAACCGCAACAAGGTATCCCCACCAGTCTATATCCGCGACCTCCTCTATCTCCTCACCGACCACGACTCCTTCGACAAACAAAAGATAGCCCTCAACCACGCAGCAGTTCTAATCCGTCGCAAAGCCACCTATGGCACCGAACTATCTTCTCACGCTATAGAACTCCTAACCACATTAGTAGGAATGCAAGATAAATTTGACATGGAAAACTTCGACAATCTACGTTTGAAAGCTATAGTATCACTCCTCGTCACTCTCCCCTTACTTTCGGGCCCTTGGACCTCCCAGCGAATCTTCGAAGGCGACTACTCCCTCTCTCAACGATGCGTAATGCTCAGCGCAATAGGTATCGCAGCGATGGAACTAGCGGGCGAAGAAATTCCCGATGATTCACCGCTTTATACATTCCAACTCTCCACATCGGAAAGAGAAAGGACACAATTCCCATCAAAGAAGCTTCCAAAACGTCTCCACGACATCTACGCATCATCCACCATGCCAGTAGACACAATCTCAAACCGCCTAAAAAATAGCATATTACAACCCATCGCTGCAAAAGCCGCGGACGAACTAACCCCAGGACCAAGCATCATCAAAGTTCGCAAATTCTCCACAAGAATGGAAGTAGAAGCCAACCGTAAGAAACCCGGTGTCAATAAACTTTCCCAGGTAGTAGTACCAGCGTTATTCGGACCACTCACGGGTCGCTGGTGGGTATTCGTCAAAGACCACGGTGGAGCGAGTTCTGAGAGGTTGATACCGCATTTACTCGCGCTATACATAAAGACTTTGACGGTGTTACTACATGCTACGGGACCAAATGGGCTGATGGTTCCACAAATGGTAGACGGGTTTTGGGATATACTGTTAAGTTTACGGCATGCTAAAATTACACTGGAGAATTCAACGGTGTTGGATGCGGTGTTGATTGGATTGTTGACAATATTTGAGGTTTGTAAGGAGGATAGGGATAGGAGAAGGTTAGCAGAGGAGAGGAGTAAAGAGTTGGTGGAGACGCAGGAGTGGGTTAGTAAAGTGTTCGAAGGGAGTGATGGGTCTGAGGGAGTCGGTGAGGAAAGGAAAGGCCTTGCGGCTGCGGTGCTGTTGAGGTGTAGAGAGGTCGTGGAAAGATACGAGAGGATACTGATGGGCGACTTGATCGGATAGACGGTCCACCCTCCAAATTTGGGACAACAGTCCCACACGGTATACTAAATATATTGGAAACCATAATATTCGTGATCTCATGAGCTCAATTGCAATGAGTATGCAATTCATTAAGAATAATGTAATTGTTACACATGGGCCCCACGTCCCGAAATGTATGTAAGCTCTAGTTATGACAGTATATCAATCTAGCCAATTAAAATCATAGACGGCTAGAACAATCCGCTTTTCATACTAAGTATTAGTCCCCTGTTCGAGTAATATCGCTGAAGGGGATGGAAAGCCGCAAAAGCCCGTTTTCAGCAAAGAATCCCATATTTTTGACATGAGTGTAACAGAAAGATGCAAACCCGGGGAAGCTCCGCAAACGTAAACATTGCCATATCCCCAAAGACCCTGATAGAACGCAAAATGAAACGCCTGCATGACTCAAAGGATTATGATGAACAAGAAACAGGTAGTAGGAAAAGGTCGTAGCGAAAGCCATTAAACGCAAACGATCAAGTGCAGCCCAAAGCCCCAGAAACGCATGAAAACAGAGGCATAAGCTATGAAAGACGAAAGAAAATCATAAAAAATATCCGAGTACCGTCTGCTGGAGAGAGGAGAATGTGCCGAAGCATGAGGCGTTGAGAAGGAGTTGGAAGGACAATGTATACACAAGTATGCATTGGGATGCCGAGTAGAGATATTTAGGACTTGCTCCTTCGGAACCAAGATCTCCGTTTCTCTTTCCCTTCAGCTGCTGCCGAACTCTTCGAAACCGCCGTTTTTGTCGGCTGCTGTTGATTCCAAGCGGCTTGTGGTTGTTGCTGTTGCCCATATGGTTGTCTATATTGACCTTGATTCTGTGCGTATTGGCCCTGTTCATTGTAGGAACTGTATTGCTGCTGTTGGGCGTAGCCGTTTTGTGGTTGTTGTTGGGAATAGCCGTTCTGTTGGGAATAGCCATTTTGCTGTTGCTGGGGTTGATTACCATAGCCATTCTGATAGCCTGTCGGAGGGGAGTTTCCAGAGAGGCGATTGATATTCGGCAAGGGCTTATCACTCGAACCTAGTGGTAATCTACCCGGCTGCCCGTACTGCTGTGGTTGTTCATAAGTTGCATATCCTGAGGCATCGGATGACGGATTTGTAGAGTATGGGTCGCCGGACCAGCCGCTTCCACCACTATGGGAATCTGACGGAACGTCTCCTCGATAACGAGAGCTATTGGCATTGTCATAGCCCGAGTTTCGCTGTTGTTGATGCTGCGGTCTCTGCGAGTAGGAGCTGCCGTTGTCGTAACTGAGAAGAGATTTAAACATAAGTAAACTATATAGTAATTTAGGGTTGGACAAAACTCACTACTCATGTGTCGATTGCCTCGCGCTCTGGTCACCATATTGGTGAGCCATCGAGGCACGTTGCGAGCTATGTTGCTCGTATTGTGAATTTGACCCTACATGAATTATATCGTTAGTGCGCCGTAGATAAAAATGGCGAGCGCATTCTAGGTTTATGCGTGATCCCAGAAATTTGTATCGCATGACGACATGAATAAGTGCAGGGGTGTGGAATGCTGCATACCATATTTATTCGAGCGTCGTGGTGCATATTCCCTATCATAGTCATGATTGATTGCTCTCTCGAAAGACCGGATAGTCTCTAAAGGTCGCTCCATTCTGTGGCGTGTCGGATTGCTCCGGTCTGGGTCGGCTAGATTCAAAATTGCAACGTTAACACAAAATCGTTGAGTCGTAGATAGAATTTGGTGACCAAAAACGTACTAATCTCATTGCCATATTGGTCTTTGTGTCGCAGCTGCGAAATACCCTTGCCGGCCTGTTGAGCGATAGCCCATGGCTCCTCCTCTGTAATAGCTCTTGAAGGGTCGACGTTCTTGCCCATCTTTCTTTTGTCTCGACTGTGTTCTGTCAGGTCAATCTTGACCTTCTTTTTGCTGGAAAAGAACGGCATTAGTAAGGATTTATGGGTGTGCGCGGGACACCCTGCCGGCTTGTTGTTTGTAAGGTGAGGCGAGGAAGGATCGATGTAGGGACTGGGGTTTATGTGATTTGTATGACGGAGTGTCGGAAAGATCACAGGGAGCGATAGATAAATTCAAGGGAAGGGTAGAGGTTGTGATCGAGGAAGAAGAGTTCAGCTGGAGCGATGGCTTCAATGGGAGATGAATTATCCAAGAGGTGTAACGTAATGTAACCACCCTGCTCTGTGCCGATGTCTTCTCGTCAAGGAACAACTGTTATGACAGTGTGTGCACCGCCTGTTATCCAGGTACAAGGCAATTGCAAATGGGTAAAAACGGCTATTTTGTGAAACGAGCAGCGCCAGAATTTATGTCAAGATAAAAAGGCAGAGCAAGCAAGATAGCAAGAAAATTGGAAAGAATGATTAATCGTTCCAAAAGATCATCAAGGTTGGATCGAAACACCGCAAGATTTCCGGTACATCAAGTTCGCGCGTAACGATCGTGACCAAAAGTATTTAACCTCTTCGGGTGGTGCGACTCGATGTCATTGTAGACGGGAACAATAGAATTTAACGAGCGAAGGGACAAGGGGTGCAGCATGTGCATGGGAAGAACGAGGGGGATGGGAAAGGGCGGGAAAAGATGGAAGAGATAAAGAGAGGGGAAGAGCACGAACATATTTAATTGTAGATGATCCAAGTATTTAGTAACTCAGGTAAATAGGGACTTGATGTCGTATGTCACGGAGGAACCCAAGAAAATGCTGTAGTATGAGCGAGATATTAAGGCTGTGGTGGGCTGGGTGTCTAGGACGGACAGCGTCGACGGCCAGCGGCCATGCAGGTTGGATTCCTGTTTGGGTATGCGGTATAAAAAAATTTAAAAGAGACTAGATGGCAGCGAAAAGGCAAATGAGAAACTTGAGGAAGCAGAGAAAAGAAAAAGGTTGGAGGCGCAGGTGGACGGGGTTGGTGGGCCGACAGACAGCAGACAGCAGACAGCAGACAGCCGGGATATTTGGTCACCCAAGGAACGTGAACGAGCGAAGGCAGCGAGCAAGCAAGCACCGTACAGCAGCCGATTTTGTGGGCTGTCGATACGAGAGAATACAATGCAACCTGCCCAGACAAGTACTGCAGTTCGTTCGGTACCTGGACGGAGGGTGGCCGCTTGGCGTGGGAAAAACACTTGCTCTATCTGCGTATTTCAGCAGCGCAGCAGGAGGAAGTATTATTTTTGGAACGGGCAAGGAGCCAGGTGTCGGTATCGGCGTTCCGGGTCCGGATACGATGGGAATCCGTTGGATATGGGATGTATGATATGACCTGAAGAGACACCAAGGAGGCGGGCTTGCGTAATTGCGAGTGTCAAGTCGGGACAAGCTGCTCAGATTTTCGTCGACGTTGTATCCACCAACAAGGATCAGGAAGACTGCAAAGAAAGCAAATAGACGGGATTGGAATGGACTGGACGTCGGCAGCCGTCGGTGTCGTCGGTGTCGTCGCGTGGTTGGAGAGTATAAGAATGTACAGTACCTGCAGCTGACGACCGTCTGTATACACTACCAGAGGATATACCGAGACCTACTATACCGAAAGCCTCACAGATGAGATTTGGAAGACGACTTTTTTTTTTAGGGTTTTTTTTATCCTTTCCGGGAACTAGTTGAAAGTGCTTGGTGATGATGTTGTGGATATATATACTGAGGGTTGAAGGGAGGAATGGATTGGATTTGGTGATAGCTGGGAGATGTCGAGGTATAATAAGAATTTCAAGTTGACAGCGAACGAGCGAAAGAACAGACAGACAGACAGACAAGATACCAATATTATTATTATGCCCTGCCACTCACAGCCACTAACCAGGCAACTTCCCAAAAGAGAGCGCAGAAGAAGAAGATTAATATTGAAAAGAGCAAGGTTGGGCTGCGAACAGAAGCTCCAACTGCAAGTCCGTAACTCGTCAATTGCAGTCGGCACAGCTCTGATGTAACCGCACTAACATCAGTTGCGACTCTTATCGTATCCTCCCGCGTGGAGTCCGCGCTAACTGTCTTCTCTCTCATTGCTACCCCAGAAACCTCCTGCAGGCGCCTCTTAACTAACTATGCTCCGTCGGGCGGTGGATTACAACATGCCAATATAATCCCCTTTATTCACGACAGTTTATTCCACATATTCCCGACAGTCATTCAATTGTATTCAGTTAATTCATACAAAATGCCAATGCATGGGGGAACAGATAGATCGGTCGATGGAGGACCACCCCAGTCCCCATTCCCCTGCCGTCGACCAGCTATTTCCAGTCCCAACTGCGTCATCCCAGACTTTGCCCCTGGTCCCAAGAAGCTTCGAAAGCTCTCCTATCAAGCTAGCCTAACGGAGAAAAGAAAAACTTATCACAGACAAACACGCAAGCTCGTGGGGCGTCAAGGGAGAAGGAAAAAAAACCTGAAACTGAAACTTGACAGAACGCGAGGGGTATCAAAAAATGAGTAAAGTTCTCGACAGTTTATATCAATCCATCGCGATTGGCCGACCGGAACGTGCATGGAAACGATATGCACCTGTCGATGCAGCCCAGTCCATGTCCTGGCACCATGCATATGCAGTAACCGGTTTTTCGTGAAGCCAGCCGGGACGCTACATTTCCCGACTCCATCATGGTCGTACGTCGTACAAGTTTCAAAATTGCCACAGGAAAAAAGGAACACAAACCATCCGACCCAATCTAGTTCTATGACATGATGCTCCTAATCAACACAAGTAGACGGTTTGCGGAGAAGCCAATATGGATTAAACTGTGCAAAATATAAAAAAAGGCCCTTCAACCCGTTCGATGGTTCAGGGGCCTTAACTAAAAGTGGGTATCTCGTTCAATTCCAAGCTAACAATATCCCGTCGATCCATATAAAACGAACGCCTGTTCCGCCGTAAATCCCTTCCGCCCAGGCATTTAGATATCCATAATATTCGTCATCCAAGCCAAGGAGTTCGTTTCAAACATATTCCAAGCCTTCTTGACTTAATCTCAGCCTTATTTGTTTAATTGACCACCCATTATGTACCCGCTGCGGAAGTATGTATCAAAGCGGTTGCCGTGTTCATCGTGTCTGTTGTTGCTGCTGTTGCAATTGCTGCTGTTGCTGCTGTAACCTTCTAGCAAGCCCCTGGTTTGATGCATACGCCAGTAGGAACTTAGCACATGTCAAAGTATACTTGCAAGCTTTCGTCCACGGCTCGTCTTGATTGAACGTTAGCCGTATAGACACGTCTCCAATCTTATCCTTCACTATCGTATATGGTAGAACCGCGGTCGGATCTGCTCTTGCCACAAACTCCCCCAGTTGTTTTATACAATCCAGGAACGCAACCATCGCACCGTCGAACTTGCGATGCGCAAACAGATGGCCCATTGGTATTGTACCGGAGCTGAATAGCTCGAGCGTCTGGATGCGTACATCGCTTCTGCTAACAGCTCCAAGCGCAGCACCGATCCGACTCGACGTGGTGTCCATTTGTCTTGGTTCCATTTTTTCGATCTTCGAAGTAGAGCCCATCGGTTTCAGCTTGTAATTTTCAAAGACGAAGCCGAGCTTATCGGCCACGGTGTGCAGCAAAAGGAGCGTTTGACCCCATGCCGCATTGATCTCTGCCCATTCCACCTAAGAAGTAGCACCTTTAGTATATTTGTCACAGGCAGGTCGCCTAGGAATGTCACCTACTGGCTGCGACGGAAGTTTCCCCAACCGTAGACCGTTGATAGTCCCAAAGAACCCATCGTGCCCAATGCAAAACGTGTCGTTGTATACGTTTGTGCGATGCAGTCTTTCCAGCTGTTTCGCATCATGATCAAACCGTAGGTTGATACTATCGCGCTCGTTCTGAAACTCCTCCAGTTGCTGAGAAAATAAGTTTCTTTCTTGCCAAAACTCTTCCTCTTCAGCTTCCAGCCTCTTCGATTCCTCTTCGGCTTCTGCGATCTCGGCCTCTATTTGAGCTCTCTCACGCTCTAGTTCCTCCAGTTCCAGTAAAGCAGCATCCTTCTCCTGCCTAACCTTTGCAAGATCCTCTTCCACCTTTGCAGCCTCAGCATCCGTCGGAATCTCCGCCTGTAACTTCTTCAAAAACTGCTGGTAACCATCTCTACTCTTAGTAGCCTCTCCCAGCCGTCTCTGCAAGCCTTCTACCAGAAGTTCCGTACATTCCGTACATATCGGGTAATCAATATCCGACCTAGCGCTCAAAACATCAAACAACCGCCTCGACGTCTGCATCTTATGCGACAACGAGTCTTCAGGTGTAATCCCGTTCGACGCTGTCGCTAATCCGCCGTTCTGAACCGCTTCGCCGACTATCGGTTGAGGTGTTCGTAGTATAACTGAGTCCGACAGCATAACGAAGGACTCGGCCATGTTGGCCGGTGCTCCGGCGAGAGGTGATGAGTTCTTGGGGGTATTTGGTATACTCCGTTTGACGACCGGGTGGCCATCGTTTTTTAGAGCTTGTTCGTAGATACCTTTTCGAAGGGAGCCGTGGGTATGACTGGCTGAGGAGTGTGCTCGGGGATCGAAGACGGTTTGTTTGGAGGGTGATGGTGATGCCGACGATGATCCTGGGAGCCACCAGTTAGTATGCATAGCATTTTACTTCTAGATCGCCTGGTATTCTATAACACAAGAGCGAAACCCGAGAGGGAGAGCTAAAGTACCATGCAGTAAGTTTAATGCAGCAGGGTTGAGATTCTGGAGAGAGCCGTGAAGCTTCAACGGCGTTCTACATTGTTGGCAGAACATTTCCGCCATGGTGTCGTTCGTATCACGGAGGATCGGGGAAGAAACTGTACATGAGCCGGTACTATCTAGTCGAAGGTGGACGAAGTGCAGATTCCATGATGTGGTGACGTTGGATGAATGAATAAGAGAGAAAGTGCTCGGAGCAGAAGTGCAGTGGGTGTCGCAAGTCTTAGCTATCAGCAGCAATCGTCACGCGGATGGCGGGGGAAGTTCAACCGGACTGTCCCGGGTAAAACTGCCGCCCGACGATGGAGGATGCCGACACCAAAATTTTGTTGGAGACAAGGCTATTGTATGACTGACTCTTCGCGGTGAAAAGCGAAGGCTGACTCTTATTCTACTACTTGGGTATTTAATTTAATTCTCGACAGCTTCAACCGGGAAGCTATCGTACTATTCTCCTCCAATTGAATGCCCGTGCGGTTGCTTTCTTCCATTACCAGACAGCGACTGCTATTTGTACGACCGTCGACACTCAGAATACCAACATCCCACTTCGTTCGCCCTACTATAATCCCCACTCTTCAACCTCAACTACAGCTCCAGCATAGCTCGAAAAATTCCAATTCAGACGATATGGGCAAACAACAGATTACCCTCAAGACCGTTAAAGGCTCTCGCGATTGTAAGCTCATACCTCTTTTATCTAGCTTACATTTGCTATAGTGGGGCAGATGAGGGGCACACGATAGTTAGGACTCTAACACTTTCAACGATACCACTTAGGGGCCGGAGTCGATATTGCCGTCCGCGATAAGATCTTTGAAAAGATCACTACTACATTCAAAAAACACGGAGCAGTCTCCCTAGACACCCCAGTCTTCGAACTCAAAGAGGTTCTGGCTGGGAAGTATGGAGAAGACTCAAAGCTCATCTACGACCTCGCCGACCAGGGAGGAGAGATCAGCTCCCTACGATACGACCTTACCGTTCCATTTGCCAGATGGCTCGCTATGAATCCGACCGTTACTGCGATCAAGAGATATCACCTTGCGAAGGTTTACAGGAGAGATCAACCCGCCGTATCGAAAGGCAGAATGAGGGAGTTCTACCAGTGCGATTTTGATATTGCCGGAACATACGACCCTATGTTGCCGGATGCTGAGATTATGCGGATTACCGTTGAAATTCTGGACGGATTGAATATCGGAGAATATACCATCAAGTTAAATCACCGACAAATCCTCGACGGATTGTTCGAGGTCTGTGGTGTGCCGAAGGATAAAATCAGGCCGATATCGAGCGCCGTCGACAAACTGGATAAGTCGCCATGGGAGGAAGTCAGGAAGGAAATGACGGAACAAAAGGGCCTCGACGGAGAAGTCGCGGACAAGATCGGAGAGTTTGTGCTTAAGAAAGGTGGACGGGACCTTTTGGAGGAGCTCGAAAAGACCGAATCTTTGGCTTCAAATGAGAATATCAAAAAGGGATTGGGCGATATGAAACTGCTGTTCGACTACTTGGACATCTTCGAAGTTACACCTAAGATCTCGTTCGATCTCTCGTTGGCCCGAGGCTTGGATTATTACACTGGTGTTATCTACGAAGTTGTTACCGAGCTTTCTGCCCCTCCGGCTGCCACACAAGGCCCAGTAGTTGCATCGTCATCGAAAGGAAAGAAGAAGTCAAAGGTCAACAAGGATGATCCAGAAGCAGATCGTTCGGACGATGATACCGTCGGTGTAGGTTCGATTGCTGCGGGTGGCAGATACGACGAGCTAGTCGGCATGTTCTCTGGCAAGGGCAAGATTCCATGCGTGGGCATCTCTTTCGGTGTTGACAGAATATACAGCATCATCAGGAAGAGACTGGAGAGTAGTCCAGCTGTCCTCCGAAGCAGCGATGTTGATATTTACGTCATGGCGATGCCTGAGGGTTCTGGAGAGAACAAGAACGGCTTTTTGAAGGAGCGAATGGCGATTGCTAAACAGCTATGGGAAGGTGGCATCAAGGTATGGGATTCCCAAACCCCTTAAGTTTACGGATGTAAATTCTAACTAAAGCACCCGACATCTAGGCCGAGTTCTTGTATAAGTCTTGCCCTAAAATGCAAGCGCAGTTCAAAGCCGCCGAAGTCGGTGGTGTTCCGTTTGCCGTTATCATTTTCAATGAACAACTTGGACTCGACACTGTCCGAATCAAAGAGCTAGGTCTTCCCGACGGTCACCCTGAGAAGGAGGGTGTTCCAGTGGCTGTCAAGGACTTGGTGGAGGAAGTTAAGAAGAGATTAAAGGCTACCGGGGGCATCGAGCAATACATCTCGAGGATAAAACTGGAGGAGGTCCAGACAGCTGAAGCAGCAACTCAGTAGACTACTACAGCATCTACAATAATAGCATTCTTATAATTCCTTCTCCACATTGTCTTATCATATAATATGCCAGATACCCGCATCCCCAGTATAGCACCTGGTACCTGTAGATATCTGCAAGGATCAGCTGACCAGTCTAATGCAAGTGGTCGATGCGGGTGGCCTAAAACGCAGGAACGAATGACTGGCCGTGACGACAAACAATTTAACCACCAGACTTCTGCTGCTGCAGACCTCGAACCTTCGTTCCACCTAAACTTGTCGCAAGACTTAGTAATCCATACTTTCTACCGGCCATATGTCCACATCCATCTTTCATGAACTTCACTCACATAACATCCAGTAATATTACCCCTTCAAATACTTCCATCTAAGCTGTCAGTACACATACATAGAACCTGGATCGAGTTCGCCTACGACTGACGAACTCGTATGCAAGCTCCAACCGAAATAGCTCCTCCACCACACCCCATCTCATCTCTCCCGATAAACAAACCAACAGCCACCATCGCGAAGGAGGAGGACGGTCTGCACCTCCCTTCTGCACGCCCACGCACCCTCCAAGCTGGATCCCATACGCCACCATCGAATTCCCGCCCCTCCTCCACCACCTAGATCCTCCTCGGGCTCGCCAGCTCCAGATCCCTATGCATCGCCACGACTAGCTGCCCCTCCACTGGGGTATCCTCCATCCCTCGTTTCCCACCGCCCACTCCCACCACCGATACACCATGGCTACTCCCATGCATACGAGACTCCGAATCGCCATGCACCCCCTCCGCCGAGCCACTCGAGCAGAGCTCGGCTTCAACAGCAGCAACGTATGCAGCGAACTGTATCTGAACCGTTACCGATGGGAGTCAACGGCCGACCGGCGAAGGATGATAAGTCACCTCCAAGGGCGGCGACGCCGCCTGTTCCTGTTGGACCGTGTCAGGTATGCGAGAGGCAGCTTCCGAAGCTGACGTGTAATGACTGTACGCGGGATAAGATGTATCCTCTTCGATATGAAATCATTTCGGTGCTCATAGGGAATGAGAAGCTTGAAAAGGATGTGGAAGAGGGTGCATCGAATGGGACGGCATATGGGAAGTTCTCAGAAGCTATGTTGGAGAAACAAGAGCTTGAGAATACAATCATGGGTATACAAGACAGGGTCGCCGAGCTACGGACAGAATTGGAGGAACATAGGAAGTACCTCGCAGACTTGAAGTCCAAGAACCAGAAACGACAGCAACTACTCAAAGAGACACGCAACGTTTTGTTCCAAAACAAAGATATCCTGGTGGAGAAAGTACGAAAGGACACTAGGTTGACAAACACCAAATGGAATACCCTTTACGAAAGGACAGCCGAGTCTCGAGTATTTTTGTGTCGGGAAATCGCTGGTCTCAACTTGTTACGACAGAGGCGAAAGAAGAAGTCTGTCGAATACATGCTTAACGGTGTGGTCATACCCGATATCCGACAAATCTACAACATGAATCCGAACAACATAACGGTTGCCCTCGGCCACCTGTCGCATATGTCAGTGTTGATAGCTTCCTATCTGGGCCTGAAGCTCCCCTGTGAGATCGTTCTGCCAATACGAGACGCTCCGTCAGCCTCAATTCGAAACCCGCGCTTTAACAGAGCGCGGCCGTTATCCACAACCCAACCTCTTCCTCAGCTGCATTCAGTAGACTCGGAGCAGTATGCAATGTTCATCGAGGGAGTCAGCATGCTAGTTTACAACGTAGCCTGGCTCTGTTGGAGCCAGGGTCTCGAAGAAGCCGCTGCTGAAATTGAGGATGTATGGCAGCCTGGCAGGAACCTGTATCGCCTCCTCATCTGTACGCCGACAAAGCACCATCAAGCCCTCGTCCAATGGAGCGAAGCCACGCAAGAGGCTGTCTCCACGCTTCCTCTCGCTCAAAAGAAACCACAAGCTGTAAACATGTTTCTTGGCCGTGTGAACCACAGCTCTGCGCACTCATTTCTAAACTCGCCGCAGGGATTACAACATATGGCACGCTGGAAGATCAACCTTAATAATGTAATCGATCGCACGAAACATTTGCTAGTTAGTGAAACTTCGAATGCGGAGTGGGACCTGATTGAGAATGAAATCGAGGAAGATCCGGCCGCCAAGTTTATAAGTGAACTCGGCGAATTTAGGGAGGATGATAAAGGGAAGGACGGATTAGCAGGGAGCCCACAGCCTACTAAGGCAATCCCTATTAGTGTTAAGAAGGGAGGAATCGGATCTATTCCTGCAGTTGGAAATGGAAGTCCTGGTGTAGGAAGCCCAAGCAGCGGGAGCGGGAAGAGAAGCGCCATCAACGGTGGAACCGAAGTGTCGGCCGGGTGGACAAAACTGAAGAGATGATTGGGCCGAGAGTGTATAAAGTGATTAGGTGACCGTTATGAGGGATGTCAGCGTCGTGCATTATGTACATTAAAAGCAAGGACAGGCCCTCGTTCGCTTCTGGTGCCTTTGGAGTTTGGGGGCCAGGGATGGGGGTGTTATCGATTTTCTTTTGGAGTCTGGGTGTTAATGTTTATCGTTGCTAGTGAATAGAAGACTGGACCTGCATTTTGAATGTTTTACGTTCCCCAGACCCTCGAGTGTCGTATTGGGCCATGATCAGGCCACTTCGATTGACACATAGATGCGGCGTCTCGACCTGATGGATCCATTTGGTTTCTTTCAGTTTAGTTGCACAGCCCTCGACGTCACTAAAACAGCACAATCGTCGGGACAAATCTACACGGACATAAAATTTAAAGAGTCTATCAAGTATCTATACTTGGATACAGCGGGACGACGAAATCAATGCATTGAATGCAATATAAACCCTAACCGGCTCGACTTGAAGTATTCGGATCGCAACCGAAGTATCTATACCAAGATAAGGGAGTAGGCTTCCATCGCGCGCAGCTACGCGGACGGCCTGCAATATTAAGAATCTCGAAACAATATCGAGAAACGAAGTCGTTTAAACGCTGGGCACAGCGCCTGGCATGCATCCCGCCTGGCATGGCATGCCGTCGACATGTCGGTAAACTTGGCATCATGGTCGAACCCTGAGGGAACACGAAGGATTCCAAGATATTTCTCTATGGCAGAAACAGACCAGAAACATTTTCCTAAGCAGCTGCGACTGGTGCCGTTTTGAGGCTGTACAAAGTGCGGCTTGGCAGGGCCGTTTTGCTGAAGTGGGAGAGTCCGTTCCGACTAGGTCTGTTTCGACCCCTTCAAACGCTCCATGCAGCAACGCTGCCTCCAAGAGAAGAAAAGCTGCTGAAACAATCGTGAATAGGTTTTTCCAGCAAAGGCGGAGAAGAGTCTCCGTATAGAGAATGATATCAAGATGGATGTTCCCCCTTCGCCCTTGGCTTTTGGAGTCTCTTTCTTCCTTTCTTCCCTTTTTTTTCCGTCTTCGTCGTTGTATCTTGGAACCAGTGACTGGTCGTCGAACGAACGTCGCTCATTACATTCTCACCACCTTCTTTTTTTATTTTATTTTTATTTTATTTTCTTAGACTCTCTTTTCGGTTCGTACGGCAGGCAGAGGGACAGGTCCCCCCGTTCAATAGACTCTTTGCCAAAGTTTCTGTTTTCCATTGTGAGTATACAATTCGAGATTTACCTGATATTCTATATGCATGCATACTGAACATTGATAGATACCGCTTTAATCTTTAATACACGTCCATTCATTCCATTCCAAGTGTATAACCTCCCGGAGAGGTCCAAGCAGTGCAATCATGTCGGTCAAGTTTAACATCAAGGCCCTCTTGGCCCTCCCTCTATGCTTGCAGCTCCTAGTCCTCCCCACAGCGCAAGCCACAGCACCCCCAGACCCATACGCCGGCGCATATCCTCCTGCACCGGTAGTAGTAGTGCCATCGGATTATGCATATGCGCCAGCACCTGAACCGACGACATCGACATCAGTCCACGAGATGCCGCCGCCAGTTGTGCATGAAACCACAACTACATCCGTCCATGAGATGCCCCCGCCGATGGTACATGAGACTACAACCACATCGGTTCATGAAATGCCCCCGCCGATGGTGCATGAGACCACTACAAGTTCTGAATCGACTGTCCTAGGCCAGGATGCATCAGTATCAATATCCACGGAGTTCTTAACACAGACAGCGACAGTTACAGAACACAAGGTCGAGACTTCATTGTCGACAGTGGTTTCCCAGCATGTCGTCTTTTCGCACGTCACAGTAGTCCAACATGTTCCGACGACTGTGCTGGAGACTAAGATATTAACTGAGACGGAGACAAAGCATCAAGTTGTGACTGAGCATGTAGTTATGCATGTTACCGTTGTAGCCCCGACGACGATTGTGGAAACTCTACCGCCGGTTACTCAGACTGTTCATCAGTTTGTTACTCATGTCGTGGAAAAGCCGGTGACTGTTGTTTCGGTCTCTGTGGTTCATAATATCGTTACTTCTGTCGTTCAGGTTTCTAAGGTTATCAAGGAAACTTTGACGGCGGTTGAGACCGAGACTGCTGTCAAAACCCATGTTGTAAGTTTTCAGATATTCATCCCGTATCGACGGTACAATAGGAAAGCAAATACTAATGAAGTATATATAGGTCGTCTCTGAATCCATCGAAACTCAAGTGCAAGTTCAGACCGAAACCGTCGAAAACGAAGTCACCAAGACCGCAATCAACCACATAGTATCCGAAGTCACAAAAACCAAGCTCCAGCACGTCGTCTCTGAGGTCACAAAGACAGCCTTGCAACATGTCGTATCAGAAGTTACCAAGACAGCCCTCTCTCACGTAACACAGGAAGTTACCAAGACCGCGCTAGAGGAGGTTACCAGGACTGCAGTGGCAGAAGTAACCAAAACCCAGCTACAGCATGTTGTGTCCGAAGTTACCAAGACCCAGTTGCAGCACGTTGTTTCAGAGGTTACAAAGACCCAGCTCCAGCATGTGGTTTCACAGGTTACAAATACTGCTACGGTGCATTTGATCAGTACTGTCGATAATACCGTTCATCTGATTAACACCGAAACGGTCCATCTTATCAATACGGAGACAGTACATCTCATCAATACGGAGACAGTGCATCTTATCAATACTGAAACCGTGCATTTGGTCAGCACTGTAAACAATATCGTCCACCAAGTGAGCACTGTCCACAATACTGTTCACCTCATCAGCACAGTTGTGGGCCACGGAACCACCCAAACCGTCAACTTGGTTTCAACAGTAAGTAATTCTTATTTCACTGATACGACTATAAACCATATAATTCTAACGAAAGCATAGGAAACCCTCACTGTCAGCGGTGCCCCAGTTCAAACCCCAGTCGAAAGCACAATGCCCCAGCCTGTTGCTCCGCCAAACTACGCTCCCCCAAACAAGGCCCCTCCAAACAACGGCGGTGCCTGCAACTGCCAATGCCTTTGCCCAATCGCTGCGATGCCATCGGGACATGCCCCACCGAAATACCAGCAGCCACCGCCACTTGCCGCTATCTCCAGCCTTCCTCCAGGAAACTACGTGATTACTGGTACAACCAAGATCTATGCTCCATCCACGTACATCATGAACCCAGGAAAGCACGGTCAAAGCACGGACGTCCCAAAAGAGACAGTAGTTGTTCCACCTACACCGCAGAAGCCAAGTCCCAACCCGGTTTATAGCTACAGTTCCAGCACAAGCGCTGCTCAGGAAGCCCCATCTGAGGTTCCATCCGAGGTTCCGTCTGAAGTTCCATCTGCGGTCCCATCCGAGGCCCGATCCGAGGTCCCATCTGAAGTCCCATCCATTCCAGCCCCAACAAATGGTGCCCCCGGTGACATCGCCCGTTCCTCGGGGTTCATGACCATCCCATTCCCCGGATCCGAAACCACTAGCTCCGAAGAAGCCGCGGCCCCAACACCTGAACCCTCTACTACAGAATCATCAACCACAGCCGCAGCTGAAACGTCCTCGACATCCACATCCCAAGAATTCCCAACATTTACAACACCACCAGCTTCGTCAACTGAGTCACCTCCATCCGAATCATCTACGGAGCTCCCTCCCACGACAACATCAGCCGTCGAATCGATCGTAGACGGCGCCCCAGCGGCGAGTTTTATCGTTCCAGTAGATGAACCACAACCTCAGGTCACAGAAGTACCTGAGGATCCAAACTTCGGCGGTGGCGATGTACTACCCTATGAGCCAATAGGGACTGACGGTGGAGCCGTTGTCACTATTCCTGTACCAATGAGATAGAAGTCTTAGATGTGTTGAATCTGTTGTATAATGATACCATTTGAAAAGCGTCTACAGTTGCTTTGGATTTTCCTTTGTTTTCTTCGGGTATATGGATCTTCTAGGGATATTATAGCGATGGCTTTATTCATACCTTTCCTTTCTACTTTTATTACTTAATTCTGTTTTTTTGGCGTAAATACTCTTTTCTATACTTAGTCTAGAAACCCGATCAGCCTTTCATGCTAAAGCGAATACAACTGCAATTGATCCCATTTATAACATTTATACCCATGAAAAAGCAGCAATACAATAAGTCCATGCCTGTCCCTGGTCTTCCAAAATGATGGTCCCAAAGTATCAATTAGTTATACAAGAGAAGAAGTGAAACAAGGAAACCCGTAACAAGATTCATAAACTCGTATCGTAAGAGGCAGATAACTCCTCTATAAAAAAGGCTATTCCTGATAGTCCGAAATACACTTCAAGCTCCTGACCAGACCCTTACGGGCCTTGCATTCAAGCTCATGGTTTAGCCCATGGTAATAGACTTCAACGACAGCCCGAAGGTAGTAATAGAGGGTATACCTATCAACAACTCCGTTAGCATATTAATTCTAACCATAGATAGAACCATAGAAGAAAGTATGACTTACAATAAGACCCTCGGCCTAGCACCCTGCACACCCAACGGATCCCCACCATACCCGTTCAAAAACGCCAAACTCGGGTCTCTGAACGAAGTCTCCATCAACGGATCCCCCCAAACTGCCTTCTCAAAGTCCGTAACCCCATTCAATCTCCCCGTTCTCTCATCGACCATCACCCTCTGCGCATCGCACATATCGTAACACACTAGCTGCGGCACCTTAACATCATCCAACGCATACGCCAGCCTACCAACGTGCCACCGTAAAACCTCATACGGAATACTGATGAACAAATCTTCAGCATCCCGCATTACAGATTCAAACATTGACAGAAAAGCGCTGTGCCAGGTAGTATACATCTTCCCATTACCACCCGCACCTGCGAGGCCGAAATGTGAGTTGTGAATCCGGCTAACACGTCGGGCATGTTGACCGAGATTATAATCAACCATTGCCAAAACTTCGTCCGGGAGATCTTGACGGATTATATCGAGTGGTACTCCGGGGGTGAACGTCGTGAGCAAAAATGGGACATCCAACAACGCCCCGTTGCCGTCCTTGCTGTGCATCACAACTTCTGGAACAGGGACTTCGGGTGCATTTTGTCGTATTAGTTCCAGGATTTCAAAATCACCGGCGAGGACATCTCTTTCGTGCTGTAACACTCTGACGTCTGATGGAGGTGCGAGGCGTAGGAGGAGTTGGCTTCTGTTATCGAGGGTGATGAGGTATTGTGTGGAAAATTGGTTTGCGGATAGGTCTTCAAACTTGGAGACTCTTCGCTCGCCATGGTAGGCGGCTTTGATTATTCTTTCGACATCTGTTATGGTTACTGGCGAGTCGGCGTCTGTGAGGTTGATTGGGGAGATATCCGGTTTGTTGTAGTAAGAGGTAGTAACACCTTGGATTCCTGGCATGGCAATCATGGTGGGCCAAGGGGATTATGGGGGAGTACGTGTTATTGAAGAGGGATTTGAGATTCCGATCCGACAGAGTATGCGATTTTGATACTCAGTTTATCAGGAGATATAAAATTCATATTGATCAAAGAGAAAAAGCCAGAGCGCAAAGAAATCCGGGGTGGGTAATAAATGGGAATATATAAGGAACCACTCAACGCCACTCCTAATATATCGGATCAGCCTTTCTTGGGCCCATGATAGTCCACCGCCCTAGTCCGATGATATTGTTGCGAAACGGGAGGCGCATGGCGTTTTTTTCCTTGTTTGTGTGTGTGGTCAAAAAGGCGTTCAGCTAAACATTAAGTTAGTCGTTCGTACGATGTGCGAGTGAGAGGTGCAGCTAGGCGAGAGTTTGCATAAGGCCAAAGAATTAGAGACTCTGAAGCGAGGCCAATACCTGGCGTATCTGAATTTGGTAATAGTCTCCGAAGGTCCCTTTCGAGCTGCTTGCGACTTATTGGCAGTAAATGCTCCAAGGATTGTGACGAAAGAGAGCGTTTCAGTACGCGGACTAATAGCCACAAGCTTAAGCCATTCTAACAGCTGATTATGAGAACAGTTCATGTTAAGCTCGTTCGACTATTTCAAAGCATGAAAGAAAAAGCACCATTCGTAAGCTCGGTTACTAGCGATGTCCGAATCCTCTCATTGGTCGGAGGCACACTGTCTCATCGGAGGCTCACTAGCGTTCCTGTTTGCATGGTCCTGGGCTGATGTCTTTCGCTTGACCCTGCAAATGAGAATACGGCCTTTGTCGAGCTTCGGAGAAGCTTGCCAAACTGGCCGTTTTTTGTGGGATGCCATTTTGCGAAAAGCAAGATTGGTCGATGCAATGGTGAGATAAACGAATTGGTAATATAAGCTATTGGACACTGGGTGTCCAAGGTGGAGGAAGAGGAGGTGTGATGTCTGGTTTGATGTCTGTCTGTCCATGTACAAGGTACCCTCAAACACGTTCCTGTTCCGAGAATGTGGTCCACAACCCCGTCTTCTAGATTATTCTGGTGCCACGCCACATGCTTTCTCGTCTGTTGGGCCTTCTGATTGGTCGGCCACCAAGCCCAGGTTGAATCGCTTGTAGTGTTCAAAATCCCGGACAACACTGACACCGCAGATGTTCTGTGGGGGCAAAGTGGGTCAGTGATTTCTTTGACGTCTCGACCAAAAAAAAAAAAAAAACAAAGGAAACATCGTATTATCAAGCGAGGGGATGCTGCTTGTAGACTTCCTTTCCAGAGCCTCTTTCTCGAGCTCTTCGCTTCGACATCGCCGGCATAGGAATTCTTAAACGAAAAAAATGGACGGAAAGGGAACTTCAGCTTTGCTTACCCTCCACACTTCAACAATAATGAGAAGGTCGTAATTTTTCAGGTCGACCTTGTGATCCGGACCAACGATTCTGGCAACTGATCTGATGATTTCATCTCGGTTCATTGTACGATGATCTCTTAGATTGGGTCTTATAGCAAACTGAATATAAAAAACCGCGGCATCGGGGTTAGTTTTCGCCTAATGGTTAAAATCCAGAGTAACGGTCTCATTCACCCAGAATGCCAGCGAGCAAGGCAAGGGTGCACCGTATGCATAACGACACAGTGATATTGCATGATAGAGCAAATATTCCGTGTCTACGTACCTTGACACCTTTTTGACCCTCATGGAAGTGTGGCTTGAGCACCTCATGTGCTATTTCCTCGAGGTCTGTGATATTAGCCCTGCAGGTTTTTGTGATTGGTGTAAGTCGGTTTGTGAATCTAGTCTGTCGTCGCTTCGTTTCCTCTAAATCCTTGAAAATGAAGCCGACTAGCTCCACAGGATCCACGGGTTCCCTCGTATGGAAGAATATCACTGTTCGTAAAAACCAGTAACAAAAAGAGTCACAAGGTCAGTCTGTAAGGAACACATCTACCGTAATTGTGGATATATTGCCTGGGATCCATGGATAGACGGGGCCACCCACAGCATGGAGTGTCCACCTTGATCGACGTTATTCTCTTGTCCTTGGCCTTGCCTTTCGCATTGATGCCGTTGATTTCTGCAGCGATTGCAGCCTCAATGTCCTCGACATCCGGCTCATCTTCGGGTTCATTAGGATTTTGATTGTCGGCACCATCCGCCGTCCCCGCATCTTCCGGTCCATAAAGCTTGTCTGCATACTAGGCAGCAACCATTTTAATATCTTAACACGGCCTGTCATAAAACCCTCTCGTCATCAGAAGGGATACTATCCCTTCCACGGAGAATAAAGGACCGCTAAAACCGCGAACCAAGGGCAGCCAAGAGAAAGAGCGAGAGAAGGTACCTCTTCGAATAGCCGATACAGCTCAGCGACACAGCGCGACTCTCTACCCTTATCGCAAGTCGCAAAGATGCCTTTCTTGTATGGCTCTATGGCTTTCTTGTTACTGGTTGCATAGAAATGCTAGTTGGTGATTGTGCGCACATAAAATGTTGCAGTTGCATCTTGTTAGCGAAATTCGGTTCCCTGTTGCATATTTTGATAGAGTGAAACCGTAAAGCAAACATATAACTGCTTGGAATGGAAAGTGTCTGTTCTCACCTTGGAACGCTTATTCCGCGACGCTTTGCCGTCATCGCCTCCCTTTCGCTTTTTGGAGTGGGTCCTGGCTGACTCCGCCTTATCCATAGTCGAACGGGTGCTGTGATAGGCTTGGATGCAAAGTGATTCGACGGGTGTCGTTATTTCAAACAGGGACGGCTGCAGCTTGCTTGAATCGAAGGATGATTTGACTCGATTTGATTCTGATTTGATATCAGAGCAGATTGTAAGGGTTGTGGTTAAAATAATTACAACAAGAACAACACAGAATAGCAAAAACATGCCGTAGCTGACCGGCATGTCCTGCCGAGTGGCTTCTGAAGGCTGAGACAAACGGCGCCGCCGTCGACCATACAAGTGCGTGGAGGTCATGTGTCGGTCTACATGTATACAGAATAGACTCCATCAGACTGGTTCTATCCTACAACGGCAGCCACAGGAATTCCCCGTGACGTTACATACAGGATACAATCATGCGTGCTGGTTGAGAGTTTTATATGTACTTAGGATTATTCGACACCGCCAAGCTACACATTTCGCTACACAGTATACACTTAAAAACGCCCCATAAGGTGGAGCTACTTCTGCCAGCTGTCAACTCGCCGCCGTAGGGTATTCCGTGCCTCTGAGGTCGTTAGGCTATAGATGCCGAGCTCTTCCATTACTGCCCTGGCTTTTTGGTTGTCTTCAAACATGCAATCCACCACATGCTTAAGTGTCCTCTGGGCTTCGGAAGAGTCTGGATCTTTTAACTCAGCCGATAATGCCAGTAACATGCACGTTTCATGTAATCTATACGTTTGTTGTCAGCAGCGCCACAAAACCGCGTCATTTTTTTTTTTTGAACGGTTCGAAGAAAAATGCATTCACTTACTTCCTCATTACACCGGGCGCATCGGGAACCCATTGCTGTAATGCTGACCAGATGGCTTGCATATCTCGAAGGAACTGCTGCCCGCCCTGCTCCGAGAATTGGTTTCGAGATACGATGCTGTCAAGGAAATAATTTTCCATTGACACCAAGACCCGACGGAATTCTCGTTGAAACACATTTGGCGCCCAGAAGCGAGATAAGTACGGGCAGAAGGACGATAGCGTCTTAAGCAGGGGAACGAGCTCGGAGGAATGTCCGGGTTCTTTCGATTCCGCTTCGTCTATTACTTGCCATTGCGGGCTATTGTGGGTTAGAGGCGCTGTCGGAAACCGAAACAGGTCCAACTTACATTTTATAGTATGCTTTAAGGTCTTCTCGGATAGCGCTGCTAATTAGATCATGGATCATATTAGCTGCTTCTTTAAGGATTGTCGAGTATGAAGCTGCCATCTCGTCGAACAATGCGCCTTCTTCCTCTGTCTGCGCCTGCGACGCCGACGCCAGACTAGCAATGCTGCTAATCAGACCCCCTACGGTGTTCTTCCTAGCGCGCGACCCCAATTCTTCCCACATCTCTAGAAAGAACTACACATTGTCAGCCATATCGCTATTATTATCAGAGCTAACAGTTATACTGACTAGGTCCTCCCCCCAGTCCCTCATGCAGTTTCCGAGAAACAATGCGCTCCCATAAACTCGGCACAATCTTTCCAATCCCGTCAAACCGGTGATTGATTCGGTATCCTGCTTTCCCATGCCCTGCACCGCCCGTCCAATTGACGAAGACAGCATCTTGAATGCTTCGAGGGAAGAGTGTATCCTATCGTGGTATTTGTCCAGGATCGTAATCTGGATGTCCATCAAAAACCGCAACTTCTGAGAGAATGACTGAAGAGGACGATATCGCTCGGTTACGAGCTCGAGCAATTCTTTGACGCGGAAAGCGGACTTCGTAGGCTTCGTTTCATTCGGCTCGACAGCATCATAGTCGATCGCCCCCGCGTCTTCCGCAGCAACGATACTCTCGTACCGAGCTAGAGCGACTGGTTTGGTGTCAGTATAGTTTTATGACGGTCGCTGGGTGGAAAGAACAACTCACAGTCTTTCTCAACGGCCAGCCACTTCTTGAAGAAGTCGCTGTCGTTGACCGTAAGAACCTCGTGGGCTACCCCCCTCCAGTCATCTGGATCGATCCCGAATGGGCTATAAAGATACTCATCTCTAAGCATAGAGTCAAACTTAATGATTTCCTGTACAAAATGAGAAGCCAAAGGGCCCTGCGCCGTCAATGCTGGTAGGTCGCTATCGATTTTGCGACGGATTATGGGAAGGAGAGAGGTGATGAGTTCTTGAACCGCGTCATGATTTCTCAACTCCCCTGCATCGAGAATCGGTTGCAAGAACTCTGTGCAAAAGGGCTGGTATTCTCGAATGAGGTTTTCTATATGTTGAAGGTACCATTCGGGCTAAGGGCTCATCAGCTGTGAATCCTCACATATAGTAGATTTGGTTCAATATACCTTTTCAAGTTTATTTGTTTGCCTATCGCCCTCGAAGTGATAGCGAAATCGAAGTGCAAAAGCTTTGGATAGAGCAGTGAACGCCAGTAGTGGGGCATATTTCGGAGATTGAGATATCTGATTGAGAAAGTTAAACGTCGATATGTCAACATTTGCTGCGATTTCCTCGTCTCTGTAACGATTTAATTAGTGATGTTGCTAGCCCACCCTCGAAAGGTTCTGGTTCACCTACGTCTTTCTTAATGCAAGAATTTTGACAAATTCCGTCTCAAACTCCTGCATTTTTTCTGGCGAAAGGTCTTGTGTCGGCCACCCGACGGTATCCAGGGTAGTTTGAAACTGCTTCGACAGTCGATCTTTCATATCGTCCCAAAGCTGAGTCGTAGCCTGCTCAACATATTCCACCAAATGAACCGCCGCGCCCTCAGCAATCTCATGCTTCCGTCTCAGCTGCGCCGATATCTGCTGCAACTGGTAATAGGGCACTAGCGCCGCCCTCGGGTCACTGGTAATAACATCCTGCGCCTGCTTCTTCAAAATGTTGACGGCCTGTAAGATCGTGATATACCCCTTCGCAACCTCCAACTGCTTCAGTCGGTCAAGATTCCTTCGATAGTTCAAAACTACGTCGGAGACCGTCTGAGAGGTCCGGACCTTCTCTAATCGTGCATCTATCTCAGTCTGGCGTTGTAGATATTGATGTGACTTGATCAAGACGGAGCTAGAATGTTGTTTTTGCTCTGTTTCTGCTTCACCCAGGTCCTTTCCGACTTGGTCAAGCTGGAAAATCAGGTTAGATAGCTATCTTTGCCCGTAGAGTGTATGGTGCGCCGTACCTGCTGTTGTAACAGACTATGTTGATTCTTCAATGCATTCAGCAGCGAATCTAGAGACCTGAGGTCCGCAGAAGTCTGAATTTTATCATTCAGATAGTCGTACACTCGAGCATCCTGCTCTTTCGGTTGAGTGGAGGCCATTTCGGAAACCGGATACTCCCTTTCCTGCGAAGTTGAGATCCAAATTGGTGTATAAATTTGTTGAAGTTCGTCTAAAGGACACCGAACGAAACTAGGCTCTGTTTGCCCTCAAATTGCTCCCGTTGGCCTATCCACCTCTACGAACCGAACCAGATGTATCATATAATATCGTCAAATTCCGGATTCATGATTTCAACATCCTAAAAAGTACCGACCGGAACTTCTAACTCATTTTTCAACTCTTCACCAATTTTCGCGGATCTAACTTTCACGGGACTGGGCGTCAGTTATATGACATCATGAAAGCGTGTTGCGACTGTACCTCGCGTCTTCCAACGACACCGCGACAACGTCCACCCCGCCACCACCAATGACTAATATCACAGATTATAGGCACACACAGGGCGAAGAAATACCCGTCGCACCTCTTGTAACTACATGAGGTAGTTCCGTACATCCACCAAGATGCCCGAAAGTCCGGCCAAACGGCGCAAGAAGAACGACAAGACCGGATCCCCAAGCAAAGGTCCAACTCTGGACTTCTTCTTTGGGCGGAAACAGCCCGTTCCCTCGAAGTTAAAGCTGGTATCTGATGCAGAATCAAACGAAGGCCTCACAGACGAAGAACTAGCCCGGAAGCTTCACGCGCAGTGGACAAAGGAGGATGCTCTGTTTTCTGGCCGCCCGTTGAAGGATGCCGAGACCGGTGAGTCTTCGCAGAGATCCGTCTCAGCGGGGCAAGAAACAGAAGACCGGGAGTTTGCCAGGAAACTTCAAGAAGAAGAAGAGCGTGAGGGAAGCGGTTCTGGAAGAGAGGAAGTAGTCTCATTCTATCCTCCAGAAAGCTCCACAAAACGAGAAAGTGAACAACCCAAACAACTAGCTCCTCTTCCTCCTCCTCCTACGGATACAAAGATCCAATTAGAGGATAAGCCCGAATGGGATAAAATAATTGACGAACTTCCATTTGATACGGATCCGTTGTCGTTTAATCCCGAAGATTATAAATCTCTGGTAGAAAGTCTGCCAAATGGAAGGCTGTCCTATGGTCTACTCACCCGCGCCTTCGTCCTCATAAACTCTACAAGATCTCGTATCAAGATCGTAGATACCTTGACAAACTTCTTGAGAACAGCTATCGCCTGTGACCCCGCATCTTTGCTACCCGCTGTCTGGTTGACTACAAACGACATTGGCCCACCTCACCAACAAACCGAGCTTGGTATCGGAGGCTCCGTTATCAGTAAGGCTCTGATCAAAGTAGGCGGGTTGGACCAAAAGGGCCTTCGTACACTTTACAATAAGTATGGAGATGCAGGGGATGCAGCGTTCGAAGCAAAGGTCAGGCAGAGGACTTTGCAATTGCGGAAGCCGGTACCATTAAGTATGTTAGGTGACATGACCCAAAATTAATCCCAACGACCTTAAACTTGCTAAAATTTCCTAGCTGTTAAGGAAGTCTATTCCTCTCTCGTTAAGATATCCCAATCAAAGGGGACTGGGTCTCAAGAAGTCAAGCAAAGGATTGTCGAACGGCTTCTGGTCCAGTCCAGAGGCGAAGAGGTCCGATACCTCGCTCGCACTCTAGTTCAACATGTATGCTTTGAAATGCATTGCTCTAGTTCTCTAAAGCCAACATTGCTAAGTCTCAATCCCATAGCTACGAATTGGAGCCGTCAAAACCACAATGCTTATCGCCCTATCTCGAGCATTCCTCATGACACACCCTCCCGGTGCTCTAAACCCTGCTCCAAACCCACCGTCTGCGTTATCAAAACTGGCGAAGGAAGCAAAGACGGAAGTATTCTCCGCTGCGGAAGAAATCGTCAAGGCTTGCTTTGCCAGATGTCCAAACTATAACGAAATAGTCCCCGGCCTGCTCACAGTCGGTCTATCAGGGCTCAGGGACGTCTGCAAACTAACGGTCCATACTCCGTTAAAACCTATGTTAGGTAGCATCACACGAGACCTCCCGGAAATGCTGGGCAGGCTAGGATCAAGAGAATTCACTGCAGAGTACAAGTACGACGGACAAAGAGCACAAATCCATTGCGATGAAAAAGGCAGGGTTTCGATATTTAGTCGTCATCTGGAGAACATGACGGATAAGTACCCGGACCTAGTCGCTTTAATACCATCGATTAGAGGGCCCAACGTTACAACATTTATTATGGAGGGAGAAGTTGTAGCGATTAATAGCAACACCGGCGACCTTAAGACCTTCCAGACGTTGGCCTCGAGAGGCCGGAAAGACGTAACAATTGGCACTGTTCAAGTTAATGTTTGCATATTCGCTTTCGATCTGATGCAGTTGAACGGGGAGGAATTGCTGGCGAAACCATTCCGCGAGCGGCGGAAGTTGCTAAGGGAGGAGTTCGTGGAAGTTGAGAAACGATTTACTTGGGTCAAAAGCCTCGACGCCACCGCTGATGATCAAGACGCCGTCATTGAGTTCTTTAAGGGTAGCTTAAAAGAGAAATGTGAAGGTGTTATGGTCAAGCTGTTGGATAACGAAGTCCCTCTCGGAGATAATGGGGCCCTGGAAACCGACACTACTGATCTCGATACTCTAGTTGAGGAGGTCCAAAAGAAACCCAACTCCAAAGGGAAGGCTGTCAAAGGTAAAGAAGTCAAAAAAGGTGGTAAGAGGAAGCCACTATTAGCTACGTATGAACCTGATAAGCGGCTGGAATCGTGGTTGAAAGTAAAGAAGGATTACGACGCATCGACGGATACCTTGGACGTCATACCAATTGCTGGATGGCACGGCATGGGCAGGAAGAGCAAATGGTGGTCTCCTATTGTAAGTCGCCCCATTTCATTCCACTCTATCTATTCATAGCTACTAACAATCACAAAGTTACTAGCTGTTCGCAATCCAGATACAGGCTCACTCGAGGCAGTGTGTAAATGTATGTCCGGTTTCACGGATGCTTTCTATCAAGAAATGAAAGAGAAATATTCAGAGGATGGTGAAAATACCACAAGGACAAAGAGGTCATATATTGAAGCCCCAGAGTTACACCCAAACGTCTGGTTTGAGCCCCAAGAGGTATGGGAGATTGTTTTCGCAGATATTACCTTGAGCCCCAACTACACCTCCGCGATCGGATTAGTGTCAGAAGAAAGGGGTCTTTCTCTGCGATTCCCAAGATTCTTACGAAAGAGAGAAGATAAAAGTATAGAAGAGGCGAGCACGAATGAGGATCTTGCTGCAATGTATCGGAAGCAGATGAGCAGTGGGAAATCCACAGGTGATGTTGGAGGGGATGACAATGAAGGCGACTTTGAGGAGTAATGGACAATTTTACGATACTGATATGTATTTATATTTTTTTTTTTTTTGGTGATTTGGTGCTTAGCCTCGGCCTCTACAAAGATACGATGGACCATATGTACGATAAAGAAGCGGAGATTCATGCATTTCAACTTTCTGAGCTATCACGCCTAAAGATAGGGCCAAACTAGCCAGAGTCCCATAAACATCCTCATCTTCAGTTAAATTCTCGGTATCTATGCAATAGATAGCAATCAATCAGCAAATAGGTTGGGTTAGGACTTGTTGCGGTGCACTCACTTCTTGATATAATACGCTCCACCAGTGATGGCCAGCACCGACATGGCAATTGGGAGTGGCTTCCTGGTCTTGATCGCTCGTGGAATCATTGCACCACCTATATTCCCAATTAGCCTTGTATTATATCTCAAGATATAGTAAATATCCTTACCAAGGACGAGGGATGCAAGGATGGCAAGTTCAATGCCGTAGTTTGCATTCTTCTTGAGGAGATATCCAGAGTATCCGTACATCGCACCGATACCAACTCCAGCTACCAACGATGGGACTATTTTAAAACAATATGGTTAAGAAATTGTAATTCCTTCCAGTACGACGTTTGGGTAGCTCGTTTCGTACTTGATCCGGTTCGACTATTGAATTTCTGATAATCAGCATTTTCGAAGGCTCGGATATTGCAATTGGTTATACATGAATTAGGGTCGATTGGCGGTAACTCACACATATCCCATAGTACCGCCAAAGGCGCACTGTATAAACTACGTCAGCTTGGAGATGCATGATTAGTGAGACATTGAAGTTCCAACATACGAGGGCGGCAAGAGTAAATGCTGGATGTTCCTGTCATCATCGAAAAATCAGTATATGGATGGGAAAGAAACCTAAAGCTAACAATTGACTCGAACTCACCATCTTGAATGTATTTTTTGACTCCAAATTTCGAATTTCCGGCGATTCTCAGGCTGCAGGAAGACAGATGGTCCAGATATCGAGGCACTCGCTTGGATCAAATCAGAAGAAGGCCTGGGCTCTTTCGAACTGACAAATCGACCAGGTCGGTATGGTCGGAGTTTATGCTTCCCGGCTTAAGTAAGGTGGTTCGTGTGTGTTGCGCGTGTAGTTTGGCCAGGCGAGCCGCATTTGCATTTGCGGGTCCAAAGCACCAAGGAAGTACGCAACCCAACCGCGAATCGACCGGCTTAAGCTATGCTGTCATCTTCTCCCCAATTGCAATCCACAGCGACATCCTTCTCGACGTATCAGCACGTGCAGGCATAGACCGATACGCCCCCGCCCTTATATCCAAGTACATTAAGCATACGGAGATACACTTTCGATTAACTCATCCGTCACAATGGCACGTAAAAACGCCGGTAACGCTGCTGCCCGTGCCGCCACTCCAGAGCCATCCGCGGTACGACCGACGACGCCAAATACATCAGTCGAGCCGACGCCCAAAGCCGCCACTACTACCACTACATCTACATCGACGGTAACCCTGTCCGCTAATTCGTCACCACTTGCTGTTGCCGGTGCCATCTGGGACAAATATCAAAAGGACACCCCGCAGCGGACGAAGTTGATTGATGTCTTTATGGGATTCCTCGTGGTTGTTGGTGCTGTCCAATTCGTGTACTGTGTTTTGGCAGGCAATTATGTATGTCTAAATTGAAGATATGGTATTTTTCGGTACAAGGATCGAGGGGGCTGACTTATTTCCGTTCACCAGCCATTCAATGCCTTCCTTGCAGGTTTCGCTGCCACCGTCGGTCAATTCGTCCTCACTGCTTCGTTAAGAATCCAAACCAACCCGGCAAATAAGACAGAATTCTCAAGCGTATCGCCGGAGAGGTAAGAACTATTCCCCCCATATTTCGTCTTTATGGGCGTGGCTAACGATATATCTTTACAGAGCCTTTGCCGATTTCGTTTTTGGTAGCTTGACGCTTCATTTCTTTTGCGTGAACTTCATCAATTAAACTTTGGCGGGTTATATTCCTCATGGATATTTCGATAGGACGATAGCGGGCGCAGACATATGGGCACCTTATAACGGTGTAGTTGAGAAAAGTACCAATTCTATTAGCATATTAGGTAGTATTAATTGAGGCTCTGCGCCAAATTTACTCAGTTTTCCAAGGAGGGCGGATGTATAGTAACTGATATAAAAACCATAGGCCGGATATACACAGTTTTGTTTCTCCTAAATTCGTAAAATTATCTCATGCAAATTGGTAATAAGTACAGACTTCTTCATATAAGTATAATATATACCTCGATGTAATGCAAGGAAACTCGTCATTATTCTATCATTAAAATCGAAAACCGAACAGACAAGGCCGCTGCTAATTCCATATTCTACACTTCTTGTTTGGTTTTAAGGAACAGTAACAGTAGCCAGTACAAGGAGCAATAACCCAAGAGCCAACCGTATCAAACGCCGTAATGCCAGAAGGACGAACAGAGGTTAGGGGAGTTCCCAGACTTTAGGTTAAAAAATGAAATCGTGCAAATATCGACAAGAAGAGTGGAAGACGCTTCGTACAATTAACGACTAAACAGCCTCTTTACCTCTGAGGCTCTAGAATGGAGCGGTGATAAAACTTCGCTGTTAAAGAATGGTACAGGCAGGAAAGGGTAATGGGAATCGCAGAACTACCGCTTCCGTGGTACTTCCTGTTCTGCTTGCTGGGGCCGTGGCCCGCCCTGTGGTTGCTGCTGCTGCTGTTCCGGGGATGCCGCCGGTGTTTCAACAGATACAGCTGGTTTCTGAAGTGGCTCCGTCTCCGGTGGTGACTGCGGCGGCGGCGGAGGCTGTTCCCGTTCAGGTATCTTTCGCTGTTGCTGCTGTGGTTGCTTTTGTGGCTGCTTTTGCTTCGCCGGAGGCCAGGTTGGTGGTAATCCAGGCTTGTCGAACGTGTGGAGCGACATGCTCCCTCGTGGGGTGTGATGTCTCGGGTTTAACTCATAAACGAAGTGCTGGTCGAAGTTCTTTGGGTTGAAAGCCACTCGAAAATCTAAAATCAATGCTAGCTCTGTGCCAACCAGACGGATAGTTCCATCAGCAACTATCCACCCCCTCGGCGGAGGAGGGACATTCTTCTGATAATCACGAGCTAGTTCTTTGAACATCGTCGAAGCACCCTTCTCGGCCGCTTCGTGGATGGCCATTATCGCCCCGGAAGGAAGAAGAGGAACGTCTATTCTTTGTTGTTCCTTCTTTGGTGGATCTGGTTTTCTGAGCGGGTTGGGCTTAGGCTTGGGTGGAGGAGCAAATTCGCCGGGCCAAACGGCCTGTCGGATAGAGCCGTACATCGAACTAAAGGTCGCTTGCATAGTAAGTGCAGCAGCCCGCGGGTAAACGATACAGTTGAAGCGCATGATGTTCCGACTTGACACAGGCAGGTCAACGATTTCGATGCCCGAAAATGAAATGGCAAGACTGTAACACAAAGTTAGCAACAGAACATATAAAACTTCGGCATCGATTTAGACGTGGAAAAGGAAAGGAAAGGATAAAGTACTGACTTTTTGCGAGACCAAGTTACTCCAGGAGCCGCAAGACGGAATGTCATCCAGAACGGACTTGCGAACCCTTCCCATTGGCCCATATTCAGAGATGAAGCCATTATTCTGTCTCTGACCGCATGTAAAATCACACCTGTAAAATAATGAATACTATGAGCATCATATCGACACGAGAACCAAGAATGTTGAGGAGCATACCCTCAGCATCGACTCTGCGCTGAACGTCCTTCATCAACTTGGTGTAGTCCTGATGTTCCGGCCCATCCACTTCGTACAAGGGCGCCGCTGTGCTCGATGCGAACCATAATGGTATATAAAATGGCCCCTTCGAAAAAGATTTCTCCAGCATGTCGCTATTGTAATAGATGAAGCCGCCGGCAAGCCCGACGGCGACAATGGGGCGCCCCCATCGTCTGAGCGAAAGATAGGGTGTAAATGTAACCCGGTAGAACCGTAGATCGGGGTTCTGGGACCGCCGGCTTTTCCACAGTGATCGCGAGGTCCGTAGGAAGCTGAACATCCGTCCAGAGGTCGAAGAATGGAGATCTATATCGGGGTATTTGTTACGTGAAAGTCCAGGGGCGGACTGTGGCGTCGGGTAGTCACAAGCGACAGTATCGACGACGGTAAGCGGGGCATTTAACAGAGGAGAGTGCTGCTAATCGGACATGGAAGACGCAGGCTTGCTTAATCGTCTGTTGAAGCTCGAGATAGTATCGGTAATGCCTGGGGGTTCTGGAGAGGCTGCGGTTTTGATGGTACGAGCTGTGTGCTGGACTGACAGTGGCCAGAGGTTGAGGCAGAGAAGCGTTTGACAGCCGAGCAGGCAAAGCCCAAGAGAGAGCCCCTGTCTGCCTGCCTTCCACGCGGAACTTGCCATCATTGCCATCGTCATCACCATCAACTTCCCATCACCACCGCGAATCGAGACCTCACTCTCAGAACAGAGGTCCCTGACGGCCGGCCGCCTGCTAGCATATAGATACACAGATACATATATCACCGACATCCTCGGGGGAGTATACGGAAGTTTGAAATCACCAACTGGGATATATCGCACTGCGTCCACGCCTATAACTCGCCTGCGGTTCCTCGCGTCTTCCCAGCCCCCACACCCGCCATGAAGGCTACCTTTCTCTCCACCCTCGCGGCTTTGATTAGCCTGCAACCGACATGGGCAGAAAATGCCCCCTTCTACACATGGCCGAATGCACGCTCGACAGACAGGACAACGAAGGTGGAAGTCTTGACACATCTCGAGTCTCGGCTGTCCCTGGCTGCCCGGCTCGGTCTCTCGCAGTTCCACTCGATCGGGGACGGTGTCAACATCTACAAACTGCAGATGGTGGCCAGCTCTTCTCATAGGTTATGGGTGGACAATACCGATGTCGATGGCACGATAATAGTTTCGATTGGAGGAGTCGAGAGTGTAGACGGTAAAACGAAATTCTTAGGTTCATAGGATGGGAACTAGCGGCTAACTGGAGGGTACAGCATTCTGGACTGAGTCGCCTTCATTTAAAATTGAAGATTCGCCGCCATTCAGCGATGTGGGTACTTTACTCAAAAAGCTAGAGTCACAAGCTGGGAACGTGATGGAGTCTTCAGAAAAATCGCTATACAGCAATGCCAAAGGCAGTTTCGTAGACGTCGTCTCGCCGGTTCGAGTAAGTCAATTCATCAATACGTTCGTCCCGTACTATCTCTAACATGCAATTCAGACAAGTGGAATCGACCTATCCGCGGACTACAACGAATGGTCCAACTTCGAATCTGCCGTCGGCAAATCCGAT
This sequence comes from Arthrobotrys sinensis, assembly GCA_036971225.1. Lineage (NCBI taxonomy): Eukaryota > Fungi > Ascomycota > Orbiliomycetes > Orbiliales > Orbiliaceae > Arthrobotrys > Arthrobotrys sinensis. The sequence continues at coordinate 310,293 of JAJTTV010000011.1, read as the reverse complement.
TCTTCCAAATTCAACAAGAAAACCCCCGGTGATATCGATTTCTTCGAAGAATATATGGTTCTAAAATCCCTAGCCGAAAAGACCATTGAACAAGTCATAGCTGAAAAGGCCACGATCTTCGTCCACCTTGGCTCTCTCTCCACCATCGCTAGCAAGGACGGCGTCAACTCCCAGAAGTACAAGACCGCTTCGAAACTCATGTCTAAAATCCTCAACCAGGTCGTCAAAGAAACCGGCCAATATCCATCGATCGTTGGCCTCATCCCATTAGACTCTAAAAACGCAAAACGAAGCGAAAACACAGATTTCCTCGGTGACCTTGAGATCAAGAAGGCGAAGCGCAAGGAAGCTCCTTTGGCCCCAACTCCTCAGCCCAAGTTCGCCACTAGCGACGAGGACACTTCCGTTGTTACTCCTCTTCAAAAGAACACAAATAAACTTGCTCGTCCTAGACCAGGATGCTTCGAAAGCCGTGATGTATGCGGAAACCGCACAAACAGCTGTAACGGCCGCGGTAACTGTATCAAATCGACGACGCAGTCAAACTGCTGGAGCTGTGTTTGCTCACCGACGGTTGTCAAGGTTGGTGGAGCGAACAAGACAACCTACTGGGGCGGTAACGCTTGTCAAAAGAAGGATGTTAGCGTTCCTTTCGTGCTATTTGTTACATTCACCATCGGTATGCTCCTTGCCATAGGATGGACAATCAACAAGATGATTGATATGGGTAACGAGGAGCTCCCCGGTGAATTATCAGCCGGTGTGGCCCTTGTGAGGAAGTAAGTTGACGGGAAGAACGAGAGCTATCTGTAGTAATAGGTTTTCATGATTCGAGCGACACACATCTCTTTGGTTCTTTTTTGCTTGGGATTTTTTTGCACTGCATTTTCACATTCGTGTATTTCTGGGAACGAGGAAAAGAGAAAGATACTGGCGATTCGAGTTTGCCCATTATACGGGTTTTATTCTTCGGCTTTTGGAAAGTGTAAACTACAGTTCTTCTTTTTGCTTTAGAATAATGATATAATCTCGATTTTACCAAAATCCATTCTGTCAGTGCCCTAATGAAAAAGCCCTCACATCTCCCCACACTGCGTGATAACCACATCAGACGTCGGACGATCAAGAATCGTTCTCGCGTTCTCAATCTTCCTGACAACATCCATCCCTTCGACGACCTGTCCGAATACCACATGTTTGTTATCCAAATGCGGCGTCGCGTCAGCCGTGATAAAGAACTGTGAACCATTTGTATCCGCTCCTGAGTTCTACACACATATACATAACAAGACATTAGTAATTAATTCCAAATAAGTGCGCACTAGATAACCCGGAGGATGAGGAGGGTGGGGGATTACGCGTACCGCCATAGAAAGTATGCCAGCCCCTTCATGTTTCTTGATAAAATTCTCATCTTTAAAATGACGGGTGCCATAAATCGATGTTCCACCGGTTCCATCGCCCTGGTGTTACCGGGTTTTAGCAGAGCTGAGTAGAAGAAGAAAATGAAAAACACGAAAACCTGATTAAATTGGTTTCTTTCGTGGAATACTCACGTTCAAAAAGTCGCCTCCCTGGATCATGAAACCTTTGATCTGTCCGACAGTTGGTTAGCCACAAATGCCTCGTGTGTATTTAGAAAATATCTTGACTATGAATGCCGCGGAGGATATGTCCTGCAAATGGATGTTGTACAAACGAAAATCTTTCCCTTTGGGAGCAAGCAAAGAGAATATTCCACCATGCTTTCAAGATTCCTTCTGTTACACCGACTGCAGAACGAAAACACGGCCGGAGATATTTTACTTCAACCCCTCATCCATACTCCGAGCAGAAGACAGTCACAAAACTGATATCAATGGGACAACAAAAGGTATGGATTTACAGAAAACAGAATGAAATAATAATGGAGGAGGGTAGAACGTACCACACGATGAAATTTACATCCTTTATACCCCTGTGGTCGTCCCATACTGTTCTTGGACTCACCGGTGCAGAACTGTCGGAAGTTCTCCGCCGTGAGTGGGACTACATCTGCATAGAGCTCGATTTTGATACGTCCGAGAGGCTCGCCTGATTCAAAATGACGACGGTTAGTTGGTTTATGCGTTGTTACTGTTGTATATTTTTCGCCAGCATCTTGAAGGAGCTATGACAGCTTTCCTCGATTCTGCGCGTCGCCATTTGCTGGGGAAGTTCCACCAACCATTCATTCCTCCCAGGGATACATCGAAGAAGACGACAGGGTTGGACGGATTAGAGAGCGGCTTCTCGGTTACGATTGCGGCCATCTTTGCGAATTTGACTCTTTTGAGGGGAGTCACGGGACGTGTTTTTGGGTTTTTGGCAGGATGTGGAAAGAGTCTTGCTCTGAGATGGGGGATTCTGAAGTTCAATTCGAATTTTTATATACAAGGAAATATATGTAACAAATGACTACAGCATTTTTTATGGATCCTTTCGAGATGCATCTATACAGTCACCAAAACAATGTATATGTTCAAGTAATTACTAGTAATCATTGCTATTGATCATAGAATAAGGATAGTTTGGTGATATTACTAAGAATTCCTAGTATGGGGGCTTTAAGACCCTCAGTTAACAGGTTTTGGTGGATGTGGAGTTGTAGAATTGTTCATATTGCAATATATTGCAAGCCAAGACTCAACTCTGAGGAAACAACGGGATATCGGTGTTTTTGTCGGGGATAGGATCTAGAGTTTATCGAAATCGAACCATCCAATCTTCGATCGATTATTCCATCGATGCACTGGATAAACGGCTGCAGGGCAAGCTTTAACCTTCAAGGCGTCCCCTCAGGCAAGCGCAAGCCCCAAATCCACAAACGTCTGAGCAGCTGCACACTTCGTATACGACCCCTTATATTCCCTCACAAAAACCCCACCCTCTCGAGTCAGTCTAAACGGCCTGGAGAAATTGTGGAGAACAAGAAACTCCAATCGAACCCACGTCTCGAGGTCATTCGGAGACAAAAAACGTGGATAAAGTAAACGCCGCGAATATAGCGAGTGGTACTATCTGCGTACACGGGTACCTTTAACCCTGGCCAATATCGGTGGGTTACCTTCGACGTCGTTCGGTGGTATTGATCCGTTATACCCGGGAGCTAGCTGGTTCAGATACTAAGCCTCATTACCACCCCAAATCCGTTGGGTACTTTTCTAGAGCTATCCATTAGCTACGATTCGGTAGGTTATATGGAAGGAAAAACCGCTAAAGATACGATGAACCCTTGTACCAGTGGGAGTTCCATAAGTGGTTTCTTCTGTGGGATTTTACCCGCCCTAGCTTTCAGCTAAGAAATACCCAAGTATTTTATCTGCAGGTCGATTACAGCGATTCGTCATGGCTTGCTGATACTGGGTTCCCGTCCGAGTCCACCGGGGAGAGGCTTAGATATTGCAGGACGTATTTGGTAAATGATATCTTTTAATCAATTGATATCACACACAGAAGAGCGATTGATAGTATACTAAAGAGCTCTACGTTCAAATGCAAGTCTTGGAACAGGTCTTGTGCTATGCTGCGGGGGACTCAAAAAAACTGATGCAGATGCGGGATATAATTCTTCCCAAGTAAGCTTTTTGCGCTATGCGCGGGGAAGCCAAGCTCCGTCAATCCTCGGTAGACTGGCACAATGGGATTGCTGGGTGAGGACGAATCGCATTATTCTTTTTTTGTCTTTTCATCCTGGGATGATTCTGGCCAAGAAAAAAACTTGATATGGGCGAGCACTCATGAGCTCGCGTCTCTGGAAATCCTGATATTTTTTGTCCTCGTGCATATGATTCGTAGACACCATTCTGGCGTAATCGGAATCCGATTATGTCACGATTATCAATTTTGATAAAACAAAAATCAAACATGCAAACGGCGCAAGCCGGATCTTCTACCAAGTCTTTCGTCCTTTTTTTGCATTTTTGTGTGTGAAAAAAAAGGTACCCGAACGGTCCTCGTTCCTCAGTTTGGTATGTCAAGCCTGCCGAAAAGCCCGTTGCACACCAGTGTCGTCATTTTATGTTTGGGGCTCAGGTGAGTGTCACAAGCTGCGGGAGAAAAAAATAAATGGACAGCATCTACAGAGCCTTTAACATTCTGGGATTCTTTTCGTCCCCCGCATTGGACACAAGGGAGCTTAAGAGGTTGGGCGAAGTGAACCAGGGTGCGATTCTGTGATTGGCTGGGCAGCTCCGGGAGAGCTGGGCGGGTCGAGTCGATAGCTGCATCTGGAACTCGGTCACCAGGCTTTTGGCGGGCAAAAAAAAAATTATGTTTTTTGTGTTTTTTGTGCCGTCGCATAGTCAGAAGATGGTCTGTTCAATTAGTGGGGTCATGCATCGACAAGGTCTTGATTTTCCGATTCCACCGGCACTTTTGCGGGCCGAGAAGGTCCTAAGACCAACAGTTTTTGACATGACAGAAGATAGGAAGATCAAGAAGGGTTCGATCGAAGGCGCAATGTCAAACTGTCAGCGTGGTACGCGATGGGAGTGCAAGCGACTCCTGCGGTTAGCTAAATTAGTGGGAGGACCTGAAAATAGCCCGCATGACGACAGGAATAGGGAATTCGGATCAGCTTTTGGGAATACAGTGATATGTATACTAAGCCGCCCCGTTTGTGCAAAACTACCAAGTAAAGTAAGTCAATTAGTTATCGGTGATGGTCGTCTACAGAAGATGGAACTTGAGCTGCAGATTGTGAAATGGTCCTATGGCGTTCGTGGAAGGTGTGTTTCTCAGCCCAAGCCCTCGATTAGGATCCCTGAAACGAAGACTTGGAGGTTTTCTTGGAGGCGCTAGATATGCTGGAGAAAAGGGACTGCAGGACAGTGGGGGATCTTTGCTTCTTCGTCTTTGTGTCTTGTCTCCCCGCAGCAAGCTCGTAGCCAACCAGGGCTGAATTGGGGACTTGCCTGGTTGAGATATCCATCCTGTCACAGAGGGCGACTTTGACAAGATCGAGTTCCAGGCATCCTCTGCATCGTGATACATAATATTTTGGAAATGCACGATAGTGGAAGGGCGAGTATATATCATCGAGTACATTTGTATCCTCCTTGCGTTACGGCGACAGGAATAGAGTTTGCGCCCGCATCACCGGGTCGCGGCCTTTGGTCTGATATGATGGCGGATTTGGAAGTATTGCGACGCCACTTCGGAAGCCTCGAATCGAATCCAAATTGCGCCAGACGGTTTCGACGGCCATAACAATAAAATGATATTGAATGAATGATACACATATAGATGTACTTGCAATATTGTTGTAAATTGCGGACGTCGTACCAGAGAGATTTGATTATCTGGAAGCACCAGGAGTCGCAGATTGCGCCGGCGGATACATCTGATGGATTTCGAGTGGTATCGTTAGTCCCTTGGTATACTCGGTATGGTACGCTAGCTTCTGCTTTGGGTGGGTCGATATCATATCGTACCTTTGAATGTATCTCTTTTATCGCGGGAGACCTGGTCGGTACTTTTTCTTTCTTCCCAAGCCCACGTTTTCCGTCAGCATCGTCGACCAGGACCCCCCCTTGGAGGAGCCTTGGATCCCCATCTGGACGGGCGAGTGGTGAATTCTGGGCTCGATTGGGCGGTGTCCGTCCGGCTGCGGTTTCGAAAAGATTTCAAAGAGCTTGATCGAACTAATGTTACAGGCGGTGTTACCAGTGCTCTGGCTCGCACTTGTCTCTGTTTTTGCCTCAGATGAGAATGAACCTCCAGCACAGACTGTTTTGATACATAATCGAGGCTGTTTCTTTCTCTAATTTCTTGAAGCGTCGCTTTTTATATTGTTCGAGACAATTTCTGGTTGTTGGAATCCCATTCCTCTCCCAATACGATACAATACAATACAATACTCCCAATCCATACATTCATTTACACTTCAATACAATAGGTATTTAACTGAAGTACTTGTTTATTATCTGGACCGTCGTCGACCGTCTAGAAGTTCTCGTCGAAGCTGGTTGCTCGTACGATTTTATCCTTTGCCGTCCGAGTTCCCGTCTCAGCCGGCCAGCCCTTGTTCTTCTTAAAAGAACCACAACGCCAACAACCAACCTCTCTCCCTCCCATCTCATCTGACTGGCTGACAAGAAAAAACCTCCTCCGCCTTTTGATACCAAGGCAGGTAACTTCAACTTCACCACTATCGCCATCACCATCATCATCTTCGTCACCGCATCGTCTTCTTCGGTATCCTTCTGGTAGTATCATTTAATTCAACTCCTCCGACACATGACAACCGCAACACGGCCTTAGAGTGGTTCTGGGAACTCCTCGATCGCTCGACTTGGACCGAACCGGGGCTGTCGGCTCGTCCACAACACTTTTTCCCTCCCTAGACGCCACAGGACAACAATATCGCTAGCATCATCATCATGTCGCAAGATGTATCTTCTCTCCCACCGGTCTCTCCCACCGGCCATCCGACATCAATCCTACCTTCTGTCGTAGCCACTCTTACTCCCTCCCCGACTACTTCGCCTCCTGGTAACGGCGGCGGTGGAGGCACTCAGAACTCTCCCTTGCTGTTCTTTGTTGCGCTGGGATTCGGTGTTGTATTTACGAATTTATGGTAAGACCGAAAACTTGCCTTCCTCGCTACCAGCACGTTCTTTTCTACATGTGGAGATTCTAAGCGTTATTCCCTCAATCGGGAACATAGGATCATTGTCGGTGTCAAGTATTGCTTCAGGTACAATGCAAGGAACCGCGCTAGGGCCAATGGTGTTGACGAAGTCGACCTCCAGGCACTCGGTGCTAGGCCTCATCGCCGAAGAAGGGAGAAGAAACTCATGACCGTCGACGAAGTCAACGAGAGGTTTCCCGTTACCAAATACAAAACATGGCGTGCAAATCGTGAGGTTATGGGACTTCCAACTGCTGGTGGAATTGCTCCTACGGATGGCTCTGCTCCCGTTGTCGCTGCTCAGACCCAGGCCGACCTCGACCCTCCCGCCTCGCCTCTACCCAAGATCCCAGAACCCGTTGCCGACCCGACAAAACCTGTCACACCCGAACGTGAGTCGCAGGACCAGGACCGTCGAATCGACCAGGCCGAAACCCCAGCTCAACCGACTCCCCAGCCAACTACTACTACGACCACGGCCACGCTGGCACCAAACCCGAGATCATCAACGGAAATTAGAAGGGTTGGATCTAATCAGAACAGCGACCACGAAGGCGACCACGACGACGATGAACCAATGCCGGCTCTCCCGGCTGACATGGCCAACAGCTGTGGCGATACATGCGCAATCTGCATCGATAACCTCGAGGATTCGGACGATGTCCGTGGCTTGACTTGCGGCCATGCTTTCCACACTGCTTGTATCGATCCTTGGTTAACCGCCCGCCGTGCCTGCTGTCCACTCTGCAAAGCCGACTATTATGTCCCTAAGCCTCGGACCGAAGCCGAGATCGAGGCCGAAGAACAAGCCCGTGAGCGGAGACGTCAACAGGCTGTCGAACTCAACCGGAGCCCACTTAGTTCGTGGTGGTATAGAGCCGAAGCCTACCTGATGCCTCCTGGTCCTAATGGTACCAATCGTGCTGGTCGGCGGGGTCGGACGGAAACTCGGAGAGCCCAACGGAGGGCCCAAAGCACACGTTGGAATCCGTTCGGTCGCAATGCCAATCCCAACTCGAATGCCGCAGGCGATACACCTGCTCCGGATGCGGGTAACACTGAAACCCAACAAGCCTCCTCGACTGGTCCATCTGCTTTCCTCAGCCGGTTTAACAGACGTGGTCGTTCGAGCAGCAGTGCTAGTCCAGCTGCTCCAGAGGAACCAACACCGAGTACCCTTGAAGCTGGTCTTGCAAACCCCAATCCATCGAGTACTCGTTGATCTTACTCAACGTTTTTGCTTTCGTTTTCAGTTAAATTAATGACCCGGGCTTATGTTCCTTTTCTTTCGTTGTCTGTTAGACGGTGTTGCTGTGGCTCTTTCTTTCTCTCTCTCTTTTTATGGGCTATCTCAGAGCTGGCCATAGGATACTCTTGCCAGGCATATCGAGACACTTGGTCTCACCCTATTGAAATGATATTTGCTCATCATATGACTTTTAGGTCACACGAAGTCATCTATATATGCTACAACCTCTCTATCTTCTCTCACCCCCTCTCTCCTTATTCGCCTAGGGCCTTTGGACGTGGCTTGTCTTGTTTACATCTACACCCACTACCCCCTTGCGACTTACCCTGGCCACTGTTCGCACTCCTCCGTCCTACTCCGCTTAGCCATATCCCCCGAGCCCTTTTTATGACTTTTGATTTTTTGCAGCCATTGTTTATACACAAGCTAGCAAGTTCAGCATCATGCCTTCGGTGTTACTCCTGTGTCACGTTGTCCTTTTTTGATATCACTATTTATTTTTGGGACCCTTTCCCTATTTCGGGTGTATTTATATTTTGAAGGATTTAGGATTTTTGTGAATGGAATTGGAAGGGAAAAAAAGAAGGCTCCGGTGAAAGAGTCGTTCTACCTCTTTTTTTTGGACTACAAGATATCATAATCTCAACTGTAAGAGTCTTGAAGATATCCTTTAGGGGGTTTGGCTAGAGTATGATTAAGCTGTTGCTAACCCAACAGCATTTGGGGAATTCCTCGCCCATAACGATCTACACCGTGATCTTCGTTGTCTTTTACCTCAATGGCATTCCCGAGTGCAAAGCGTGGTTAGTGAATGGAAGGTCGCATGGTGGTCACACAGCAGGTTTCCCACCACCTGTCGTGGAACAGCAAAAACCCTTCACAGGACCGACTTAGAGCTGAAGATCCCCCTTACATCGAAGGAACAACCGATACCCCCCTCCAGCCCCTCTTTGCTTTCCCACGATATCAGGTGATCTGGTGAGGGGCAAGCTAATCGGTCTATGCGCAAGTTAGGAGAGGGTGAAATGACAACAAGGAGGGGGATGATGGTTTCGAGTTCGATTGCTGGAATGTTGCATATATGCGAGATGCCGATGCTTGCACACCCCTCTATCAATTGCGCGCTAGGGCAATGAAGTGCATGAGGAACGTGAGATTATTCGGTCATCGATTTCGGCAAATTGCGCCGGACACTTTTTTCCTTTCGATTTCTTGCGACATTCAATATCGATCTCAGCTTTAGAAGAAAAGATCTTGATAGAAATGTCGCCATGGATGTGGAGCCACGATACAAGCTTGAACTTTTGAACTTTTGTGGCGACAGCCAATGATGTTCGTCGCATGGTTGGCGCAGGTTGCGACCTCAAACTTGTACAGCTCACAGCTTCGTCGCGGGAAAATGTCAGGAACTGGGACACCATTGGCTGGAATTCCTCATGTCGAACGGCAGGGCTGTAACCGACGCCCTGGAAAGGATAGGCAAGTTTCCATTTATGTCCAATTTGCGATTTTTCGCAATGTAAAGGGTATCATTGACGGGATAGACGGTGGGGCTGAACTTGAAGGCTGGCTAGCTGGCCGAGGTCATAATGTGCCAAACCTGCGCTCTCACTCTCGCTCTCGCTCACTCCGTTGAGGCATGGATGCTGTGATATCCGATCTTCCCGATTGCCCATATGCAATTGGGATTTCCAATTGGCGTTCCTTGCTTTTCGTCTATGAGGGCATGGGGGGCCTGGCTCAAATTGCCCGTCAGCCGGGTCGATCGAAAGGGGAAATGGTTTGGAGATTTTGCGGAAAAGATGATGGTAAAACTTGAAGTCTTTTTTAAAATTTTGAGGCACAGGTTCTTCGGATATTGTAATTTGCATATGCAAGCTTTGTATATGTGTGATGAAGCTGTGTACTACATACACTATATCCAGCTAGGCGCCGGGCGATTGTCGTTTAATCTCGACCGACCGACGAGTTCCCTCCCAGAAGGAGGATTCCGGAAGGAGCTGCGCTGTGGATCCAGAGCTTCTGTGCATGCACGCCATAAGGTCTGCCTGGCGACACCGGAAGTGCAGCAGCTCCACCGAGCTGGTCGGAGTCTTTTTGAGGGCGTCGAATCGGTTGCGGTTTAACTGTGCGGCTTTTGACGAACCGTAGTCATTATACTTATAATAGAAGTATGTGCAATTGAAGTCCGATAGCTGCATTGCATTGTCAGTTAATTAGTCGAGTTAGTACCGTGGATAGCGTGAACTCTGTGAGGAGGAAGTCGACCTTCCTGCTTGATGGATCTTTATCTCCACCTTTCAACTGCATGAACCCGGGTCGCAGTCGGGGGGTCCACGAGTTATTCTCCTACTGTCCTTTTCCAGCCGGAGTGGATGAAATCTCTGTCTTCTTTCGACAGAGTTGGCGACACATTTGCATTCCTGTTGGATCCTCTTACATACTTCGTGGACATCTTCACTCACCTCCACTCTAACGTACCCCGGATTCTGTTCTGGACAGCTCCGACTAACTAGTATACTTCCATACTCCGTATATACACATATACATACTCGGATCTATCGATAACATCATTGCATCGCCAAGGTTAGTGGTGGATGTCGCCAGTCAACCAGCGCCTGGGATAATATTATAATCTTGAGAGGCACATGCATATTGCTTTTCCCCAGCTTCGTTCGCTCGCTCTTTGTTCTTTTCTTTAATCGAAATTGGCCTTACTTTTCCGCTTTTATCGAGATTACATGAAAAGAACCTTGCAGCCTTTTTAGCCCCCAACATTGGAGTCGAGTCGAATTGCATCGTCTGACCATGGCATCGTGCATTGTCCATTGATGCCCTCAGCCTTGCAGTACATGTCCTTTATCTCCTGCTTGCTTGATCTCAGATCTCGAACCCCCCCCTTCTGGTACTATCAGATATCTATCTGGCCATCTCCTGCAGTCGCTCTGGGCGTTTGCAACGTTTGGTGACCTGGAGCTCGGGAACGGGAAACTCGGACATCATTGCATCCTACAGACTGCACCTCTGCACTGCACGGTTCAATAAGATCCTTGCCTCCTGATGTCTCACGACCTTTCTTTCTCTTTGTTCTGATACAGCTCTCGATCTCTTGTTACTTAATTTTATGATACTGGCAATTGCCATATGGCACTTGAAACCTATAGCTGCCTCCATCTTTGCTTTGCTTGCTAACATTGACTGACCGTCCGGTCCAGAAACCACGAACTCCGAAGTTTTCATCCTCAATCTGTCATTGGCTCGTCCCGAACATCTATTCTTTGCTCGTTTGTCTCTTCGAAACGATCATTCCAACATTGCATACCGGAATAAGCCCTTTAAACGCTCCCCTTTAAAGCACCTTTCTCCACGATCCCGAAGAGCCTCGAGGCCTATAATATCGGATAAGGGGAGCTTAATATATATCCCATCGTCGCCTGTCTGTCTCATACATCCAGACAAGACTATACGTTACTATCTCTGGACATTTTGGCCTCTTTCCCCTGTCCCTCATCAGGCCTTCAGAATCTAAAATCCGGGGAATCCCATTACATATCCTTCAGGTTAGGACGAGAGTCATCGTCCACGCCCCTTCGCCTCGCAAAAAAAAAGCAGCCATATCACCTGGCGTCCACTCCTTCGCTCAACCACCACTGCCACCAACCATCAACCACAAACCCCTCGCTCCCTAGCTTCAACCATCGTCTCTCGTTTCCAAGCATTACCTGGGAGGAGCCGCCCATTCCTCCCGTTACCGATTGGATATCTACCTAATCCAGTAATTCAACACATTTCATCTGGAAATTTAGGGTCCCTTTTTTTCTCTTGACTTCTGAGCTTCAAAAATTCCGGGCAGTGCCTAGAACTGGTTAAGCACAACTTTTTTTTTTTTTTTGGTCTCCACGGGTAACATATTTCTCTTCGAGACAACCGAGTTTCAGCATCATTATTACGTTTTGCGATATTATCCAGAGAGAGGGGGGAAGCAACGTTAACTTCTTGGATTCAATTCGACCTTTGTTTTTTCAATACTCCATAACGAACTTCTTTTCTAACGAATCTTTTTGGCGATATCGAAAAAAGAACTTGGTTCAATATATCAAATAACTTCCCCGGATTTTTGGACCTTGGGCATCGTCTTTTTTATATACCGATACTATATAATTCTCGGATATCGAAAGAAAAAAACCGGAATATCAACCAGGGGGGAAACATCATTCATCTCATCCTTATCAAAAAAAACCGAACCAGACCTCAACCACCCCCCTGGAAAAACATTCTATACACACACCAAACCCACCATAACTGGATGGAGTCAGAGTCCTTCGCCGGGTCATGGACCGACGAACAAACCGCAGAGGCCTCAGAGAAGGTTCTACGGCGGGCAAAAGTGTCGAGGGTAATATCTACACTTTCCATTACCTAATATATCATATACCATCCTTATAAACACCAAGGGAAAAAAAACCGTCACATTTAAATATTTATATACTTACAGATATAAAAACCCGAATAGATGGCCCGCCAATTACAATCCCGCCTCGCCCTCGCCAGCTATAAAACCCAACGTGGTTGGGAAAACCTCGACCTCGACACCATCGAACCCCGGGTCGACCAGGACCTCATGCGCAAGCGAATGCAGGCCATCCAGGAAGGGCGCACAATCTCCCCGCCGCACCAGCACCTCAACAACAACGGCAACTACGATCTCTATGACGAAAATAACGACTCGAACGGTAGTATGAGGGATGGCAATAATATCAACAACAATAACGGTAATATCAGACGGCGGCCGAGTAATGGATCCTCTTCGAATACCACAAGTCCAGCGCATAGGAAGAAACGTGCAAGAACAGCGGCTCCATTTGGAGATCATACCAGAGGAGGAGGAGGGCTATACACCCAGCACAGTATAGAAGATCAAGATATCGACGTCGATATGATTTACGAACCAGGCGCACGGCATAGTTTTCGAAATCACAATAAGAACAGAGCATGGAAGGAATCACACAGACTGCCACAATCGTCACCGGGCTATCATCACCATTATCACCACCATCACAACAGCAGCTTCGATATGGGCTCGCAACCACAATTCTCATTCACAAACTCACCGACAAGAAAAGGTAGCCCGACGTTAGACATGGGCCACAGCCGTCATCATAGCCATCACCACTACCATCAAGACTACGAACCCCAACCGGTATTCCATTCCTCGCCACCCAGAACCCCACCGCACAGAACAATACCTGCACGGCCGGTCTTCACCACCGCAGGTGAAAAACTAGAAGAACGCAGCAACAGAGGCAAGAATAACAACCCCAACAATGGCGGCAAAGCAGACGGCGAAGGTGCAGATTTATTACTATACCTCGCAACATCACCATCCCCGAATACAATGACAAAAGCAAATGTATCAGTCGCACCATCGACGCCGCCATCAAAGGGTTCTGCGGCAGCATTGCCGTCTTCTATGATGAATACACCCGGTGGAGGGGGCGGGGCGGGCGGTAGTGGAAGTTTTAATTTCCATGATTTTGTGCATATTACACCTAGTCCTGCGCAAGGGATGTGGGGTAACGGCGGAAGCGGGAGGACGCCGATGACGATGCAGGCGAGGAGACGGTTGAATTTTGATGGACTAGTGCCACCGAGTCCTATGAATGGGTCTCAGGGTTCGCAGGGTTCTCAGGGGAAGGTTTCGGGGTTGGGTATGGAGCTAGGAGGAGAGCTGGTATCGCCGACGTCTGGGTTATAATTGCATGAGATCTTTTTTCTCCTCTTCCTTCTCTTTTACATTTTATTTTAGTATATAGGCGGGAGTGCGCCTTTCTTGACGGTTCTAACGACAGGTACCTGCAGGTCTTCCCCCATTTTCTTTCTTTTTCGTTTTTTGTTTTAACACCCTTGATTCCCCCATCTGCACCGACATTTTCTTGCATTAATTTTTTTTTTCTCTTCCTTTAAAAAAAAGACGGTTTCTTTAGGATCCCCAAGGTTTCGTGGACGACGTCGTAATTGTACATACTTTCGATCAGAATTTTTCTTGAACCAACTAAAATTTACAAGCTGTAGCTATCATGGAAGCCCCAGATTTTCGATGACCATGTAGCATCTTTAACAGGTACAACCAAGAGACAAACTTTCACTGAGATTTCTTTCATTTAAAGCCTTACATTTCATTATTTCAGGTAACTTTTGTCCTTCTCCGAGCACCGGGAATAGATGTATATAATCTCGTGGAGACCATCTACCGGAACTTCAAACTTGCCTCCACACAGCGGCGCCTTTTGATTAACATTTTCAGCCCAGATATCCTCTATCGCTACTTAGGTACATGAATTTGGTCCTCTATCGCTACTTAGATATATATAAATCGTATTCAAAATTTCTAAAAAATTTCCCGTTTCTCGTAGACATACCTAGATCTAGGCACGAACAACATCTACACTACTAGCCACTCTACTTCGAGAAAGTCTAAATTGTTTTTGAATGATCTTACAAGGAAGCACACTTAGCAAGTAATGTAAGGTCGTCAATACGCTATATCTAGCTAGCCATTGGCAATTGACCCGGAAAGCTGGCATTAGCCTATCAAAAAAGAAATCACAAAGCACGACCGATGTAGTCGGAATCACAAAGCAGCTGCATGCGGTGGTATCAAGAAGAAATGCACAAGCACGCTAAGAAGGCAGTGATGAAGTGCTTAAAGATGCCCCGCTAGCAGAAGGAGGAGAAAGAGGAAGAAAGTAATATGAAAACCCCATTTGATAATAATAATGTCTCGTTAATAAACATGATGGAGGGAAAAACATAGGCCAGTAAGAGAAAGAAAAAAAAGGTATTGAAAATGCCAGTTCAGAAGAAACAGCAAGAAAAGCATTCATCATAAAAATACCACATAGTTAAGAGGGCGGTTGCGTTAAGCATGAAGAAGAGAAGCCATGCAGTCTCGGATGTCGAGTGAGAGGTAATAAAAGGTTTTACAATGGGGACGGTGGATAATATCGACAAGAATGGAAGACTCGAAATCTGAGGGGTGGTCTGCAGAGGGCGAGGAAGGCATATGTGGATGCGAGAGAATGCTTGAAGAAAGAAGACAAGAACAGCTGGCCATATTGTAAAATCGCAAAGAGCGTACGAACGTGCAAAATGCCCATATCTAGAGTCCAGCCAATAGCTTGGTGATAGTATCGATAGTCTCATCGTACTTGGAAACATCAGTTCCTGCACCTTGACTTGTCCTTCCATCTTTAGACGGGCCGGCACCGCCTCCGATGATTTGACTGATTTGCGACGTAATGGATTGGGCGGTTTTCCCTTGTGCAGCTAGGGCCTATAGAAGGTGGTGGGTTAGCAATGCTCATCGTCTGAACAACAGGGATGGGTGCGAGATACCTTTGAAACGTGGAGACCGTGAACTATCTTTGCGTTCGAATCACCTTCTTCCGGTTTGATTACAAAGTAGACAGTTTTATCTTCGAGATCCTTCGAAACGGTCTTCAAAGCATCAGTCAGCGTTTTAGCCGTGGATTCTGAATCAAGAATAACCAATGTGGCCTTTTTGGCGTTATCGGTGAAGGCGGCAGCGGCGGCAGTCTCAGCCTTTACAACAAGCTGCTTAGCACGATTCTTTGACTCCTCAAGAATCTGCTTATTGATCTTATTGTAATCGGCCTTCATTTGGTTCTTCTTGACAACGCCGATTTGAGAGCCATTGAGGGTGCTGGAGAAAGCCTTGCCAACGGCTTCCTTTTTAGCTCCAAAAGGCATATCGTCGACTTCCTTCAATTTGGCGGCGAGTTCCTTTTCCAAAACGCGAATATTTGCGGCAACTTCATTTGTAACACAGACGATACGACGAATACCCTTGCCAATGCCGCTTTCCTCGGTAATAACCATTTCGGTGATATCTGAAACGGATTTCAAGTGGGTGCCACCGCAGAATTCGATGGACACTTTGGCCCATCGTGGATCGGTGGGGTTTTCAGCGATTAAGTTAAGATCAATCCCGAGCGAAACCACGCGGACAGGATCCGGGTACTTTTCACCGAATACGGCTCGAACACCAGTAATGGTCTGAGCAGTTTTGATATCAAGTTCCTTAGTATAAACGGCAACCTTTTGGTTGATGTAACTGTTAGACTCGTTTTCTACTTTTTCGATCTGCTCTGGAGTCATGGGGCCGTCCCAGGAAATGTCGAATCGGGTCTTGAGTGGATCAACCAAGGATCCTTTTTGCTGAACCTCCTCTCCATTCTTGGCGAGGACTTCCTTCAAGGCGTAGTTGAGAACGTGTGTAGCGGTGTGGTTGACACGGATTGGGGCACGTCGTTCCTATCAAATATGAGCGGGCGATTTCAAATATTGGAAGCAAGAAAAAGGCAACATACCTCGTCATACTCGACCTGGACAGTATCACCGACCTTCAGGACACCGCTTTGGATGGTGCCCGAATGGAGGGCATATTTGCCATGGTAAACGACGTGGTCGACGAAGAAATCACTCTTTCCAGGTATCGAGATGGTGCCAAAGTCATAGATTTGGCCACCCTGTTCTGCGTAGAGACAGGTCTTGTCTAGCAAGATGCCGATCTGAACGTCCTCTGGAAGTCCCTCTGTCGATTTAATGAAACCGTCCTTAACGTAAATCTTGAGGATCTTTGAGTCTCGAAGGATAGCATCATCGCCCCACACTATTCTTGTCATTAGTAGCGGGATAAGGAAGACGACGCTGTGACTGGCATAGGTACTTACGGAACTTAGCATCATCATTGGCGGCTGGAACACCCTCATCCTTGAGGGCGGCCAATGCGTGGACATCGAGGGTAAGACGTGTGATACCATCAGCAGCCTTTCTGACCCTCGAGATTGCCTTGGCTCTCTCCTCAGCCTTCTTGAGACCTTCATAATCGATTTTGACACCGATCTCAGCGGCCATTATCTCGGTGAGATCGATGGGGAAACCGAACGTGTCATACAGCTTCCAGACTTCGTCTCCAGGAATTGGTTTGTTCTCACGGAGGGCTACTTCGGCGAGTTGCTCGAACTTCTTTTCTCCTCTATCCAAAGTTTTGTCGAACGATACCTCTTCCGTATCTAGAAGTTTTTTAATTTCGGCTTGATGCTCTTTGATTTCTGGGAAGGTAGGGCTCTTGAATATGAGGTTAGTATCGGGGTGATTGAAGAATTCCTAAGCTTTTGGATCGAAGGGCTAAGCTGCTTACCATTTGCTCAACGAGGGTTGGCAGGAGACTCGAGAAGAATGATCCGATATTGACCTGCATATGTCTCCTAGCATAACGGGAACCACGACGGACAATACGTCTCAAGACATAGCCACGACCATCGTTGGATGGCCTTCCGCCATCGGCGATGCCGAAGGAGAGCGTTCGAAGGTGATCGGCGACAACACGGTAGGTCTGGTCTAGGAGTCCGACGTCTTCAGTGCCGAATTTGCCGCTGTATGGGCGAACCTTAGCAACTTCTTGAATTCTTTGGAAGAGCGGTTGGAAGATGTCCGTGTCGTAATTTGACGATTTGTCCTGAAGAATGGAAACCAATCGTTCAAAGCCCATGCCGGTATCAACGTGTTTGTGGGGCAAGGGTTTAAGGGTCCCGTCTGGCCCTCTGTTGAACTGAATAAAAACGTTGTTCCAAATTTCCAAAACATTTGGGTCATCTTGGTTGACCAATTCGGCAGCGTTACGCCCTCCAATTCGGTCGTAGTGGATCTCCGTACAGGGGCCACATGGTCCTTGATCACCCATCTCCCAGAAATTGTCCTTGACGTTTCCGGGAATGATGTGATCATCTGGAACTCCAAACTGGCGCCACAGATCCCTGGTTTCGAGGTCAGGTTCGAGTCCCGAAGCACGGTCACCTTCGAAATAAGTGACGTAGAGTCTGGCAGGGTCAAGTCCGTAGACCTTTGTTAAGAGCTCCCAAGACATATCGATGGCCTCTCTCTTGAAATAGTCTCCGAAAGACCAGTTACCCAACATCTCGAAGAAGGTCTAACTCATAATTAGCAAGTATCCAGTAAGGGGGACTCGGGAATGATAGCGTACATGATGGTATGAATCGGTGCCAACATCTTCCAGATCATTGTGCTTTCCTCCAGCGCGGATACACTGGTATGTCGAGTCAGCGTTGATGTTCCACTACAATCTGAGCACGAGGAGATTACCTTCTGGGTGTTACAAGCGCGCTTAAGTCTAGCAAATTCCGAGCTTTCGTCGACAGTTCCGAGGAAAATTGGTTTGAACTGGTTCATACCGGCATTGGCAAACAAGAGAGTCTTGTCGTTAAGGGGAACGCACGGTGACGACTTATCTATAGTTGGGGGTTAGGAACGGGTGAATGAATTATAGGGTAGGAAATTCGAGGTATCGAGACGTACAGTAGACGTGGCCCTTCGACTTGAAATAGTCAATGAATGTCTGCCTGACCTTCGAAGAAGGCCATTTCTTCTCTGCATCGGTGAGAGCGACAACGACGGGTTGAGTAGAGGAGGAGGATGGGGTCGACATTGTACGAGCTTTGGCTGAAAAATGCCTCGAAATCAAATTTTGCGGGATCAGAGAGGTAAATGGCCGATTCGAGCCTTTGTACCGGGTGGATTTGGTTTCCGGGAAGCCTCTATTGACAGTTATTCGGGTGGAAGAATAGTAAGTACGAGACGCAGGCGTCCTGGGAAAACTGTAAGAAGTCTTTCGACAAAGACTAGAGAGAGAAGTGAACGTTAGTACCCCGGATCCGGCTGAAGGTAAAGAGCACGATGTATATATAAAGGTAGCCGTTGGTTTTAGGCAATTGGGTATATAGTGTGTATAGATTTCGGTAGGAAAAGAAAATGAATGGTAAGTAGGAGAGGTGAAGCAGCGAATGGGAGGTGGGATGTAGAGAGCTGCAGAGGAGAAGGAAAGAGATGGATTGGAGGTAATGGAGAGAGGTAAGATGATGGGGAGAGGAGCTGAGGACCGATAGAGATAGGTCGATGATGAAGGAGAGGGAGGTGGAGGTGGAGATGCGACAAGAGACGGAGGGAAGTCGGGAGGCAAGACGGATGGAGGAAGGAACAGAGCGAGAGAGAGAGAGAGGGCAAGGCGGGGAGCAGGAGAAGACGAAGGAGAGGAAGGTTAGACTTACGGGAGATTGGTGACGATGAAGCTGTTGGTAGCTAGGACGGTAGCTTGGTGATGATGCGCAGGTAGATGATGACAATGGATATTGAGACGGAGATGATGATGGTGGTGATGAGGGAGAGATGGCGACGGAGAGGTAGAAGAAGGTTGTTGAGTTGAGCGTTGTTGCAATTGATGGAGACGGCGGGATGGTGGGGCGTCTATGGGAACACAGGACTGGTGTGTTGTTTGTGTTGCAGAACCAAAATAGGCAATTGTTTGCCTGCAGACGGTGTTGTTGTTGCCGCACAGCAGATATTGATATTGAGATTGAGACTGAGACGGATGAGCACGAGGGAACAAAGCAACGTTGAGTTGGAGCAGATCAATACGTTCACGTCCCTTGAACGGGGTAACGCTTTGAAGGGATCTTTGACGGACAACGGCAGACGGACGGTGAAGGGACGGACTCTTCAATTGTCGTGGAATGCTGCGAGGGCGTAGAAGGCTGCTCATCCAGAAGGGAAGACTCGACCGCAGTCTGGTGAATTGGACGGAGGCACGATTTTTATGCTCGGTTTTTCTGGCGGGGCAAAAAGGGTCCCCAAGAAGAGTCATTGGAACACCCGCCGATAGCCATTTACCGCTCAGCGACTACAGCAGGAGGTATACCAACTGATAGGCTGAAATGGGCCATCCCAGCCAGAGCAGAGATAGTAGTATGATATCTTTATCATGTGCACCATTACTACTTGACTTACCTATATTATATACTGCTATCTGATTCTTTAAGTACTATATGTATCTGGATCTATCTATATCGAACCGGGTACTGGGGATGCAGATGACAGTTATATATATCTCTGACGCATGAACCGTATCGGCCTTGTCTGTGGTAAACGGCGCTAGCCCAGGCAGCTCCCTGCAAGGCATCGCCAGTCCGCTTGAATACTACTACCAACAGTTGGCTTCGAGAAGGCTATCGAACTTTCGCCAACCAGAACAAACAAAAACACCATCGTCACCATACATCATGCACTTCACTTCTATATAGACCCCCCTTCCCCCCTTCCCCCCCTTCTTCGTCTAGTTATGATAGTTTCTTCTTTCACGACAATCTAAATCTAAATCCAGGTGTATAGCTACTTAGTCAGCTTACAGACTTGATAGCTGCGACAGAAGATTCGAAGTCATCACAATGTCGGTTTTCTTCAGCAGCCCGCCGTCCTCGCCGTCAGCACCTACCACCCTCGCATCCCTCGACATCCCATACAACCTCCGAAAACGCAAAGCCGACATCGAACCAACCGTTGAATCCCCCCTCACAAAACGCTTTCGCAAGCTAAACATCCGAAACCCTCCTTCCAAAGTCACAAAACGCACAGGATCACCCGCCAGGAACCCACTGCTAGCTGGTTATGCAACCCGGGAGCCATGGAATCTTACCCCTCCTCCTTTCCAACGTCCTTCTTCGCCTCCGCCGGCGGTCATGGAAGTCGACGACACACCGTACAAAATATTCGTGAATGATCTTGATTCCTCGTCAGATGATTCGGACCCAGACTCTCCTGCGAAGAATGAAAAGAACAATCCCATAATATTTCTCTCGGATGTCGAGCGCGAAATGTCGCGGATCCCCTTGGCCGTTCTGAAAGCTTCTTCTTCCTCTGCTTCTCCTGGCTTGGGAGTCACGAAATTGACAACTGCAAGGGCCGGGTCTGGTAGTTCGACGGATTTGATCCTCTACAGGCCACCCGAGAAGGTTGTGGACGATAATAGTGTCAGGAGATTGGTCATGGAAGCAAAAGAACGGATTAGGATGCGCAATAATAGCGGTGCCATGGACGGGATTAGGAGTGAGCCGGCCCCACCACCGGTTGATATGATGATGGACCAAAGTATGGGACAACTTGGAGAGGGCTTCACCGGCAGTCCCATGGCGTTTATACCGACAATGCCGAATAATGATCCAGATGCTATGGTTTTGGACGATCTATATTAGAGAACCGTGGTTTTCATTTACAGGGAGGGGATAATATATTATTTT
The DNA here is from genome assembly GCA_036971225.1 of Arthrobotrys sinensis. Classification (NCBI taxonomy): domain Eukaryota; kingdom Fungi; phylum Ascomycota; class Orbiliomycetes; order Orbiliales; family Orbiliaceae; genus Arthrobotrys; species Arthrobotrys sinensis. The sequence continues at coordinate 289,223 of JAJTTV010000011.1, read as the reverse complement.
GATTTTGATTTTTTACAAGGAGTTCTTTGATCACAGGTGGGTTGAAGTATAGCGACGGTGCAAGGGAGTTTTTTTTGCCTCTATATTTCATTTTATCTGTAGGTTCCTTTGGAGTTCGGTTTAGACATCCTCGAATTCAATTTCACAACCATAATTTTATCCTTATTATCTACGAGAGGAATGGCGGCAATATTGCAATGTTTTCTTTGATAATAATATTTATTGATTTTGAAGCCGTGTCGGGTATAGTACAAGCAATTCAAAATCCATTATTGAGGCACATGTACCCGTCTTGATAAATGCTAACAGGACGAATGCAACATCCTCTTCTCGCCGACAACATAATGCAAGCCAATTAAAACCCTTTGAAACGCTCAAAACCATATGCTCAGTGGTATAGAAATACAATGTCGAAAACCTCCCCTATTATAACCGGTCGGGGGAATGATAATGATTAAAAAAAATGCAATATACTTCTTTGAGAGTTTATGACTAACGATTCCTGAAACCGTTACGGTCTCGGCCCGCTACCGCTGGCTTCACCGCCAGTAACACCGGTCCATTGCTGTCCTGGATAGTTTTGATTCGGGTTCGTCTTTGTCGGATTCAGTGGAATATCCCCTCTTGCCATATTGTCGGGATAATAACTTGGTGGTGGACCTTGAGTTGGGTTGTAAACTATATTCTCTCGTCAGCACCCACCATCTAAATATAAATCATTTGGGAAAAAAAAAAAAAAAAAAATTCAAATTTCTCAAAAACCTACCAGGTGGAGGAGGTTGATACGGCTCCGCATACCCTCCATAATTCCCATACCCACCAGCGTTCCCATTAAAATGACTCGGATAAGCTTGCGGCGACATTTGCCGTCTAACCATCCATCTATGATAACTGAGAGGTTCAAGTCCCTTCGCCATTCGATTTTTGGCATGAATGTACCCGCCGCCAAAGTATGCGATAATAATGGCGAAAATGATCGCGCCGATGGTCCATTTGATGATTATTGCAGTCTGTAAAAATGTCCCGTCAGCATATCATCCTTTGGTATAACGCAAACATTGTTGAGCAATCAAGGCAATCACGGGCTACTTACGTCAGAATACCACCAACCGTAGTCATCATCGTATATAATAACCTGACGAGGCTTTAGAGCCGCCATCTCGAATATCCTATAGGCTTACAATGTCGTGTTTTTCCTGGACTACTGGGAAAGAATTCGAGATGATAGGTGCTCGAATATAAGGACGGCTCAAGGGTAATCGGATGTGTTGCCTGATGCCGTTTAACCCAATCGAACGAATGCAACCGAGTAAGCGGAATATTTGGACCGGCGAGTTTCTGGAGCGTTCCGTGCCGGGGTGGAGATGGAGGGATGCTTGGTAGGATGGGATAGGAGACGGGAGAGCTATCGACGTTCTATCACGACGGTGGCATACGCTCGAGGATATAATGTATTGGCGTGTCGAAGAACATATATAAAGTATCTCACGAGGGAGAAACAAGAATGGAGGAAAAGAAGAAAAGCTGGGGAATGAATCAAGCAGGAGAAGGTGGGTGGCTATTCTGAGAAGGTGCCGCGCTGCAGCATGAGCGAATGGTGGAGTTGCAGTTGGGGTGGAGCCAGGGATGCCCGCCGTTAATTGGCAGACGAGGGGCTGTGTACCGTGCAATTACGACGTCGTAGCCTGGGCTTTGTATGCTTCTATTATATATACCGACAATAGAATATAGTACCACAAATATCACAGATACGAGCATTTGTTATTTATGTCCGAGAGGCTTGTGGTATCGGGCATTCTTTTCAGAACTACATACATCTCGATGCAATGCGCGCGATCGTTTCAGCGATGTTTTAACAGCCCTGACCGCATCCGTTTCAAGCAGCTCCAAGGTGACCTCAACGAAGGAGAATGCCGTCCGTCTCTCATTCTCCGGTCTCTGTCTGTTTTGTTCTACACTGCACTGTCTCGTTTTTCTACGCTGTCCGCTAAGAGCAGTCCATCAGCGTCCGGACACAAATTTTGTTCAGAACCGGGTGCCTTATTTCTTGGTACGGCTTCAATTTGCATTGCATGGCCGCCGAAGCGATTCTTCATGGCGAAGCGATCACCACAATTGCTATCCCATAACGGCTAGTAGCGAAAGCATGGGTGTCCTGAGATGAGCGTGTCTTCCTACAGGTAGCTCCCTTTCGAAAACCTCGACCCGAAATCCGCAGCTCTTGCCAGCATTTGCTTCTTCTGCTGGTGCCCTATCTTCTTGCTGCTACCCACAATGTCCTTCTCGCGATCAAAAGCTCTCTTACTCGGGTCGTCTTCTTCCTTCCGATCTTTAGACTTCGAGTGCTCTTCCATAAGACTCTTTCCTCGATTTTTCTCCTTTATCACATAGATTCGTTAGTTCCGTTTCGTAAAAAATGCTACCTGGCCCTCATTCATGCATAGAAAGACTCACATTATACTCGTCAATCCGCCTCTGTGTCTCCTCAGCCTCAATCCGTGCAGCTTTCACCTTAGGATCTTCGTCTTCACCCGTCTCATTCACTGGTCTTCGAACTCCCATGACCTCATCTGCCACTCGCTTCGCTTTATCCGCAGCGGTCTCCATCCATAAGCTATTATCACCACCTTTAGCTGTCGGAGCCCGCGCCCCCTTGCCCGTTTGAAACTTTCTGCTTCTAATCTTCGTAGGATCCACCCGTGACGTCCAGTCGCCCTGTTCCGGTGGTACAAGCATCCACTCGTCGCGTGTAATTTTATCTTCTGCAGCTCGGACGCGCGATGCTAGACGCCGTTGAGCAGCGGCCTCTTCGTCTGCCTGTATAATTGCAATAAGGTAAATGTAAAATTAGCATAACTGTTGCTCCGGAAAAAAGGCTTGTGAATCCTAAATCGTGGAAAATTACATACCGCACTACCTCGGGCACCTGGTAACGAAGGTCCAATTTCATCGTCTGACGAAGACTCATCTTCATCTTCATTATGATCCTTTCTCCCTTTGGTATCATCGTCGTCCTCATCGGGTCCCCTCGATGGCATCTGATCAATCGGTGCAGGCATATAAGGCCCCATCACCCTCCGTCGCTTCTCGGGATTCTCGTCAACATCATTCTTGGGCGCCGTAGCAGCACTGACAACAGCAACAGTCTCCTGTGATGTTTTACCTTCCGATTCCTTGAGCGCTGTAGCAGTAGCAGCTGCAGCTGCAGCTTTCTCGGCTTCTTCCTGCTGGCGTTTCCGCTTTGCGAGGAGGTGTGGCGGGAGGGCTGGGCCGATGTCCGACATGATCGTTTGAATAGTTTCGTGATGCTAAGAGTGAGGGGGGATTATCTTGTGGCTGATGCGATCGAGGTTGATGACGGATGCCGCGAGGTTTTTCTTGAAACGTGGATGCGGATGATGTGCAGTAGGGAATGGGATGGATGAATGGGAAATGCCTGTCAGTCTGTCGCAAGACCTAAAACAAGACACCGCCCAGCTTAACGCGCAACCCAATTAACTCCACACCTCCCACCTCTCCGATAGATAACCTGACGTCGTCTACATGCATCCCCAAGCTTCAACTCCGTAGAGTCCTCCGCAATATCCCGGAAAACATTCCCACAGATTCCACCGCCGTTGTCGCCGGGGCTAGCATTCTGTGGACCTTTGTTTTCCGACAATTTCGTTAACTTGTGAACAGAAGAGATGCTTATTGACAATCCGTCAACGATTCGATGAGCTCCCCAGAAGCCGAAGCCTTCGATCCAGAGGCTCCACATGATACACCTAAGCTTAAGGGAAAGGCGTTCGAACCGTTTGAGGAGGACTTCTCGGACCAAATACCTCGCCCAAAGCTTGAAGATGTGGCATCAGACGAGGAGCAGGATGCTCTAGCAGAGCCTCCAAATACTCTCACGGACAGACTCAACCACTTACAAGATACTGCGCAACAAAGTACAGCCTCACGTACAAATGGATTTACGTTCAAACGGACAAAGTCGACGGAGCATGTTGATATAATAGATGCAGAAGGGGAGGCTGTAAATGGAACCGATGATAATGCGGATCTGGAGAGTGAAGGCGGCTCCCAGTTGCCGAGTCCTCCCGGAACTCCCGACGATGTGCTTTCCGTGCAGGTAACTTGGAACTTCTGTTCAGGAGTCGAGATGTGTGTAAAGTTATTAATGATATCATAGGCTTCAGCTCCCTCTTCACCTGGTAGTAACATCATTCCCCGACGAGCTTCGCTACAAAACACACCTACACCCTCACTCCGTCCATTTGACCGTAGATTTCAAAGCAGGTTGTCGATATCTTCGTCACCACTAGCGTCCCCGAGGGCTGCTTCACCCTCTTTACTAAATGCCCACTCGCGATCGTCGTCGCTTTCAGGACAAGGGGAGGATCTGGATGGAGATGCAGAGGAAGCCTCGGCGCCTTGGGATGTTATCAGATGGACTAAGCTCAAGAAACTAAAGGCGCAACTATATTCTGAAAGTGGGCGCCGTGCGTACGGAGAGCCGACTTGCATAAATATTTTTACGTCAATAGCGGTTGGCACATCGAGGGGGTTGATTTTGATATTCGACTATCACCAAACCCTCATGTCAGTAATTGGTCAGAACCTGAAGGGTAGGGCCCCCAAAAGCCATAGACTTTAGTTGAACAGAGCGCTTATTCTTCTAATTTAGCGGTGGAATGCGGTGGGATTACATCCCTGGCTATTTCAGCTGACTATACAACAATCGCTGGCGGTCATGCTAAAGGGCACATCTTCACCTGGGAGATTGGAAAGTCTGCTCGTCCATTTTTGTCAATACCGCCAATACCACTAGGACAAATCGACGGAAAGAAAGAAGATGGCCATGTCCAAGGAACCTCTGTCTTACATCTCGGGTTCTTAGGGACCAGACACACAGCGCTGGTATCTGCAGACGACAAAGGCATGGCCTTTTCGCATCTTGCTAGCCGCAGTCTTGTCGGCCGTGTCGTCAAAACTACCAGAATACTCGGAAGATACCCGTTTGATATTGCGACAGCTTCTCGGCCGCGGAAACCAAGTTCGGTACTGGCATTTGCTTCCTTACCTCTTGGAAACGCCCCGCAACCAACTGATACGATGGGCCTTACCGCAATGCTGACTCCGTATCTATTGGTTATCGTTTCAACCACGCCAATTGCGCAGACTCAGCACAAACTTGCTAGGCCAAAGGAAGTAGCTAGTGAAGCCGCTCTAAGCGGTTGTTTAGCCTGGTTCCCAGCTATCAAGCTCAAGAACGATGGCCAAAAGAACGATAAACCGAACAAAGTCATGCAACCAAGGCTAGCGTACTGTTGGTCGAACGTTTTAACCGTCATGGAGGTCCTTCATGCGGAAAAAGAAGGAGCAGAGATTGATCCTTACAAACCGCCCGCCCTACAATTTAGGCTCAAAAGTCGATGGAAGAGTGATGAAGCTATTGTAGCAGTACAGTGGTTAAACCGGCAGGTAAATAGCAACAATCCCCCTTCCTTATATTCGACGGGTTTATAGGTGCAAGAAGTTAAGGGTCACTTGATGATAGATTCTCTGTGTCGTCACAGTTAGCCAACGGCTGATAATTATTGAAGAACCTACTATGCGCGCCACTGAGAGGTTTGACTTGATTCCAAAGCATATATATCACCATGATTACTTTGCTCGACAGTTGAGATCACTCGTTGGGAGTATGGATGAGGAGGGTTCTTTACATGCTAGCATTGCGGATGCCTACTACAACAGTGTAAAGACTTTCAAAGGCAGGATCTTCCTGTTAGTATGTATTCACTCGCCGTCATGCACCTTTTGTTAAGCGGTTCGGGGCTCACATATGGCCGTGCACAGGGATCTTTTGACATGTCCGTTGGAGCGCTGTCGAATTGGGCTGATAGACTTCTGGCACTCATGGAAGTCGGCGACTTTATCGGTGCCTTAAAGCTTGCGACATCCTTTTACCTAGGTGGCACTGAAATGATCACAGTCGGATTACCTTCGGACGACGATTCACGCCATACGATGGTCAGAGATAAACTTCTTGATATGATGGGCGCTTCACTGCGATATGCTTTCGGATTAACAGCCCAGTCAGTCCCTATCAAAGAGAGAGAACAACTCCAAGAACTCGCAACAGCTTGTGTAACAGCTTGCATGAGCATGGACACGACGGATTTCCTGTTCGAGACCGCTTTCGAAGCTTTCGAAGACGGCTCAGCGGAGGGTATCTTCCTCGAAACTTTAGAGCCTCTCATCCTTAACGGAGAACTCACGCATCTCCCACCAACGGTCGTTAAATCTCTAATCTCCCACTACACATCCCTCAACCTCGAAAGTCGCCTCGAAGAAATAATATGTCACATGGACCCTCGAACGATGGATATCCACCAAGTAACAGGCCTTTGCAAGGAACACAGTCTCTACGACGCTTTGATATATGTCTGGAATCAAGCATTGTCTGACTACATAACCCCCATGACCGAACTGCTCGCCCTAATCATTCCACTAATAACACCCAACGAAGATGGCACTGAAGTCCAGAATCTGGATAGCACCAATGCTCTCAAAATATTTCCATACCTTTCATATATACTTACCGGAAGATCTTATCCTACCGGCGAGATCATGTCGGACTCTGAAGCTATATCCGCAAAAGCGATGCTATACTACTTCCTCTTCCTCGGCCGTCCAATCCAGTGGCCGAAGGGAACATCAGACTACATTCTAACCAAGACGACCAACTACAACAACGAACCCTCATTCCCATACCTCCGCGCCGTCCTCGAATTCGACGCCCCAAGCTTCCTAAGCTGCCTCAACGAAGCATTCGAAGACCCTTTCCTTAACGATGATCCAAACTCCTCCTCCCTTAGTGCTTCAGGTACATCCGAACTTAGCGAAGACCAAGTCTTTGGTCGCTCAGTGAATCGACAGTATATCGTCAGTATCCTTCTTGAAGTCATGAACCCCACGGATTTTACCCCTCAAGATACAATCTACCTCGACATGTTTATCGCTCGAAATTTACCAAAGTACCCACAATATCTCCTCTTCCCAGGGAGTACGTTACAAAGAGTCCTTCTGGGACTATGTAACTACCCAGGCAGCGATATCGCCGAAGATTGTCAACTAAGCGCGGAATATCTGCTCTCTGTCTATCACCCACCGGACATCAACACCTTAATCGATGCCTTCCTCTCCGCGGGGTTTTATAGAGTATTAAAAACAGTATTTAGGAGCGAAAAGGATTATCCAAGGTTGATGGAGATGTATTTTGAGGATACGGAGGCGATTGGTACGGCTTTCGACTGCATTAACGAACTATTAAGACCCACCAGCACACTTACCGCGAAACAAAGGGAGGAGGTCAAAGCTGTCATCAAGGAACATGCAAAGCAACTGGCGGGTATCGATGCGGAAAAGGCAGCGGAGACGTTAAGCGCCGTTGGACCGGATCTCCACCACGCTGTCGTTTCATCCTGTGCAGAGGAACCGGAGGCGCAGTATAAGTACCTCAAAGTCGTGTTCGAGGTCCCGGAGAAAAAGAAAGGGAAGATGAGAAACGAGAGGGACACGATTGCGGAGTATGGGTCGTTATTGGAACTTTACATTCGACTCATGTGTTCGTACGACTTTGAGAGGGTTTCTGGATTCTTGGAGACTTTGAGTCCTGGGGATTTGAAGCTTGACCAAGTTATTCCCGCGCTTGAGGAGAAAGGGGCGATAGATGGTGTGGTTCTGTTGATGGCGAGGGAAGGGTTGATTAAAGAAGCGATGAAGAAGTTGGTGCAGCACTTAGGGGTGTTGGAGGCGGCGTTTGTAGGGTTGCTACGCGGGTGTGTGGATGATGAAGAAGGGTATCAGGAGAACGGCAACGTGGGTGATATGCTTATCGCCCTACAAAAGTTCTCGAAGGTGGGGATTTGGCTTTGTCAGGGTCAAATGGCAGTTTTAGAGTCGAGGTTGCGGGGCTCTGCCGGACGGATGACGTTGAAGAAGGCTTTGAATAGTAAGAATTCGGCGTTGACGGCTGAGGAGGATTTATGGCTGGATTTGATCGATTGCGTGGTTCATATATCCAAATCCGCGAGTGGGGTGCTCAGGACTTCGAGCATGAACGCGCTGACGCCGGTTAGTCCGAGTGTGTCGAGTATGTCTGAAATATCGTCGAGGCCGGTTTCGAGGGCGAGTAGTAAGAGTCAACGATCACATTACTCGATAGTTGGGGAGAGGAGGTTGTTAGCTGCGACGCATAGGCTTGTTCACGATGTTTTCACGGCGCTGTTATCGGCTACTTCTACGGGGGGGCAGAATACGACATCGTTCCTGAGGATTCTGAGAGCGTTTTTGAATAGAGCGGCTATTACTTCGCCTTCGTTGGCGGATTTGAGGAATGTGCTGGCGAGTATTTTCGATACTTATACTTACGAAGAGCAACTGTTGGCGCTTTCGGGGAAGTTGTTGGAGAAGGATTTGTTCTTGAAGGTGGATGATGCTGCTACATTGCGACGGCAGGGGTGGAAGCCGAAGAGTCAGTTGTGCGAAGGGTGTGGGAAGAAACTTTGGGGGACGGGTGCAGCCGGTGGGATATATGCAGCATGGGAGAGTAAGCGGATAGAGGCATTTGAGAAGCAGAAAGACGAGAGGGTGGAGAAGCAGGCGAAGAGGGAGAGGGAGCGGTTCGGTAGCATATCTAAGGGGAAAGGGAAGGCGATGCTTGCGGTCCTACACGATGAACGATCTGCGCTACCTGGAGTCAAAGAGAACCCTGGGAGTGGGAAAGATGCTGAAGGGGAACCATCCGCACCTCAGAAGGATGATGGGAACAAAGAGGTCTCAAGGATCATTATGGTTTTCCACTGCGGACATGTTTATCATCGTACATGTCTGGAGAATTTGCATAGTGATGAAGCGAAGACGGAGAAGAGGGAGGATGGCGATGAGACGCCGTTTTCGCCTGTATCTCGGCATGAGACTAATGTCGAGGAGACCGGGATGCGGTGTATCGTTTGTAGATAGTCAGGGAGGCAGCCGGGGTATCGGTATCTTTTGCATCTATACAACAGCTACTACATGGTAATACTAATTTTCCTAAACTACATAGCGACGTATCTGTATATAGAGGCCGGCCTAATAGTACTATCGGCAGGAAAACTTCACGTGTCAAACTCACGAACGAGCAATTGCAAATCTCAGAATGTACTTTGGTAGATTTCTGCTTGTCCGACGCAATTGCGCAAATACTGATTTGAAGCAGACAATTAACGAAGAAACCCAAGCGCCACGATTTTGTCACCACTACCTTACTACTAAATCGGCAATACAGAAGAGAGAAGAAAATATTGAGAGGTATTTGCGCTTCAAGGCGCTTAAAGATTGAACAGACGTCGATGCATGCTTTCCGTAAAAGCTACAAAAATCCAACCAACGGGTTAAAAAAGGGAGGAGAACGGAACGAAAAGAAACGAAACGCAGAACCTGCTACAGCCTGGCATGCATCTTTAATGCCTGTTCAACCGAACGACAAAAAAGGTGGCTTGTTTTTATACGGTACCCTTTTGCCATTTTTTTTTAAACATCAGTTTTCCCAATTAACAACGAGGATGATTTTGCTCTGTTACTTCCCAGAGAGTTTGGTAACAGCATCCTCGGCCTCTTCTCTCTGTTGTTGTGTCTTCATATCCCTAACCTTTGCAAGTACGACTTCTCTGAAGATGGCAGACCTGGCAGCTCTAGAGAGTCTCCTAGCCCCTCCGGAAGAAACAGGTGGTGCACCTGGAGCGCTAGCTGCAGCGTCACCTGCCTGCTCCGGGACGTCGTCCTGGTCATCAGAATTAGCATCCTGCTGGAGACGCAAGGCTTGGATACGATTCGAGAGGCGGACGAGCTCGACACCACGCTTGAGGCGGGCCCTGGCGAGGAATTGCTTGAGCTCGGGAAGAATGTCGTGCTCGGTGGCGGTTTCTCCCTTAAGCCAGATATGATTTAAGGCTTCCTATATAACCATACTCATTAGTATTCACGGCATAGAGCACGGACGTTGGATTGTTATGTCATACCGAGCTAGTCAGACGTTCGTTCGGGTTAGGTTGGAGAAGCTCCCCAATGAACAATTTGGCATCGGTGCTGACGCCCTTCCAGTAGCGCTCGTGGAAAATAACACGACCGTTGCTGCACTCGTCAATCAATTCCGGTAGAGTCTCACTACGGAATGGAGAGTAGCCGCATAATAAGGTGTAGGTGATCACGCCGAGCGACCACATATCCACCGGCTTACCATGACCTTTCTTCAGCATAACCTCTGGAGCGGCGTAGCCAAACGAACCAGCCATTGTTGTGAGCATCTCGTCCTTGTTGTCGAGCATTTTGGCGATGCCGAAATCTGCGAGGACGAGGGAGGACTCGTGATCCGGGGTCAGGTAGAGAAGATTTTCTGGTTTTAAGTCTACAATAATAAAAGATTAAAATTGTTAGCCGGCGTGGTTGGATTATACGTATATATAACGGGTGAAGAGAGCATATACCTCGGTGGACGACATTATTCTTATGAAGGTAATCGACGGCGCCCAGTACCTCTCGGACAACCCTTACGGCATCCTTTTCGGTGAACTTTCCCAGTTCGCAAATACGATCAAACAACTCTCCACCGGTGGCCAACTGAGTGACAATGTAGTATTTATCCTACCCCGCCTCGAAAGTAAGCGTGTGTTTTCGGTGAAATTAAATCGTGATTTCGAATGGAGCGGGGGAGTTGAGATAGATACCTTCGACTCGAACCAATCGACGAACCGAACGATATGAGGGTGCTTCAAATGTTGCAGTAGCTGCAATTCATCGTAGACCATCTGCTCATTGCCTTTGACGTTTTTCTTGAGGATGATCTTGACGGCGACTTTGCCGTCGGAGCTGTCGGCCTCTCGTACAATACCGTAGGTACCGGCACCCTGTTGTTCCCCTCACAAAACTGAAATTAGCAGCTACCCCTCAGATGGCATAATGTACGTGTATGTATGTAACGCGGTGAGTTGTACCAAAGTGCGGCCCATCTTGTATTGCGATCTTTTATTAGACTCCATGGTCAGCACGATATCGAGAGAATTAAATAAGAATTGAAGAGAACGGACTTCTTGTCATAACTAGCCGGCTGTCCACCGAGTTTATTGAAGAAGGCTATTGCATTTGAGGGCCCATGGTCAGCTACAGCTCACGGTTGGCCCTGGCGAGGTACATTATCACGCATCATATCATGTCGAGTGCAGTGTCCCGTTTGTACCAGGGTCTGATGGTGGGGTTGAATTGCCTGTGCGAACTCACAACTCATTTCGGGTCGAACAGCGGGGGATGACGTAGGATTGGAGACACTGCTGAATGGAGAGGAAGGTCTCAGGTAAGGTCGTGAAGACAATGAAGTTGAAGTTGAGGATGAGAGGGCTCGAAGAACAGAGGGAGAAGGGAGGGAGCCACTTTTTAAGCTAAGGCAAGGTTAAGATCCGGTTTGACGGTGATTGATTGATGGACGTGGGCGAGGAAGGAGTCGAAGGAGTCGGTCGAGTTTGGAGCGGACGGAAGTGCATTTAATTAATTGTAGCTGCTGCTGCTGCTGCTGCTGACAAGTGACAAGCCAACTGAGTTAGAGCCACCGTAAGTACTCAGTTACTCTCTCTCTCTGATTCCACCACTGCAGTTAATTAATTAACGAGCTTGAACTATCGACAGCATCAGTCACGACGGATACAGTTTCGGTTTCCTGCTTAGCCCTGGCGCAGTGGGGGAGATGCTTATTTTTGGTATCAGGTTAATTAAATGCTGCTGCTCGAACGAAGACTCGACTCACCATCGAGCACCATATCACCGTTGAAACACCAAAGATGACCGGAGATACCGAACTAGCTCTTGGTCATGGATTTACTGGAATTCAGCATTCACATGCATATGCATACTTACTATCTCAAATGCAAAACATGGGCCATGGACGGACAGCGGCATCATAATAGAGAAAGGACTCTCGAACTAACGTAAGCAGTGACGGCGTAGTCACATCGAGGAAGGATCCACAATGCAATGCCGCAAGCCTATTTCCACAGAAGGCCCCCCAGTTGAAACCCTTTCCTGGAATCCTCAAGTTTGTGGCGAGAGCCTTGTCAGGCTGTATGCGCATATGTCGGATCATCCCATCCATTTACCGGCCCGTGGGTTTGAAGCCATGATTCAATCCAAGGTCACTATCAGATTGGATTGTTTTGTTTTGTTTACCCTCGCATCCACGAGTACACACTCGTACGACCAGCTGAGAACAATGTGCGAATCATGCAGGCCAATTGCAAGTGCATCGACAAGAAAAGTTCGAATGAGGACAAGCCTGAGGCTGATGTTCTGGGAAGCCGTAGCCGGAAATTTAGGCCCCGCTACTGCCCCACTTGCCCGTCTTCACTCAGGCCAAGATCGAGTTCCTGGCCAGGACCGCGCGTTATTAACATGGCGAAGCACTTCAACGGTATCGCAACTGGGAATCACTCGAGGGCGCCGTCGGAAAGGAATGCATCCGATTAGCTGTTGGCCGTCCGTCGCCGCTTTATTTTCTGGCCTCAATTGACGGACATCAATTTAGCTTTTTCGTCCAGTCTTAGGGCTCACGGGTTCAGGAGCTAAGGCGGTTTTGGACAGGCGGTATTTAGCCCCGCTTACGCAATTCACTCTTGAAGACCCAGATCAAAGATCTCGAGTACCCGGTCGGGGGCAAGTGTGGTGTTGAATTGCCCAATGCAATCACCCTCGTTCAATGAATAAGTATTACAATGTTACCGAATGAATCGAATGATGGTTGCCTAGCTGAGTACTTTTGATGGCCTTCCGACTGGAACCAGAGCTTCATGGCAAACGAAAGTGTCTGGGTTTTTTATACTGAACGTTCATAATATTAATATCAATACTGGCGAGTCTGCGGCGCACACGTATGTATGTAAGCAATTCGAGGTCCGAGGCCTCGAAGGACCACTCCAATCATGTCGGAAGCCGGCTTTGCCCTGCAGCCTGATCCAACAGTTCTAGCCATCCCCATTCCTCAAACCTGTGCTCCAGACGTAGGATGACAAGGGGTCGCATGTGCCGTCCAGGATCTTGTATGCAGGCATGAGGGCCGGCGTATAAAGCTACTTGAAAATACAGCAAACTTTTGTCATTGACAAAGGGATCCCAGATAAACTCTCGGGCGGCAGCCTGCATGGTGTGCATTATGAATGGAAGCGCTACATACATGTACATACGTATTCGTAGATACTTCGACTTCGCGGCTTTATATCGGCGATAGAAGCTGGAGCTATAGCTTGCAATTATTACCTTGTTCTCGTGGGAATAATTTGGAAACTTGCTCTCGGACCCATTCCATTCAGGCAATCTCTCCGCGCCTAGATTCTCGCTTCCACCCTCTCCATCCTTCCCCATATCCCTCCCCCTCATCCCCAATCGATTAACACCGGTAGATTGTAGACTGTGGCTGCTGCCGCTGCTTCGTGGTTGCAATTGACAGGATCCTTTCCGTTGGTGGCATCCCTGCTTGGCGATAAGCTGTGGTAGCTTTTAAGTTGTGCCTCGCCCCACCATCCCGCTTGTCCCTAGAAATCTAACCTCGACAACGATCGTACCGCTCGACGCCGTCCAAGATGTTCGCTCAAAAGAGGCTCGGAAAGGTATGATACAGCTTGAACTCCGATATATCCTCGATAACTTTGTTCAAGATGCTAATTTATCCATCTTCTCGTCCGTTTAGGAGCTCACCAATGTGAGTACCAGCTACCGCCCAACCGAACCCAACCGCCTTGCCAGGCTGCAGACCCACTAAATCTGGGGATTCTAGATCCACAAATCCCTCCCACCGGGGATAACTATCGCCTCGACTCCGGACTTTACGAACTGGAAAATGGATATCCAGGTTCTTGATACCAATCCACTGTACGCCGACCAAACATATAGGCTCAACTTCAAGTTCTCCGGATCGTATCCAATCGGTATGGAACATTCCACATTACTATACTATATCGAAGTCGCTGACTATGTTCCCTACGAGAAATAGAGGCTCCGGAGGTTACATTTATCAAGGAGGATGGCCGTGAAATCCCGATGCACCCTCATAGTAAGGTCAACTTTGATCCTGGTCATGATGTATGAGCCTCTAATGTTGATATCTTTGCAGTCTACTCGAACGGCGTAATCTGTCTCGATCTCTTGGGAACGAATTGGTCTCCAGTCCAGAACGTTGAGTCTGTGTGCATGTCCATTCAAAGCATGCTTACAAGCAATACGAAGAATGGTGGGTCGTCCGCCCTTGTATGGTTATTCTGCTTTGCTCTTCTAACATGATATTGGTGTCCAGAACGTCCCCCTGGCGATGACACATTTGTTCGCTCCGGCTATCGGTCACCACGGAATATCAACTTTGTTTATGACGATAATACCGTCTAACGAGGCTAGATGAATCTGGAGACCTTTCTTAAAAGCCACGAAATCATTTTTTAAGCGACTGAACCTTCGCGCACCACGACCTATACGGATGACAATTTCCTTACTTCCGTTTATCCCCTTTTCTGCTATATACGAGACACGTTTCTTTGGCCTATCCAGGAGTTTTTGGATTGGAGTTTTCGAGGTTCTTTCATCATTTTCCTTGAGCACTTTCCAATCAACCGGGCTCGGGGTAGAGATATCATTCCCAACTATTATTATTACTATACTGCTTCCCATTGCAAAGTTACTAACGGCCGCTTCCGGTATCATTGGATCCACTGGGGAAAACTGCTAGATCCCCTCCTTCTTTGCACGTTTTGTTGGTACACGATATATTATTTCAACTTTTTCTTGCATACCTATCTGTTACCCTGCGAAATATTATCTCTATACCTATCTATAGAAACACTAAGAAACATGAACTCCCCTGATGCAGCGCATGAAAAACACGAGAAAATCGGACACGTAGTATCCCCAATATTGTACACGAGATCATAAGATGGTTCTCTATCACTCCTCCCACGTCGTCGTTCCTCCGTGAGAAACTCACTAGGATTCCATCAGCCTCTCCTGGAAGTCCGTACACTTCTTTTTCAGGATCTGGATTGCTTGGAGAAACAATTCGTCGGAGTTGTACATTCCTGTTGACTCGATCGAGACTGTATATTTATGTTAACACCGTTTTGTTGACCATAAATGTATTCGTGGATTTGGTGACTTACAGATGAAATGATCTCTTACTCTTCCTAACTCTACCTTGCCCTTGAATTCGTCGTGCCTTAGGACCTCTCTGCTGACTGTGTCTTTTCTCGGATTCACCACAACTGCTGTCTTTTCTCCCGTCTTCTTGTCCTTTTGGACCTCGGCGACACCGTTCGGGAAACAGCTCACAAACTTCTCGGCGTCTTCTCCAGTTATTGGTTGTTTGATCTTTATCGATGGTAATAGTCGATATGAAGCTGTAGCTACAGGACTGAACTTTGCATGGTCCTGTCCTATTCCCAATACGCAGTGGATTTCAAGGTCGATTTCCTGACCTGGTCGTAATTTTGCGAGCAGAATATCCGGGTTTACAGGTCTTATTTCACCGGCGCCGGAGAACCACGAAGATTGTCGACCTTGGGGAGCGAACTTGATATCACGAGCGTAGACTGAAGAGTTGAAGTAAAGTTTTGCAGGATCGGTTTCAGTGGCGGGGGTAGCGTGGTTGCGGGTGCATGCGACCTTGAGAGTCATGACGACGGTGTTGAAGTCAGTAGCTTCAGCTGCCGGTTCGTCTGGGGACTCTATTTAAAGGTATTGTTAATCTATTGTCGCTCTTAACGAGATTTTTGGACCAAGTCGTACTCTTTCGCCATCTCAGCTGCTGGAAGCCCTTCTTGTCACCTCTTAGAGGCACGAGACCCAGTCTTTGCGCCAGAACCTCATCCTGGACTATAGAAGTATTGTTGTGGACGAAGACCGTTTCGATAGCCAGGGTTGGTACTTCTGATATAAGGATTCTTCGGAAGGCATTGGCGACTGAGGCATCGACACCGATGAGGTCAAATTCGTAGTCGAGGTCATTCGCCTTGTGAATGTCGATTTTGAATCTCTGAAGTACAAGATCAGATGTTAGATTAGACCTTCGGGACTAGTATACGAGCAAAAGAGTAAGGTGGCTGACTTTTTTGAAGTCGTTCAGGTCCCAAGAATGGTCTTCGCCAGGGTAGTGGCCGGGGAAGTCGGTGGATGTGACATTTGAGACTCGTTCCAATTCGACACCGACTATCTATAGATAGAGCGAACTGTTAGATGATGAAGCTTAAAGAGTTACTGAGCTTGACCTTACCCGCCGTCTTTCCAATTCTTCTCTTGTGGGCGCCATTGCGAACAGCTATTTCGCGTGTTCGATGTTCATGGATGAGAGCCTCGAGACTAGTGCAGTGGATGAGCAGAATCAATCAATATGCTGTCGCAGAAACTTTTTTATTTTTTTGGTGTTGCGGCAGGTCAAACAGCCAAACAGCCAACGGCGGGCAACACCAGCCAATGGGAGTCGGGTCAAATGGATTTGCTCTTGGCCGACCACCGTTGATATCATACAGGACAGGACAGTGCACTCCAAGACAAGAAGATACCGTCGAGGACAAGACTTCTTCTTCGGGCAGATTCGGGCTCCTCCTAGCCAAAGACGCAGCCATCAGCCCCCCGGAACCGACTTCACCACCATTCTCGGTTCCATCAGTCGGCGGTAGCTTATGACGGCTTAGACCCGCCAACTTCATTCACAACTCTCCACTCCTCCTGCTCTGCTCCACAACCCCGCGATACCTCCCGACGCAATGGTCGTACCACTTGCCCGTCTCGCCACTAGGCGACTATACACCCAGGCCCGATGCCTTAATATCAAGCCAATTACATTCCCGGCCAAGCGGTCGTCGATACGATATTTCGCAACCACAATGCCCCGACGAGCGGCCCCAACTCCAGCTCCGGAGGAGGATGACCAGTATGCGACCTACGACCAGGCCTCCACGCCAGTGTCTCGTTGGACTGGTCCTGAACCGATCAAAAACGCGGACGAAATTGATATCAACTTTGATACGACCCGGATGAGTACGTGGGAGTGCCTGTATATTATATCGCGGAATGGCAATGGCTAACTCTGTGGTGTATAGCCCCCGACATGGCTTTAGGAGAGACCGAGCACGAGGGAAGGAAAATCAGACATTATACCGTGAACTTTGTACGGAACAGATATATACATTCAATGGTGGAATGTTGAGCATATGCTAATATCGGATATCGTTGATATAGGGACCCCAGCATCCCGCTGCCCACGGTGTGTTACGATTGATTCTCGAATTGAACGGCGAGGAAATTGTCCGGGCGGATCCCCATGTCGGCCTTTTACACCGCGGAACTGAGAAGCTTATCGAATATAAGACCTACCTCCAAGCCTTACCATACTTCGATCGTCTCGACTACGTTTCCATGATGACCAACGAACAGGTTTTCGCCCTCGCAATCGAAAAGTTGCTCAACATTGAAGTTCCAGAGCGTGCCAAGTGGATCCGAACATTGTTTGGAGAACTTACCAGAGTCAGGAACCATCTTATGTCGGTCTTGTCCCACGCCATGGACGTTGGTGCTCTTACACCTTTCTTGTGGGGTTTCGAAGAGAGAGAAAAGTTGATGGAGTTTTATGAGCGTGTATCTGGCGCTCGTATGCATGCTGCCTATGTTAGGCCCGGTGGTGTGCACCAAGATATTCCAATTGGCTTGTTGGATGATATCTACCAATGGGCGACTCAATTCGGTGACAGAGTCGACGAAGTTGAGGAACTGTTGACCGACAGCCCGATTTGGAAGTCGAGAACCCAGGGTGTTGGTATCGTTGGCGCTGCGGAGGCGTTGAACTACAGTTTCTCTGGTGTTATGTTGAGAGGCAGCGGTATCCCGTGGGATATTCGAAAATCGCAACCTTATGATGCCTATGACCAGGTCGAGTTTGACGTCCCCGTTGGTTTGAACGGAGACTGCTATGACAGGTATCTCTGCAGAATGGAGGAGTTCAGGCAGTCGCTGCGGATTATTCACCAATGCTTGAATAAGATGCCACCTGGTCCTGTCAGGACAGAAGATTACAAGGTTACCCCGCCACCAAGAGCGGCAATGAAGGAGAACATGGAGGCTCTTATTCACCATTTCTTGCTCTACACCAAGGGTTACACCGTTCCAGCTGGTGAAACATACACTGCCATCGAGGCGCCGAAGGGAGAGATGGGTGTCTACGTCGTCAGTGACGGAACAGAGGTATGAAAAACTTTATAGAAGTCTTTATTAGTCTGCGGTGATGCTAATATCGCTTTACAGAGACCGTACCGGTGTAAGATTAGAGCGCCCGGATTTGCCCATCTGGGATGCTTCGACCAGGTCTGCAGAGGCCACTTGCTAGCCGACGCTGTCGCTGTCATTGGTACTATGGACTTGGTGTTTGGAGATAAGTACCCCGCTCGCTAGCAGATCATTATGGAATCAAAGACTGACAACCTTTGCACAGGTCGATCGTTAAGTTTCTCGACAGAGTGTGAATATTGAATGGGAGGATGTTGGGGTGAGCTAAAGCGACTACAGCAACGATCTTGTTGTTTATTCTGTCGGATTTTTTGTAAAATAATTGATTGCTTTGCGAGAGAAGGGGTGAAGGGGTGTATATACGAACCTGCTATACAAAAAGCCTTGGACAAATGCCGTGTCAACATAGGACATTTGTAGACATACTCAAGACCATACGCCCGTATGCGTATACCATATATAGGGTGGTCCGCGGCTGGGTTGTTCCGGTTAGCCGCGTTTTGCGCGAACAACAAAACAAGCTAAGCGCGATTTTGCTCCATTCCCCGTTCCAAACACCTCATCTCGCGATACGACCGCCAACCCGACCTATCGAGAACCACCCTCATCGCCGTCCCGGAAACTACATTAGACATCACTCCCAGTCCCTCAAACACGTTTTATCGCCGTATACGCTCCCTTCCGACTTTGTTCCGGTCGTTCTGTCTCTCGAGTCGCCCGCTGCCGTTGCCGATACACGCGACACGGTTGCATCACAACTAAATACGACTACACATCACCTCCCGTTTCACCAGCTCTCGAGCCTACAATCCGACTCTTGCCGTCGCCGAGCCGGCTAGTTTCACTTATTAGGAACATCTAGCCCATATTTGACCCCTTGCTTCCTCTCCGAGAGCGCCCGAAACCGACAACCAGCTCTGCATATCAGATGCACGGCGGACCATCACAGGATTAAAGGAGGAGACAGCTCGGGCGGCGATAATCCACCTTAAATGTCGGCCCCAGAGATTGCGGTTCCCGCGTCTCCTCCCCCTAAGCAATTTGCGATATAAGTACCCCGATTGTGAGGGATGGGGAGAAGGAGAAAGTTGGTGGCACGGCTGACATTCGGTGCACAGCAAAGCAGAAAGTCGGACTCGATGTTGACTTTGCTACGCGGACGATCAAGGTGGGTGGCTTCTGGTGCTTTTGGCGGAACCGTGGAGACGGTTAGGGTGGTGCTTTGTGTAGGGGTGGGAAGTTAACAGCTGGGACATGTAGGGATTCACAGAGATCACGGTGGTACCGCTTGACCCGACATTAAGGATATTGAGGTTTAATTGTCGGCAATGCAGTAAGTAACTTTTTTTTCTAGTGAATCCAAGAGCTGGGAGTCGTGGGCTAAACTCAACGGCATAGACATCAACCGAGTAACCATTAATGGCCGCGCCCCAGGCCAATGGGGATACAACGACCCGCATGCGAAATGGAGGCTACACGATACGGCGACTGTGAATCAGTGGGGAATGTTACGACGGAGAATAGACCCTCTCTTCACCGGCACCCTTGGCGATGATGAACTTTGCCTCTCTCTTCCTAATAAGATGAAGATTGAGCTAGAGGTATTATTATTCCAGAGCATAAGAACTGCAGAAATAAGCCTTTACTGACATACCCAGGATCCGTCAATGGCTGGTACTCTAGTGCCAAGTCGGGATGTTCGGGCGAATTCAACACGTGGTACGTAGATGAACTGGCTATAGCGAGACATAAGATTAATTTGGACCCGTAGATTCCCCAAGGATAGATACACCGGGCCCCAATGCTACTGATGGCCCCGTATATGCGGCTTTATTAGTCCGGATAGACTACACTATCCCCACTATCCGAGACGGTCTACATTTCGTCGGATCGGATGATGATCCTCGATACCCACATGCTTTCACCACAAACAGCTTCCTACCTGGGTCTGCGTCGTGTCTATTTCCCTGTATCGACGACCTTTGGGAGCGCCCTCCCGTATGGGATATTGAAATCACGTGCCCAAGGACACTCGGGGATATAGGCGCAGACATTGAACCTTACGAAGAGCCGCTGATTAACGGCTCGTCGCGGTCATCTTTAAAGCGAAAACGACCGAAAAAGGAGGATACCGACTTTGCGTTCCAATATCATGGTGAAGGTGAAGATTTGGAAATGCAAGTAGTGTGTTCCGGTAGTTGTGTAAACGAGGTAAACCTCACCTCCTCAACGGGATCTCCAAGTAATACTAATAAGAGCTATAGTTTACGGATGCCAAAGACCCGCATAAAAAGGTGTTTCATTTTACTATTGAAAAACCAACTGCGCCCCACCAAATTGCGTTCGCAATTGGTCCCTTCGAGAAAGCTGTTTTGACAGAGAATCGGGCGGCAGAAGAAGACGAAGCTCTTGGCCGTAATGCGGTTGAAGTTGTTGGATACTGTCTTCCGGGCCGGAAAGAAGAGGTGGAGAACACTTGCTTGTTTATGCAGAGGGTGAGCTAAACCTGGGCCTAGACGTAATCTCGCGCAATTACTAAACCGAAACAATAGGCCATAGATTACATGGTTCGAAATGCAGGGCATTATCCCTATCCATCGTTTTCTCTGGCGTTCGTTGACGACTTTCCCTCGGATATCGTCTCTTCAGCTGGCCTAGCGGTGTGCAGCAGTCGGCTACTTTTCAAACAGGACTGCATAGATCCCATTTACACCACAACAAAACTTCTAAGCGTGGCTCTTGCATCGCAATGGTGCGGCGTCCAGATAATACCGAAGACTTGGGAAGATCTTTGGCTTATCATCGGGCTGGCACATTTCCTCGCCGGCCAATTTTTGAAAAATCTTACTGGCAGTAATGAGTATCGCTTTAGGATGAAGAAGGATGCAGAAGAGGTCTGTAGGCAGGATGTGGGCCGAGCGGCGCTCTCTAACCCACTCCAACAGATACCTTTAGACTCATCGGAGCTCGACTTTATCGCACTCAAGGCCCCTGTGGTTCTGTTCATTTTGGACAGAAGACTCACGAAAGCCAGCAGCTCAATGGGTGTTTCCCGTGTTATATCCAAGCTTTTCCTTAACGCTTTCACCGGAGATGTGAATTCACTCAATTTAAGCACTGCTCAGTTCATCAAGCAGTGCGAGAAAGTGGGCCACCAAAAGCTGGATTCGTTTTTCAATCAGTGGGTGTTCCGGAGCGGTTACCCACGATTTGAAATTTCTCAGAGGTTTAACAAGAAGAAGATGATCGTGGAGATGATTATACGCCAAACGCAAGACAAAGAGGTTGCTCAAAAGGGTCTCACTCCCCAAAGTTTCTTAAGGGATGCATTGAACAGGCAGGTAGATGGTGTTAAGGACGCCTCTCCGCCTCAAATATTCAGCGGTCCCATGACGATCCGAATACATGAAGCGGATGGCACACCCTATGAGCATGTTGTTCAGATCCACGAGGTTTATTCGAAGCTTGAAATTCCTTACAATACCAAATACAAGCGACTCAAAAGAACAAGACGTCAAAAAGAGCGACTGGCGGCCTTCGCAGGTATGGATATCAACGCGGAAACACAGGCAGAAGACGTATTACTTTACTGTCTTGGCGACGTCCTACAGAGTGATGAGGATTCTGCAGATTGGAGGTTAACCGACTTCACAAAGGAAGAGGAAGACAAGATGGCTCAGGAAGCTTTCGAGTGGATTCGAGTAGATGCTGACTTCGAATGGATCTGCACGATGCGATTAAATCAGCCGGATCACATGTATCTGTCGCAGCTACAGCAGGACAGAGACGTTGCTGCCCAGTACGAATCCGTTCTTCACTTCAAAGAAGCGAAACCTTCCCATCTTATCTCCACGATACTAGTTAGGACCGTCATGGACCGCCGGTACTACTATGGAATTCGCTGCGAGGCGGCAAAGGCTCTAGGCAGATGTGCTACCGCCGAACTTAATTGGATTGGCGAGTTCCACTTGCAGAAGGCCTTCCAGGAATTTTATTGTTTCCCTGACTCCCTGATCCCCCGAGCCAACGACTTCTCCGACTTTACCTCCTATTTCGTTCAACAAAGCATAGTAACTGGCTTTGGCGAGATAAGGGATGGGATGGGGAAATCGCCATTGTCTGTTCAACGATACTTGCTCGACATTATCCGCTATAACGATAACTCTAATAACAGTTTTTCGGATAGCTTCCATTTAGCGAACTTGCTCCGCAGTCTCGGAAGTTGTTTGCGAGCGGGAGCGGGGCAGCGTGGGTTGATGGATATGGATGTCGATGAAGCCGACGTCGAAGAAAGGGCTAAGAGTAAAGAGGAGATAATCCGCGAGATTGAACGCCTTCAACGCATGGACCAATGGATGTCGTCTTATCACAATGTTATTTCGACAACCTGTCTGGATGTTAAGAACCAGCTTATCAAAGCAAAGGTTCAGGACTATATCCCTCTGGAGTTTTTGGCTTACTCCAAAGAAGGAACTTCAGAACAACTTCGGGTCAAGGCAATCGAGTGCTTGATTCAAAACGGGGCAGTCAAGGATCCGAATTTGCTGAGTTATATCTGCTACATCATCGCTTCGGATCCCTCGCCTAGGATTCGCCGGGAGGCTTTTGAGTCCTTGATGTACGGAATTGGAAGCGTAGCGATTGGCGACGATGTGGTTGCCACTAGTGAGGGTGCTGCATCGAGTGGTCTAACGATCGTTGAAGAGAACAGTGCCGCCAAACGTCAACAAGAGGCACGCCAGAATATTGACGCTGCAATTGCGAATTTGAAGGAGCAACTTGCGAGCAAGGAATTCTTCAGAAATGCATTGGAGCCCATTCTTAAGTATGAACCCCATAACTTGGTTGGATTTGATGTGACGGACGCTTACATTCGTATTCCCTTAATAGATCTACCACGGTTAACTTCCTTGACGTGAGGAAGATAATCAACCTATGTTCTCTCCTGTACGACGATATACAATCGCTCGTCGTTAAGATTCCCATGAGAAAGGCACGTGCGATTGCTGTGGCTCATGAAGGAAGGGTACGGTTTCCCCCAACTAATCTTTTGATGGACATTATCTAATATTGTGGGTTCAGGGAAAGTTACGATTCATCACGAACCCGAGCACGAAGGAGCTTGCGAAGTTACGCCCTATCGACTGGCCTCATTTGAGGCCTCAACCCAATCCACCTCCACCTCTAGCCCCTTCTGCCACTCCTCAACCCGTTCCTAAGCTCGTTCTTAAGCCACCCACCGCTCCTGGATCTGCCAAGCCTTCTCCCCCTCCCCCGAGGAACCCATCATTCTCACCACCTCATTCCCTCCCGACTCCAGTGTCTACCGTGTCTAGTAACCCTCCGCAACCAAAGACTATCCTAAAAATAAAGGCACCGACAGCTCAAGCTCCACAATCACAACCTCCTCCTGCCAAACCAATCATCAAGCTCAAGTTCACGACGAAGAGTGGGTCTCCTTAGGTTCAAACGAAGGGGGCTCGCACGTTTTGCATATGCTACATTTCCATACTCTAATTCTATATATTCAAAAGTCTGCTACCCTTATACCCACGGAAATGCACAGGTTTTCCGTCTTCGCAGTTGTGTTTTTATCTTTTTTTCCTTTTCTCTCTTCCGTGGATATCATCTTTGTACACTAGAGATCGTGGTTTTCTTTTCCGGGAGGGGGCTATATCTATTCCTTTCTCATCGAATTCTGTTCCCCGCTCAATTGTTTCCAAGGCGTTCTGGTGGTTCATTTTATAAGCAAACCTATTCCTCATACTCTTACCTGTACAAATCGTTTCCACGGTTTCTATCATGGTTCTCCCCATCACAGACCCATATTCTTTTTTTCTTCTTCAGTTTAATATTTTCCTGGAAGCGAAAGAGAGGATCAGAAAGCTGGTGGAGAACGTCGAGGGGCCATGATTCCAGAAATGTGCTGCCTTTTAAACATTTTTTCAAACTTCTCTATTGTCCTTTTTATCTACCAATTTATACCGCATACCCTTTTGGCGTTTCCTTTTCATTTTTTATCATCTGAAAGACACGGATTTCGCACCCCATTCCCGCAGAACCTTCTACAGCATTCCCGTTGCATCTCTTATATATAATTTGGGAAATATTGAATAATATTATTTTGGTTGAGAGGGATGCTATTTCCGTAGGATGGTTTCGTGATAAACTAGGAACGAATGTTACGCTACACATGAAATCGCTTACAATACAAAAGAGTCTTTGTTCTTGTGAAACTAGCTTGTATGTAGGCCTGCCAGAATAAGGCGAATTAAAGAGCCGTGAACAACTTCGCTGCGAGAACACTAAACTATAGGAGTATGAGCATCCGTCTCTGTAGGAATTCGTTAGTGAGAATGATTGTGATAAAGGTTCGGGATAAGGCAACGAACTTCGAGCGTAAAGATGCTTAAATTGCCAACCCTGGACATTCAATCATCGGCTTCCTTCAAAGAGGTCGTATTGTCCGGATATCTCGCCCACAACAGCAGCAGTACCCTCAAGACTAAGAGGGAGATTTGCATATGTGGGGATTATCTCGCATTCCTTGTATGTTCCGTCATTCTCCCCGAGCCTGCACCAGCTGCTCTGGAGGACCCAACACCGATGCGATCATCGCGTGAACGTGTCCTGGTAGACTTCTTGCTCGATTCAGCGGCTTGCTGCTGCTGCTGTTGTTGGGCTTGCAGTTGTTTTTGCTTATGTTCTTCGAGTTGGCGCAGACGCTCGTTTTCGATGTTGCGAAGTTCTTCCTCTTTTGCGGCTTGTTCGAGGGAATGGCGGACTTCTTCTGCTGTGAGAAGGATTTTGGTGGGAGGACGGCGGAGGAGAGACATCTTCTAGAGTGGTTTTGGAGAATGGTATAATTATTGGAGTGGAAGGGTTGAAGCTGGAGGGGATGGTGGATGTTTGGGGGAATGTTGGGCTGGGAGCTTGAGCTTAGCAAGGTTGTGTGGGCAAGCAGAGTTGAAGACCACAACAGGACATCGAACTATCAACTACATCGCCATCAGACTTCGAATCCACGTCTGTTCACGGGAATTTGTAATTGTGATGGAAAAGAAGGGAGCTGGCCAGGAAGCCCGACAGTAAGTTACATTTATTCGATATCTATTAAATGATTGATGCTGATTGATTGATTGATCCATTGTTTGACGACTGTATGCAGGTCACTCACGGAGTCTGAGAAGGCCGTGCTGGTTGAATACCAAAAGATACTGATTACTCTCAATTCTATGTGAGCAGTCTTGCCGCCCTGGTATTGGCATCGGAGATATGTTTCTCACAATGTCATCCATTTGTGGTTATAGAAATACATCTCTAGAAAGAACCATTGCGACGACCCGAGAGAAAGGCCCTGTTCAGGCATCGCTGGAGGACCTGCACAGAGTCGCCAGAGATACATTTTCAGGACCTCCGTCTTGATTTTGGACCCGAACAAAGGCTGGTGGAGTAATCGCGTCTCCCCGCCAGCTGCTGTTCGGCCTCGCGTGTTCTGCTTAGCTTAGCTGCAACCGCAACAGTAGCTTGGTCACCAACCAGATCCTTCCTGCAACTGCACTTCTTGCGCTTCTGGCTCATTACCATTACCATTTCCCATTTTCACCATCTCGTAAACTCGGAATCCCTCCTCTGAACTTGACATTACTACTTGAATATACAAATTATATTAAACAGCAACTTCCCTTTCCCGAACATCATGGCGACGACCACCGTATTGACGACCGAATCACCTGACAGATGGTACTGCATTCCCCCCACCCTGGTTATCTGTCCCGCTTAGCTCGAGGGTTATATGGGTACAACATGCTGAACCGTACGACAACAGGAAGTACCTTAACAATATCCTTACTAGAAGAGGACCTTACTCGGATGAAACCTTTGAACCCGGTGACGAGCCCAAAGCATTTCTCGCGGATTTGAAAATACTGTTAGAATTCCCCAATTTCCTCCGCTATACCACGGTTGTTTGAGTGAGTCGTAAACTAATTTACTAATTCGATCTTTTAGAGTCATGTACGTTTCGATAATCCGGGCTCGAGTTCGCTAGAATTATCGTGGAATGATATCCTAATCCGAATTTCGATATAGTGGTGCCGGAGGATTAGGATGTGAAATCCTCAAGAACCTGGCCTTATCAGGCTTTAAGGACATCCATGTCATTGATATGGGTATAAACTCAATACCATACCTCATTCACGCTTTAAACAATTAACGACAATGGTTTATTATAGACACCATCGATATATCCAACCTCAACCGTCAGTTCCTATTCCGAGAAGCCGATGTCGGGAAATCAAAAGCCGAAGTCGCCGCTGCATTCGTCATGAAGAGGGTCCGAGGTGTCAAGATCACACCCTTCAACTGCGCTATCCAAGATAAGGACGACGAATACTACAAACAGTTCAAGATTGTAGTTTGCGGTCTCGACTCCGTGGAGGCTAGAAGATGGATTAATGCCACACTTGTCAACCTTGTCAGTGAAGAAACCTTGATTCCTCTTATCGACGGAGGCACCGAGGGGTTCAAGGGACAGGCTCGTGTTATTCTTCCGACTATTTCATGCTGCTACGAATGTACGCTCGACATGTTGACCCCCCGCGCTGCTGTTCCACTATGCACTCTCGCCTCTATTCCCAGACAACCAGCACACTGCATCGAATGGGCGAGTGTCATCCAATGGCCTAAGGAAAAGGGAGACCTAAAGATCGATATGGACGACCCGGAGCACGTCACCTGGCTCTATACAAAGGCTTTAGCACGTGCCAAGGAATTCAATATTCCAGGCGTGACATATGCTATGACGCAGGGTGTCATCAAGAATATCATTCCGGCTATTGCGTCTACAAACGCTATCGTCGCTGCGTCTTGTTGCAACGAGGCTTTGAAGATTGCGACTACAGCTTCGCCGTATTTGGATAATTACATGATGTACACGGGAGACGAGAGCGTTTATACATTTACCTTCCAGCATGATAAGAAGGAAGATTGCCCAGTTTGTGGAAATCTGCCTCAGGATTTGGCGGTCGACCCGGAGTCTACGCTGGAGCAATTGATGGAGAAGCTACAGGAGAGGCCAGAGACGTGAGTAACACCAATTTTCATGGATAGGAACAACTATTAACAGACGCCTTTACAAATCATAGAACTTTGAAGAAGCCATCGCTGAGAACTGGTACAAAGAGTTTGTACCTCCAGGCACCGAAGCAGTTGGAGGAGCAGACTCGGCCAAATCTGGAGAAACAGCTCAAGGAACTGATGGAGCCGGGCGACGAACTCTCTATTTCGGACCCTGGCATGCCGTTCAACTTGCGATTCATTATCTCGTTTTCCTCTTAGAATAGCGGTATAGTTTGGTAAGCTGTTAGTAGAAGATACATAGGGCGTCACTGGCGTCTGAGATGAAACATGAGCGGTTGAATTAATTGCATAAAGGCGGATATCTCGTCTACTAGTGCAACATTATAGCATTAAAGAAACAATCAGTGCTAAGAAATATTAATACGCTCGAACGAACCCGCTAGGCCCAAGTAAGGAGATGGCATATACGCAAGCATATTTAACCAGCCTAGGATGGTCGTGGCTTGGTCCTCGCAGCGGTGGTAGCAGCCCGGATTATGTTGTTCCCGTTGATAATACCAGTAGTCGCAATGATGATCTGTCGCTTGCCCTCTTCTTGCTTTGCTATCCATCTCAGCGCAGCTATCTCCGTATAAGTAATACCACCGAGGAAGAAGACTACTGTAACTTTCTTTTCGTTCTGGCCGTCCAAGATCACTGTCATGACCGTTAGTAACCACACGACTCGTATAACGCAGCTGCAAAAACTTACTCCTTGCCCTGACCGCCTTATCTTCCCCTTTTTGAACTTCATCAAATGTCTTCCCGCCAACATTCTTAACCACATCTTCAAACCCTTTCCACCCCACTGAATTCGGATTCAAGCTCCCGCCACCCCTAGCCGCTTGTGCCACCGCCGACTTTTGAATCACACATTGCACGAGTCTGACACTTAACGGTGCATACACGCTATATACATAGACGATATCATCCGGATCACTTTCGTTGACACTTTCGCTGAACAGTTTTAAGGGTTTCCTAAGGTAATCGTAGTTTGTCCTTGAGGCTGCTGCGGCTGTAGAACCTGCTACGGTGCGTGATTGTAGCAATGCTACTTTGTCGAGGGCGTCAAGTGTCAGAACGTGTTCATAGCCGTATCCCTGTAAGATTTCACGGCGAAAGAGATCGAAATCCTTCGGTTTAAAGCCCGTGCTGACGCAACTGTAGAGACAGAGAAGTCGTAGGACGGTCTCTAGGGAAGCGCCTCGAGCGATCAACTCGGTCATGAGTTCGTGCTGTTGGGTGGATGAGTAACCTGCTATCAGAGACTGCTGGACTTCGAGTGTTTTCTCGAATAGTTCAGTGTTGATATGCTTTTGGATTATTTCGGCGATGTTGAAGTCTAGAGTCCGATGTTAATGTTCACCCTCAGAAGATCTTGGGTTTTTAATTCAACGTACGCATCGTAAGTGACGTCCTGTCCTTTTGTGCCGGACCAAGAACCTTTGTCACATAAGTCTTCATCTCTGACACGGTCTTATAATCATCTTTCTTTTTAAAATCGGCATCTATTCGAAGAGCAATTCTCTTCAGAATCGCAGGAACAGCAGAGAAGTTGTTATTGCGGAGATCAGTGAAGACCCGATCGGTGCCTTCTAGAAGCACCTTTCGTTTCTTCCCCTGGGGTGCTGCTGGGGCAGTGCCCACGCTTCTTCCAGTTGTCTCCGCAGGACCTTGCATTGCTGTGCCGATAACGTTGGCCTCCAGTTCGACGTGTGCTGGAAGAAATAATGTAAGTCGATGCCTAACACGAACCGGGCTGCTATTAAGTGGTGACTTACAATTGTTGATTCCAAATATCTCATCGATGAGTCCCTCATAAGTCAGCTGCGTTAACAAAGGTGTAACGAAATCTGTCTCCCGATCGATGATCACAAGGTTCTCGATTATCGAGCTGGGAGCTAGCGACATAGAGGTCGATGCGTCTTCCGCTGCAGCTTCATTTCTCATTCGTAGTAGAGCGTCTAGGAGCCTCTTTCCTTTATCTCCTTGTCCTGTGATCCTCGGGAATAGGCCATATTGCTGCTGTAGCAGCATCAACGCCTTTGCCGAGTTGAAGATAGAGGTGTATGTTTTATTTAGATAAAGGTCCTCGAAAGCATCGTCTAGTTCTAGGGATAGAACATCTGGTTCCAAAGGTATGAAGTATAGCGGATATTCATTGATTGTGACATCTCCGAAGACACCTTCGTCCTCTAGAATGCGGTCACATAACGGCGTCCGCCGCGGGACAAAGAACAGTGAATGTTCAAAGTCTTGCCCTGGTATTCTTGGGGCGTTCTTAATCTGCGCTATTGAGATATGTCAGCCATAATCTAAAACCGAATTAGGTTTCAAGGGTTATCAATGCAGCATATGATAAAAGCTCTGAGCATTGCTTCCTCAGTCACGGCATATTTTTGCGAAATCTGTTCATCTAGGGATCAAGACTGACTATGCCAAGGAGGAGCATCGAATCGGCATAGCCTACTTATGAGATCCCGAAAGGGAGTTTCCTGGCCCTTTTGGAATCGAGATGGTACTGGTGGAGGTCTTTCGAAAACAGACAGCAACTTACTGACATGCTATTGAGTAGGAATTCTTTGCTGTGCATCTTGCAATGTAAAGAATATTCTTTGATGCAGTGTAGTCGATATTGTCATCTTCGATCCAATGTAGCTGGACAACTCCGTAGTCCTGAATCCCGAGAATATTAGATTGAAGTCAACCCAGGAAGAACAACTAGACAGTGGTGTACCCGCCTGGAGCAAAGAAGGCTGCGCTATCAGCCCCAGCGGTCCGGACAGCGCTTTATCCACCACTAGAGATTTCTTTCCCCGAACCTAGTTTTCCACCAGAGTTAGATTCGGGGTTTATATATTCCATGGGAGCCGAGCTTCTGCGACATACGCCTTCAAGAACGTTGCACAGATCTCGGAGTGCCTGGTCCTTGATCTTTGAAGGATCAAATTCGGTGGCTCGTTCGGTGACCATCTTTACATATCACGAAAAGGTCGAGAGTCGTCTTCCCAGTTTCGATATAAAGATAGGGCAGATTCAGGACCGGTTCTAGATGGAGCGGGGCGGTGAGCGCAGGTCCTGACTAGGATAATAGGAGGTTTATATGATGTTTTCCTTACCCTCTTCGCCGAGTCCCTTGGATAATATAGTCTCAGTTAAAAGTAGTGGTTGTCGCACATATGAGCTCGAACTATGTCCATGATGCATGAGGTAAGTGTGGAGAGGACGCGCAGACGACGTCGCTATCAACCATATGGGCCATGCAAACGCCAAGACCCAACCAATCTGGCGCCGAAAGCTCCACCCAAAAAATCGCGTCTGGCGACAGCTTCAACTTGTCATCGATCACCGTCCACCTCCTTCACAGAACCTCGTCACCGTGCCCAGGCCTCACCATTCCACAATAATCCACATCCAGAACCCGTCTATAACCATATCTAATCCCCAAAAATGCCGCAGGCTCAACCCGAACTCAAGAAGGTACGTAAAACCTACCGCCATCAACGAAATTTCCACAAACGAAAATCGTCTGTGTCTAATCGTTACCCGGAAATGACACAGTATCTCGAGAAGCGACTATTCGTCCAGCTTAACGGATCGAGAAAAATTATCGGCGTTTTGCGCGGATATGATGTACGAGATAACGAACTCCTAACTCCCCAGATCCCGGACAAAGCTCGAAGCAATTGGGCTAATAATGGAGATGTCTAGATCTTCTTGAACCTGTGTATGGACGACTGTATCGAGGAGAAGGCCGGCGGTGAGAAGGAGAGAATCGGTACAGTGGTTATTCGAGGAAACTCAGTCGTTATGCTCGAGGTCGGTACCCCAATCCAAATACGGACGAGACTTCCATCACTAACCTCGAATGTAGGCTCTCGAACGCATATAAAATCCTCGCAATGTACCTACGGAACCCATTCATCACAAGGTCACGCTATCAATTTTGAAATCTCTATCACTGAGGACCTGTTTTTCTCGAACTTCAAGAGGCTCGTGGTTGGGGGGAAAGGCGCTTATGGCATGAAAACGGTATGCAACTTCGCTGCCATGAATTCATCTCGGGGACTCAGCTGAACATTTCTCACCATGAAGAAAGACGCAATTTACGGCTGTACACTAGGTAATGATTTGAGCGTAATATCATTTATGACCTTTATATTGAGAGACATCCCAAAAAAAAAATCTATATACAAATAGTCGTAGGGTTAGTATGTTTTATTTAAAAGCCTCTAGGATTTCGCCGCCTGACTCATCAGGAACCTTTTCAAGCCGAACCAATCTCGGTTGATGATTTCAACTCCCATACTTCGCAGAGGAACCAGGGGCCCAGATTCAAACCCATATAGAGTGTGGAGCTTGTCAACGAAACCGAGCAGGGCGTTATTGGGCAAGTATCTTTCGGACTGATAAGGCTCCAGAGTGAATGAAGAGCCAATATCTTGGCCATGTGAAATTCCATCTGCAATCGACTTTACAAGCGAGTAGACATCACCGACGCCAGCATTAAGCCCTTGCCCGGCCATAGGATGGATCGTGTGCGCGGCATCCCTATTCCCCAGTCAGTAAACTCTATCTTTAAATCGGGGCATGGGGGTACCTACCCAACAAGTGCAATTCGCTCTCCGATATATTTATCGGCGTGCTTCATTTTCAGAGGGAAAGACGCCCGTGTGCCTTCCAAGACCTCGGTAATCCGCACAGGGATCTGTGGGGGGTCTGGGTACTTTGTTACACTTTCTCTCCATTTAGTCTCTTCAACGACCCCGCTCTTTAGGTTGTGGAGATAGTCGATGTCGGTATAAGAGAGCCTAAAGGCCGCATTTACCATGGCGACAAAGTCCTCCGGCGCCAGTGATTTTAGATGCGCAACCTTTTCGGGCGTCGTCGACCAGGCAAGATTGGCGAAGTTTCCAGGTAGCTTTAAAGAAATATGGTCAGAATGGACCTCAAAAGTCACTATATCACTGAAAAATCTGGGCTCACCGGTAGAATAGCAACTGGACCAGAAGGTAGGAACCTTTGGTAGGCAAATTTCGGGAACGCAGAATCATTCTCGATCTTGAACGTCGCCACCATACTATGCCTATCATAATCCCACCCTCTACTTTCGATCCCAGCAAAGGTCCTAACCGGACTATTTCCACCGTCCGCCCCAATCAACAACCTTGCGCCTAACTTTTGGCCATTGCTCAAAGTTACGATTGGCCAGTCTCGCATATCAACGTCCTCAGTCATCTGGCCATACTCGATTTTCTCTACTTTAGTCTTGTCAATCATCGTCGGCTTAACGGCGAGCTCATCAAGACGCTTCAACAATCCATGGCTCAGGTGTATGTTCTCCACCATATGCGCAATCGTAGTGTCTGTACCCTCCTCACGGCCACCTAGCAGTTTATTCCAATCGAACTCGACACGGGCATCTGTCATGCCGTCCCAGACTTGCATACCATCATACGACTGCACTCTTTCCTGTTTGATATGTTTCCATACCCCAGTCTCCCTGAGAAGCTTGACGGTACTCGGGATAAGAGAGACGATACGATTGGCAAAGTAGTCCGGCGTAGGGCTCCAATCTCGAATAGAGGCTAGGCTCATACCCTCAATTAATGCGACTTTCAAATGACTTGTGGCCCGGGCAGCCCCTGCAATTCGATCTTGTTAGTATCGATTTTCAATTCGATTGGCGAGAAATATCCACAAACCGAGCGACGCCGCTAGAGTCAGTCCAACCGGGCCACCACCAACGACCACGATATCATAAATTTCGGGATTGGGTGAAGCCTCGGATGCGAACGATCTTGTAGCCGCGATCCGGGCGACATTGGGCGTGCGAATGGCCCATGCCGAACGCTTTATCGGCAGGTGTAGGAGAGACCGCCGCATTCTGGTGTGAACATTTTATGTTAGAGGATTTTCGGTGACGTCGGAAGCGTGTTGCGCGTGAAGTTGCGCAGGGAAAAAGGACATCAAGCCCAACGCAAAAAATTACACACGCCACTTTCGGACCAGGCATGAAGACCCGATATCGCGATGATTAAGCATAATACGTTATGATTACGAAAAATAACCGGCAGGTTGATATAAAAAACATTATCAATTGAATTGATTCAGCCAAAATATGCTCTACCTATCCGTCTAGTTAAAGATCGAAAAAATGCCAAAATATGTATCCCAGCACGCTAAATCGAATCTACGGGAAATGACGCTTCTAGAGCTAGACGACATGCGACATCTACATGATAAAATGGTTTCGTAAAACTTATACAAAAAGAAAGTAAGTAAAAAGCCAAAAAAGAAAAGTAAAAAACAGAAAAAAAGCAACTGTCATGTTCCGATCTCATAGCCACGTGCGGCTGCATCTTCCGTTTCAACGTGCATTCGTTCCATATCTGCGGCCCAGCTATCCGCTGTTCCAAAATCGTCTGCGTTCCCTTGCTGCTGCTGCATCATATAAAAATTCAATGCCGAGGCATTTGCAGCTGAGGGAAGTTGGTTCGTTATATCCAAAGATGTGTTATTTGAAATCATAGAGGTCCTCCTATTCGCCATATTGCTTTGTCCCGCGCTGTAATTTGAGGACGGTGTGTGTCCAAAGTTCTGCAGCTGTTGATCAATCGGGGTTCCATAGCTGTAATTTGGAAACCGACTACTATCCGGGATCTGGGTAGTTTGCCTAGGGGGGATTGGCCTATGATCGTCTTCGTACTCTTCCTGTTCCGCCATAATCTCGTCCTCATATTCCTTTTGAAATGAAAGACCCTTGACTCCTGCTCCCGCCGCTGGCCCATGCGCGTGGCTCTGGGCAGCTACAGCATTGCTCACCCCTTCCATGCAATATCCCGCACTTGCGTCCAACGCCTTCAACGCAAAATCCATGAATGTAGCTCCTTTACTGCTGACCTTCAGCGTCCATCTATACTCGTCCAGTCTTGCTTTGTAGAACTCGCTTTCGATAGAGACTTGGGATGTTGCCCACAGTAACGATCCAAAGGTGCCTATCAACGCAAAGTTCACCCTTGACGCAAAATACCAAAATGATTGTAGCTGATCCGGTTTCAGACGGTTGACAAATTCAATGGCTGATATCAAACGGGTTTTAGCTGCTGTGCGGCATATATGAACGAGATATAGGCTAGTCGCTGGAGAAAGAGCGCGGATTATGGACCGGTGGAGCGTGATTTCGGTTGCGAAGTATGCAAGGTGTAGATATCCTGAATTGACGATGGTTAGAAGGGTTTTCTATTGTATTGAGAATTGGGAGGCTCTAATTACCATTCGAACTCAGTTTCCTA
The DNA here is from genome assembly GCA_036971225.1 of Arthrobotrys sinensis. Lineage (NCBI taxonomy): Eukaryota > Fungi > Ascomycota > Orbiliomycetes > Orbiliales > Orbiliaceae > Arthrobotrys > Arthrobotrys sinensis. The sequence continues at coordinate 254,475 of JAJTTV010000011.1, read as the reverse complement.
ACTTTCGACGAATCCATCCTTAGGCATTCTGGCAGTCTAGAGTACCATTCCTTGAGTTTTATCTGCACAGGTTTCGCCCTCTCGAGGACACTTTCAATGCCTCTGTGTTCCGACTCATGAAATATCGATGCTTGGCTTTCTACAGTGAAGAAACCGTCTAGAACCTCGGCAGTGAGCTTCGTGAGCTCAATCATTTCCGTGAACAACATTCTCCCCTTATCAACTTCCGACCCGGCCTCATCGTCGTCTTCGTCGAGTGAACTTTCCGGGAAATCGTTTGCTGTAACCGATTGGACAGCCCAATTCGATAATGTAATATGTGAGGGTCGGCCGTGGGTGAGTGCCGCCCACTTGTCCTGCATAAATACCGCCCATGCCAATCGTTTCCTTAGACCTCGCTCCCAATTAGGGATTTTCCAGCCTGTGCAGTCGAGATGCAGACCCAATTCTTGCGCTATCGCAACAATTTGGCATGTGAGGATCCAGGAATCGCCTTCAGGTCGTTGGAGTAGTAGTAAACCGGCTTGAACCGTCGACAACTTTGGACGGTGTATCACTTCAGACATCGTCTTCCACGCCAGTTTTTCCAATGCCTCGACATCTGGTTTCTTTTGCGCCGAGAGTTCTCGGTCGTAACTCCACCAGTGAAGCGCAAGAATATAGACTGCTGCCAGCAGTGGTGGCGAAAACTCGCGGTGTGTTCGGGTATATTTTTCCAAAAAGACATTTTTGTGAAGAATCGGAAATGAAGGGTGTACAATTCGAAAATAAAGATTGATAAGGGCTTGTCCGTGCGGGTTCACAACTCGTTCAATTGCATCTAGGTCATCGAGTTCGTTAGATTGATTTGGCGTATCTTTATCCATGAGCATCAAAAAGGTTGTCGAATCCGCGACTCGTCGAAAACTTCCTCCTGTTGCGCTGCTAATTCTTGGCTTATACTCATCTCTGGGGTCGAAAGGGCATAGATCGATTAAGACTGGTTCGTATTCAGATGTTGGGCCGAGATATGCACTATGTCGATGAGTCTGCAATCCCAGGGTTTTCTTTAAAAGAGTCGGGCCTGGCAAGTTGGCGTAGTCATCGGGAGGGAGGGTACGACGAAGGGCATCTTTTGCATCTTCGCCACTTGATCCTTTTCTTGCCTGCTGTCGGGGGGATTCGGGTTCATCCATGCTTCTTTGAAAGCGGGGGAAAACAGGGGCTTCAAGTCAGTAACACTGGACGAGGGATGCAGCGATTGCTTTATGCACGTGAGAGATGAAGATGAAGTTTTATAACTCTTACCTCTTCTTATTCGAGCCAGAGTGCTTCTCGTCGTCCGAGCCAGCAGTAGCAACAGGAAGCCTTCTCTTTCTAGGTTGAGGACTTTGCAAGAAAGTACAATCCTGCTTGTGAAACTGACACAAGACACAGACGGAGCTGTCCTCGTTCATTACACATCGCGACTTTCTTCTTCTACACGCATCACAGGGACGGTCTTTCCTACTTCTTGTATTTGTCGATGTCGTGGCAGAAGATGGTTGAGCAGAAGTGGGAGGAGGAGGGGCTGCAGCAGGCGATTTCCGTCCAGGATTTGCATTTGAACTGGAATTGACAGATTGCGAGGTCTGAGCAGGAGCGGAAGCAGCAGTCGGATTTGAAGGTTCCGCCATGGCAATATTGATTAATGTATTTTGATTTATAAGATGGTAAAATAAAAAGGTCCTTGGGGTAAATTATGCCCGGTTCCTTGGGGGGGTTCTTGTCGCCGATGTAACAAGAGAAACACTGGCGTTAATGCACGATCCAAGAGTAGTATACCCGGGATATGCCAATAGGAATAGTGGCAGGAAAGGAAATGTTATGGCCGATGGGGAAGTAAAGAATAAGAGTAAAAGGAACAAGAGGCAAGGAAACTACAAGAAGTTCTAGCCCCCAAAGCAAAGATGAATATAGCTTTGTCCTCGCCGCGGAGTTCGCCAGAGAGTGGGATAGTAGAAGTCTAAAGACGGTTCCGAATAGTGGACCGCGCCCTAGGGTATCCGTCAGCATGGCTGCAAGGTTAGGAATGAACGATAGGAAAATATTCAAGCGACCGAGAACCAGGTGAAGGGAAAATAGAATAAGGAAATTGAACTGCAGGTGTGGAATAGCACTTGGGCACTTACAGTGTGGCCTTGTGGGAATGGTAATATCTTTATCTTCGATGTTGGTTCTGATCGTTTACTTGGGACTACTCTTGTGGTTTGCTTGGTATGGATAGATAGACAATTGATAGAGCTGCCACTATACTACCACCACAGCAAGCGCGGGTATACTGTAACAGAGTCGCAAAAAAAGCACTGGAAAATGCAAAAAAGGAAGTCAAGATGGGCAAGCAAGGACCTTGCAGACGAAGCCTCCTTATCAAACGGAGGAATGTGCGTGCGATGTCATGTATCCCTCGACGGGGCGATATGATCTGATACCAGATGCAATTGGGTTTGGTGGTGTTGCACACGACCGATCTCTGTGTTTGATAGTTAAGTAACGTAACTATGGTATGGACTGGGCTAATGGATATTATTAGCTGGGAGATAGATAACTGATAAAGCAAAGCGAAGCAGCCCAACCAGACACCACTTTGCAACCCACGCCGGACACCCCTCCAGACTGCACTGGTTGAATTCAATTGCAATTGAGGTTGCCTCTTCTGGTTCAGGCCGGCCCTTGCTCTTTCTCCTGCTTGGTCTCGGGCTCCAATCGCAGGACGCAAATGCCGTCAGAGGGCCAAAACCCAGGGTCCAATCTCGAAGGGGACCTCTCTTTTTGATGAGGCTACAGTCGCCGAACCTCAACCCAGTTAACGGGGTCCACTGTCCTGGAGTCCGGCGTTCGTTTGAAAGAAAATTAGAGAAAAAAAAATCTATGGCTATAGCTGGGCAAGGTGGCCACCGAACGTGATCAATATCTGCTTTAGGGAGGAAAGAAAATTATTAAAGGAAAACGGTATGAAGCCACATTCCTGTTCTGATTCGAATTAAACAATCTGGATCAATCTTCTAGGTTTTTTTTTTCCTTTCGCTCATGCCTGTAGGACCTTGGACTTCCAGGTGAACGAACGGGCCCTAGCTTTCGTCCATGGCCTGGTTGGCCTGTGGAACTTGGCTGTTGGCTAGCCTTAAGATTCCCATTGTAACCCATCTGTGGGGCGGCCGCGTGCCTGACTGGCCGATTGGCAATAACGGGTACCCGAAATCCATGATATCGCGGTTAAAAGTGAGCTTTTACTCCAGCGATTTACCATCATCAACTGATAAGCAACCCCAGCTATATCCCAAAAAAGGGTTATGAAGGAGAGATCTGGTGTCGTATGGGGACCTAACATATGCATGCAATGCATGTGTCAATAGTCCGGTTTGAGCTTTCCATTCAAGCTGGTTTGGTTATCAAGAACCCAACGTTTGTTGGTGGCAGAACCGAGACGAAACCTATATCATCCGAAGGCTAAGCAGGGGGAGCGGGAGACTTTGCAAAAATATGACATATGTGAATCGGACGGTGCAAAAAAACGCGCAAGCTAAGGTTCTGCTTCGCATGCATAGCACGCTTCTTGACGCAGACGATAAAGGCTGTAAGCTCCCTATCTTCCTTAAACCGCATCCGACTTTGGCTTGGTCAAACTAAAGTTTTGAGGCAGCAGAAAATGTTGATAGATAAGAGGTCGGAAGGGGCCAATGATACGAAAGATGTTTAGCTGATGGCTCTGCGAAGAGCATGTCGTCCCACCAGGCACTAAGCCCAATCTGCAAATAAGTGATGATAATGGGAAACCCCCAAGTCGCTGGCATCGGACTGTTTTGCGTGGGAGGAAGAAGCAACAATGCTTGGAGTGGTGGGGTCAGCTGCAGGCTAAACAGAAGGTACAGGGGTTCAAGGCTGTGGGGGCGAGATATCTCCAGTCTCCAGATCGGGTACCTGCTATGGCTATTCATGGTTCTTCTTCGTTACAAACATTGAATTTGCGAAAACGACTATACATTAAATTCGGTAAGCAGTTTCGTTTGAAAATTAAATATGATCTGGTCTTTGACTGTCAAGGAGAGGGGGATTTACGGAATGGAAAGGTGCAGCCGGCGACTCGAATTCGAAACGAAAAGGCAGCTCGCGTACATTTGCATATATCCCGAAGTTACCGCTCCGGTCTTTCGACCGAGTTTTACCAGGTTCATGATGCCCGAAATCAACTAAACTCGGACGCGAAGGGCGGCAAGCTCGAGAATTTTTAAACATTATATGTAATGTACAAGATATCATGACGAAGTTGAAGATAAGCCCAATGCTTCACATGCTGGTCCCAAAACGCCTTTCCGTCATCCACGCCTTGGCTTCAATATCCATTTGACAATTGCAACTTGACCCTGACTCAAAAACTCCCGACGTTTCAACATTCTTTATTAGGGTCAACTATAATATTACCACGAATCCAATTGCTTTGACATAATCAGCAGGATCCTTCTACACAAATGCGAGAACTCCATTGGTGGGCTCGACCATCATTGGCACTATTCGATTGACAGTTAGCTCTAGCTCACCTATATCTTCAGATAGACATCTATGAACTTACGATTCCAACCCTGCTTCTTCCATTCCCTCTCCTGCTCACGCACCTGCTCTCGGAAATACGAAATCGTCTCTCCCAAATTTACTTCCAACTCGTCCTTCAAACGTGCGCCTTCACGATGAAATTTCAAATAGATAATACTGAGCCCTTCAGGAACAAACCCGTTCGGAATTGCGCTCGATGTTTCCGTCAGCTCCGTTGAAGAACCTTTCACTGCAGCTTCAACATTCAGGTAATACTGAAGCATATAACTGTACGGCGCCTTGCAACGCGGGCCAAGAGAGACAACCGTCAACTCGTTTAGCCCATTGGCAAGCACAAAGGCCTCCTGCAGCTGGCCCGCCTGGAGCATCCCGCCTCCACCAATCGTCAACCGCCGAATAAGGCCCGCATTGGAGGTCCCTATTCCCCGCAAAAACAGTTGTGTCTGGTTGAGACCGTCAAACTGGATAGTGTTGTTTTCCGCCGTTGCCGGAGCATAGATGCAGAACCGGTTTTTGGAGTACAAGAGCGGGACTCCTTCGGCATACAACTTTTTGCAAGTTCGAAGGATTTGGGGGAACAATGGCTGTAATTCGTCTCGAGTCGCAAGGTCGTCGCTTTTTGCATATGGCCAAACCTCAGGATTCCCAGTATCCTCTGAGATATATGCGGAGACCAGGAGGTTTTCCAGGACCATCAAACGGATTTCGGCGGGGAGAGTAAGCAATTCCGCCGCCATATTCCTTAAATAACGTAACCGCTTATATTTTTAAAATGTAAATCCTGATATATATTGAACGAGGATGCTTTGATAATTGAGGGGCCCTTGATCTGGGGATTCCGTAATCACCTTCAGACTCAGAGACTAAGCTAGAATATATACACTTCGACAGCATGTGAAGATACGTCAATCCCCTCACAGCCTAGAACAATCCTGTCTGACAAAAAGTATTACTCTCCGCGAAGTTGTTCAGCCGCGACACCAAAATCATGATTCGGCATCTGGTGGTCGCCTGGTCAAAATTACCCAATCAAGAAGTCTCGAACCGTCCGGAACGGGAAATGCCAGGACTTGCTTACGCTATTGAGAACCATACTGCGAGGAGGTCACGAATCAGCGTGGCTGTTGCTTACATGACATGGCCCCAGCCAGACCCCATCGGGCCCATAAAGGCCATAAGAACCTGGATATTTGTGTAGTTAGGCTGTGACCTTTGGTTGGTGATATCATCAGAGTTGCTCCGTGTTGATCGGGTACCGCGAAGTTTTAGAACGACTCAAGCTTAATCTTAGATTACTTATCCCATACAAGATGAGCTATATATTTCATGACAATAGTGCGATCGTTTTGCGCTTGGATCGCACAAAGTATCTCCAATATCCCCAATGGATCCAGATACTAGGATTAACTGTAGGTGAACGTTTAGTTGCAGTTGCGTTTGGGATATTGCGTTGCGTGTTATGGCACCCCACGCAGACTGTGTTGCGATGTGTGTTGTCGAAGGTTGCACAGAACGCTCGTCATTTAGGAGCCGATTGCGGAACCATTTTTGGATACAATCCACAACTTAACTTGCGCAATTGCGGGGAGTATATAACTTGTCCCCGAAAAGATTCCACATCAGGAGTATAAAAGCCATGGCAAAGGATATTAAAGTTGCGATCATTGGTATTCCAAATTTCCCTCCCCCCACTTCTTCAACCCAATTACTGAATCAAGATATCCAATCCCAGGTGTCGGCGGGGTCGGGAAGGCTTTCATTGGCCAACTGTCTCATTATGTCAAAAAGAATGCCTCGACAATATCAATATCCGTTGTTTACATTGCCAGGTCCCGTGCGGCTTTGATCTCGAAGGATTATTCACCTCTTCCCTTAACAACATTTATTTCCGAGGAGCTGGATGCAGCAGGGACGGAGCCACTAAGCGTTCCAGACTTGATCCAATTCTTGAAGGCATCGGGGAGCGAGGCTATCTTGATTGATAATACCTCGTCGATTGAACTTGCGAACACATATCCCGATATTCTGTCCGCCGGTATTCATATTGCAACTCCAAACAAGAAGGGATTCTCTTCAGAGGAGAAGTTATGGAACGACATATTCGGCGCAGCTGGTAACAATGGCGGGAATGGTGGCTATGTTTTCCACGAGGCTACAGTCGGTGCAGGGCTCCCCGTTCTCAGCACCATCAGGGATTTGGTAGATACTGGTGACGAAGTTACCAAAGTTGAGGGAGTCTTCTCTGGAACTATGAGCTTCTTGTTCAACGAATTCGCACCAGTTGGGGCCAGTGGTGCTCCAAAGGCATTCTCGGATGTTGTTAAGGTTGCAAAGGATGCAGGATATACCGTAAGGCTTTGCTCTGTGGGAATGATGGAGCTCCTTTTTGATTGACTTATAACTTTGGATTGTAGGAACCAGACCCTAGGGACGACTTGAATGGCCTCGACGTCGCGCGAAAGCTTACTATCCTTGCTCGTCTCTCTGGTCTTTCCATCGCATCGCCAACCTCTTTCCCTGTCCAGTCGCTCATCCCAAAACCTTTGGAATCGGTTTCCACCTCGCAGGAGTTCATGGACGGGCTCCCAAATTACGATTCTGAGATTGGTTTGTTGGCTGATGAGGCTAAGAAGGAAGGCAAGGTCATCCGATTCGTTGGAAGCATCGACGTACCCTCCAAGGCTGTTAAAGTTGGCCTAGAGAAATTCGATATCTCCCACCCAATTGCTGGGCTGAAGGGTAGCGACAATATCATTGCGTTCTATACCAAGAGGTATGGCGATCGTGCATTGATTGTACAAGGCGCTGGCGCTGGCGCCGAGGTTACTGCTATGGGCGTTCTATCCGACGTCATCAAAATCATTGCCAGAATCAAATAGACAGTTATGTATATACAAATTGCCGACATATTCAAAAGAAGACAGATTTTGATTTCCAGCTAAAATCTCACAAGAAACGCCAAACTCCAGCATGGGGGGAAATAATAATACTCCAACACCGCCTACACAGCGATATTATGTTGATTCTTGTTTTATGTAAGCCTCGAACCTTGACGCGATGTCCAAAACTTCAGAATCTGTTCTCGAGCCTCCAAGGAACGTAACACCAAATGGTAGAACTCCATTTGCGCCCTCGGAAGAATTGTCCGTTGTTGGGAGCGGGTAAGTACCCGCTGGAACTGCGACCGCACAGAGATCATTCACATTTCCGAAGTGTGTGAAGGTCCCGAGGGTCGAATTCAAAGAGATTGGTTCAGCGAGCATTTGCTCGACGGTGGGATGCAAGGGTGCGGTTGGGACCACTAAAACTGAGATTCCGGATGGCGAGAATATTTCCATCATTTGTCGAATGTACCTATCAAATCTATTAGCGAGGAGCTCAAATTGAAGGGTCCCGGGAGAACATACAGAGCCTGTTTATGCAAATCTCTAAAAACATCTACGGCGGTGCTCTTTCTAGCAACAACCTGTTCAAACAATTCTCTGATCACGGGGTGCAAGGCGTCCCTGTTTTTCTCGAGAAAGTCATCTGGAAGACTTGCAAGTCTTTCAATAACGAAAGTTCCGTCATACAAGAGTTTCCCAGCGTTGTCAAACGGCGCCCAATCAACAGGAACTAGTTGGCCACCAATATCCTGGAGTTTCTTGACAGTGTCATTGAACATCTGCCGGAAAGTGAAAGAGCAAACCGATAGTGCTTCCGGTGGAGGAATGCCAAATTTGAACTTTGTGAAGTGGGCATCAACGGATCGGAGAATTGGGGGGGTAGCCTTGGAGTATCGGTCAGCAGCATCGTATCCCTCGACAAGCGACCAGACTATGCGGGCGTCTTTGATATTGGATGTCATGAAAGAGCAACAATCCAGTGATAAACAGGCGGGCGTCACACCCATGAATGAAACAGTACCCCTTGTGGGTTTGAAACCGATAACGCCATTGAATAGTGCAGGCACACGACCGGAGCCTGCGGTATCCGTTGCCAAACTGAAGGATACAAGATTTGCGCCAACTGAGACTGCGCTGCCGGACGAAGAACCTCCGCTTATGTAATCTTTGTTGAAGACGCTGCGGGGGATGCCATACGGAGTCCTCGTCCCGTTCAATCCCGTAGCATACTGGTCAAGATTTGTCTTCCCGATATGGATGGCACCTTCCGCGATAATCTTGTCGTAAATGGCGGCAGACCTGGTGGGAACGAAGGCGAGTGGCGGACATGCAGTTGTGGTTGGAACTCCAGCAACATCGATAGAATCCTTTACACTGAATGGCACACCCCAGAGAGGAGGCAGATTCTGTCGGTCCGGGTAGACTTTAATGAGCTCTTCAGCCCGGGCAAATGCAGTCTTCCTTTCCACAAGATGGATAAACACAGCTGGATCAACTTGGGAGTATTCCTCGATCTTCTTATATACGGCCTCTAGGACTGTGATTGGTGAAACGCCGGCCCGGTATGACCTTTGGAGATCATCGATGAGAAGGGAGCCGTCCCATGCAGGCGGTGTTTGAGGGGGAGATTTTACTTCAGAGCCATCTGATGACACATAGGCAATGTCTGATGGTTTTTCTGGGGTTGCGGAGACTGGCACAGACGAGAATGGCTTAAGGGCCTCAATTAATGGATCCATAGATCCAACGTATCCGAAAAGACCCTGAGACCAGTAAACCATGTCTAAAGAAGCAGTCTTATATGGTGGATTGTATCCATCCGTGATTTCTGTAAGGGCACCTGCGGTGAGAATTTGTTAGAAATCCATTGTTAAATAGAAGATATTGGACCCGCAGCCAAAGAATTTAAACCTGGTTATCTGCCGACGCAACACTTACAGCATTCGAAACCACGATCATTGGCCTCCCTCAATGTTGTAGTAACGCAGCATTCAGTAGTCTACAACCCATCTTATCAGTCCTAGTTGATCAGTAGCCCGATAATCGGAAGAAAACTTACGACGCCACCAATAATTAAATGGGTAATTCCATTCTTCTTTAGAATCTCCATTAGTCTAGTGTTGTAGAAAGCGCCCTTCCCCGGCTTATCCACCACAATTTCGGATTCGTGGGGTTGAAGCTCGTCTACGAAATCGTGACCATACTCTCCTCGAACAAGAAGCCGACCCATTGGCCCCTTGTCGCCAATCACTTGGACATGTTGCTTATTCCCTGGGGCAGCAGCTTGTCGAACAAGCTTGGAGGATGGGCAGTCCGATAGATCCGGGACATGGCCCTCTTTTCCAGCGCTTAGCTTCATGAACACAATTGAGGATTTTTGCACGAGTTAGAAATGCTATACCTCTGGTATGGACTACAGGAAGGCCGAGGCCCCTCCAAACTTCAAGTAGTCTCGCTGTAGGCTTGATCGCAGCCTGAACGTTTGTAAGATTGCCTCCCTATTCGGAGTTCAAGTCAATGACCCTGTTCTCTCGGTTATAAGGTTCTAAGTAGTATTGATTACGAACTTGAATATGCCCAAATCCATTCTCAAGAAGAAAGTCCCGCTGCATATCAATAACGAGCAATGCTGTCGCCGCAGATGGAAAGCTAAACGCATATGGCTTTGCAGAGAAGGAAATATTCTCTGGGAGCAACTTCGAGATAGCCATTTTGGAGGTGATGTTGGAAAATGCGACCACAATGCGTTGTTGATCTTGCCAAACTCAAGTTGAAAATCGACGGCACCGATAGTTAGGGAGGTGGAGGTAGATGAAGACGAGCACAGGACACTAATTCGAGGATTTCAGATGGGCTGAGGGTGAGGGTCCTATATAAGCTGCTCAGTGGCCTGATGTCTGAATTAATCCACAAGTTGATCTCCAATTGCAAGATCTCAATCCATGGTACCCAAGCATCCGTCAAAGGCTGCACAGTGCTGTAGGAAACCGCAGGAACCCGATATGAGCGAGATATCAGTAGAAGTTATGATACATATGGATTTCCGGAGCTAACGATTTTACGTGATCGTTTCCAGATAGTTGGTACAAAGAATCCCCCGCACCATAGATGCTAGACAGATACTGAAGGATGTAAGGCGGGTGGGGCAACATTGAGCTTAGCTTCACACCCAAGTGCGAGGACCTTGGCTAACTCTGGCAAAACAAACATTCAGGTACCGAATCAACTTGGTAAATATCAGTCGACACATTGACCAACTCTAAGTGCAATATTTAAACAGAGTATCTCCCGCGACATGTATACAATTTTAGGCCGCGTTCACGCCGCGGGTCAAGCAAGTATACAGCTATCAAATTGCAATATTGCTATTCAGCGGCGCGGTGCTGTGCCGACGCTGGAATTTTCCAGGCCGTTTGTTCACAACCACGTCCACATCCCGACCCTTGTCCCGGTGGCGCTTTTTCGATAGAGCGATAAACGAATAACGCTGCAGGCCTCAGGGCCTCGCCCAATGTGAGAGGCCCGCCGGTCAACCATAAGCCTGGCCGCGGCGCCCGTCGGCCTCAAGTAGCCTCGAAAAACCAACACATCCCACGCTGTCGCACGTGCCTTCAGCTTCGACTTACACTGAATTAGGAATGGCTGGCGATTCGTCGACGCATCCCACGTCTCCCGTCGGTTGAGTCCCAGATGCTTGTTCCCATCTGCAGCTCGCGTAAATTCGTGAATCCATGTAGTCAGGCATCAAGCCTTGCAGCTGCAGCTCTTTGCATTTCGAGGAATACTTTGTACGAAATAAATGATGTCACAAAAGGAACAGCTCGGAGCGTTTCTTTCGATGGTTCGCCAGTGAAATTAAGAATTTTATTTGGTAATAGTCACCTCTATCAGGTATAATTCTGGGATAAGTATTTAGTGCCTGCCAAAATGTTTGCGCGTTTGCGAGAGTAGTAGAATGGGCGATATAAAACTGCATGGTGATCTTCCATGCACAGGTTGCATTTCGATATCTTGCCCTCAAGGGATTGCCGGCGGGCCACAGGGCAAAGGACTCAATGAACCCCTGTCAAGCCTCGACAAGCTAGCAACCTTATTGAATGGTCACAATTGCGAAGCGGGGGTCTGCATGCCGTCTGTCACACAGAGTTTCAAGCGCTTGTGCATGTACGTTATCTGAAAAGATCCCGGAACTTGTAGTGCGTATCCACCCTGCATTCCAGAACCGAGTATTCCTGTGATCGGATCCCGAATATCTGGACCAGACTAGGTTATCATGAGAGAGTTTTATGCTATATCAGACGCATTTTTTCCTTTTCATGCAGGACGGCATGGTTGGATCCACGCGAGACAGCTAGCAGCTGAGAGTCGCGCGAGTGGATCTAACGGCTCCACAGCAGGGCCAGTCAAGATCCGTGGGAGGGCGAGGATTCAGGTATAAATCCAGGTTACATCTCACCTGTACTCCCACCTGTCCAGCATCGACTTTCCATTCTGTCTAGGGTTTACAGCAATTACATTGCCCAACATGGTTTCTCTATCCTTGCCCTCGATACCATCTCCTTCCCAGATCAAGGCTAGGATTGGACCGCACTTGCACCTCGAGGTCCCAAAGAACCCCGGTTCTTACGGAAATGAGCGCTGGAGTAACCCAGGTAGGATCACCCGAGCTTTATTCGAGATGTGGGCTAATATACTCGGTTGTAGACTTGGACCCCGTCCCACCAGAGAAGCGGACATGGGGCGCGGGAGACTACTGGGCGTATTGGACGTCCGATATGCTCGCCCCTCCAGTATGTTTGGAACATTATGGCATTGATATGACACTATCTAATTACCTGTTAGCTCGCCTCAACGGTTTCCGTCGTCATGTCGTTGGGTTTTACCGCCAAGTACGTTTTACTCTAGTATTCGATATTCTATAGACTCGTTCTGACGGATATAGGTCAACTCTACCTATCGTGTTCTGCGGATTCATGATCTGCTCTGTGGTAATTACCCTCACTGGTAAAATCGGGGCTCGATAGTAAGTTTACAGTAGCAAAATTGCGGGAATCAGAATGCTTATTTTTTGGTAGCTCGATTCCATATCCAGTCGTGGTTCGAGGTATCTTTGGCATGTACGGCTCCATGCCTGCCATCTTGCTCCGTGGTTTCGTTGCGCTCATGTGGACGGCAATTCTCTGGTACGGGTTCACCAAGGATTAACGAAATATAGATCATTTGAACTTATGCTCACGATTTTACAGTGTTCAAGCGGCTGATTTCTTGCGGAACTGCATCACTGCTATATGGCCGAGTTTTGCGAGCTTTCCAAACCACCTCCCCGAATCCGTTGGAATCGACTCCGCCGGCATGCTGTGCTTCTTCTTATACTGGATTGTACAAACGATCTTGTCGCTCATGCCTATCCATAAATTGAGGATTCTGTTCCTCGTAAAGGCTGCAGTTGTTCCACCAACTTTCCTTGCCCTATTCCTATGGGGAGCGATAGTCACCAAGGGAGGCGGTCCTTTGGTTAAGGGACCTACCAAACTTACCAGTGAATATATGAACACTGCATACAGCGCCTTGACTGGATTGAACGTCATGATTGGACTTTTCAGCTCCATGGCGGTCAACATGCCAGATTTCGGTAGATTTTCTAAGGATGGCTTGGCCGGGTATAATCAATTCTTCGCCCTTCCTATTATTGGAACCCTCGGCGCCTTGACTCCAATCTTCGTTACATCCGCCCACCAATACCAGCATGGCGAGTTCCAATGGTACATGCCAGCTATCATTGCGGCCTGGGATAGTCGCGCTGCGAAGTTCTTCGTCGGCCTCAGCTTCATCCTCGCCACCATCGGAAACCAGATTGCTGGTAAGATTCGCCCCCTCGTCCGTAGCTATCATCGAACGGAATGCTGACTTTTATAGCTGGAACTTTCCCATTCTCCAACGATATCTCTGGTCTCTCCCCCAAATATATCAACATTTTCCGCGCTACCCTTTTGGCCGGTATCTTTTGCGTCGTCTGCCAGCCATGGTTGATCATCAAGAACGCTGCGGGCCTGCTCGCCTTCCTCAGTGGTTATTCCTGCATGATGGGTCCTCTCGCTGGTGTCATCGTGTGCGACTACTGGATCATTAAGAAGCAGCGCTTCGATATCCGGGAGATGTACAAAGGAGATGGTATCTATTATTACTCATATGGTATTAATTGGAGAGCCTGGACTAGTTTCTTCTTCGGCTTCCTACCAACGTAAGTCTAAATTACCGATATTCTGGAATATACTCTCAAGCGCTGACCTTTTAATTTATTAGACTCCCTGGATTTGCCAAATCCATCGAAATAACGCTTAACGTTGGTGGAGCTTGGAAGATTTGTAAGTTTCCCTATCTACCATGGTTATCGTATCGAATCTGCGACTAAGACAAGTGATAGATACATTCGCCTGGCTCTTCGGCTTCAGCGTCTCATTCCTTGTCCACTACGTTATCAACATGTATATCTCGCCCCACAAGCCTACTTTACTCGATGCCCCAGTCCTCCCCCCACAGATTGGAGAGGTTGTCGCTTCCGACGAAGAGGCAGCGATCGAGAAGACCGACGCGGTCTACGGCGAGAAAGAATTGGAGAAATAGACAGATCCGCTGGGCGCCTTGCGAGTATATGATACTATTTATGACCTAACTTTTTGTAATTGCGTTTTGAACTCATGTTATCTTTGTATGTGATAGCTTGATAATATAATGAAAGGATCGTTTACCAATATCATCCAGTCACCTTTGCTTCACAAGACCTACTTAATGATATGTAGACTATCAACACCACGACCCATAACAGCCTGTGCTTATCGACGTTGGTAGCGCATCCGATATATACAAGGCACAATAAGGTAGATATCTCCATGTGTGGTTCTGGGTCTGATAACTCGGTTTTTAATGGCTCTTAGTAAGCTGTCCAAGAACTCCGTGAAACCTGTTCCAGTGTGGTAATTTATGCGTTGTGATAACCATGTAACATTCAGCTCTCACAACACTCTCAACACACTTCATAATGGAAATTGAAGCATTGTCCTTTCAACCAAGATACGTCCGATATGGTGTAGTGGTTAACATCGTCCGCTTTCAATAGCAGATTTCAAGATCTGCTAAGATGGTCCGGACAGCCCCGGGTTCGATTCCCGGTATCGGAAGGACGTTCTTTTTTTTTGTTCCCTGTCCTTTTGTTCCTTGGTCACTGGTCTGGCAAACAGGAACCTTTGTTTTGCTATTTTGGGGAGCTAAGATGTTGGGACCGGACGTTTGGTGATTCGACGGTAGGATCCGAAATTGGTATTTGATATTTGCCCCGTTGGGCAGATAAACGTTTAAGCTGTTGGTGAATGTAGTTTAATCTCGAGGAAATGTCTCATGAATTAATGATAGTAGACATTACGAACACAGTCCTTGTAGGGAATGTTAATGCAATGTGTGCAATATAAGGAATAATTAACACATGGCTAGGATTTCGGGTGCGGTGATATGATTCCCATTAGAGGAGTGGCAGGATAAAATATCAATGTGCGATTGATGAAACCCCTAGAACTAGTGGGTAGATGAGTGAGAATGCATAACCTAGATTCGTAATGGGCCTCGAGGTTCCTGGACGAGACTAATCTATAACATTCTGCTTAATCTAATATCGGGGAAATTGACTCTTCTAAAAGACTACCACTTTGAAACCATTCTCTATCCTACCAAGTTACCGAAGCATGGAATACACAAGGGTTCTTATGGTGAAGGAAATGATATCTAGATTCTCTACTCAACATGTACCTAGTTCCCTTCTAGTTTAGGGTGCTGCTTATATAAAGTCAAGGCCAGGCCTGCGAGTAATTCGCGGTTCAGGTATTGCATTAAAAAACACTAGCAAAGTCCTTCGACTATACAATTAACAAATTTCAAAGGCAGGAGATCTTCCGTGGTAAGCTTCATTCGCTGAAAAGGTTTAAAGAAAACGTCTCAGTGTCGTGAAAATCCGAGGGTAGCGTTTCTCGCGTCCTGCTGCGCATAATGCTCGTGTGCGACCTTCCGATCGAATTGGGAGACAGAAATCCTAAGGGAATTAACAGATTTCAATGACGGGATATCCTCCGTGGTAATATTCATTCGCTGAAAATGTTTAAAGAAAATAATCCAGCGTAATACGAATCCGAGGGTAGCATTCTTCCACATTTCACCGCGCATAATGCCCGTGTCTACCCTTCTGACTGAACTGAGGAATGGTAATCCGAAGAGAATAAACAAATGTAAAGGGCGGAAAATCCTCTGTTATATCGTTCGTTTGCTGAAAAGGTCTAGAGGATAGCTTGCATAATAACCCTCCCAGGAAAAATAACAAGCGTGTGTGTGTGTGTGTGTGTGTGTGTGTTTCGGGCCGATGATGACATGCCGATGCCCACGACCCACCAGGTTTGAACGCTGACTGTAGTTATAGAGCCTCAAAACAAGTCGTTCGATCGTTCATTTGCTGAAAAGGCCCAGAGAAAAACTTGCAGAATGAGCTTTCCAGGAAAGGTATCGACTGTGTGTTTCGAACTGATGATAGCATGGCAGGGTGGGTGTGTGTGGTTAGAGGATTCTGCGGAAGCGTCCTCCGGAATGGCTCTTCGTCAGAAAGAGCGGTTCATTAGGTATTAGGCAGTAAAGCCGGTGGCCACGAAACCGGATGCTCGAGGGATCGTAAAAGCCGGTGTCTAGTGTACATAGTAAAGAATATGCATGCCGAACGCCTCCGTCATAGTTGTACAGAAAGGATAAAAAGTAATACACCCCTTCTCCAAACCCCCCCCGTACCGTAAAAATACAACCATTTATCGTGGTATAATGCAGAATAAAATAAGTGACCAGGCCAGAGCATGGGCGTCGTCAAAGTCGTAAACGAGATCGTAAGAACGAGCTACCGTAGTGGCTGTGAGGATAGACAGCCAAGCGAAGAGCTGAAATCGGCAGGCGTTATTCTGAGAACGGAACGCCTCTAGGTTTCTGTCCAGATCGTGATGACAGAAAGCAAAGGCGAAGTTTTAGGGGACACGACGACGACGAGCAAGGCCGACGTCGGACTCGTGGGTGTTTTTTTCTGAGGAGTTTTCCTTCTCCCCACCCGAGAGAGCTTTAACGTCACTCCCTGGTGTGACGAGTTTTTTCAAGAGGTTTCTTTCCTCCCCCAGGGTTTAGCGTCGCCCAGGCAGACGGGTTTAATAACCGGGTTTTCCATCCCGACAGATGTACCGCTGCAAGCTCCCTCCGAAAAACCAAGGGCCCATGATGCGACCTTGTCGATCGAGCCCACTCCACAGGAATCCAGCGAGAAGAACGAATGACGAAGTCTGAGAATGCACTAAACACCCCCATCGTTCATCATTATGGTTCTTCAAGCCTTCTTCCAGTGGTGCCTCTCGATGAGACGACTCCGAAGCTTCAAAGGCGACAACTTGGTCTCGCGGAGGTAACCTGCATAGGTAACATCCAGCCGGTCCTCGTTACCGGCTTTAAGGCGAAGCCTCTTCTGCTCCTCCTTATACACCTTTGCGCGTGCCACGATCTCTCCCAACTCCCTCACCAACCGTCTCTTCTTTCTGAGGAGGGACTTCCTCCCCTTAGGGGAGGTTGGGACGTCCACACCGAGAACCTCGAAGCACAGATCATCGTCATGGGCGACTTCCCCAAGGTCATCCCACAACTTCTTGTACTTCTTGAGGTTAGTATCCTCAGAAGAGTGTTCCTCGCGGTGCCTGGCCGCCTCCTTGTTCCTCAGTTTGTTGTGCGGCTCCTGGAAGCGGGAGTCGGCAAGAGGGTCAACCACTGGTAGTGGTGCTTGCTTTACTTCGTCAGAGTACACGTACTCCGGGAAGCTCGGCGGCTGATGCTGCTTCCGTGAGGAGGCAGCACCCTGACCCTCTCCCTCCTCCTGCTCCTCGTCGTCCAGCTCGACGAGGGCTTCCAAGGAGTCCGCACGACTCCTCTTCACCCACCTCACAAACTCGTCCGCCTTCCTCTTCCTCCCTCTCAACTCCATCTCTCCCTCCTCCTCCATCTCCGTCTCCTCCTCCGTCTCCTCTAGCCACCAAGGGAAGCCGATCTTATCGTCTGGCTGTACCCCTTTGTTAGCAAAGGCATAAACATCTAGCTTTCGAAATGTGAATGACATACCTTGGGGCACAAGAGTTTGTGCAGGGCCCTTTTCTTGGTGGGCGGACCCTTTGCCGACCTGGTAGGCCTTTTGGCGCGGGGCTGGGCAGAGGTCCCCTTCCTCTGCCCACCCTTTGCCGCCGTCCTACCAGACGGTGCCGATGCAGGTGCTTCGGGTGCACCGCCAACCCCTGCCTCCTCGGCGTCGTCTATCAATTTAAGTTAGCAATTGTTTCATTGTGACAGTTATTCTCAAATAAAATGTAAAAAGAAATACATAGATTTTTGCACAAAAAAAGTGCAAAAAAGTCGTCACGCGCGTGAACCGTCGCTCGAATTCAGAGCTGGGGTTGACTGCAACGGCTGGCCGAGGTCAACCCGCAACACCACTGCCTGAATATCTTCAGAGGCTCCAGCAACGGCTCCAGCAACGGCTTCAATGCATCGAGCAACGAGATATCTCGAAACTCCATCAAAAGCTTCCGCAATGGGATCTTTGTCCATCCCCTCAATGATGGGAATAGCTTCAAGAAATGCAACGGGTATTTTGGATAGATGGGTAGATAGATAGACTTACCAACTGCGACCGCCTCCTCTCCAACCTCCCCTCCCCTCTTCCTCTTCCTAACCTCCACCGACTTCTCCCTCTCCTCCTCCACCACCTTCTTCTTCCTCTCCACCTTCTTCTTCTCCGTTGTCTTCTTCTCCTTCTCCGTCTCCTTTTCCTTCTCTCTTGCCGCCACTGCCCTAGTCACGCGCTTCTCAGGAGGAGGTGAACCTCCATCCCGATCAGCAACGGGAGCCAGAGCAGGGCCCCCCATCTCCGCTGCCTTCCTCTTCTGCCCCCTCGTCTTCGCCTCCCCACCACCTGTAGACGGTTGAGCCAAAGGCTCCTTTCTTCTTGTAGATTTTTTGGCCATGTTGGCCGAAGTTATGCTTGCTGGAGGTGTTTGTAATGATAAAGAAGAATGGTGAATGCGAGAAGGATGATGATGAGATGGTGATGATGAAAGAGAAAGAGGAAGAGAAGGGGAAGGAGAGGGGGAAGGGGAAGGAGAGGATTCATTTGAATTAGAAGCCGAGTTTATAGTTGTGCAAGGCGACGGCGAGGGAAACCGCAACGACGGCGACGGTGACGGCGGACAACCCACCGACCTGGACAGCGGCAGCTGCAAGGTCTCTCTCGCAACAACACCATCAGAGGCCGACGGGCTAGTGGCTGTATCCGAAGAGTTATCATCGCTCTCCTCGTCTTCATCTTTATTGCTCGAGATAGGTCCTCCCCGGAACCGTATCAGGATCTGTTCAAACATGGTGTCCCCTCCCTGCCAGCAAGAACACTGGAGGACACCCCAATACCTTCAAAGGATGTAACAAATAATTAAATATCGGGATATGGTAGCATACAAACCACCCCGACGGGGCGAACGGGTACTCGGAGGGGGGTAGAGTTGAGACCTCTCCTTCCGACTCCCTGAGGAGAGATGACATGTCGTCCAAATTTACCAAAGCCGGAAATTTTGGACTGGGCAAACGGAGTCGCTAGCGAAGGAATTGGCTTTCAAAATCCAACAAATGTGGCATTTTGTCCAACAAATATATATAGTTCATTGATCTACTGGTGGGATTGCTCCATTATTTTCTGCCAAAACTATACTTGGACCGAAAGAGGGGCCACGGATAAGTGCCACCCGGAGGTTCCATCTCGAGATGTTATTATACACAGGAGTCTCGTCAGGTCCAAAGGTCAGCGCAGGGTAGGTGTTCCAGCGTGTTGGATTTTGCACCAGCCAATCATTTCCAAGCCAAGAGACCGACCAGCATATGACAGGGATCATGTATTTTGGGATTCTAGAGGTATAGTTTATAAGATCTGGTTCTGCTGCCAGAATTCAACCAGCGAGTCCACCATCCGGCGCCCGTTCCCTTCTTGACTATCCATCATCAGTGTCGCTGAAATTCTTTCTTTCGCATTGGTGGCCACGCATGCTTCTGAATACGCAACCATGGACTGGAACGTCTCCGACAGACCATAGACAGCTAAATACTCCCAGTTAGTTTTCTCTCAGAATATTTTTCTATGGCGACTATTTGAATAGCAACAGTACCATTTTCATTGATCCTAGTATGCGTAACTGCCTCTCCCAAAAGGTTTAAACTCCGTAGCATGCGAGCATTCCGCAGTTTCCCCGCCCTTTCAGCCTGGGCCGTCTTCTGTGCTCGAAAGTCTCGAACAAACGATTCTAGAACGGGCACTAAATCTTCGACTTTAGAGAGCGGTAGTAGAAACGGTGTATTCGTGGACTCATGGAAGTTTCGTCGTATTCTATAATATGAAATTCCGTTAGCTTTGTAGCTTCCTTGGTCTCCTAAACCAACCTCCACCAAGGAAGCGACAACGTTTTCCTCTTATCTTGATCCGAAGTAGTACATACATCTCCCGTAATGTATAGAAAGTATGTCCATCCTCTCGAGTCTTGAGGTACACAATTCCTCTAGATCTCGCCAAGTTCTCACATAGTCTTATTTTCTCAATAGCCCGTGCCTCGAGTTCTTCGGTTGCAACATCTTCACTGGTCAAAAATATGAAGCAGACGTCGTCGAAAGGTAGATGCAGTGAGGCATAGGACGGGTGATGTGATTCTGTCGTCGTAAATTAGTTGCCTTAGTTATATATAAAGGATTAGGTTTCAGTAGCAATATACCCTTGTATCCTAATATTGTAGAGCTGCTCAGCTCAGGCACGGCGGACGACCAGGGAGGTAAACGGCGGAGACCAGATGAAAGCATTGTTGCTAGCATAAGCTATTATACAGACCCGAGCATTAAAGGGGGTTTGGTCGCGGCGAACAGAGTAGGGTTAATTAAAGGCTGCACACATTTGCGATGTTGGGTGCTGGTTATACAAATATATATATTACTACGAAACTACTCTCGACGCCGCACCGTCGAAACCACACTAATTTATATTTCCATAACTTACAATGGTAACAATTATGATGTCTCAAAACCTTCATTCTCAATCTGATTTCCACCCACTTTATGTACGAGGTAGTCTAATATATCTCCTATCGATACTTCCCCCCCATCAACATCTCCTTCTCCCTCCTCCTTCTTAACAACTCCGCCAAAGGCACACTATCCTCATCATCCAGCACATCCGCCTCCTCATCAACCCCATAATCCGCCAAAGTATCCCCCTCCTCATTCCTCCACTTCCTCTTCATCTCCTCCTGCCGTTTCCTCTCATCATAGTACGTATCCGCAATATCCCCCCTCCCATACCCACTATCCAAATACGAATCCAACAAGTCTTCATCCCTTTTAACCACCCTCTCTTCCCCTTCAGAAGCATACTCCTCATCACCCCCATTATTATCATCAGCTTTAAACCTCCTCTTCATATCCTCCCTCTGTCGCCTTCTAAACGCCGAAACATCACTAACATCATACTCCCCCCTCGTCCACGGTCCATTCTCCATCTCCTTCTGCATATGCCTCCTCTCCTGTATCCCAAACTTCTCAGGATCCGGCGGCGGCCAAGCCAACCATGATTTTTCAAACCCATTAACTTCCCACCTCAACCCACCTCCATAACTTTCACTTTCCCCAATACTTCGGTTCGGCAAAAACGGAAACCACCAGGTAAATATCCCACCATTCATGAAGAGGCAAATGTTGGAGTATATCCCTATATCAAACGGGTATACTTGTCTCCTAACCACCCGTCTTCGAACAAGTGAATTATGTCTCTCCTGCTCCCACCATTCAATCGTAGTATACCCTTCAACAATATTCGCCACAATCCGGATCCAAAGCACAATAATCGCAAAATCCGTAAGCGTATTAACCAGCAGCAATGAAGCTAGCAAAAGTAGGTGTGAAAGAGAAGGGCCGAGATACTGTATTGTGCACAATGTGCAGTATGAATGCATAGCTGTCAGCTCAAATACTCCTATCTTATGAATCTTAAAAAAAAAAAAATAGGAATTGAAGGAACTTACAGCCGGCATCTCCCTCGCCCTCCAAACCTCCAAACACTTCCCCACCAAAAACGTTTCCAAATAACTACACGCCGCAACCACAAACGACAAGAACCTAATGAAATGCGGCCAGGTTCTATACCCCACACAATTAAACGTCCACGGACAATGGTGATCCATGAGCAGGACACATCTATCCGGAAAAATTAGTCCCCCCATGTAATAAAAAATCATATAAAAAGGCGAAAAGGCGGATACATACGTCTGACAAGTCTTGCAATGATGCGCCCTCGCCGGCTTCCACCTCTTACACCGCTTACACCACCTACAATCCGCATTCCCCCATATCCGCCCCTGCTTATCAGCCTTAACCTGCTCTCTAGCCCCTTCCTTCCTCCCTTCCCCTTCATCATCATCCTCATCATCACTACTACTCCCCTCTCCACCATCACCATCATCCCCACCACCACCACCAAAAGTATCAACCCCCTGCCAAGAAGGCTGCCACCCACTAGGTACACCCCCAGGATCCGTAAACATACATCTGAAATACGTAACCCATATCCCTCCAACCAATGTGTTGAAGATCCAGAATTCGCGCGTGCTAAGCTCCAAGATGAAAAGCTGGGATCCGTAGGATAGAAACGTTATCAGGCAGATCGTCAGCCCCACGGCCATGGCCGAGTACTTTGGGTTCAGCATCCTTTTGTACACTCTGCCGGGTCTACCCGCGGCCTGAGCTTGGGAGATGGGTATGTCGTTGGATGTATTGTGTTATGTGAATTGGTGGTCTGACGGGTTGTTGGATGTGTTTGATCCATGATATAGCAACTTGAGAGTGACACGCAATTAATGCATTATTGCATTTTCCAGATGACAAATTTCTGAGGGATGCAAATGTCAAATATGTCATTAAAGCTAAAATATCTACAGAATCCATCGCAAATAAAAAGGAAGACAATCAAGGCAATCATATGTGACTGAATAAAAAAGGATTATGTTCAATCATTTCGTCAGGCAAAAAATCCGTAATCCATGCTTCTCCTGCCAGGTTGGTAGACATCTCCGCTTCTTTTTTTGTTAAACCAAGAAACAACTGTGAGTACTTCGGTACATGTATGTGGGGGACGAGCTAGCTATGCATGCATGAATGGGAACAGGGGTAAGAGCTATTAATGTAAAAAAATGAAGGGGTGAGGAACAGGGAAAATATTCAAAAACCACCAGTTTCCAAGCAAAGAAGAAAGAAAAACCATTTTGAATCCCAGTTGACGCCAAGACAGTATGAGTTAAGTGATGTTCTAATCGCGATGGATAAGCCCCTTCCTTCCAGGTATTTAAAAGCAGCTAAAAGCAAAAGATGACAGCGAATGGCAATGCTTTCGTGTGTATCGTATCAATTCAATCGATCAGTACTCTGCTTCAAAATAAGGAGTTTGAAGTTGAGGAGGGCCCCATTGATGTGTGCTGTCTTGTGAGGAGGATTGATTCGACCATCCAGCGAGAGATCCCGTATCACGAGCGGTTGCTACACGAAGTGCTTTGTCTGTAAAAATGTATATTAGGCTCTGTCTAGTAGTAAAGGAACCACGGAAATTCACATACCCTTTTCGAAATCTCTCCATCTCTTCATAACGATCTTATCGCTATCGAATTCACCGTCCGCTTCATCATGCGATCCACCTTTGTCTCCAGAGACCTTTCTCGTTTCACCCCAGGAGAAGTCATCAAACTTCCAGAATGCGTATACAGGAAGGACGAAATTCCAGATTGGCAGTGAGCAGAGGTAGCACAACATCCAAAGGACGTAGACCCACTTGTGGGCAGTGAGGACGATGAGGACCGCTGGAAGACCGAGAATGAGACCGAGAAGGATCAACGGAATGAGTGGGACCGGGCGCGAAACAATGGATATGATGACGAGGTAGACAGTGAACGAGATGGCGGCTGGCAAAACGACAGTACCGATGAGTTCAATGAACACAACAAATTGCATACCTAGAAAGTTTGTTAGCGTGTGTCGTCATAGCAAGGTTAAAAAAGTTAATATTCAAACTTACTGAAGCAGAAGGTACCGCATAGATCTCGGACGAGGACAAGCTCCATAAGGTTGTGGACAGTAGAGTTAATCCATCGACGACGTTGGGAGAGCAGGACCATAAATTTGTTTGGGACAATCGTTTTGCAGACAGCCTGAGGGACGAAAATCTGCTTTCGCTTGGGGAAGGTCTTCAACATAAGGGTGGTGAGGTATCGATCTTCACCGAGGAGGAGCAAGTTCTTCTTGTGCAGGGTATCGACAACGTTCTCGGAGTAGTGTTCGACGACATCGGGGTTGGCCAAGATTGGGACCCAGTAGTTCTGAGCACCCTTGGGAGCCTTGATGCGGTACATGCAGAAACAACCAGGCAGACAGGTAACACCACCAAACACGGACTCGAAGGCCTTTGTAAGATGATGGGAGATGAAGTATTCGAAAACTTGAATCATGCTAACCCAGCTGTCCGTCTTGTTGGCAATCTTGGTTTCACCACAGAGACCCATAATTTCGGGATCGCGAACCATAGCGGCTGTCATGTGAGTGAGAGAATCCGGGAAAACGACGGTATCGGCGTCCACCATGAGCACGATTTCGTAATATTGAGGAGAGATACCGGTGATGCTCCACAAGCCGCTGAACATTTCGTACTCGAGCTCGGTCATACGTTCGTCAAACATAACACGCTGGAGGAAGGACATCAGGACAATTTGGGAGTCGCGCTTGCCTCTGTTACCAGGCTTCTTCTCAGTTTGTTCGGATTCGGTACCGCATTTGACAACGAGAAGCATAGGGACACGCTGCTGGCTCTCCTTAGGAACCTTGCTGTCCTGTCCATAGTCGTAGAAACCGGCGTAAACTTTGGCCATGTTGTGACGCTTTCGACCAACGGCAACAGCGACATACGAGAATGCTTCGACCTGCTTTGGTGGGGTGACAAAGTCCTTCATCATTTCAAGACAGAGATCCGGGGTCGGCGCATCTTCGCCTGCACCAGTAACAATACCGTCGCAAACGACGAGGATGACCTTGTGGCTGTTTGGATACTCAGTTGTGGCGATGGAGTCGAATGTGGCGCGAAGACCTTTGCTACCTTCGGAATAAGCAGTGACAAGACAGATAGTGTGAACCAATGGGAATCCCCATGGCTGGAACTCTGGTGGTGGTTGAGGAACAACGGCTTCATGGATATAAGAGCTGGTGGGTTCGCTAAAGATGGCGGAGTGGCGGTCATTGAAATGTCCAGAAAGGCGGCTCACGTCCAGGTTGCTACCGAGCATAGAAGATCGACTACCGGTGGTATTACCATAGACAGCGTTCGGAGGCAACAGGGCTCTGCTAGAACTCTGGGATCCCATAGTGGTTGGGCTCGGCTTACCCTTGACTGGTCCGCTTCCCTGAGTGAACCTGCTAGTAGCTGGTAAGAAGCTGGATCGCTTCGGCTTCTCGGGAAACTGGGCTGGTCGTTGAGGGTCATTGCTCCAGGCTTCGATTTCCTCTCGTCTCCTCTTCTTGTCTTCCTTGCTAGCGCTGCGAACCGCACTGAGCTTCCATGATAGGAACCAGCCAAAGAAGAGAGCAAGGAAGAACTTGATGAGCACGATACTGACGATGAAGATGAGAGAGACGTAGAGAACGACCTGGGAGGCGATACATCCAACGGTTTCGACATCAATGCTACCGACGCGGAGGATCTCAGCCATGCACTGGGCAGTTCGCTTGTGTGGACCTTGGAATCTGTGAGTGACATCCTTGCCAAGCAGAGATGGGTCGTTCTTAATCTGGTCGAAGATAGGGTCCCATGCAACTTGCGAAGTATTGAACCAGTCGAGAAGCCCAAGGTCGAGAACGCTACCGGAGTATACGAGCAATTTACGAGTGTCATTCTTCAGGTCTTCCCAAGAAAAGTAAACTTCTCCAGCGGGGTCCAATCCATAGTACGCACGTCGAGCGGTATCGGATGTATGGCAAGCATATCCGAGATATGCTCCGGCGGAGTAGTTGGCAGGAGAGGAGCCATCTTGCTTGAACAAGTTGCAAGGGAAATACCAAGCCAGGTCACCGTCAGCATTGGTGGGAACATCGCTGCCCTCAGCGCGGGTGATCAAGCCTTTGCATTGTCCGTTGACGTTCTGAAACAGGAAGCTGGCGTCATAACCACCCCATTTCTGAGGAAGGTCGAAGAGAACGTTTGCACCGGGAGGGATACCGACGGCAGCTGGATGATGGGAACCGACAAGATTGTACGCGACACCGTGAATGATCAGGAGACCTCTGTCAATGTGGTTGGCCTTCAAACGAACACCAGGAGTACCGCAGACAGTTTGAGTGAAACCGAAAGTGAGGAAACCGACACCTGCACAGAAGTACAGGATGATACTGATGAGACCGATCTTTTCTCTCCATGCTCGCTGAGGACCCTTCCCAGTCTTTCCGAACAAACGAAGGAGCGCATTGGGACACCAGAAAGTGATGATATGACAATATACAGTCCATAAACTAAGCGGCTGGACTTCCTGCTGTCGTTTCCGCTTCTCAGCGGCCTTCATTTCGGGATACTTTTCAGCCTTCTCGGTCTGACGGCGGGACAGTTTATTAGGCTGTCGAGGAGCCCCAGGTTTCGACGACAAAGGTGATGCTTCTTCGTCCATGGTATCCAATCGATGTCGGACTTGACCACCAGCAGGACGAGCAGTGGAACCCGGTTGCGAATTGATGTCGGCAGTTTCAGGATCGATACCTGTGGTGGAAGGGAGAACGTCCATATGCTGTGCATGTTTATGGTAATTGTACAGAGGATTGTCCCTAGTTATCCTATTACGCTCCGGTTTGATCAATGACTTTTTCCGCGAAAGGTCACCAGCACCGGCTGGATTGAGGGGTGTTCTGGCAGAGGCGGATGCCTGCGAATGGTAGGCAGGTCTCCTGGGAGGACTTCTGGTGGTCTCGGCGACGTATCCGGAATCGTCGTCGTCTCTTCTTCTGTGGCCGCCACTGGCCCGACGTCGTTCCCGGGCGTGAGGTGATGTGGGTGTCATGTCGACGGGTTTGCTGCGATGTGGACCCGACATGAGGGAGCGAAGAAGAGGCTAGAAACTAGCCTTCGGGGAGAGCGGGACCAGTTTTTGTGAGGGTGTTTTTAGAGAGATGGTATTTTTGTCGTCGGCGAGGAAAAGGAAGGAATTGTCGATGAGAGTGAAAATTGGCGCGGTTAAGGTTAGTTAGGGGAACGAGCAGTGGGAGGGAATAATAAGAGATGGCGTGGAATATTGATGGAAGCCCCTGAGCTGCGTATCTTGAAACACTTGCGAAGGGGGAGAAGAAGAAGCACAACCGAACAGCGAGATGATAGCAGGGAAGTATTGCGTTTAGGCGTGAGTGGATTTGCTGAATGAAGATGATGATGCCGAAGAAGAAGAAGAAGGAAGAAGAACAGAACGAGAGAAGGAATGCCGATTCTGGTTGA
This sequence comes from Arthrobotrys sinensis, assembly GCA_036971225.1. Taxonomy (NCBI): domain Eukaryota; kingdom Fungi; phylum Ascomycota; class Orbiliomycetes; order Orbiliales; family Orbiliaceae; genus Arthrobotrys; species Arthrobotrys sinensis. Next base: position 227,379 of record JAJTTV010000011.1, on the reverse strand, counting down.
GTAACTGGTTGAGGAACTGTCTGTCTGGCAGTCGAATGGTTAGGGGCAATGCAGGCACAATGCAGGCCGGGGCGACAGGTTCGTCGTCTAACGCGATGGCGGTTTATTCCTTCTATTTTTGTCCTGGCAGCGTTTTGGATCGGAAACTGGCTGAACGAAGCAGAATCGGGGTCGTAGATGGCATGAAAGTATGTGAGTGATATGATATGATATGATATGATGTGCTATGATATGTCGAGGCTAGATGACGATGGTGGTGGTGGTGGTGGTGGTATGCTGTGCTATGTATTGGATGCTATGAAGCTGTTGAGCTCTCCACCACAGCAGCAAGCAGCAAGCAACAGCAGCAGCAGTTGTTGTTGAGAATGCCGGGCTGGGAAAAGTGAAAAGTGAAGAATGAAGAAGAGACAAAAGCGAATGCAAAGATGCTTCTCAGCTCCAGCCACTAACGAACAGGAAGTATACGTATAGTAATATTATAGTATGTTATGATGATGATATCGATATCAAACGACAGGAAGCTATTTAGACTGTAGCTGAAAGTATAAGTATAAACGAATGTCAACAAGCAAAGCAAAGCGAAACCAAACCCCTCCACGGGAAGACGTCTGTCCGGTGTCTGCTGTGTGGTGTTTTGTGAGCGAGCGGATTTGATGCTGCGAAGGAAAAGGAAGGAAAATCTTGGAACAGGAAATTCCAAGGTAAAAAGGGTTACCAGGAGCAACGCACTGCACCGCCCAATCGCTGGCTGACGGCCTGACAACCACGATGTCACTCTGTAACTATTACTACCGGCCTAGTGACTTACATACATACTACTTACGCATACTCCTCATTATTGTCTACATACATACTTACGCACAGGAAGGAGTGCCTGCCATGCAAGGAGTCTCCCGCAATAAGGAACACCCACAATAAGGGGCCCGCCGTTTGCCCTCGTCGATGCAATGGCGAAAGAATTTTCACGCCATTTGCATTTCACCCCCCAATCCACTTCCACCACTGCGGGTATTATCCAGCACAAAAGAAAGACCTGCTCATTCCCTCGAACTCTCCCTGGTCAAGCACTCACATGGAGACTTCCATACGTCCACGTACATACTTACATACATCCATTGCGCTACTCGTCGCAGGCAAAATGGCAGCTGGTGAGGCAATCCTTCCCCCTTCCACTTCCCATCCCATCAAAAGAGAGGCGAACATTCCAGGAATAGATTGGCCTCAGGGGTTCGTATTTCTCGCCTACGCAAAATAGCACCCATCGCACAGATCAGGCAGAGTTTTCCCTTGTTATGGGTGTGTTATGTATCCGTAGTTCACTTTTAGTCTGGTCTCTCCCGTCGACACCTGGTAAATGGCAAGCTGGTAATTGGGTACTGGTACTGGTACTGGTACAAGCACCGACCTGTCTTGCATACAAAATTACAACATCTTGCTAGGCGGGATATCCGTCTAGAGGCTCTGAAGAACAAGTTGTCAGTACGCATCTGTATGTAACCCTCATGACCCGCATCGCACGTCGGATTAGTGCATTTGTGATTTCCCATCACTCTGGTCGTTCCAGAAATACTCCCGATGTATGTCTTGACCCGCCGCTGTCGCATTCCGCATGTAACATTCACTTTAATTCTCACAAGATCCCTAAGACACAATACAACGCAAGTGGGGACCGGCCTGCCCGTTCTGTTATGTTACCAAGGGATATCGTTATCCCACATGCCCATTCTTTTTGCTAGTACAGGTGTATGTATAAGTATAAATGCTTATAAAAGACCATCACCCCCCGTCGTCATCATCAAAATAATTAATTACATTATCATAGGAGGGAGAGAAAAGAATCGAAAAGAAGAAGATGAAGAAAAAAAACACCCCCAATATATACGCCATGATCCTGAAAAGAAATGAAAAACTATTAAGAAGCAATACGGTGATCTAGAATCATCATCATAAGGATACAGAAGAAACGAAATCCTTGTTAATCTTCATCCTTGTCGGTCAATTTATCTATTTTCCGACTGCTGCCCGGGCATCGACAACCCCAATCCCGCACCGCTACCCTCGTTGTTCGGTGGGGGCGGAGGTGGGCTGGATGGTGGTTGGCCGCTGTACTGCATACTGCTGGACATCTGCGAATACCTAAAATCCTCTGCCGGGAGCTCAGAAACCGCGGTAGACATGATCGATGGCGTATGCATGCCTCCTGCCTTTGGTGGCATGCCCGGGCTGCCTGTTCCGTGAAGTTCGTATGACATAGGACGTGCGTGCTGGCCTGCGAACCCGGGGCTGCTCATGGGACTGATATACGCTGTGTTTTCGTGGCCTCCTCCAAGTTCATGCGACATCCTCCTATCGCTGTACTGCGGCAGAGCTGGCGAGGTGAAGGCGGATGGCGGGAAGTTTTGCTTTGTTGGTTGTGGTGATGTGGCTGCTTGCACACTATCAGCTACTTGTGATCTTGAAAAGAATTTATGTGAAGAGGTTGAAATGAAAACATACCATAATGATCAACGACTTCGGGGTAGGTCAACGGGACGTTCGAACCAGGATCGGCTTGCTGGCTATGAGGATTGAAAGCCATCGGCGCGGTCGGTGGCTCCTTCTCACTAGCTTGTCTCTTTCGTCGAACCCAGAAGAAAAGAACACCGATCAAAGCAAGACCCAGAACACCTCCCACGACACCTCCCACGATCGCGCCTGTTGGTGTACTACTACCACCCGATCCACCAGCTGCTGCCGAGGTCGTCGCTGCGGGCGCCGATTTAAACGGGTTATCAGCATTCTGGATAAGAGATGCCGGTGCTACATCCAACTGTGGGCATTGCACTCCAGCGGGATTTGCACAGGGGTTGCTCTTGCAACATCCCCAGAATGAAGGAGGGCCTGCGCAGGTGTAGAAGGCTCCGCCGGCGAGGCAAGCTATTATTCAATCAATCGTCAGTTGTAAATTCACTCATGCTCAATGAAGCTAAAAACCGATGAATATGACTTACCTTGGTCAGGCGTGGTATTGTAGTCGATATTTCCCAACGAAGCAGCCCTGATATTACCAGCAGTACAACCAACGCTGGTGCAAGGGTTGCTGGTGCAGCATCCAACGAAGCCATCCGACTGCGCACCGCAAGAGTACCATTGCCCTCCATTCGGGCACTCTCCTCGAGTGAGGTTCGACGACGCCTGACGAGGAGCCAGGGAGTTCGGCAGTTCGCGATGCATCAACATTTTTGAATACAAATTTTCGAGTAAACAAGTCCAGCCAAAAAATTCTATATCTTTATAAGCAAAAGGCTGTCGAATAAAAATCGCGGATGCGTCGACTAGTCGTTTCCCGCTGCTGCCTGTGACGAATAAATGCAAGAACGCACGCTGCAAGAATTAGAAAGGAACAGAAATTCAAAAAGGATGTCAGCGTGGGTCAGGGCAGCCTTTACATAAGTATCAGAAAGGATTTTCCCAAGATATGTCAACAGTCTGGCTTCCAGCTGGTCAGCACTTGCTGAATCCGAGCAAGTACGGCAACTGTGCTGGCGGGCTGAACTGCTGAAATGTGCTCCTGCTGACGGTTATAGCATGGCATATGCATGCCCAGCTTTTGTGGAGGCTGCAATTATTACTTAGCAGATTAGCTATTTCCAACAACACACCCGTATAAAAAAAGGTAAGGAACCACGCCTTGCTCCGCCTGCGTAGGTGCCGCGAGTGATTTTGATTTCAAAATTGCAAGACACCCTTTCTGCATTTGGCTTGAGAGCCTTCTCAACGGACCTCTCCATTTGGAATCATTGGCCCCTAAAGCCGTGTGTGCTAGAGTAAATCATCGGTTTGGGAAGCACAAGTATGTAATAGTTACACACACGAAGCTCACACAGAGGATCCCAGATACCGTGCCGCTTGATAGCAGCAGAGATGCTTGCACTTACTATCCCCGTATGTGCAGTTTGTCTGATCAGCTGCGGCTCGAGCTTGGGCACCCGCTCTTGGCGTTCATTTCCAGCCTCCTCTCTTTAAGCCGCCTGGTCGGAATCCAATGAATTTCAGTTTGACTCCCTCAGCGGGACGGCTGTCCACAGTCGAGAAACGTCACGGCCTAGATCCTGACGGGCCATCGTGTACACCGAAGATCGGTACGCTATCGACGAGGAAACATGTTTTGTCTCTGCTATCGCAATCGCATTCGCAATTGTGAATCAGCCCTATGCTATCGGTGCCGCCTTCAGCCCATTCCAAACCAGACGATTGCTTAAGTTAAAAACCCAAATCATCAGCCGTAGCACTAACACCAATCCAACCTACTTCATCAAGTAATTGAACGACTAAACCTCCTTTGCAACCTTTGAAGATTCTTGGTTTTTTTTTTTTTTTCGCTTCCTATTAAACCGAAGATCGAGAGCTGTTTGATGCGGGTGCATAGTGGTGGCGTTCCCCCAAATTCCACAGAAGGAGGCTTGGTACTTTAATTCTCGCGTACAGGCTGTAGATCGTATCCCCCATCTTCTAATCCGCCTATATTTGTCCTGCAGTTTACATGTAGAGAATGCTATTCAAAACATGCGCTGAGTAGACAAACTATGCAAGGTGGTCCCGCCGTCTGCAGCTCCGTCCATGCAAAATCAGTGTCGTTCTCCCGCTATCGATACGAATTCGGCCTGACTGGACTCGTCTATTTTTGCACCGACATGGACTTGCAAGCCAATGGGGACGGCCCCACAGGATGCTTGTTAGTGCGCTCCCTCGGACGAGAGAAACAACTTTTCAACAGCCGAACCGACTTCGTTATATGTCAGACAACTGCTAACTATAAAATGGTTATAGTATAAAAGAGCGGAGCTATCGCCCAAAACCCACTGCAGTACTACCTCGACCACGACAATCCCAATGCAAATACGATGAAATGCGATGACGAAAACCTTGAAAGTATGGTCAGATGAACAACACGGGGACCAGGCTCAAAATGCAACAACACCTTTCGTTTTTCTCTCTTCCCTCGCTCCTTCCGAGTGCTATTCTTAGCCATCCTAATAAGGCAGGGTTGCACCAAATGTTAAAAAGGGTTGACCAAAAGCAAAAAGGAGGTTCAATCTCCACTTGTTTTTTCCTTCCACAAGTCGTTGAACGAAACCTTGAATTCACCTGACACCGACACCACAGACAAAGTTCCAGTTCAATCGAAAGATAAGCATGGTTGGCATACGTCAGTTGCTCACGAGTTTGATAAGTTACTAATTCTCCTATTCGCGCTGGGAATAACCGAACATCGAAGATTCGGAATCCCATGCTCCCGTCTCGACGTCTACCTTCCTGGTCTGGATGCTACTGTACCATTTCCCTTTTAAACATACTCCAATTTCGATTTCTCTCCTACATATATATGATTATTTCCCATATCGGCTTTTGAAACGAAAATAAGTTGGTTCCAAGATGACAAGAGAGTGCTAAAGAGGCCAGCATTGAAAATTGTGGATCACAAAAGCTCTTGACCACCTCGTTTGACGGCTTGACAATTGAGGTCGGCGGGAAAACTGGGTAAAAAGGGGGGAGAAATCCCCTTTAATACGAGTGAGAATGTTCGGGGTTTAAACCTCGGCCGTGGCCTGCTGGTTTAGTCTTTAAACTCTAGGCCTTCAATTCCAACGAATGGTTGGTGTCGAAAAGATCACACGTCCACATCCCACGGGTTGGGCGAAAATTTCGTAAATTGTCTCTTTTTCTTCGAGTGGCGACATTTTCTCCCGACGGGACTCTTATATTGCCCTATTTCGAGTGCGCTCTGCTGGGTGGAAGCAACAGGGCAGGCGGAAAATTCCTTCGAACGAATCGTTTCCATTTGAGACCTTTTTAACAGCTGCGTTGGAATGCTCTAGAGGTGTTATTTTTGAAGAAGCTGCGTCTCTCGTCATTTTAAATATCATTTTAAGTGAACGCTCTCTTAGGCGTATTTTGCGATTTGAGAGATCTATGGAAAGGAGATCTGTGTCCGCGGCATGGATCTCAGTGGGACTGTCAGCGTAGCATGCATGCAATCAATCCTTAATTGGTGGAACCAATTTCAAGGCCCTGGTTAACCTGTTGTGCGGGGTTCTTAACAGCCAAAAGAGCGTCAGCATCCGTCGTCGGCTGTCAGCGAAAGGGACTCGGTGCGGAGGTTCGCAACCATAATCCTCGAAAGCTGCTTAGCTTGGGACCCAGCGTCAAGTTTAAAATTGCCATCCCGAAGGGCCGTGTCGATGTCACGGCCAATGGCTTCGGAGAGGCTGGAACTCTTTTCATTCCTTCTCACGCTTTTTTTTTTTATCCCGGAAAATGTGACCCAACAAAGTTCGAAGCATGTTCGATTCGGATCAAAGAGTGAAGATTGCCGATGTAATGCCGACCAACCAGGGGAATGCCATCAATTGCAAAGCTCGAGCGGCTCCCCGACGTAAATGCCTTTTACTTTTCTCCACAATTTCTGGTCACCTTTTTTGGAAGCAGCTCATTGACACACCGGATTGCGTTATTTCCTTTTTCTTTTCTCTCCTGTTCTCCGCAAGGGTGGCAGCTTGGCCATGCATGGCGCAGTGCCGGCGACATGAAATTTTTTGTGATCGTTCGACGAGGGAAGAACACTCGATGAAATGCGCGATCCATGATTAATCAGACGAAGCTTGTCTGCTCCAAACTTTACAAAAGCGCAACCAACCAACCTTGCCTTTAACATGCAGGGCACTAAAGAATTAGCGGGCTCCGGGTCCACGAAAAATGCTTGCTCGACAGGCCGTTCGAAAGGGCACCTGAGGAACTAAAGTCTCAAAGTAGAAAAAACTTTTCAAGATTCCGCCATATTCGAAGCAAGTTATCCGGTATTTGTATTCTTGCGACGCAGAGCTCGATCAGTCATGGTGCCGGCGCACCCGTAGGCGTATTTCATGTCTTTCTTTCTTCGAAATTTTACGTAGACGTCTCTTAAGATTCATAACCAACCAGGGTCGAACCCGGAAACAAGCGTCAATCTAGTTTGATTGTTAGATTCATATCCATCTGAAGAATCAGAGGCTGTCTTTGTCATCGATATTACGCAAGGCCGCAGTGTAGGTACATACTTCTCCTTGACCCCCTTATCCCTCACTGCCATGAAGTAGCACCCCGGTTCGTCAAAGATGGGCATGTATGTACCGGTACATTGAAAGGGCCTCTCCTTGCCATGGTCCAATTTATCATATACGCATCGCTATCACATCCCTCCTTGCCTCCACTTTGAGGGGGGAACATTCGATTGAGATTGAGAGAGAGAGACCCAAATGTTTGCCCTTTCCGTCGTCATAGATCACTAGCCTTCGCCGCACCGGGTGGAGTACATACATGGAAGCTTGCTTGCATGGTTTAGGACTAAGAGTTCCCAATCCCACCTCAGTCAGTCGAATTTTAGCATCATCCCCCCATTTTGCTATTCCGTTCGTTCAAATTCGTTCGCGTCGTAGTTAGGCCTCCTTCCCGGAACAGCTGCTAGCAGCCCCGTCTCAATCATCTGGGTCTTGTTCCTTCCACTTCCAGCCACAAGAAACCACAGCTGTTTCCGCTCGATCCCACTCCCTTGGTCCCTTCGAAGATACTCAGTACGGACATACGCACATACATCTCCTTTACATCTTTCCTCTCCTAAGCAGCAGTGTCTAATGACTGGGTTTTAATTATAGACCGGCTGTACCCAGAGACGACGTTACACCTTAACAAACCGGCTCTGTGTTGTTTCGAAGTTCGACCTCTCCGCCTTCCAGAAAACTTCACCAGAGCCAGTTAACAGCCTTCCAAGCCCCAAAAGAAGCCTTTCGTTTGTGGAGAATTGCAACTGGTCCCGGGAACAAAGAGGGAAACAAAGCAGAAAGCGTCATCTTATAATTCTATTTCTGCTGGTGGGACCCATTTTTGTCGTCGCCGCCAGTCGCAATCCGCAGATTTTAGTTCTTTTTTTTTTTTTTTGTTCGAGTACAGGCAGGCAGGCCGATATATGCACCGTCCTCCCCCCCTGGCCGGCTATATCCCTTTGACTCCGAGCTCCCTTGCATAGACGCATTTTATGCCAACGTGGACCGACTGTGGAGATTCTTTCGTCGACAGAATTTCTACCAGCTGCACTTTTGAGCTTCAGAACCTCGCTCGTTTTTATAGACGCTCTTGCCGGTTTATATATAGACATCGATCCGGATTCCCTTCGTTTTAAGCAACTTCCTCGTGGCCATCGATTCGACGGACCTTCACCTTCTTTCGGCACTGCATAGACGATCCTGAGAGAGTTATCGATATCTCTCTATCAAAACAAACATCTTTATACATACATTCGTTCAACCGTCAATTGGACATCGGCAGGCGGCGTTCCCCCTCTGCCTTTGTACGGCCTGGATCTAGGAAACCCAGCGGGAAAGAAATGACTGCTGTGTCACCGTACTCCCAAGGAGACGAGACCAAAGATCCTAAGAGAGCTTCATCACCAATTCTAAACCCTCGATTACAAAGAGACTCCTACCTCGACGACAACATGGTTGGACGTCCCACTGAAACCGCCACTTATCAGCAACCGACCCGGTTAAACGTCGTCGACTACTCCGGAGAAAGACAGAATCTCGAGAAGGATTCTCCTATCCGAGAAACCGGTTACCGCACTCACTACACAGCTCAAGTACCGCAGGAAATACATCAACCTCAGTCCGGGATCATTGACGATGCTCGCATATCCTCAGACTCCGGCGTCCCGAGTCTAGACCTCGCTCTGGGTGCGTCGATAAGACCACGGTCTAGTGGTAATGATACAAATGAAGGAGCATCAACAGAACTAGGCGAGCAAGAACCAGCTATCATTCCATTGAAATACGCCCATTTCGAGTCGTACAATGAAGAACAGCTACGTAATACACAGGAGTCACCCGTCTCAACGGACTCGGATCCACCAATAAACCCAAATCACCTAGCACCTCACGATCGAGCCCCTAATAGGAGGAAAGCGTCAGGCAATTCAGGAGTTTATTCATTTTACGGTGAATTCCGTGGTCGTACAGGATCGCCGGGACATCCGGCACCAAGAGTCCACTCTGCAGCGTACTCGAACGATAGTAGAAGGTCGAGTGAAGGAGATGCACCTGGCGTATATACTTTCGATAACTCCCATCTCAAGGGAGTTGTTGGAAAGGATGCGTCGTTACTTTCCCACGAGAAGACCATTGAGCTGTATCGGCAGAACGCCATGAAAACCAATGATCCGTCGATTCAATACGAATTTGCGGTTTTCCTGATATCAGCTGCTCAATCTCTGGAGAACATGCCAAACCAGCCCCCGAGTAGTGCAGGCAGGGATCGATCCCCCGCTCCCAAGGGTGGCAGATCGCCCCACGGCTCGGATGTCGAGCTCGCACCTGACAGGAAGAGAGCCAGGTTATTGAAAGAGGCACGGCAGATCCTTCAAAGATTGGCGGATCGATCTTTCCCATACGCACAGTACTTCATGGCCGACGCATTGTGCAGCGGGTTGTTCACAAACGGAAAACCTGATTTGGATAAGGCTTTCCCTCTGTTTGTTGCTGCAGCGAAGCACGGCCACGCCGAATCTGGATACCGAGCAGCTTTACATTACGAATATGGCTGGGGCACCAAGAAGGAGCCATTGAAGGCCGTCCAGTTCTACAGAGCATCAGCAGCGAGGAATCATCCAGGTGCAATGACCAGATTAGCCATGGCATGCCTAAGAGGCGACCTTGGAATAACAGACGGCTACAAAGAAGGGCTGAAATGGCTGAAGCGAGCCACCGAAGCAGCTGACTACCAATATCCAAATGCACCATTCGAATTGGGAAAGTTGCACGAAGTCGGAGACGACAAGGATATCTTCAAGGATCCCGGTTACTCCGCACAGCTATACGCACAAGCTGCAGAACTTGGTCATGCGGAGGCTAGCTACCGATTGGGAGAGGCATACGAGAAGGGAACTTTGGAATGTCCTCAGGATGCTGCCTTGAGTATTCATTACTATACTGGAGCAGCTGAACTCGGGTTTGCACCTGCCCAGTTGGCCCTCTGCGCTTGGTATACCGTTGGTGCTCCTCCACTGCTCGAGCCGGATGAAGCTGAGGCTTATGCCTGGGCCATGAAGGCTGCTGATCGAGGTAATTTAAAACCCGACCCATGGTTCAATATTGTTTGTTTCATGTAACACTAACATTCCCATTCTTTAGGCCTTGCCAAAGCAGCGTATACCGTTGGATACTTCACCGAGATGGGCATTGGCTGCATGCGGGACGAAGTAGGAGCTAATATGTGGTACGTGCGTGCCGCAGAGCAAGGAGACGAGAGAGCAAAACTGCGATTACGCACCATCGAGGCTGCAATGCACAACAGCGTCGATAAACTTAGCAAGGGCAAGAAGCAAAAGGCCGGGACGACGAACACTGACGAGAAAGACTGCATCATTATGTGATCTTTTGCTATGAAGCATTGTATTTCTGCTTCAGGGAAGGTATTTGCTGCGACCTATTCCCTGCGTTTTATTTTATTTTTACCATTGCATTATGGGCCATTCTGGGTATGCTACCGAACCTTTTTTTCCATCCCTCCCTTATCCTGCATATTTTTCTTGTTATTCCATTTGTTTACCGCGGGAGCATTCCTTTGCTATCGAATATTTTACTACCCTCATCGCTACCAATATCATAACGACCCAACTACCATACCTTTTTTTCACAATTCGAGCGACATTCGAACAAAACGGCATATTCTTTTTTCTTACCTCAATTCCTTTCTCTGTTATAAATTTTATTTTTCTAAATTGATTTCATCGGCTTGCGGGATCTTATAATTCGGGCGACAGTTTTTGGAGAGTCGGCGGATCCATTTTCCTTTTACTTTTGTTTCTTTTAAATATTCTGGCATAAATTTCCCTCTGCTGTTTTTTTGTTCCTTCTGCTCAACTTCTTTTTTTTTTTTCTATCCGCCGTCATCAGATGTCCCATCGACCTATAAATTTAAGTTAATCAAATCAAAAATCTTGTATATATTCCTCATCTTCCAGGTCCCCCGACCACCAAAAAAACACCTCGGAGTGGTCAAAAGAGACGAGAGAAAAAAGAGGCGGTGCTGGATCTAATAGCTAGCTAGCTGTCGACAGGTATCAAGAAATTACTTAATCATGTCTTTTACCTTCTTAAATTGTAGATGTATCTCGTAGATTCTATCGAAAAAGATAACAAGTTTTGCACACGCGTACGCAGACAAGACGAGAATTAATGAGACAACATGCAACAGTTAGCGTAAAACTTCATGATATGATCCACTATCGCGGATTAAACTCCAAACCAATGTTCAAAACCAGGTCTAAAAATCCTGGATGGCTGGCACGCTAATATCACTTGTGGTATTTCGAGGGTATCGGAACCAAGAGTCTCGAACGGAACCAACATTCGGCTAGAGGGCTAGTTGGGCCAGAAAAGTAAGGCCAGTTCATGTGGACATGCGGCAGGCTAGCGTAATCCACTGCGCAGACGCTTAAGCATGTACGTCATGCGTCTTTAATAGTTTCCTCAGTAATAGTAAAGGTGATCTAAAGATATATCCGATCAAGACGAAAACCAGAAGTCGGATATAAAACCTAGTCACGGACAGTCGGAATCTCCTTGTCTCGTCGACTTTTCGGACTCCGGAGTACGCCTAAGAAATGCTAGGCGACATTGTGATTACTTACTTAGCATCTAGGCAATCGGGAAGAGGGAGAACAAGAAGAGAATAGAGAAAAAATTGAAAAAAACCTCATATGCATCCCTTTGTAGTGGTACTTCTGATTCTGGATTGTGAGCAGTTAGGAAGGGATGATACAGCCTCTAGACCGTCTCTTGTGTGACGTTGGGTACAGATATTGCCTGAATTCCAATGCAATGCGGAGAGAAATACGCTGCATCGGGAATATTCGTCACATCTTCAGCTCCTTTGTGAAGGGTAAGTACTTAAAGTATTGACTTACGTGGATATATATAAAAAGGAGGAGTCTGTTAGTCATTAGGGAAGAAAAAAAAGTTTTCCGGGCGCCCTGAAGCCGGAGTGGCCATTGACAGAACAGTATAAAATGGTCTGACGGGACTAGTTTTGGATGACTGATTGATCAGATAATAATCTTATCTTCCCTACTTCTTCTCCCCTTCTCCTTCATTCTCTGGTTATTCCAAACCAGACGAATGCACATTGAATCTGCAGTGTGGCATGCCAGGGAATTCGAATGCGGGAAATTTCTTAATTTTGCCCTGACTAAGCGAATAACAAAAGACATCGGCATTTCCATGTCACATTAACCCTGCGCATTTCAACACCACCATGTTCTCTTCCTTTTAAAACATCCCACACCAACCTATCACACATATAACTACTCCCCAGGTTTCTCCCGATAACGAACAGCCCGACTCTCATCACGACTTCTCCTTCTCCTTCTCCTTCTCCTTTTCATGCCGTCTAGATCTCCCTCGGAACCGCTTTGTCCTGTTTAACTTAAGTCTAGTTTGATTCCTCGTCCCTGTCGTCATTCTCCCATCGACAGTTCACCCGTACCAAACATCCCACTTCGCCTCCCATCAGTATTAGTCAGTCTTCCATCGTAGAAGCACCACAACCACCTTCTCCCCTCCCAGGGGACTCCCACTCTCTCTCCATCGCAAGTCGCCTAGGCTAGACCGACACCATGGCCTTCTCACGTTCGGCCAGGATCATCACCCTCCTTATCATCGACACCGTATTCTTCTTCCTCGAAATCATCGTCGGATATGCCGTCCACTCTCTCGCTCTCGTCGCGGACTCGTTCCACATGTTGAACGATGTCTTCTCCCTTATAGTAGCCTTATATGCTATCCGGCTGGCCAAAAGCAAGACAAACAACAGCAAATACACCTACGGCGTAAGTATTCCCCTTTCGTTCCCCTTTACACGAGCTGGTGGCTGGGCTATCGCTAACTAACGACAAACAAATAGTGGCAAAGGGCTGAGGTCCTTGGTGCTCTCATCAACGGTGTCTTCCTCCTCGCTTTGTGTCTTTCCATAGTTCTAGAGGCAATCCAACGTTTCTTCGACCCTCCCGTTATCAACCAACCGGTACTCATCCTTGCAGTTGGTTCGGCTGGCCTCGCCTCCAACATCGTCGGTCTTTTCCTCTTCCACGACCACGGCCACGGAGGACATTCTCATGCAGCTGATGGACACGAAGGCCACCGACATACTCACGGATTAGAAGGTCACATCCACACCGATGACGAAGTCGACGCTGCAGACGAAACCGGCGACATCGAAAGTGTACTTCCCGAGACCGTCGTCGGGGCATACCCTCGAAGGCACTCACGATCCCAGTCCCACAGCTATCGCCACGGCCATTCACACTCTTTTGGAAGTTCGTCTAAGCACCGTCACTTCTCGACCGTTGACGACATTCATGTCCATCCTGCCTTGAACAGGCAGGCGATTACAGATGCTGCTGCTAGGGCTGCCCTTGGATCTTCGTCATCTAGTGAAAATGAGTACCCAGATATTGAAGAGGCTGTTGCAGTTGATGAAGAATCCACTGAGCGTTCACCACTTATCGGAAACGGCACGAAGCATAAGTCAAGCCATCTCCATGACCGACCTCATACCCATCCACACAAGCACGACCACACAGAGTACCTCGCCAACCCACCAAAAAACCCGCAATGGCACTCGGAACATGAACATTCTAAACCAAAGCAGGCAAAGAAAGGAGGTCACTCTCACCAAAACCTGAACATGAGGGGTGTTTTCTTGCATGTCCTTGGCGACGCTCTCGGAAACGTTGGTGTTATTGCATCGGCTCTATTTATCTGGCAAACCGACTTCTGGTGGAGATTCTATTTCGACCCTGCTATCTCTCTTATCATTACAATCATCATCTTCTCGTCTGCTCTTCCACTCTGCAAGTCCGCTGCCAGTATTCTCCTCCAGGCCGTCCCCAATGGTATCTCCCTCGAAGATGTCAAGAAGGATATCGAAAATGTTCCAGGTGTCCTCAGCGTTCACGAACTCCACATCTGGCAGCTATCTGATATTAAGATGGTAGCCTCGCTCCATGTCAGGATTGCATTCAATCCACATTGCACTACGGAGTCTCACAAGAATACGGATGATAACCCGACGGCTAGATATATCGCCCTAGCAGAGGCTATTCGCGAGTGTCTACATGCCTATGGCATTCACTCATCCACCATTCAACCAGAGTACTCGCCTTCTGGATCTGGAAGCTCAACTCCACATCTCGCTCCAGCTCCAGCTGGCAGCAGTACTTCCTATGGCGCCGTTAATGGAAAGTCCAAGGCATCCGACGACGGCGATGTCGGTTGTTTGATGGAGTGTTCGGCTGAATGTGAAGTTGGACAGTGTTGTGGACCCATTGATCCCAACGCTGAGGCTCGAGCAGGAGCACATGGGCACGCCCATTAAATTCGGCGATTCCTGCCAAAGCATGTCGATGCTCCGAAACTCGACATCGATTAGCATTTACCATGACTACTCATTAACCCGAAAAAAAAAAAAAGTTGATTCCCCCCGTCTGAAGGCATTGTTATTGGGGTAGTTGGACTAACCAAGGCGTTGGAATTTTATTGTTTTTATGTATTTGAGGGCATTGCTTTTTGAGAGCTACATCTGCGATGGATGCGTGGAATTACGGTTTGTAATTTGTTTATTTGGAACCACTGCGAAAAACCTAAGAAACCTCCTGGGGGCAAAACAAAAGTATGATGATATTGATTATGTGGTTGGTAAGAGAAAAGTAAACTAGATGGTATGGAGGAGCGGTGGGACACGAGAGCGGTGGGACGCAGGACAAAGCTTTTGGACTTTCTTTATTTTTTTTTATATATTGGTATATACTCCGATGCCTTTCCTTTTTAATAAGCTAGGCTCTGCGGTCCACTCCTTATAGCTGATTGCAGAGTGCGATTCTTGTATATTCTTTTTTTCTACCTCTTTCATCCTTTTCCCTATTCTCTTTCTTTTGTCCATGCGGTCCTTTCACGTTTGTTCTTTCTGTACATATATCTTTTATCACTCTTTGATGAGTTGGAATCTTGGAGATCACAGATTGAATTAGTCCCGTAGCCATAAACCGTGCGCCTACAGATGAACGCGCTTCTAATTAAGAGCATGAGGAACCTCAAAAGTCTAGTCCCATTTATTTACAGGATCCGCCAGATATTCATCATACGCCGCCCGATTGAAGAATGATACCTCCGTTTCATGTTCTGCCAAACCATATATACTATCATTAGGAAAGATACCCTAGCAAATATATAGCGGGGGAATGGAAGGATATACATACCACACCCGACCTCCGCCAGCGTCTTTGAGTCGTCATCAAACATCCAATCGGGACGATCAAGATTGATGATTAAGTTTTGAGTCTTGGTTCCGTGAGCTTTGGTGTATAGTTTCATCGCATCTGCCGGAGAAGATTCAGTAAACACTGCCTAGCTATAGAACCTTTGAGTGTCTAAGAGAGAGGAAACTTAAACATACCGAACTCGACATTCTGATATGGTTTCCACCCAGGTAAAGTCTTGACATCTACATAAAGAACGGTCAATTAGGCCCACCCCATTATAGCTATATACCCATCCAAGGATGCGAAAAAAAAACTAACCATTAACCGCCCTGGCTTTAAACCCCCCAACCGTAACAGTCGTAAGATCCAGTCCTCGAACAACCAAGTTCTTGCATGTCCGGTAGGGGAACGATTTGATCACTCGCACGGTGATAGTGGCGCTTTTCACTGGAAAGTTAGGATTTAGCGGGTCCATATCGACAGTAGTCGCTTTGGAATGCTTCATCGCGGATAGTTTCTAGGTTCTTGTTCGATAACTTACGGGCATCATCTTGATCTGAAGGTGCAGAGGACATGGCGACTCTATCTCTCCGTAGGCGTCCTTTCTGTGGTTATTTTGGGGAGTGATGGCTGGATCTACAAATGTGCATTTAATGCATGTGGGATGTGAATTTTAGGTATCACAAACATTGTTGTGTTTTGTGTATACAACACACTTTTGCTCCAGCAGCAAAGTATGAAACGGGATAGTCATGGTGATCTTAATCTTCTTTTCATTAGTATCGAGGATAGCGTATGGTAAAGCAGACGCCGGCGACCAAGATAATATACAATGGGGGCTCTAGTAGCGAAACAGAAGGCGCCCCTGATAGCATGATGTAGTATAGCGGACGAAAGAGTCGTCAGAAAGAAAAACCAACAAAAAAAGTCTCGAATATTACGAGGTGCAGAAATTTTACGACAGGTGCTAATTTGCATAAAGGTGAAAGAGTAAAACGCCGGTCTCCGATGCTATGACAAGGCTGTTGCAATAATGCGAATAGACGCTGTATTTTCCAGAAAACGCCATCAGCCAAACAAAGGTCGTTATGAAACAATAAAAGTACAATGCAAGGCAAAACAATTTCGTATCCTCATCTCCATAATTTGTGAGAATCAGATGTGTCAAAATGGGTTGTGAATTCATAGCAAGGTTCGTTCCATTTGAGTCGAGTTGAGAGATACTTAGGTCAAGCCGGATCGGAGTATCCACCGAGGGCAATCACGATTTCTCCAATCGCGAGCTTCTGACCCTTTCTCAGGAATTCGCCAGTTTTAGAGTCGCAACTCAACCATCCTTCTAAGATGGACTGGAAGATTTGCATCTTCTGATGGATGTTGTTTCTCGATAGAAGGACTGCGACACCCGTCTGTCGCTTAGTATGCGCGAGGGTGTACAGTTCTTCGAGTGAGACAGTGTAGACGATTCTTGATTGGTCGAAGAATCGGATGGTTCGCCCATTGTGGTGGAGAATAATTTTAAAGTGGTCGGGGAAGTTAATCTTTGAGCAATGTTAGCAAAACATACATGAACACCAGAAGTAGAGATTGTTACCTGAAAACCGCCTTCGTCGAGTCGGAAAACAGCATAGATGATCTCCTTGCCGTCAGGGCCAACCCCCCCATTAATCCGGATAAAATGGCTGATGTACGACCTCTGAGATGGATCAAATGAGCGATTGTTCGTAGTCTCAGTTTCCGTATCGGGCGTTGCATTTCCCAGTTTATTGAGCATGAAATCACCCAATTTCTTACAAATGCCAGCCTTATCAGCCAGTCCAGATGACCTAAATCTGGCGGCGTCTTTCAGCAACATTGTGGTTCGTGTGGCTTTCTTAGGAGCCACATATTCCATCAAGGCAGATTCCATATCAAAATTCGGTTTGGGGAAATCCAGCAGGATGTTGGTGCCATCCTTGAAGATCGTGGCAGTAGTATTGTCGTTCAAAATATAACCGACTCCGTACTTATTCGAGTAGTCGACCCATTTGGTAATCCACGCGCCATTCTCAACGTTCATCGGCGTGATCCTTGCTCTATTTGTTTGATCGATCGCGATTCTTGTTTCACTTGGTTGTGGTGGTAGGGTGTCCACTGTTCGTTTGTTGAAAGCTGAGACCGACTTCAGGGTTTGCTTGATATTCTCGATCACAATATCCCGGGAGGCATTCGGGATCGGGTTACTACGGTAGCTAGGTGTGACGCTTTCGGAAGAGGGTCGTCGCTGGGCAGGCTGTGAGGCTGTTGGCTCAAGGTCGATGGGGTTAGATCGGGAACCTCCAGCTGCATACACGGTTGGCAGTTTAGGGGCTCGGATCTTCGAGTCAAGAATAACGCCTCTCTGCCCAATTTTGGATGGCAGCTTATACCCATTCGCATTAGCGGAGGTTGCGGCATTCTCGTTCTTGTCTGAGCTTATCTTCAAATCACGGAATCCTTCGAGGGGCGCAAGAGACAAGCTATCCTTACTAGCTCGCTGCTGCTGCATCTCTCTTAGTGGGTTTAGCCTAGATGGGACCTTGGGCATTCCGCTTATGTTTCTGGTCTTTGTAATCTTGGGGGAAAGCTCCTCTGGAATCATACGTTGGTTTGGCTTTGTTCGTTGGCTGGCAGGAGAAAGGAGGACAACGGGGGCAACGATCATCTTTTGGCCGACAGGGGCCTGGACGACAACGTTGTCCATAGGTTCGTCGTCGTCTTCATTGATTGGCAGAATTTCAACGCCCTTTCCTCGCGAGGCACCGACGCCTTCAATCCCAAGACCGACACCAGAAGTACGGGCAACCTCCAGGAAATTTGCACTCCATGTCTTCCTTGTGCTCGTAACCTGATCATCCCAAGCTGGAATCGCTCTTAGAGTCGCGGTAGGCAGGTGTCTTGGGAAGTATCCGGTTTTGAAGAAAGAATGGTCGGCAATATCATCGATAGTAGGTCTGTTTCGAGGGTCGGGGCTCAGGAGGGATTTGATCAGATCCTTGGCGTCCGAAGAGATCTGCTGTGGTGGATTAGGTGGGTAGGAAAACGTTGCGACCTTGATCTTTTGATAGATCTCCTTCACGTCACTTGACTGAAAGGGTGGTTTGCCGATCAGCATCGCGTATAAGATGATACCTAACGACCATAGATCGACTTCGAACGAATGACCCTCTTCTTTGCCGAATAAAACCTCAGGTGCGATATAGTTTGGTGTACCGCAAATGGTGTTCTTTCTCTCAGTTCCATCGATCAGCAAAGCAGCTAGGCCAAAATCTCCGATTTTGACGTTTAAATTTTCGTCGAGGAATATGTTCCCAAGTTTGAGGTCTCTATGAATAACGTTTCTCGAGTGCATATATTTGACTGCGCCGAGCATTTGAATCAGGAAAAAACGAGCCTCGGGTTCTGTGAAGAACTTTCTTCTTCGCAGAAGGTCCATCAACGACTTGTTACTACAAAGCTCCAAGATCATGTAGACATTTTGTGAGTCTTCAAAACACTCCTTGAATCGAACAATATTTGGGTGTTCCATTGTTTTATGCACTTGCAGCTCTCCAAGGAACTATTTCGATGAGTCAGCGCGCGTGAATCTCACTTTGATATTGTAATTGGCTCACCAACCTTAGATTTCATCCTCTGTGAACTGAGGGACTTCTTGGAGACAACCTTAGCAGCAAAAACCTCATTGTCAGGATTGTATACTTCGAAGCAACGGGCAAATCCTCCTTCTCCAAGCCCCTTTTCGCGACGGTAATCCATCCCTCGCCTGGCATCTGTGATAACCGGTGGAGGTGTATCTGGGAGATTTTTCTTCCTCTCTTTCACTTCCTTCTTCTTTTCAGGTGTTTTCGGTGCCATGGGCTGCTGTTTATCTTCGCCAGAGGGGCGAGCATTCTGGACGCTCGCCGGGACAGGTGCTAAAGCTTGACTGCGCCTAACAGCCGAGAGAGCAGCCTTCTGCTTGGACGGTAATTGAGCCATGTTTTCGGACGGGGTTGTAGACGTAGCGGGTGCGGTATCGGGGTGTTGGTTTGCTAGAGTATGGTATGCTTTCCTAAACAACTGAGCCATACGAGTGGACCAGCAGCCTAGGAAAAATAGATTGTTGGAAGGCCAGAGGGTGTCGGTTGAAGTGTCAATGGCTGAGGGAGTTTGATCGAGATATCAAGTTTCACAACAGCCAGCCTGGCCGGAGACGTGTAAGGTATTGGGTAATGGCTAAAGGGGAATTTATTGATGGTAGCCGAAATTCATCGAAGGCTGCAGTTCAAGTTGGCCTTGTAAAGAGGGCAATTGCGGGCAATCAAACAAAAGAGTTCGAGAGGAAGATTTGATGATTAGAAGTGGCCGTCACCTATCCCAGGGTGCCGAAGGAGAAGGATGAAGAGGAACAACCAAAGCCAAAGTGAGGTCGTGATGGTTGAATGCAATGGTGAAGAGGACGATGTACCACTGCAGGCAGAATTCTGTCAGATGAGTGCGAGCTTGTACTTTGGCTTTAACGAGGAATCCATGTTTTGAATTGGTGCCGTTGGCCCTCCCGCTCGGTTGCCTTTCGCGGGAGCGCCTGGCAACCGTTGTTAGGGCCCAAAGAAGGAATGCCATGAATGTGTTGCGCAAAATTACTCGATTTCCTCTTTAGGAAGTATTACTGTATTTCCCCATTTGGTAGTTTTGGACGTCAACTTTGCGGCCTCCACGGATTGCGTGTCAGCTCTGCGAAGGGATTCCTCCCACGACTTCAAACACAGCGGCAGAACCGCATCCCGCCCCCAAATCCCGCCAACATCTCTATCGCTTCTCCACCGACCGCTTCAGGAAATATGATGGCTTGAAAGCCAATCCTCTTACCACCGAGGCCAAATAGCTCAAATCTACCAAGTCTCGACGACGCCGCACATACTAAGTCGACTCCAAAAGCTGCCATTCCGAGGCCCTCCCCTCAGTTCGTAATACGAACTTGAGATATTATAATGTCTACAATTGCCGTTAAGCTTACAAGTTTGGCTGTGCGAACTCTAGCGAAGCCTATTGCTGTAAGTTTTCTAATTTAGTTTATTAGACTCTATACACTACCCATCTCGATGCATCTATCAATCCACCACTAACAAGGCTATTCCCAAGGTTTAGAATAGCATAAAACAGCAAGCAAGAGAGCACCCAAGGTTTCGCACAATATGCATTGCTATTGCACAGACGGTCCACAGGACGGATATGAGGATCCGTCTGAATCTTCTGCGTGATAATAGTGTTATCGAGAAAGCCGAAGAGGAAGAAGAGCGGCGGAGAGCAACGGATAAAGGAAAGGATGAGAAAGAAAGCATTGCAAAACTGGCGACTGAAGCTCTGAAGGACGGAAAACAAGATTCGTTAAAATCAAGCAGCGCACACCATGATCACCCTACTCCCCATTCACCTGTATCCGAGCCCGAAGCCGGCCATGCAACCCATGCAGCAAAGAAGAAGAAACCGGCCACCCCCCACATACGACCTCTATCAGACAGTAAAGCGATAGAAAGAGGAGCGGCTTTTATTTCCGAGTTTTTTCTGTTTTCCGTTGCGGGTGGTCTTATACTTTTTGAGGCCCTCCGAAGTAGGAAGAAAGAAATGAACCGAAGAGACGAAGTCACAGAGAGACTTCAGAATCTAGAGGAGGTGGATGAGATTTGGCGAAGAAAGGTTGAAATGTTAGAGAGAAGGCTAGACGAAGCCGGTATCAAGCGAGTACCAGAGCTGGCCCCCGTGGTACAAGAATCAAAGGCACCCCCACCGCCTGAAGGGTGGCTCACGAAGATTACAAAGTACTTCTCAAAGCCATCATCCACCAACGAGGAAGCTCAATCTCAGCAAACACCTATCAAATCCGATATTATCCCAACAAAAGCTTAAGATCTTTGTGACAACCCGGACTGTTTACCATCTTCTCGTGGGAGGGTCAGGATAATCTATCCGAAATCCCCGAATCCCCGCTCTACTATATATACCCGGTCTCTTACATGCGGTGTATTAGTAAGTTTCCATTTATATTACCGTTGCACTGTATATAACATTCAGGGCTGCATAAGGCGCTCTCTTAGCACGCTCGGCTCGCATCTTGTACATATGTCAGATTAACGAACATAGCACATGACGATTAGCATATTGACTTCATAGCTATTGACAAAATTCCCCAAAAGGCAGCTCCTCCCAAAAAGTACCTCGCGCCGGCCCGAGCCCTGCAAAACATGACTTCCTGACAGCCGTATGCAATGCATATAATGCCTGGTTTGCATCTACCCCACTGTCTCAGATTTCAAATGGAAGCGAGGGAGTTATTAGGTGGATAAGCGGTTGTAGGATTCCCAATTACTGCACGCCAGCCATGCTGCCAGTCAGAAAGTGCGGGGTACCGCTTCGCGCGCGCACGTGCAAGACCGGTGGAAGGGAATGGCCACAGATTTGGGAAGGGACCCTCAGGCTTAGCACCCATCACGGGTACACATGCCTGATCAGCACGACGTTCTCGGGGCAGGAAAAGCTGAGAAGGCACCCCGAGAAGAAGGAGCTGGGAGGGTGGGCGAGATACCTGTCCCATATTCTTCCTCCTGCGCCACATGGCTACATGGACAGTAGCCTGCAAGTACCTGAGGGAAAAAAAGAATTGGGGGGAAGAATCTTGCAGAATACTTAATCTCAACGTCAGGTCAAGCACCAAGTCATCGTGTTGCAATGGAAGCTTCCCCAGTTTTTCCCATCGTTCCCCCACAGGCAAAAAAGAGTAAAAAAAATTTTAGCTTTAGCTCGCGTGAGCTATAACCCACCTAGGCAGATATATAACGTAAAACGGTTCACAATGTACGTAAGAAATGGTCGGGAAATCGAGTAATGAGACCTCGAGTTCTAAAAGCTTAGCTCCCGATTACGCCCCCAAAAGGAAATCGATTAAATTTTAATTTTACCGCCAATACGAGCGAAACCAATACCACTATTAGAGTGACATCCCAACCATTTGCCCTTTCTTTGTGCGACACGGGAACATTGGATCAGAATCTTTCCACATGCTTCGATAATAAGGTATGGAAATAGGAGAAGATATGACAGCGGGCTTTGGATGAGCTCCTCTTCTAAAACTTTCTAAACCTATCGACAAGTTGATGCTAAAGTTTTATAAGCACCAATTAACTATCAAGATTTTTCAGCAATAAGGAAGGAGGCTCCTTTGCTTTTACATTATTGTGGCCAAGCCCGTTCGTAGTCCGGATATCCTGGCACAGGGTTGTGGGGTTTTACAGGGAATCCAACCGGCGTCCCCCGGATCATCCCCAGAGTCTCACCCTTGGCCCCTTGGTATTGCAAACGCCGATACCTCCATGCATGTTCGTGTGCTGCATCTCTGCAGCTGCAGAAAGTCTCGAACTCGAACTCGGAGCTCTTAAAAAGTCTGCATATAGCTTTAATGTACATACTACATTGATTCCATGGAGAAAAAATTTCAGTTTTTATGCAAATTCTAGTCACACATAACTGACGATGTCCCTGCATGTTCTCGCCAACAGAAGAAATCTATAGGAGAAGAGAACGGGAAAGAGAAATCTTCGTCCTTGCGTGGCCGAACGGCGGAGTGAGAGTCAGGCCACAGGCGGAAATCTTACGTGGTAGACCTTCTGATATTGCAATGAAGATGGGCCGTTTGCAGGGGTAAAAGGGTTGCAATACGATAACTTTGATCATCGGACGTGAGGACCAAGGATTAAGGACAGGACGGAGTTCAACTCCACGATGGATTGTCACTGCATTGATTCTATTGTCAACAATGTATCAATTGAATCGTCTTCAAACCCCATGGCAATTTGCGAGTACCAGCATTCCATGCTGTAAACATGGAGAGTGGGCTTTTGAAAGTGACCTTTGAATCGACCCCAGTAATAATCGGGGTCCAATATCTCGAGTGCTAATGGAAAAGTTGAGCCCGGTCTGCTGGGTCCATCCTGTCTGCAAGACATATAGCATTCTTAACGTTAGCGCATTGTACGCCCAACCCTCGTGGGCCTAGGGGAGCACAAGAAACCACTTCAATCGCCGACATCAGCTGAAGAACCAATGGTTTCGAAGTTGGTTCGTCATTTGGATTGCTCAAGCATGTACCTCGTAAAGAAAGAACTCAAAGCCGTCCCGTGTTTGCGAGATCCGGAACCAATTCCGACGGACAAGAACATATATCCTGCGCAGAGTTTGTAAAATGGCTGGTTCAGTGGCTGACTCAGCTAACTTGCTGCCACAGAGCTAGCATGCGGTAGACGGCTACCCCAGATCCAGAAATGGTTGCTTTCCCCACAAATCCGAATGCCTTACAAGAATGATACCCTAGACACTCCTGCACATACAAAGCTAGCCCATGAAATTCGGCAATTCCACACTTCCCCGACGCATAGCAGCCAAGTCATTTGATGGAAATAAACTTACTTTGTATCCACCCGCCATCTGACGGGATCACAACTGCCCAAACTTCGAGTTCAGTTTTTTTTTATGTCTTCAGTCTGTGAATTTGCCAGATCGGCCTCTAACTAGGTCTGGAACGATTCGCCTAAAAAATTCAATGCGATATTCAGAAAGGGGTTAGATCTAGAACTTTTCGTCCTCACTCCGAAGTTCCATCGACGGAAATACCAGTCAGTTTGCAGAGCTATTTTAGGGACCTCAACCGACGAGACGAGAGGAGAGAAAAAGCAATTGAGGGCAAACATAAGCGAAATATCCCGCACAAGGGGGTCTAAATCACGTGGCAGGCCAGCCAAATAGATATGGTGCGTGCTTTAATATCAGAAGCAAAGGTTTTGGATGGGTAGCGGCTCGCAATTGCAAAAAATTTCTCAAAATGTCATGTCATCTTTTAGGGAGCGTGCACTTTCGTCCCGTGGTAAGCGAATGACGGTGTTATCGATAAAGCGAGGCCTGATTGGTTCCAGCGAACTTTCAAGATCAAGAGATCTAGCTCGAGCTCGAGAGGAAATGGTCCGAACACTGCCACTTTGCGTCAGCTACCAGCTGGTGCAAGGAGCATTGGTCAAGTCTTTGAATCAAGGGGGCAGCAATGCAATGGCACATGTCCTTCTCCCGTCGATAGGCTACTGCATCGTATATGTTACTTTATTGTATGCCGGTCTCGATGCATCGACGCCTGGATGACTTAAACATGTCTGTCGTGTTTGGCCGCAGTCTAGCGGCTTTTTTTTCTCTCTCATTAAGGCCAGCTGACCACATTAACAACGAAGCCCTGCAATCCTTTAGATCGCGAAGTTCCGGAGTTGGGTAAGCTGGCAGTCGCCTCTTAAACCAAGAACCAACCTTTCGCAAAAATCCGGGGAGGTTCGTGCGCGGCATAGCATTGGTTCCTTGTCGATAGACGAGGGTCCTGCCTTAGGATCAAATTGTGGATCCGGTGTGTGTCCAGCGGTGCCAACGATCAAGAAACAGGTTGAGGGTTTTTTGCCGATTTGTGGGGAAGGCTGGTGTCGTGAGCTTGACTTCAGATTCGTAACATCGGACTAGCGAGAGACCCGTATGTATGACCTGCCCAACATCGTCTAGTGAATGACGCCGGTTCATTAAATGTTGGATTGTGGGGTTAGAGAACTGAATGGTGGTGCATCTAGATATTCACTCCTATGTTTGTGATGCCTTGCATACCCATAGCTGACGAGTCCGCGGATTCGCAATCGGCCAAACCAAATTTCAAAAAATGAGATATCTTACGCATATGTATGTGATTTTCAGCTGGAAAGCAACCGTGCTCGGTCGCAATTTCGATTACATCCAAACCGATCCGGACCGGAAAACCTGTTGCCTGCGTATGTGAGCGTGGGGAGTTGAAACAACATATTAGCCTTATCATGAGGCTTCAAGGCGCCAGAGCTGCCAACTACCCAGAGCAGATAATAGTCTCCGTAGCGCAATTGGTTGATTCACCTTATGTATTGGAATCCAACCGACGGATCGCTAGTGTGGGGTAACTCCCTTTAGCGCTGTTGGTTGAAGCTTTGCAACTTGGCACCGCAGTCGCCGGTATTTCGGTGATCCACTTTGTGGTTGTTAGTGCGACGGTTCACATGGCCGTTATCCAGGGATGAACTGACTGTAGCACCATATCGACTCGACCTCAACATCGAACGAATCCACTTAGAGGTATTACTGAGATCAATTGGGTTGAGAATTGAGACTAAAATCTTTGATTGTTCCCTGTACACTAAAGAAGAAAAAAAAAGAAAAAAAG
Organism: Arthrobotrys sinensis; assembly: GCA_036971225.1. NCBI lineage: Eukaryota > Fungi > Ascomycota > Orbiliomycetes > Orbiliales > Orbiliaceae > Arthrobotrys > Arthrobotrys sinensis. The sequence goes on along the minus strand of JAJTTV010000011.1, from coordinate 201,790 downwards.
AAAAAGAGTTGAGAAGAACCCAGTAGACCTTCATATCATACACAAACGACTAGCTCGCTCCAGCTTAGAATTAAACCGAACCGTTTTTGTTTTGAATGATTGCAAGTTGAACTCCAAACCCATGCTTCCAGTAAGTCTAACATCCATAATTTTTGAGACCAAAGAAAAGTGAAAAGAAATCTCTTGATAACTCAGGGGGGTATTTTGCGTCGGAACAGGCAAGCTTGCTCGTATCCACTCCAATGCGCCCAGGAGAAACCATTTCAGAAAAACATCTGCATATTAAAACGTAATGGCGATATAAAATTCGTTTTCGTAGCCAGCATCAAAGCATATACCAAATAACTCCATCGCAGAACGAGGACACCTTAAGCAAGAATAGCAAAAATCGAATTCTGAAATAGGATGCTGTTATAAGGTTCTCTCCAAATCAACAACGTCTTGGAACGCCCGTTCCCATTTGATGGCCTCCTCGCTCGTTGGCCTAGGGAGTGGCTTTCTAGCGTAGCCTCCATAGCCAAAGAATGTTTGGAGGCAGCTCTTGGTTCCAACGAGGCCGCCCTGGATTGCAGCCCAGTCTCCTTGAGCCACGCGCGATTGGATGCGTTTGGCTTCCTTGATCTTTCCCTGTGCGTAGTAGTTGACAATGGCAACGCATGCCTTGGGGGCAATGTTGGCAAGTCCTGCGATAACGCCAGAACCACCCACGATCAATGTCTGTAGGGTGAAATCAGCGGATCCGCCCATGGCCATAAACCCGGAGCCGATATCAGAGGGAGTAGCCGCATTAGCGGCAGTTGCGACTCTAGCAAGTTTGCCGGAATTTCCGCAGGTCAGCTTGCAACCAACGATATTAGGGTGCTGCGCGAGCTTGGAGATGAAGTCGGAATCAAGATCAAGCCCTGAAGCAGCTCCTGGAAAGTTGTAGATGAGGACTGGGAGAGGTGATTCATCGGCAACGTCACGGAAGTACTCGTACAGGTCGGTATTCGACATGAGACCCTTGTAATAGGCTGGTGGAAGGACTAGAACATAGTCGCCCCCGGAGAGAAGTGCATCATGGCACAGTTCAAGTGTCTCCCGTGTAGATTGGGCGCCGCATCCAACAATGATGGGCATGTCGTGGTATCCAGCAGCTTCCAGCGCTTCGCGGGTCGCAGTTGTGACCAGTCTTCGTTCCCTGTGGCTCAGACTGACAGCTTCACCATTAGAACCCTGTGTTGTAATTCCTGCCACACCGGCTTCCGCCATGCGAACAGCATGCTTCTTGATAGTGGAAATATCAAGGTCTTCGGTTATATCATTGAAGAAGCAGACAGTAGGGACGTATACACCAGGGACGAGCGGGCGATGTGTGTATGCGCCGCTGTCGAGATCGGTATGCGCATGAAGAAGTGCGTTCGAGTAGCCGTTCGAGTGACCATTTGATAGAAGGGTTGGGTCCCTTGGAGTATAGTGACCATTTGTAGTTGGGGACATTGTGATGGTAATGTAATTATTATGTGAAGTTGTTACTTGAGAAAAAAGGGTATTGCGGAATATTGTAAGATAGAGAATGAGAGTAGATAATTTTTGTAAATAGGGAATATGTGATATATTGAGCGAAGGATGAAGCTTCTGAAGTAAGCCAGCAGAGGGACGAGATGGGAGAATGGCTTCTTATATATAGAACGAGGCATATGCCTACTCCTTCTCGGCGAGGATGAGGGAGCGCAAGCTGCCAGCCTTCATAGGGAAAGCAAACCAAAACCAGGCAAGCGAGCTAGCTAGTAGTGTCATTTCGTGTAGGAGAGAAGCCGTATGAGAGCACAGCAAAAGGAGCGTCGGAAAAGCAAATACGCGAAGGAGAAAGAAAAGAAAAGAAAGCATGCCGGGGAAGTGAATTCAGCGAGAGGTCGTCACTCAGCCATGATGATCCAATCGATCGGGTGAGACATGCGAGAGCCAGCTAGCAGTGCAACTAGACACAAGGGGACAGGTGAGTTGGACCAGAAGGGGATATTATGCGAACGCAGGACCGGTGGCTGCGGCCCCTGAGCGTTGTGGGTGGTACATAATAATTTGGTGTATTGTGGTGGATGTGGATGTACCTGCTGAGAACAGGCAAGCTCATACGATGATAGAGATGCCCTTGGTTGAAGGTTGGGGAGACCGGGGTTGAAGTTAGTGTGGAGGTACAAAGACCAGGATTGAGGGAAGGCTGCAAAGGCTTTCGGTGATGAGCGACGGCCCACGCAAATATTACCAAGGACCAGTTGAATTGGTATATCCCCTGATAGCTGATAGAGCTTTGATGTCGCACAGATACTCCTTAGACGCCTTACCATTGTGAATCTCATAAAGGAAACTTGCTTGTAGTTAGCTCTCTACTTCAAGCGAGGGGTCTTAGAGCCCTTTGCTCTTGGTTGACCGTGGGGGAGTGGAAGCTGGGGAAATGCTTGACAGGTTTAGCGGGGGCGCGGGCTCTTCTGGATCTGGGAAAGTGGCCAATGCTGTGTGGGATATCCCGGGGCGTTCCCGAGACACTTCCGCTTCAGAAAATGGGTTTTGAGAAAAAATATCTCCGTAAGGAATTTCGAATTCCCAAAGCACGAAGGTTTTCTTCTGGGGCCAAGAGCAAAAATCATTGTGCTAGATGCCCTTGCATTGCTAGAGGCCAGCCATCGGATTGCTTCTTGTGAAACAGGTTCTCAATATTCTTCGAATTTCGATGAATGGTGGACCCGCACCATGGCTGTTTCATGATCCATGGGTGGATTGCTTGATCCATCTGAAAGCTGGCCAGCCTAACAACCAACAAAGCAGGAGAATAGAAGTCTGATATCAGAGCCTGCTTTGATGATACCATTACGTGGAGCAGAGAGCTCCTTCTTGCAAGTAGGCAACCGCAGCTTGGCCTAGAACGAGAGAAAGCAGTATTGTAAGCGCAGAACATCAGGAATTTAAACGCGATGTATGTCTATCTGCGCTCAGGGTGGTCGACGTCTTGTCAACTTGTAATTCGTGAGTCTGCAGTTTCATGTATCTGGAATCAAAGCTGATTGGTTCCATCCCGCAAAGCCGCGGAGAATTCTTCATGAAAATGGATTCCCACAGCGAGAGTCGCCGGGATACGATCGCTGCATAAGGAAAACGCTACACTGCAGCGGACTCGGCTCGTGACCATTTCCCACCAAGGTTTTCCCTTGCGAGCTGGTCCACGAGGCCATCCTTTGTGCAGATGTGTCGATGCAAGTCCGTTTTCGTTCCTTTCGACCCCAGAGCAGCTAATATTAGCAGGCATAGGCATTCCACTGGACGAAACGAGCCACATGGCATCATTAGATCTTCGGCAAGTTTTTTTTTGTTTTCGTCCCCTATCTTCCTTCGGGTGAGACGTCTCAAGAACTCTCGGATTCGATTCGACAATGCAATGGAGAAGTTCTCCAAGAGGGCTGGAAAAGCGTCCGCTGGCGTGGGGGTCAGGCAGCTATGAGGACAGTGGTTGGTTGGTTATGGTTGGCGTTGGCTGATGTTTGCCGTGGACGTTGAGACAACCGCAAAGCCCAGGCCAAAGCAACACACCACCTTCGTGAATCCAAACCACCACCTCGACGCCTTCCCATTTGCAGTTGCCACGCTGAGGCTCATTGTCAGATCATGTCAGCTCGCTGGTTCCCTTCACTCGGGTCCACTGTCGTCACTGGTACCGCTGCCAGCCGGTTTCCGGCCTATCCGTCGAAGGCTGAGATAGTCACCGGAACTGGTTGTTGGCTTTCGGGATGATATCTGCATTTGCATCAGCATGATATGGCCCGACCTTCGAACAGTCCAGCCAACCTCGATTCTTGGCTCAGAGGTCATATCCAACGGAGGCACCAGGTCTCGCTTGACGTTGACGTCTGGCTAACCGTTTATGGTGCCAGCAAATTCATTGACCTCGAGATATCGGGCAGCTGGCCAGCGGTCTTGCCTCGAGGCAGTGTTTATCCTTTGACTGTATAGCTGTACGAGCATACTACAACAAGAGCTTAACATTGATCTTCCTATGTCCAGAGTTCCAGCTATCAGCAGAAAGACACCAGAAGCAACATGTCAGCCCGGTTCATGTCTAGCTCATCTTCGAAGGACACTGAGGAACCCCCCACGGTTCTCGAACAGAACGTTTCTGGAATGCCTTCAAATTTCCACCGCGAATTCGCCGCCCTGGTGGCCGACTCCTGATGACGACGGCGCAATCTCAGAACGGCTGTGGAATCTCGCCTTGACGCCGACGACAATTCGGCAGCGCGAGATCGCGGTACGGACTTGGTCCGGGATGGAAACCCCTTATTACTCAACCTTATCGCGAGAGGAATGCACCACATTGGTTTGTCGATGTTGCAAGAAACCATTCCCGGAAGCAGACCTTGCACAAGGGAGACAGACCCGGGGCTCACCGGGGCTCACCGGAGGACCAGACTTTTTCAGGGGGACGCGCATGATGCACCCCACAATTCCCAAATCCCGGATCCTCTGCCTAATATTAGCTGGTAGGAACCAGTCCGGTGGCTGTCGGTCGCCTGCCCTGTCGCTTGATATGATAATATCACATACCTATCACTTCAGACAATCCGATCTTTTTCTCCTATAAAAAATTGTTTGCCAAAGTTTCTGTGCGCACACCACATCGCTGGCCAGTGTAACAATTGACTTGCTGCGAAGCCAATGATGAAACATCAAACTTGCCTGCTCAACCGAGCTGTGCAACCTGTGACAAGTCGGTCCTCCTAGGTGGGGGGCTTTGTGGTTCCTGAGAAGAGCTCAATTGGAGCTTGGAAGGCGTGGGGTCCTCAGCCAATTTGGCCATCACATGCTCCTTCTCAGGCTGCTGGCCACAACACCAATTAAACAACACCACACCCCTTCATTTTCCAATAACTTGGAATGAGAAAGGGAAGGGAAAAAAAAAATCAGCGATGTGCTTTATCACCAAGATGATACGCTTTGTCTCTCACTTCGTGTCGAGAGCGCCCCTCCCACCGTGCCCGGTGACAGCTTCATCTCCGCTAGCCTCGCTTCGAAGAGGTAACGAAAAACGTGGGGGTGGAGCCTAACAGAGCTCCAACACAGACGTTGTTCCGACAGCTTAGCTTTGAAGCCCTGTTGACGGCCGTATGGAAGCTCCTATAATTGCAGCCTCTCTCAACCTCCCAACTGCTCCGCCTACCGCTTCGGCCTCTCTGAAACTCGCATCTTGCTCCATATAGCACGTGCCTCGCTCCGTTCACTATCTGCATATGCAAGCGATTTCTCTCAGCTACCGACGTGCCTCCAATCAGGAGTGGCGGCAGAATGCCCGACTCTCTTGCATCTTGCATGAGCGATTTTTTGCCCAAATTTCAATATATATGACTTACTCTCAGCATTAAAACATAAATTGTGTGTCCTTTTTGATGCTGGCTAACGCATTCAGATACATCATACTCTTCAACTATAACCCTCAAGGTACTTGAGCGTCTACGGCCCGACGCCTGTGAGCACAAGTACAATCATCTCACCTGCAGACCCCAGCATATTCTCAGCACAGCTGTCTCAATCCCTAGTTGATCACATCTTTGTTTTCAACTTTTTTTTTCTTATATCCATTCCCTGCTTTTTCGACAAACTTCATCTCACTGCAGGCAGCTCTTTTTTTGGGTTCGTAGACACCACCCCAGACTTCTAAACTGTGGAACCCCGTCATGAGAATGGTATCCACAACCCCCTCCCCCACCCTATATTAACTACTTTCGGGTGTGCTCAAAAAGCCTAAAAGGCGAGAAAATCTGGGGAATATACATTATGCAGCGGGAAATCCGAAGAGAAGAGGTGTGCAGTTCTTTTCCTAAGAAATCAGCTTTTAGCTTTTTCGTCTTTTTCCCTTGATCACCTCACCTCAAAAGAGCTAAAAAAGGGCCTACGTGGTCATCCCTGAGACGATCATAAGTGGAGACTATGGAGTAACTCCAGTCTACTGCGGGTCACCATGCCGGTCTTTATCACGCTTCGCTCGTATAATTGCGGAGGAAGCATATACATCCCTGGGAATGCCGATTTCTCCATATAGCGGCTTTATTGTGTCTAGAACTTCACAAACATGGCGCCGACCCTTAGCCCCAAAAAAGCTGGGGGTCCATGTTGACCTTGTGACCCTTTCCATTCCTCCTTTTTCTCCACGGAGAGTCTAGCCTGGCTCGATACAACGTAACTGTGGAGATATCTTGTTGCATATCCACCATTCGGCTAACTTTTAGACCCTAGAGCTACTTGAAGCGAGAAACACCCGTCTATGGAGCACCGGGTAACCCCCCGTGGAACAAAAGGAAAGCCGGTTTCTGCGACTAAATCATATGGCCAAAAAAATAAAATAAATAAAATACCGAGAAAAAAAAAAAGACAGAAAGAGCCAATACTGTTCCTCGATTCGTCTCGTAGTTTGCCCTTGCTTTCCACGCTTTTCTTTTTGGAACAAGGCATACGGGGCTTAGGAACATGCATTGATGTCCTGATATATGCATGCCGGAAAACGCCTATGATCCACGACCAACGTAAAGACATCTAACAATCGAAACCACCACCATAATTAGGGACCCCAAATCCCCGACCAACTAACGTTGCACAAAGATCACTCATGATCAGGATCATGAACGTGGAAAAGGAGAAGGGAAAAAATTTTTTTTTTCTCAATTCCTTTTGCAGCTGCCGCGTCAAAATTTTATTTCTTGACTTTCCTATTGGCGAATCGTACAAGCAGAAGACAAGGCAGACGCAAGACATACGACGGTCTTGACGTAAGAATGGATTTTTTTTCTTTCCCTCTTTTCTCTTACTCAAATTCCCTCGTTCGGAGGTGGACGATGCCCGCGATTGGTTGAAGTGCCGTAGATGCTTCTAGATATATTGATATTTGTCACCTCCAACCCCCCCTTTCGCCCCCCTCTTTTCCTCGGGAAACAAGCGAAGCTTAAGCTTAAAGGGCCAGGTGATCATGATCGATGATATCCAAAAGGTTTCAGACAAAGACAGTTGCCGCCAGCAAAAGATATAATACCACCAATAAAAATTCCACGGCATCGCAATATGTATGTAGGTTGTATGTATATCACTCGTCACTCATCTACACATGCCTTTCACTCACTTCCTCGATCCAATTGGAATCTAACAAGGAGCTGAACTCTTGCAGACTTTGGTATTTTTAGTCATTCGAGGCTGTCATCTATACACAGGGACGTAAAATACCGCATAAAGAAAGCCAAACTTGAAAGCACGAAAGAAAAAAAAACTGTTGATGAGGAATTTGGTATTTCGATCATCGTGTAAATGCATTGATAGAAACCTCAATCCCGGAACAGCCGCTCTAACAGATATCAAAAAAACAATTGGAAAAGCATCGTGTGCAGTTTTTTGAATGCATGCAAAAAGTAAGACTTTAGGAAACAGGAAAACCAAAAAAAGACCACACCCGCTTCCCAACTTCATCAAATAGAACAGAAACACAAAGACGTCAGGACTCGTTTTGCACACTGATCCTAAGAATATACTGTCTACCATGTCAACAGAAATCCAAACAAACAGCAGCAGAATCGTGTTCACCAGTCATCGTTGTCATCATCCGATCCTCGATTTGCTTGCGATCGTTTTTTCAATGCAGCGGCAAGACCTCCTGCTAAACTTGAATTGGACGATCCACCATCTGGCTGACTTTGCACACTGAGATTGGATGCTCTTGTGCCCGCTGGAGGGGTGACTATTTCGGCGGCCTGCATAGAGCTTGGCTTCCTCACGGCTGCAGCTGCAGCTGCCGACGGCTTGGGCCGGGGTGGAGGTGGAGGTTTCTTCGCCACTTGGGCTGGTGGTGGCGGTGGAGGGGGTGGAGGTTTCGCGGCTTCCTCTTCTTTAAGATATGCACTGGGCGCCCACCCTTGGGTATCATCCGCTTTTTTGGCAAGCCACCATCCTGTAAAAAAGAATCAAGAATGGATATGTTAGCTCGGTTTATACAACTCTTCTTTCACCGCTGTTGTAACCCTTGTTGTTGCGTGTAAAAATGGGGGAAATTTCTTACCATTTCCTTCTTTCTGGAGAATAATGATAATTTCCCCTTTCGTCAAAGTAAGCTCGTTCGCGCTCTGGCCGGCAAAGTCGTATAAGGCGCGGGCCATCGGATCTTGGGAGGGTGCTGCCGCGGGTGGGGGTGGTGGCGGTGGAGGAGGAGCTCTCGCTGAGGCCACAGAAGACCCCATGGAACTTCTTTCGTTCCCGCCAAATCCATTTTGCTGATGAAGGACTGGCGTTACCGGCTTGATTGCCGCTGGCATAACCGTTGATGGGTTGGTCGAAACCGTTGAGCTTCCGCCTCCGGGTAGTTGTTGCGGCACCGGGCGGGCTTGTGGTTGAGGTGTCGCCCTCCCGCGGGCCTGGGAAGAAAGTTTTCCGTTGACACTCTTCTTGAGTAATCCGCCGGATGTAATAGCCTTGGCCGGCTTTGCTCTCGGCTTTGGAGTTGGCCTTGAGATGCTGTTCGGAGCCTCACCGGGACCAACGTGGATCGTTCCACTCTTGTACAAGTCATCTTTTGGGACAGCCGGATCTTTAAGGGTCTTAACAACGGCGATCTTTCCCGGCTTCTTGTTGTACTCAATAGTTGGGCCAATCCGAAGGTCGAAAATTCCGGTCATAAGGCCCTTCATGTGAGTGAAAAGTTCCGTTTTGAAGATACAGGATATGAGCGGATCCGGTTGTCCCGGGGCCCCTACGCCTAATGAGAACCAATCATCGCGAAGATTCGATGTGCCGATAAACTTAATCGTCCCTAGCGGGATGGTTCTTTCCGCTATAATCTGGAGCTGGTTATTGACAATTGTCTGGGTGATAATGTAGAAGTTGCGATTGGTGAGGACGAGTAGTCTCGGATTCGGCTTGCTAGATCTCCCTAGTTTTGATACTAACAATTCACCTCTGCAGGAGAAGAGTGTCCTGTCACTAGCTGGAATCTGGACTGAGTTTCTGACATGCTCGCCGTAACCTCCTTTATTGTCAACGCCAAGGTAGTCTCCCATAAACCGTCTAGAACCGATAATACTGAAGCGCCTTCGTTCCTTCCTTCCGGCGAGAACAGTGTGGCCGTAATCACGCAACTTGACGAAGTCAGTACTTCCAGTGAGATTTCGCCACCATCTTTGGATTCTGACAGCGCACTCAGTCCGGTATCTTAAGTAGTTTCTCCAAGCTCGTTGGATACGGATGGCCATATTGTGCCAGTATCGGTCCCGCATGGTCTCCAGGGCGAACAACGTCTCGGGGGTCTTGATGAATGCCTTGGTGGTTCCCATTTGCCATTCTTCCTTGGGTATCCTCGTGTCCTTGAGAATTTGTTCACATCCTGATCGCGGGTCTCCAGTCCAGATGTAATCACCCGCATAGGAAGTCTTTGAGGACAGCAAGTAGAATCGGTCCACGAATCTCTCGAAACTCTGACGATATGCGAAGCCAGCTCTTCGGATACGGACGTTTTCTTGGAGACCAAGGTATTTGATCTGATGGAGGACAGCGGCAGAGTCATATTCCTTTGGTGACTTGTTCTGGTTCGGCTTGATTGTCCGGATATAGGAAGGTGTCGCCTTAGACAGCGTGTTTACAAGATCGTTTGCTGATGCCTTAATCTTGTCGCTCGCGGTCGGTGGTCGACGTCCCTTCATATCCGTGGCAACTTGCTGAGGGAAGATTGTATGCAAAAATTGGTTGTCGCTAGCCTCAATCAACTCGAGGATATCTCTGAGAAGTTGATCTTTGTTCTTGTCTGTCATATGCTCGATTTGGTAAGTCACATCTCCAGCGTAGTGCTTGATGATGAACTGTGTCTGACGCTGGGCGAAGTGAGGATTCGTCGAAAGCGCATTGAGTCTCTGAATGAATGTTCCATCCGCTGCACTTGAATCCGCATGAGCAGTTGCACAAGCGTCGTTAAGAGCTGCGAAAACACCGGGTGGTCTCTTCTCTTCGATTAAATCGCACACGATCTTGTTGTTGAAGTATTTGATGGGCTGCCACTCAATTTGTTCTCGTACATACTCCTCTTGCTCTGTTTTAAGAGTAAGTTCGATAAAGATTTGCTGTAGTTTTTCGTTCACGTAGTTGATGCAAAGCTGTTCAAAGGAGTTCTTGTCGAAAATTTCGAACCCATAGATATCGAGGATACCGATGGTGTAGGATGTTTGTTCGCGAGCCTTCATCGAAACATTGATACGGTCGACAATCCATTCGAAGAGGTTGTTATAGATGGCTTTCGCTAGCGTATCTCTTACAGCTGTAGCTTGAACGGGGTTAAGGGGCGACTCGTAGATGGAACCTCTCCTCCCACCTCTCGAAGTTTCGACTATACGGATAGATAGAGCCTTGAAAAAGTTGTCAGTATAACCGTTTTTGGCTCATCGGGCGCATCATATCGGCTTACCTTGTTTAGAGCCGCGCCATCAACCTGTAGCAAGTAAGCCGCGAAATCAGTAACTCCGGGGTCGATGATAGTTGCGCCTCCATTATCATCCTCTCGAAATTGAACATTCCCGATCCACAAAATGGCGGCTAATAATCTAAAGATGTCGTCCTGCTCCTGTTGCGTGAGGCCAATAACCTGCATCGCCTGGAGGGTTTCGCTAAATTCCTTATGATCATCGATTCCTGGGACTTCTAAGCATCGAGAATTGGATGTATAGGCGTAAGCTTCAGGTGTCTGGATACCGAACAATTCTAGAATACGTCTAAAGTTAGAGAGTGGTTGCTTCTTTTATATCTCGGTGACACTACCAACCTCTGTAGGCTGGACTGGCAGCTTTGGCAAATTGGTAGAAGATGTGGAAGTTCCGCTCATTCATGATCTGGCCAACCACACGCGCCTTCTCCAGCAAATAGTTTGTGATATTTGCACCACATGGTTCACCCTGCGCATTAAACTGGATTTCCAGGTATTTGCCATGCCGCGACGAATTGTTATTCCTCAGTGTTTTCGCACACCCAAAGGCTTCCAGCAGCGGATTGGTCGCCAAAACCATGTTTTTGATCTCGGTAATGTGGGAGTTTTGCTGGCCTCCGGATACATTGGCGATGTATTGCATAATTCTCTTCGCAGCCTCGGTCTTTCCCGCGCCGGATTCACCACTAATGATGATACACTGATTGTCTCGGTAGGCGTTCATATTGTAGTAGGAGGCTTCCGCGATCGCGAAGACGTGTGGTGGCATTTCTAATCGGTTCTTGCCCTTGTAGGCTTCCATAACGGAGTCGACGTAGATTCCCACTATTCCCAGACGTTAGAATCAATAGAGTAGAGGTATCTGCTATGCTACTTACGGTCTCGAAACGGGTTCACCGAGATTAACACATGCCCAATATAAGTCTGTCACATAGCCAGTTGTTAGTGCCTTCGTCCGGATCGTAGAAGCTGTATATGGCCTTAAGACGCGATGGTTCGATAACGTACGTATATCTCAGCTGCTTCGAACCGCTTCATCAGGTTCTCGTTGATAGCTTCATTTGAGATCTTGCTGATAAGGGTAAGGTCGCTAACACCGACTTCTTTCTTCTTCGACCCTTCGTAGAAAGCCTTCTTAGGAGCCCCTTGACCGCCGGCAGAGCTGCCGATGGCTCCCTTCATGAAGGGAACTTTCGATGTTACCCCCGCTGCATCTTTCGTTTTATTCCGCCCCGCCCGCTTAGTGACAGCCTACAATGTGACGGACGCTAGGTTAGCTCTGAGGTGTAAGTGTACGGGCCGCGATATCGGGATCAGAAACGGTCTCCGACGGCAGGTGGAGGACTGGACCGGACATACCATATCGACTGGTTACCTCGGTGGTCTCGTGCTTCGAGCTGTCGCCAAAGGATAGTGAAGTGTTTAGGGGAAAGATAGGTGTCGGAGCAGGAAGCTGGTGTGTTGTTGGGTATTTTAGGAACAGGAACAGGAACGAGGTCCGTCAACGTGAAACCGGTTTGGTGTAGCTTTGGTCCAACGTAACGTCGGCGTAAGCTCAGAGGACAGCTTCAGCGCCTAAGCAAACAGAAGCAGCGTCCAACGAACGAGCTTTGAAAAATCAAATTAAAATAAATAAATAAAATTTTAAAATGGAAAAAGGATGGCGATGGAGAGATCGCGATGGAGGCAGCGAAGAGATGGAGCTATAAGGGATCGAAGCCTGAGAAAGATTGATGGATCGGATTGGATTGGTTGGGCTGGCGGTTGGATGACCTGTCTCGAAATGTACAACTGGATGGCGGACAGAGCCTGCATGCACCACGTATATCCAGCATCCACACCTGAGATATGATACTGATACTAGTATACAATATTACAGTTACTGCCTTAGTCTATACGAGGCAATGTATGTATTTCTCTGGCCTTGCTGCAGGCACCAGGCGGATCACGTAGACATTAATAGCTTGCGTACCTCGAAAGCTTGTCTCTGTCGCACAGCCACGTTGGATGATGCCACCAGCTGCAATTTCAAACTCCGTTTTGCCCGATCTCTCCAACATTTCGAAAAACTGCGAAGGGGCTTACTTCGATGTGCGGTATGGAATGCGTGATGAGAAATAATCGAGTAAATTATAAAGGAGTATATACTTTTGGAAACACCGGGTACAGCATGCAGAATGATATCACAGTATACATATAACATAAACGTTCCGCGCCGCCGTACTCCTGACAAATGAAAGACAATAGATCTAACAGCCGCTTTAATGCAAAAAAAGAAAAACAAAATGGCAAAGGCAATAAAAACAATATTTCTCCCAGAATGCATATTAAAAGTAGTCAATGGCATTTAAAATCAGGACATTGTTCTCCGTAGTCCTATCGCGGACCCGAATGTCTGTCGGTCGGGACTCCCATTACTACAGGGCCGTAACGACGCCTGCCGAGCCAGAACCCTCATATCCTTCGTGTTTTGCTGGGTATATGTCCCACAGTCTGCCACCCTCTCCGTGATGTTCACACCTCTCCGTCTATACCGGTCCAGCCTACCTGATTTCCAGAACCAGATAGCCAATCCGAGTACAATTCCTAGTACCAAAAATGAAACAATTCCAAACGCCAGTCCGACGTATCCGGCGACACTGATTGGATCCTTTTTGGCCGAGTCTTCGTTCGAACAGCCAAAAGGTACGGGATTACAGCCAGCCGTCGAAGGCGACGAGGCTGCGAGGTAGAACTTCCCGGCCTCGTAGTCTACGGCTAGGTACACCTGTGACAAAAAGGCCTTCCCAAGCACAATGGTGTTGCGGACTGCAGATTCCTGAAATATATTTAATTCCGTGTAGTTCGTATCGACGGCCCAGGTCCCATTATTGTCGATTCCTCTGAGTGGGTGGGCTAGCTCTTCGTTTGGGATGACGACCTTAAAATCTTCGTCGAGTCCTGTCAGAACGATATTCAGAGAGAACGCTCCCGGGCTTCCAGCTTTATATCTCCAACCCGGCTCGTTGACCTGTAGATTTGGCAACCAGTCGCTGTTAACCCTTCCCTGTCCCAAGCCTATGCTTTCCAGTGATGCCAGCCTTCCGGATGGAAACCGGAACAAATTATCATAAGGTTCGATGCAAGCGTAGGGATTCCGGGATTCCATATCGATGAATGCCGTCGTTTTCATAGTTTTCTCGAATAAAACGTCTACTTTTTGGATCTCGACCCTGAACGGGCACGGCCTGAATTCCGTATCCTCATAGTTGATGTCGAACTCTGCGAAGTTTCCTGCTACACGGGATTGGTCGTACCCGCCCAAAACAATGTGACCCGGACGAGGATTATACGGGCTCTGGCTTCCTGCATCGAAACCAAACACTAGCCTGTCGATAAATCCTTGAGCCTTCAAAGCTTGTAGGAAGGACGACCTAGGGCCGAGTCCTAGCTGCCCCAGGTTAAACTTTGTGCCGTTCGTCACAACACCAATTTCATAATCCTTCAACTGCGTGAAGCCGGCGACCGCGAACTCCACGTTTCCAAAGGTTTCGACGGGTCCATTTAGGTCAATCCAAAACCCCTCGACTCCGTCGGACACCGAGGTGCGGCGATTCTCAAAACCAGGCAACAAACTTCTATCGAAGGTACCACCGTGGCTCGCCTGGCACGTTTTGTTCAGATCATTGTTGCTGCATATCTCCGATCCCAAGGTATAGGTGGCGTTTATAACGGTAGACGGGACAAGGCATATCTTCTGGCGTGCCTGACCTTGAGTCCCAACTTCGACTTGCAAACCCCAAGCGTCGACATTGGTGCAGTTCTGGAGGTTGAGGCAGACGGGCGTGGAGCTTGTGGAACACGGCGGCGTTGCGCAGGAGGCTGTGGGGACGACAACAACACCAACAAGGGCTGCTGCTATTATGCTGTACAAGATATTATCCAGACCCATCACGGCGCTGTGTGAGTCCTTGAGTATTGGTTCCTGAAAAAGCGACGTATGGCGACCGCATGCCAACAGTATTCTTGAAATTCGAGATGGAAAAAGAGCAAAGATGTGTGAAATGGAAAATAAAATTCCTAAAAGGAGAGCTGCACCTACTCCTGATAAGCCAACTGAGACCCAGACAAAGAATGTAGGATGACAGTTGGCTGGCACATACATACAGACATACAACTGCGAGAACCAGAGAAACTCGAAGCACGGACTCGACAATCTGTTTCTACTTTCTGCTCTCTGCATAACTTAAGTTAGGGGCTTATCATATTATAGACCCAGCTCGCCACACGCTTCGTTCACGATCCTGTTCATGCCGGATGGTCTGCAAAATTACGAAATAGATTGGTCTCCCCCGTCCCAAACAAGGCTTCAAATGAAGATCGCTATTGTGCCTTGGCGCCCTGATGGTAGTGTTCAGCAAGTCAGAAGAGAGAGAGGTTCCCGAAGTAAGGGACATCTTTACTGCGTCCTCTTCCGGATCTTTGCAGAATTGTCCAGATCAAGTGAAATCCTCAGGTATTTGGTGGTCGTCCTTATCCCCGGCGCAGCAGGACTAAGGCAGACGACATTGTTGCAAATTGCACCGAGATTCTGGACAAACCGTGCATGGTTCGGTCGCTTAGAAGATGGAACAGGCGGCGATTGGTCCCAAAGGATGCCCAGAACTCTTGAAGCCGTTCGCGGATCGAAGGTCTAGCTAGCCTTGCCCGGCGGAATCGACGATGATCAGGAGCGGGATACGTGCCCCTACCCATAGAAGGGAGTTTTTGGGAGAAAGTTTGGATTGGTGTGTTGCTTCCGAGATGCTGTTTTGTGATCTCAGTATGCGCATGGTGCCACACCCATGTATCATGATTTCCCAAGAGTCGCATTTGAGGCAGCAATGGATGATTTAAACGCAGTACATGGTTCTCCGCTTCGCGGGATTCATGTCACACAGTCATATGACGCCCTCAAAAAGACGGAAGATTCCGGGGCCTCAATTCTTCGAGCCTTCATGCAGGCCGGGTCGCTATCACATCTTCAAACTTGATCCTCCAAAATGCCGGGTTCTAACAATGGGGGATCGATTACCTGATACATCGGCATATCGTTATCTGTCAATTAGTGAATTATGCCGCCACCAAGGCATCAGCCGCGTCTGCAGCCCCGAGTCAACGGATAATAAACAGTTGTTATATATAATTTTCTGGCCACACAAGGCCATCTAGATGTCTTCCCTTTTTTTGCTTTTCACTCCTCACCTAGAGGTATGTACAATTAAAAGATACAAAACGCAAATCGCGCAAGAATCAAAAGCCCAACCAACCACCTCTCTACGATTCCTCGGAAGCGGCAGCACCTGCAGGTAGAAAGTAGTGTTAGTGGGAGCCTCGTTGGACCAGTGAATGAGAATAGACGTACCAGTGATAATTTCCACAAGTTCACCGGTAATGACGGCCTGTCTGGTACGGTTGAACAGGATCTGGAATTTCTGGATCATCTCTCCGGCGTTCTTCGATGCATTGTCCATAGCATTTCGACGAGCAGACTGCTCGCATGCGTGCCCCTCAGCCAAGGCCTATGATTTCGCACTGTTAGCCGGATCTGTACCTTTTGTATTTGTGTATGAAGTTGTACCATACCCAGTAGATTGCGTTAGCCAAAGCGAACTCGCGGAGATTGGGTAGTTCCTCGTCGTCGATTTCAAAGGCGGAGAAGTTGGCTGTTAAACGTTTTATTAACAAATCGTCCAAGAAGTGATACATTGGGTATGAAATGCTATGTCGTACCGGATTCCTGGAAGGAGTCTACCGAGTAGGTCTGGATGGTCTTCTGGTCGTAGGAGACAGGGCTGAGGTAGGAGTTGAAGAGGACTTCAATGTTGTCATATTGCTTGGGAAGTTGGAAGATTTGGTCGGCAATGGTTTGAGCCTCGGTGAAAGTTGGGATGTCCTTGCCGACATTGGCAAAGCTCAAAACAATGCTCTGGCTCTTTTCCCTCTGCAATTGAGACTTGCACTTCTCACCAAGAATAACCAAGTCGGCATTGGGGTTGTCCAGCAGCTTCTTCCTTGTAGCCTTGGTCAATGCAGAGTGAATACCACCGCAGAGACCCTTATCCGAAGAGGCGACGACAATGAGGGTCTTGGCCTCCTGAGGGACCTTGGTTTCGGCCTCCTCGTAGACCTTGTTGGAAGTTTCACCGAAGGCCTTGGACTCGGTCATTGCTCGCATGGCGCGGTTGAGTTTTGTCGAGGCGACAACCTTCATGGTGTTGGTAATCTTCTCGATGTTTCGGATGGACTTGAGACGTCCCTCGATTTCCCTGAGGGTGGCATATCCGGCGGCTGGTGTGAGAGCGGTGACGGCCGGTCTAGGAGATGGATGTCAGATGTTAGCAGAGGCACCGATAACCGGAGTTATATGGTGGAGGGGTATAGTTTACCGGGTGACAAAGGCGACGGAGGCCCTTCTCAGGGCGGGACGGGCGGCGTTGGCGAGCATTGGGTCAATTGGACGGGAGGACGGGGTGGAGAGGAGGAGGGGAGAGGTGACGAGGTGGGAGCAGAGGCTTTTTTTCTCGGACGGAGATGTTGGCACAATCGAGTGATGTCGGTTCGGAGGAGGAGCCGCCGGCAATTTTCGTGACAACCTCAGCGGGCAAACAGGCCAACACGGCAACGCGGCAACACTTTCTTATAGTATATATTTTATACGGTATACTATTATTATAATCATGATTATAGTCATACCATACAATTTTATATTTACTCGATATATTTTCGATAATATTATATAGTACTTCTGGATGGTGCCTGGTCCACATGTTGCCTGCGTCATGTATTGCCCAGGCTAAGGAGGGGCCGGTAGACCGAGCGCGGATGACTGGTACGGTACAGCAGGCAGCGTAAATATAGAAAGAAACCTGCTCTCGATCTACGGCTTCTCTCTTTAGAGGCATGATATCCAATGCCCATTATCTCAAAGAATTTCTACGAGTCTCCGAAGATATCGGCCATACTGCTTCAGTAGCATGTATTATCAAAGCGTACGATGCAATAATACCCCGATGGAACTGGATCCTGGAGGATAGTGCAGTGCAGTGCAGTGCAGTGGCCAAGTTGGCGTTCCGTTCGGCGTGTTTGCCCAGCGAAAAGTTGACTTCAAATTTTTTCGCGCCCTTTCCGTCAGCAAAAAATTGACTTTGCCAAATTTCGACCGTTTATTTAGCCCTGCCTGTCCCTCCCTCCTCTCCCTCCGCTCCCTCTTCCTCCTCTTCCTCCTCTGCTGCTGCTGCTATCCTTCCACTCCCCAAAAACACCATCCTCTGCAACCCCCTCAAAATTAACTAAATTTTCCTTTGTTCTTTCCTTCCGTAACTTAAATCCCATTTTTTTCTCTATTTCTTATATTGGACGTTCCCTGTAGTGACAAACCCGGTTCCAACTTGCAACTGGCAACTTGCTGCAAAGCAAAGCACAGCAAAGCACAGCAAGCAAGCAAGGCACGCATAACAAAACGGCTAACCGCCTCACATAAAAAATCCCCAACCTCAAAAATCCCATTATCGACAACCTCGTAATTCTGGACTTTCCTGTTTCTCCAAAACAGCCTTCACGCTGCAGTCAACATCACCGGGACTCTCCGCCCGAAAGGTCCTCGGATCTCGACTGGTCTTCGTTTCTCGAAAACCGTCTTTGCCTCCGAGTCCCTGTCCTAAACCGCTCCCTTTTTCCGCCACTCATCGCTTCTACTCTCCTTCGACGCGTTTTCACCCCTTCTCACGGGATCTCACATTAGCGGCTGCACCACCACCACAGCCAACAACACTCCCTTGTTGTGTGTCGCAGATATCACCATCGCGGTCGCACCACCTCATAAACTCCCACTCCCTTTCAAAACAACATACTCACCCTTCTAAATCATTCACACGAGGTCAGACGACCAGTTCTCGAGTTTCAAACCGTCCCGAACCCATTCTCCTGAAATCGACTGGATTGAGCCGCTCCAAAATGTCTTCCTCAGAAGATGATATGCCCCTCGCCAGAGGACGTCGAAAGCCCAACGGCCGGGCTGTTCTTCCCGAAAAGATCGACCCGTCTGTAGACCGCAAAATGGAGGAAGAATCCATGGAAATCGATGCCGCACATGCTCCAGGGATGGCAATGGACCCTGCCAAAGTCTCCAAGGTTATCAATGGCACTTCGAGCAAGCGGAAAGCTGCCATGAAGCCTGCCATCAAGGAGGATGACGACGAAGATGAGTCGGATTCTGCACCTTTGGTATGTTGCCTAGTCCCCTATGTACTGATCGGTAGATAATATTTATGACACCGTGCTGACTCGAGACTACAGTCCAAGAGAAGACGAACAACTGTCAACGGTACCAAGAAACAGCTCGTTGATTCAGATGAAGAGGACGACATGCCTCTCAGCTCTTCGAGGAGAAGATCGACAAAATCAATGAAGGAGGAATCCGAATCGGACTTCGAGGATGATGACGATGTTCCTCTTCAAAAACTAGCCAAGGACAGGAAGACCGTCGAAAAAGCCGCTGCCAAAGCAACCCCTAAAAGCAAAGCAACCCCCAAAGCCACTCCGAAGACAAAATCCGCAACAAAACGTAAACCGAAGGACGAGACACCTTCCGACGCCTCAGAGAGCGATATCCCCATAGCTAAGCAAAGGAAAACCGCATCGGCCAAGAAGTCCAAGACTGTGAAAGATGAAGACGACAGTGAGGCGCCTGTCCCCGCCAAAGGCAAGAAGGGCAAGGCTAAGGCCGAGGAGCCAGCGCATAAGAAGTCCGCCAAGGGTAAAGCTAAGAAGGAAGAAGAGGTGGAAGAGGCAGAGGCCAGCCCTGATGGCGAAGAGCAATCTGACGAGTACAAATGGTGGCTGGCCGAGCAGAACGATGGGAACCAAAAGTGGGAGACCCTTCAGCATTCCGGTGTCATGTTTCCGCCTCCTTATGAGCCACTACCCAAAAACGTCAAGATGAAGTACGACGGCGTCCCTCTCACCCTCGCCCCAGAAGCCGAGGAGGTTGCAGGGTTTATGGCTGCCCTTCTTGAAGCGCCCCAAGCCAGCGACAAGAAGTTCCTTGAAAACTTTTTCGCAGATTGGAAGACCGTGCTTAAGGAGACTGGTGGCGCAAAGGATAAAAATGGAAATACCGTTAAAATCCAGAGTTACGATAAATGCGACTTCCGACCCATGTTTGAACACTTTACCGCTCTTAAAGAAGCAAAGAAGGCCATGTCGGCCGCTGAAAAGAAGGAAGCCAAGGCGGAAAGGGAAAAGATCGAAGAGCCGTATCAGTACTGTCTATGGGACGGTCGCAAGGAGAAGGTTGGCAACTTCCGCGTCGAACCTCCTGGTCTATTCCGAGGCCGTGGTGAACACCCAAAACGTGGCATGTACAAGAAGCGTGTTTCTCCGGAACAAATTACACTGAACATCGGCAAAGGTGCCACAGTACCATCCCCACCGAAGGGTCATAACTGGGGAAACATTGTTCATAACCAGACGGCATCGTGGTTGGCCATGTGGACCGAAAATATCAATGGCAATGTCAAATATGTCATGCTTGCCGTCACCAGCTCTTTGAAAGGCCAGAGCGACTTCAAGAAATATGAGAAGGCTCGTGAACTTAAGGTAATCCCTCCGATTTACTCGTAACCTGAACTCAAACGTTCTAACACTCCATGTAGAAACACATCGAAAAGATCCGCCGCGAGTATACTCAGGACCTGGGTGATAAGCAAACCATGGTCCGTCAGCGAGCCACCGCCATATACCTAATCGATAAATTCGCTCTCAGAGCGGGTAATGAAAAGGGTGAAGACGAGGCCGACACTGTCGGTTGTTGCAGTTTACGATATGAACACGTTACTCTGGAAGAGCCAAACCTTGTCCACTTCAAGTTCTTGGGTAAAGACAGTATTCAGTTCGATCAGGTCTACACTGTCGATAAGCAAGTTTTCAAGAATTTGCGTATCTTCAAGAAAGCACCGAAGGGCCCAGGTGATGACCTTTTCGATCGCATCCAGACAAAACACATCAACGAGTGGTTTAAAGCACATATGCCAGGACTTAGTGCAAAGGTCTTCCGTACCTACAACGCTTCTTGGACTATGCAGCAGGAACTTTCCAAGATGAAGAACATCGGTACCGTCGCTGAGAAGCATGCTGCTTACAACGAGGCGAACAAGAAAGTCGCTATTCTCTGCAACCATCAACGTACCAAGAGCAAGATGCACGATTCCCAGATGGAGAAGAAGATGTACGAGATTAAGGCGCTGATGTACCAGAAATGGAGACTCAAGAAGATGATTCTGGACCTCGAGCCAAAACTCAAGAAGAAGAAGCCAGAATACTTTAAACCAGACGCTGAAATCGATGACGAGGACTGGATTAAGGATCACCAAAAGTGGTTGATTGAGGAAGAAGAAAAGAAGATCGAAAAGAAATTCGCCAAGGATAACGAAAAGCTGGCGGCGAATGGAGAAAAAGAAATGAAAGCCTCCGAACTGAAGTCTCGTCTGAGCGTTCTCGACGACATGAAGAAGGAGTTTGCCAAGGAAAATAAGACTGGAAAGGTGGAGGCTGCCGGAAAGTCACCATCTGTCGACAAGTTCGAGGAACAAATCGCCAAACTCGATGATAAGATTCAGGTCAAGATTAGTATGATGAAGGTATGTTTCCTGTGACGTCGAATATCCTCTTGTAACGGTAGCGCTAACATATTCCCACAGGACAAGGAAAACACTTCGGAGGTGTCGCTCGGCACATCCAAGATCAATTACATTGATCCTCGTCTGTCTGTCGTCTTTTGCAAGAAGTTCGGTGTCCCCCTCGAGAGAATCTTCCCAAAGACTCTTCGAGATAAGTTCAAGTGGGCAATTGAAAGTGTCGACGAGAACTGGGAGTTTTAAGTAATCTCTGTTCTCCTGTATTTCTAAGATTTATTTCTTAGAGAGTCCTTTATACTCTATAGAGTGTGTTTTTCTATAAAGCCTGGCTTTTTCTAGTCAGTTAAAACCCCTGGCCCCGAAACCCAAATATCTCCTGCTTTAAACCATTTCATAGCATGTTCCCGGGGCCGGACAAAGAAAATGAATTGCTTAACCAGTTGAAAAAATTCCCTTCAAACTGTTAGATATTACCCATTACACATTTATTCCTTCCCTTTCCTTCTTTTAGATACCTATTGAGAAGTATCTAAGCTCCCCTGTGAGAGAGCTACTGCTTCTCCTCATTATACGAGATACTTCTCAGATTTAGCTTTAGATAGCAGATCATGATTCAACGTTAACGAAGGTTCACGGGAAATGTAACCGTTACGCATACACGTTCAAGAAAACACCTGGGACTTTGTAGATAAAACGTATTGCAATATTAAATGAAGCGTAGGGAAAGTCCAGCAGCAGCTATACTAAAATCCGTGGCTTTATCATACTTCTATCTTCACCTCCCCAATTATTAGTCAATCATGTAAATTTCAACGAAATAGCGTTTAAGGTAATTTGCAGCGCGGCCATTGCATCGCATATCTTTGATGAATCCATCAACCTCATGAACACTGAAGTACTTCACAACGAACTTCGAAGTACTTCTCACAAGCTTCTTAACCCCTTCAAATCCCACTCTCTGATCCAACCTACGATGTACCCTCTCCGAGTCCACATCCTAAGCGCATAGAGCGCGCGCCATTCCTACTTTCCCGTAGACCATGATTCACGAGATCCCCCAGGAGTCTGTACGCCGTCTAGGCTCAACTCAAGTCATCACAGACCCTATCACTGTCATTAAGGTAAGGCCTCGTCCTCCTCCTCCTCCTCGCCGAATGCATGACATATTTCTTTGATTGACTAAGTACTTATACCAATTTATCCAACACAGGAGCTCATCGAGAATGCGTTGGACGCAGGAGCTACGTCTATTATTGTTGAAGCTAGTTCGGACTTGGTTTCTCATATCCAAGTAAAGGATAATGGATCTGGAATTGATCCAAATGATAGGAACTTAAGTACGCTTTCAAGACCTTACTCTAATCTTGACCGGTATAATTAACAATATTTTATAGTGGCCAAACCCCACTGCACCAGCAAGATATCTACATTCGATGACCTATTGGATGTCACTACCCTCGGTTTTCGAGGTGAAGCTTTAGCAAGCCTTGCTAACGTTTCCGGAGCGCTTACGATTACCACCCGTATTAAAGACGAAGCAATGGCAGTGGCATGCGAGATTGCCCCAGATGGATCTCTTAAAACGTAGCTCACTCATTCACCACTTCTAATATGCAAGCAAGCCATGCCTCTAACTCTTAGCTCCGAACAATCCAGGATATCCCCAGTCTCAGCTCCAACCGGATGTACAATCAAAGTCACAAACCTCTTCGCCAAGTTCCCAGTTCGAAAATCTACACTGGAAAAGACGGCGACGAAGTACCTCGGCCAGATAAAGCCGCTCTTACTTTCATACTATCTCACACATCCGCAAACTCGATTTCAGTTTAAATGTGTAGCTGCACCACAAGGGAATAAAGGAAAAAAGAAGATTGAGACGAAGTATGATTTTATCTTAGCTGCAAGTAGCACGAGGGAGCAGGCAATTATCAAGGCGTTTGGTGCCGAATCGAGTCGGCATGGGCAGTGGATTGATAGTAACGATAATGGTGGTGATGTTCGTATTGAGGCGTTTGTGATGAAGCCGGATGCAGGTATGGTTCGGGTCCCGTCAGTATCTCGAATAATGCGATGATGCTAAACAATAGCACTAGATACAAATCCAGTCGCCAAAAAGGGCGTATGCATAGCATACAAAAACCGTCCTTTATCCATCACTCGAAACCGTGGGTTGGCCCATTCGATATACAGCTTGTATAAAAAGCAGATCAAGAGTGTTTTTGCAGCGAGATCGGTCGATGCGCCTACAGAACCGTTTCTGTTTCTCAATATCCTCTCCACTATTGGGAAGGTGGATGTCAATATTGAGCCTGCAAAGGACGATGTGCTCTTTGAGAGTAATGAGAAGGTGGTAAATTGTATCAAGGAGAGCTTTGAGCGTATTTACAGTACTACGGATGGCACAAGGGATTTGAGTGCAGGGGGCGAAAGGCCTCTGACGGCGACTGGTCGAAGGATCGGAAGGACCAGAGAAGATTTCAGCAGCGAAATTACAAATGATTCTGTTGTTCAGAGTGATGCTCCGATCCACCAAACCCCTCGAAAGACTCCTTCGTCTGCACCAGGGGCGACTGAGACGGAAGGACGGGTATCTATCGATAACAGGAGCCGTGTGCCCTCGAGCTCACCCCCTACCAAGGCTAGCTCGAGCGCCGTGGATGCCCAAAACGAAACCCTCCTAGGGAAGGATCAAATAGGACTCGAAGAAGAGGAAGAGGAAGACGACCCACAATCCGGCCGCCAGGACACCCAAGGCGGGCCAGATTCAGCAAAACAAAAAGGATCCTGGTGGACTTTTAGTATGTATGGCTCGGGAATCGACGAGGACGAAGACGAGGAATTTGTGGATATTGAAGAGACTTTGAAGCATTCGGAAAGACGACAAGCTGCACGAGGTAGAGTACCATATCCCTTAAAATCTTTTACATCTACCCAAGAACCAAAGCTAATTGCTGTGTAGAAGAGAATACTCATGGAGATAAATCGATATCGAATCCGTGGACAATCTCGAAAATGAATTCAAGGACACCCCAACATGAAAAGCATACTAACATCCCTCGAATAGCCTCACCCACGACGGGAAATCCTACAGTTTCCATAACAGCTTGCCCCCGTCCTTCACAAGCCGAAAGAAGAGAAAGCCAGAACCATAGTCCCAAGTACGCTAATAGAACAGAAATTACAAAACCATCTACAGTACCGATTATCGATACTCCCACTCATGGAGCTCCCATTGCAAGAATGTCAGAGCCCAATGGTCCGTGGTATCCCAGGTTTGGAAGTGATAATAGCATGAGTTCTCCAAATAGACAACAAGAAGGTCCCACTCCACGAAGGCCACCCGAGATTCGAAACGTTTCCTCATCTCCAACAAGACAGGAGCATACCAGATTGTCAAAAACCCAAAAGTCTGTTTGCAAGTCGGCAGGCCCAATAGACGCCTGGGTTGGGGTTAATCAGGTCGTCAGTGCAGCCCAAACTTCTCCTTCAACGGAGGACGAAGATGAAAGTAATATCAGATTACCTATATCTGCCTTCTTCGGCACTCCGGATTTAGGTACATCAAATAAAGTTGGGGACGGAGGGCGTGGCATATTTCCATCTGCATCGGATAGGATGCGGCGAGAGAGGAGGGCACCCAACCCAGAAATTGACGAAGAAGATGTATCCTCCTTCTCTGAAGAGGATGAACCTATCCAGCCCATTAACAAGCTACCAAAGAAAGCTAGCCCGTCTGTAACAAAGGCATTAGCATCCACCAAGAGGTCAAAACCAACCAAGCTTCGACCCACCCCCGACTTCTTTAACAAACCATTCAAGCCGCCCGCCAAAGTACCAGAATATCTGAAAGACAATGGCACAGGGGACAGCGCTACTCGTCAGATGAAACTCTTAGTCGCAACTTTACCTTCAATCGATCTACGTTCCTTACATTTCCGTGCCCACCTCGTTGAAGACGACCTATATGATGAAGATTACGATACAAAAGAACCATGTCTTAGCGGCTCGGAGCTAAAGAAGTCACTCTTTTACTTCCTTAGGAAACATGTTACCGGCGTAGATTATTCGGACGATATGGAATTGGAGCTGATACAAGAGGATATCTTGGATGGGAAGGAATTCGATGTGAAGTTCCGAAATCTCGCTGGTGGGTAAAGTCATAGTATGACTTTTGAACATTTCATTGAAAGGTAGCTGTGTTTCCCTTTCTAACACCTAACACCTTGGACCCCCAAGTTTTCCTCCCTAAAATACTCCAGGATGTTTCTTCCCGTCGGAATTCCAAGCCCCGGAGCCCCTAACATCATACTCGTTCTGAATCATAGAAGCGTATTTGTACTATATGCCCTCTTAGCGCTTCATAGATTGCATTCTGTGTATACCGGTCAGGATGCCCCTTCTTTCTGCAGAGGGACCCAGTGTTCCCAACCCTTAGTATAGTAGTGAATTAATCAATAATCCTCACCAAGAACTTAGCCATCTCATCCATCTTTGTTAACCTTGATCAGTTTCCCTTCCTCGGGCGAATATCTCAGCCAAGAAGGCGCCCATCTCTCATCGTAATTCAGAGTCGGCTCGAATTTCTCAATGAACTATAGAGGGCCAAATGATCAGCTTCTCATGAATACCCACAGACCAGACCACCATGAAATCCAAATGGAGCGACTTGAGCATAGGAAATATGAAATACCTCAACATCCGCCTTCCCCTTCTCCCCCGCGAAATAATAATACTCAAGCTTAACCGACCCAAACGCCCAATTCTGCAGCAACTTCCTCATACAAGCAACCAAAACCCCAGACCGATGCTTCCCCTTATTGGAATGTATCAACACCGGGAAGTTTCTACTGTCGAGTAGAAGTTCCAACGCCAGCCGCATGCTCACTGGATCGTTTTCCACTTTTTCCTTCTCCTTCTCCTTTTTCTCTTTCCGTTCCCTTTCCTCTTCAAATAGAAGAGCGGCCGCAGATCCCCTCCTTGATACCGCAGAAGGCCTTCTTGATACCGTTGTATTTCCGTCGTCGTCGACGATGGATGCGCCATCTACCCCATTTTCCGTAAGAATCTCATCTGCGTTGTCGTCTGTTGCAATACTGTCCCCTCGCACCTGCTGAACTCTGAAATGGAAGACTTGGATATTATTTTCCGTGACGAACCGCTGGAGGTCCGTGGGGAGATCCTGGTCGGCGAGGTAGATGATGGATTTTAGGTGGAGCTTTGCTAGGAAGGGGAAGTTGAGGGGCATCGGGCAGCCGGAGCGGTAGACGCCTGTGGAGACGAGGGCGAAGGAGAGGGGTGGGATTTGGACTGATGGGGTGGGCATTTCTGTAGTAGAGGGTTCGAGAGGCAGTGATACTGAGGGCGGTGATGAAGCCATTCCTTTTAATAAAATTAATTTTTATGTCAGTAAGCAGTTATGGGATGTTAGAAGTCGGGAATTTAGAAATGTCCGATTCCATGTTGTCGTGATAGCATTGGTGTATTCTAGTTTGGAACGTGCATATCTGGGGAATTGATTCACTCTAGCTAGCTCTCTCGGGCATTTAACGAAAACGGACCAGTTCCATTGATATAGCGTCTAGGTCAAGGTATATCCATGGTTAAAGATATATACGTATCATCCCACTATCAATCTATGGAAGCCTCACTCCCAATTGCTCCGCGATTATCCCCCGTTTGGCATACGCACTCGCTTTGCTATTAATCTCTAGGCCAAGTGCTCTGAGTGCAGCGTCACCTTGTTCGGCTGGATCAACAAAAGTAAGATTCATCAACGTCAGCCAAAACCAAAATATACTTTTTCTTTTTTTCTGTTATTTCTTATTGTCACGTACAATTAAAAACATTCAAATCGTTCAGCGTCCGTGGCATCGCATGGTGCAATTCTCGTGGAACGGCGGCTGGAATCCGAAGGGTTTCAGTTCGACCAACATGGCTGTTGTAGAGCTGCAGTCTCAACAGGGTGTTGCTGTGAAACGTTACCACATTTTTCTTTGTTAGGATTATAGAATGAATGGATGGATGGATGAATGCAATGGAGATTCCCTACCCTTCTCTTAGGCTGGCGACTTCTTTTTCGAGAGCCGCGACGGCTTTGGCTAGCTCGAGGGCACTGTGTACTATATTCGGTATCGCAGAGGCATCAACTTCTGGATCATTGAGGACATTTAGCTCCTTCAGCGCGGCTGACGTCGACGCCGATATACTAGGATGTGTATAATCCATTCGATCTAGATGAAAGAGAAATTGTGATATCGACAAAAAGTGATCAGTTGCAAAAACAAGGTGACAAGGAATTATTCAACTGAGTGAAGAGAAGACAGCACACAATATATATAGGTAGCTGGATACTGAATCGAATATTGATACCTACTTAGGGACCTAGACCCTGAGGGCGGAGTTCGACAAAACCGCACTTGTACTTGGTTGCTGCTAGGCTGTCGATGCGTCAAGGCCTCGGTTACGATAGTGCACTGCACCAATGGTGCGAATTTAGAAGTTTAAACTTTATGATTTCAACGGACGTTGAGAATGTAGTCTCGGAGCCTAGATCATTAATAGTGTGTATGCGGCGCACCTATAATAAGATACACAGGAGTGCAGACGTAGGTAATTATAAAAGAATACCAAGGAAACCACCACTTGTATGAAGGCATTCTACCGCCATCTTCTTCAAGCGCCATCAGAGGCCAACGCCACAGAACAGCCGCCCAATAACATATACCTTTAAGGATAATAATCATGGGGAAAAAAAAAAGGAAAAAAACGCCTGCTTGTTCGAGAGGGTATCAAGGAGCGTAGGTAAGGCTGAAAGGATGAAAATGGAAAAAAGACAGCAACAGCAAGAATATGTAATTAAAAGGATACATGGAAGAAAAAGGTTTGTACACAGGATGTGGAATGTAAAAACGCTAGGAAATAATAATAATAATAATAAAGAAAACTTTGAATGCCATGCTCCAGTCAGCATGAAGTGAGGACAACAAATTAGTAAGGAAGCAAGGATCGTCGGTAATATGCAGCTGTTCATGCTAAACAACGGAGACGAGTTCGGCTCTGCATGTCAAACCCGGATTTTGGAGAGTCCATGGACCACGCAAGGAAAAAAGATGTTTAGCTGATCAGGGAAGGATTTCACCGCACTTCAAGCAGCAAATTTCTTCATCGATAATTGTGTCTGGATCCAGTCCCGAATCGGAGTCATTGTCGCCCTTCCTGATGCCTTCCTTGATGCGTAGCTTGCCATCGAACACGACAGCTGCTACGGTCTGACCTAGCTTACCGGTCGACTTTTTAGTGGGATAACGGCCCTTGACCTTCTTGCCTTTCTTTGTCGGGGACACTGCATCTGGTCTTGGCTTCGACTTCTCGGCTAGTTTTGAGACGACGCTGGACTTTTCGTGACGTCTGACGGCGTCCGCGATGATACACTCCTCGTGCAGCCAAAGTTTGCATCCAGGGCAATGCATTATTCGAGTATCCGGATTGTAATGCCCCTGGCAGACACAAACCCGTATTGGATTCTGTAATATTGCCAAAAAAAAAAAAAAAGTATAAGTATACATGATTTGATAGATACGTCGAAGAAGGATCAATGGCGACTCACCGTTAATTGTTTGCTTAAGTAGTCGAATTGCTGGCGATAGTAGTATCCATCCAACGAAGCATTTTCGTCATCCTCGTCCCATTCCTTGATATCAGCTGTACCATTAACGGTCAAAGCATCGATGATATCCGGATGATTGCTTTCGACAGCTTCATTGCGACCATGGTACTCCTGTCGACCCATGGGAAGCTCTTCAGGCCAGTAGAACCATGCAATCCTGGCATACACGTGGTGGGCATCGCTCGCCCTTATTTCAAGGATCTTGGCAAGCCATTCTTTTCGCTGTCCAGGAATACCATCATTCCCAGGACGTTTGACCTCGATTATTTCACCCGTTTTAAAGGTTATCTTGTGATGGACGAAGCTGACATAATCCTTTAGCTTGGCCCATTCGGCCGCAGGTTGGATGTCGAGTTTGTCTCTGAGGTCGGGTTCGTACTCGGATTTTTGTTTGGGCTTCTTGCCGCTGATTTGCCTGGGGGCAGCTTTGATCCTTACGGTGAATACGGGAGCTTCGAGTTCTGGCTCCCTGCTTGTGGGCTCCTGTTCTTCCTTTTCGGGTTCGTGATGGATGTTATCAAGCTTGTTATCAAGCTGTTGTTCTTCTTGTTTGTATTCGGGTGGTTCGTTGGTTTCGAACATTTCAGGCACCGAGGCCAGGGAGTTTGACCTCTTTCGCTTTAGAGCCATTGCGCCCGCGGCTAGAAGGGATCGGATATAAGACAGATTGGCTAACTACGTTGGAAGAAAGCTAAGCTGTGATGAGACGAGGGAGATGAGATAGCGGGTGTCCTGGTTTAGTGATGCAATGAAGTGAAAGAAGAGGAGTCCGAACCCCTCAGAAATGACGACGGGGGAATTTCTTTAAATGCAACTGCAGGCAATCAATAACAAATACATCCAACACACACGCACGCACGCACGCACACACCACAATCAAGTTCCAGCCAACCACATGCCCGGCAGTCGAGCGAATGCAGGGCCAACAAGCTTGCAAGACACCATACCGACAGCCGTGGACAGGGCTAGCCATCGATATCGGTTTGTATGTGTGTATCATGTAACATCTCAAGTGGCACAAACCGTCTGGATTCAGGGCATCTGTCCATCCGGCCAAGCTACCTAAGCAGTTAGTCTAGTCTGGTGCTTCAGAGGCGGCATATATTGCCGGGTACGCCGTGCTGTGCCACTTTTTCGTCTATTTCATGGAACTACGCTAGTGCCCAAATGCCTGTCGCTTCGTCGCAATGGTGTGCTACTTATGCATGTCCTATAAGAAGTACCGGCGAACGTAGCGTGGTATGCATGCGCGCCTACATCGTTCGTACTTTCTCCTCCAGCACTCGGACCCACTGCTCCACCTGCTGCATGTTACCCCCCACCGTCTTCTCGTTCTCTCCGACCGCCTCCTCTACCTTCTCCAGAGCCTCCTTCCATTTCGTAATCTCGATTTGCATCTCCTCCTGCCGCTTCTCCACCATCTCGAGGGTTTGCATGCTCCTAGCTGCTTCCCCGTGGACGCTTCTCAGACTCCTCAGTCTATCCAGAACCGCGGGAAGAAGTGGGGATAACCTATCGATGGTCTCCAGGGTACCGTACAAAGCATTTATCTTGGCCTCATTCTCGGCATCTGAAAGGTACGATGGACCTTCAGGAAGAGTGCCAGCGATTGCTGCTTCCTCCTCTCCGGCAGCACGTCGGCTCTCCAGGGCGGCCTTTGCGGCTTTCCGTGCCTCCGTAAGTTTCTCGGCATCAGAAGCCAAACTCTTTACCCTCCTGGCAGCCGAGTCCAAAGATGATGCCGACGTATTCGTAAGAACCGTGAGCTGTTGTGTAAGCGTCTCGAGCGACGATATAATCGCAAAATTCGTCGGTATCGACGCCAGTGACTGTGCCGAGGAGATACCCAGCAATCTTTCCAACAGTGTAATCCGTGAATCGAATTCTGCGACCTTGGCCAACGTGTGCGTCTTCTTAAAATGAGGGGAGTATGTCACCGTGTAGTTTGCCGTCACCCCTGTGGGTTCTACAGGTTCACCCGATGAGGCCTGCTGCGCGTCGTCAGGGACAGCCGCCGTCCGTGGTGGTACCTTGAGTCCGTTGGCTAGCTTCCGCGCAAGGTCCGCCTCCGCACCACCCCCCTTCCCCTTAGCGGTCATCAGTTCTTCCATAACCTCCGCGAGTCTCTCCCAACTTTCTTCATCGGGATCCTCCACCTCCCCATCCTCGCCTTCGGATATCCCTTGCTCTAATCTTAGCTCCTCCTTCTCTTCCCTCTCCTGCTCGATCATCTCCTTCAATTCCTCCATCTCCCTTCTTAACCTAGCCAACCGCTTCCCCACCCGTTCCTCACCATCGATACCCCCTTCCTCCCCATCATCAAACATCTCATCTTCATCGTCACCGTATAACTCCCTCTCCCCCTCATCCATCCGATTCCTCTGTCGATTCAACGTCGTAGTCCGATAACTCTGCCGCTTCGATGCAATCCGGTCCGAGAAATCAGCATCGCTGGCGTCTACCTGTGCATTTTTGAAAACGTTCCTCGCGAGCCGCGGGTGTAGCCGCGGATGGGCGATTTCGCGGTTCTCGTCATCGTCGGTTTGTGAGGAGGCAGAGGAATGGTCGCCGTCGGCGGCTCGAGATGGGGATGTCTAGGTAGAAGACCGTGAATATTTTTTTATCATTTAGATACGACGGGAGGAGTTTATATATTTGGGGGGACCTCGTCATACGGGGAGTGTGGAATCATCGGTCAAGTCTGGTGTCTCGAAGACATCCTTTGCGGATGTGTCCTGACATGGGTACGTTAGCAATTGAATCGGTCAAGTAAGATACATAGTAGTAAGGCGGATAGGAGTTTTACAATATCAGGGAGCGCTGAGTACTTGCGGTTCGTAGCCATTGTGAACTACAGATGCCGACTGGCTTTTGGAGGGGGTGAAGTGAACGAAGCTTGGAGTTGGCAACCTAGCTTGGGAGCTCGAGCTTAAGGGGAACAACACACCGTTTCCAACAAGCGAAGTCTGCAGTTTCTGGGCACCGACAACTTGAGGCAACAGCATGGATTCGTGGTTATATGTTGAGAGCTGGACTGGTGTCTACTTGCACAATTGGGTATTAGTTATTAGATATTATCTTTGATAGCTGTATACTACTATCCTGCTCTATCTTACTATCTTACACACGCAATTCTACAAAAGGAACTTTACCATCACCACTACAACCATCTTTGACAAAGGAAACGTTTATCACACGCTCTACATAGGAAAAATCAATAAAAAATGAAAAAGAAGGGGACAAGATGAATGTCGAAAGAGAATGGTTGAATTAGAAGCAGATGAATTTATACATTCCCTAACTCATGGCTTTGGCGTATTGTACAGAAGGGTTTAAAGACAAAGGAAACAAAACACGGCTGGCTAAATTGGCATCACTTCAATTAATAGGATCCCATTGGGAAGAGCTTGGCGCAACCGAAGTGGGTCTCGACACCGCCGTTCATGTTAGGATCCTTCCATAGATCATCACTAGAGAGACTGTTAGTATATATTGTAAATGCAAGATTGATAAAGGGGAGTGAATACGTACTAAGTGCTGAAGTAAGAGATGTGACCATCATCAACGGCGTAGATGGACTTGATGGCAGTGGCCTGTTCACCGGGTCCGGCGATGGCGTTATTGATAGGAGCACCACCAGATGGCCAACCGGCTTCCAAGCAGAAGGTCTCAAGGTTGCAGACAGCTATCACAAAAAAGTTAGTCAGTGATTTCAAAAAGAGCTAAATGAAGGATTACTACGTACCTTGAGCTTGTTCCATTTGTTGCTTAAGGAACTTGCCTGCATCAGCGGCGTAACCACCGTTGAAGTAGGGTTGAATGTTGACGGCAACAACGTCGATGACGGAGCAGAGACCTGGATTGGCCTCAAGGGAGGAGACGACCTCGGAAGTGGTGATCTTTCCGGGGTATCCAGCGGCCTTGAAGATACCCTTGCATTCGCCGATGAGGCTGACGAGGTCAGAGGAGGAGATGACACCACCCCAGACAGACTCGTTACCAATGACAATGAGCTCAGTGATGTCCCATCGCTTCCAGGCAACCAACTTCTCAACCTGGGTCTTGACGTCCTGGTAATCATAAGAACCACCGTTCTTGCGGATGAAGACACCCATGACGATCTTCAACTTGTACTTGTCGCAAGCATCGGTGATGTGCTCCAAAGCGTCACAGTCGGGGGCATAGACACGGATGGATCGGAAACCCTTGGCGGCAACCTCTGCAATATCGGTGAAGATCTGGTCACGGGTCTTGCAGGACTTGTCGTTGTTGTACTGAGTGTAGGTGATACACCATTGTCGTCCAGTTCCAACATTGCTGTAGTCAATTGGGCCGGATGGCTGAGTTGGCTTGGGGGTCTCGGACTTGACGGTGGTCTTTGGTGGGGTGTAGACAGGGACCTCCTCCTTGGTGGTTTGGACCTCATAAGTGGGGACCTCTGGAGTTGGCTCAGGCTTGGGCTCTGGCTCTGGAGTGTAGACTGGTGGTGCTGGTGGCTGCTCCTTTGGAGTGTAGGCTGGGGTTGGCTCAGGAGTAGGAGTTGGCTTCACTTCAGGAGTTGGCTCAGGAGTGAATGGAGCGTATGGGCAAGTGTAGACGTAGGATGGAACGGTGACGGTGACAGTCTTGACTGGGTGAGTGTAGGTTCCAGGAGTGTAGGTCTCAACAGCTGGGTAAGTGACAGTGCAAGTCTTGGTGAGAGTGGTCTCGTGTCCACCATAGGTGTAAGTTCCAGGAGTTGGGCACTCGAAAACGGTGTTGGTGAGGGTGGTGTAGACAGCGGTTCCCGAAGTGTAGGTGGTGGCATACGGGCAAGTGACGGTGGTGAGGGTCTCGGTGATGACCTTGGTGTGAACACCGTATGTGTGGGTTCCTGGTGGCAGGACGGTGGTGGATGGGACGCAGACATACTCTGTGGAGGTCAGAGTGATGGTCTTCGCTGGGAAGGTATAAGTACCTGGGGTCTCGCAGGTGGTGACCTCAGGTGTCGGAACGGGGACGGAGCAGGAGTATGGGACCGTCGTGTGGGGAGTGGGGACGAGGGTGACCGTAGACTTGACGTATTCGGTGGTGTCGTAGGTTGGCTTTGGGGCTGTAGATTTGAAGATGGATTTTGTTAGCGGGATTGTTCGTTTCTTCTTTTGAAGTATCTGGGATCCAGCATCGACACCGAGACATGCATCTGGTCCGTGCTCTCCTCGTGGAGTGACAACCTCGTGGTGGTGGTATTGAGAAAATGCGTTGCGTTGTACAAATCCAACAAAACAACAAACACTACCAGTACCACCACCACGAAGAAAATGCCATCGTGAAGCAGAATCACAAGCAGAAGCAGAAGAATATATGGGGAAACACTCACGATTGTACTCAACCCAGGTGGTGTAGGTAACGATTTTGCAAGTCTCAGCATCCTGCGCCGCCGGGGCCTCGTATCCGTAATCCCTCTTGTGGACGTTGTGGTGAGCGTGTCGTCGAAGCAAAGAGCCGGCTTCAGCGCCCATAAGGAGGGCCGAAGCCGCAAGGGCAACAGCAGCGGATCTCATGATTGAACAAATTGTTGGAGAGTGATTCCGTTCGCCTTCTCTTTCGAAGAATGAATTGAATTGAACTAGAAATTAAGTGTGGTCGAAAGTAATTATATTCGTGTTGGTCGGATTTTGAATGGAACAGCCGCTGAAGGAGTGAAGCGGACGTGTCTACGAAAAGCAAAACAGCAGGGAACGAGCGTCGAAAAGAATCGCGAGAAGGCGGTTCCTATACGATCAGAAGTCAGAAGAAGATGGGAAGAAGGGAGAAAAGGCGGGAAAGAAGTCGGAGAAGGAGGAGGAAGAGGCGGGTAATAAAATAAGTGCAGCAGAAAGGGGACTTGATGGGGACTTGGGACTTGGGACTTGTGTGTGTGTGTGTGTGTGTACATTAATTAATTTGCTGAGGTTGTATTAGTAGTATGCAATGTACCCCTTTAATTCTCACCGGCCAATGCAATGCCTGACAGGAACAGGCATCGTCACTTAACTTCATCTTCCTTCTTGTCCTCAAGAACTTACTTGTGCCTCAGGCAGGCTCGCTCGGGAGGAGCCACTCTAATTAGCCCACCCTCTGACACAAGTCAAGGCAAGTCCGTCCTAACTAGCCTCAGAAAAAACCCACCTCCCGCCGACGCTGCTCGTAACAAAGCTCATCCTCGAGAGAGGAAAGTCCACTCCACTGTGAGACCAGCGAACGAGAGGCTAATGTTAGCCCATGCAAGGTACCATTCCAGGCCACCTACATAACAGGCCTGCTCAAGTCTGTTCAAATCCATCTCTATTTCTATTTACATAGACAACAACGACAACAAACCGCTTTTTTTTGCAATCTCCAAGATGTTCACATTCAATTCATCTTTTTTGGCCTTTTCAATTTTTTTTTTCAATGAATGCGCTGGCAACGTCTTCCCAGAATGGCAAGGCGCGGGTAAACCAAGAACGAAATCCTGAGTCCAATTGTCGGGCACCTTCAGCGAGATGAACGAGGTTTTGAAATTCGGCTTGGGGAAGGTCCTGATGGGAAATTACTCCATACCACCAAGAAAAAAGCAATCTCCCCAAAAATCGCGACTCCGACGTCCTTATTGGGTCAGGGGCATCACAGAAAAAAAAGCATTCAGACGAGGCGATTGGCTGGCGCCCTTCCATTTTGACTTCACGGCCTCCATGTCCGTATGACAGCTTTGGCTTCCATGTCGTCCGACGTCCTTGGGAACGAACTATCAACTTGCATTGCATGCATTTTCCACCGACACAATTCTCTGCACCATGTGTCTCCTATGCATGTCTGTACCACACAGTCTGCAGCTAGTGCCAATCGAGAACCAAAAAAAAGAAAAGGGGGAACGAAAGATAAATTTATAAAAAATTTTATCTGGCAGAAAGAAAAAGTAGTGGTCCCAAGCGCCCAGCAGTTGTGCTTTCATCGACATCGAGACACACTCACTTGCCCGTTCATATTGTATGTACAATCACCAAAGAGAAAGAGGGAAAAATAAACCTTCCTCGGAACAGCCCTGCTGGAAGCACCCATATTGTGTTCAATTTCCGAATACAACCTTCAAATCCCAGCTGCGGTTTTAGCCTCTCTTTGCCTTACGAATCTTTGGGTAATTGCAATTGTCTCTCTTGGCTACGCGGCCCTGTTAAATACGACACCCCTTTTTCCCTTGCCATAAAACTCTCTTTTTTGCCCTTCATTGATGAACAAATCGCACATCTGCCATTCCGCCGTGGAACTTCTCGTTCTTTCCCGGTTGGACAGGCTTCTTCGCTTCCCCCCTTGTCCAACAAGAAAAAGGTTGGAGAAGTCAAGCTAATAGCTAAGCTGCCGGATGACGTCTCATAACAAAAGTGCTCATATACTCCACAAAAAAAAAGCTTCGAAAATTAAAGGAATTTTAAAACGAGGGTTACCTGTCGCCATCGACCGACGGCTGGTTTACATAGCTAGCTCATCTGTCAGCTTACGTAGCTTACTAGTATACTAGTAAAACATATTGTTTGGTTTAGTCTAGCCACAGATAAAATCTTAACCTTGCTGCAAGTCATCGTGCATGTTCAGGTCAAATTTCTTTGTCCCTTCAGTCATGTGCTCCAGATTTCGGAAAGGGGGGTGATTATATGATATCCGGGAACTTCGATCCCCTTAAGGCCGTAGGCTATACCAGAAACTCGACTATGATCGATACCCGTCTGCCTACTCGTATCGGCTAGCGATATCAACAGAAGCTAATACATTAATCGGCGCTGATAAACAAGAAAAATCCGCTGTGTGTGATGGATGGGGTAGTCAGACTGTACAGAGAACAAATTCGCCTTGAGGAAGGACGTAGCTTCATGAACTAACTACCTAAGGTAGCCGCAATGCGCAATATCTGCTAACAAGCAACAAAGAGGACATCAGAATCAGAGAAAACAGCAGCCTGGTAATAGAACATCTCCAGTATCCAATATGCAAAATGAATGGCTCGAAAAATAAATCTGCTAATGAAACCCNAAAAAAAAAAAAAAAAAAGATTCCCATACCCCAAGCGGCAAACCCCTCGCAATCCAGATATTCCAAAGTAGTACGTAAAAATTCATGCTGCAAACCTTATCGTTAAACAATACCCAAATTGCCCATATTAACATCTCGTAACCTCATCCTTCGCCTGGAAATTGGAGGTTCGCCGTCCTCTTCGTCCCTCCACACATCGTCCTCGGGGTAACCCGGATGCCCAGTCTTCCACCGCTCGAACTGCATCAACCCGCCCACCACCCTGTCCGAGTTGGCAATATACAAATCCCGTCCATCTGGCGAGAATGTGATACCGGCAATCTCGCCAAAGAAGTCTATTCTCTGCCGACTTTCCCATGTGACGGCATCCACTATCGAAACCATATCTGCAGGCTCCGCGAACGCCAAGACCCTTGGTCCACTACCCACAGGTGTGAACCTCAAAGACCGTGCACCTGCGATATCTGCGTCTAGAACTGCCACTTCCCTCTTAAAGTTTCTAGCATCATAGACCCTAACCATCATATCTTGGTTCCCAGTTGCAATAGTATGTCCATCATCCGACCAAGCACAAGCAAACCCATAATCAAGGTGTCCGGGCAGTCTGTGTATTGTTTCCCCGTCGTCGGTGCCCTGTATGACAACCTCCTTCGCATCTCCGACAATCACCCGTAGTCGGCCATCAGGCGACGTATCAGAGCAGTTGATTGCCCACGGTAGCTTATACTCAGCAATCATCTTATTAAGATTGCAATCCAAAATCCGGAGCCTCTCGTCATTCGAAGAAAAAACTGCCTGCGGGGTGCCCGTACTTCGCGATTTGAAAAAATGTACATGGTTCGTTATCCCATTGCTATCTGTCGTAACCAAACCCTCAATCGGTTTGGTCCCAGCAGGCGAATCCAAGGACAACATGGCGTATTCCCCGTAGAACCCACCGGCAATGATCACACCAAAATCGGAAGCGAGCGTTGTAATCTTGATGGGATCCCCAGAACACGGCTTTCGAAGGTCCATGATGGTATGCCTTTCATCAGACTGTGGATCAAACCGCATAACTGTCGAGTCTCCGGTGTAAAAGACATCATTCTTAGAGGTCGAGGAGATCACGTTACGAAGTTGGAAATGAGAAAATTTCACGTCGACGGTGTTGCACGTCTTCCGGAATCGGAAATAGTTTTCTCTGATTGGCAAGAACTGCGGTAGCTAGGGAATAGAAAGACGGTTAGAATATGGATCTGGGAGTATGGATTTCATATAAAAGATTTCATGACTTACCCTCTGAGGGTCTGGGTACGGCTTCATATTGGCAT
Source organism: Arthrobotrys sinensis (assembly GCA_036971225.1). Classification (NCBI taxonomy): domain Eukaryota; kingdom Fungi; phylum Ascomycota; class Orbiliomycetes; order Orbiliales; family Orbiliaceae; genus Arthrobotrys; species Arthrobotrys sinensis. Next base: position 163,660 of record JAJTTV010000011.1, on the reverse strand, counting down.
AATTGGAGTACTTCCGATTCCTGAGCAGCCTGAACCTATGTCTTTCCATATCCAATTCCCGCCATGGGATTCCCTGATAGTCCGGGCGATACTCGTCAACTTGGTTTCGGTAGACCATGGGAGGTAAGTGGAAGTTGAGGATCTCAACAAAATCTTGATTGATCTTGCACTCGGCGTTCCCGATAGCATCCTGTCGATACTTAACCGACAGCATATTGCAGAAATCCGAGAAAGAGAGATTCCTCTCATACTCGCCGTGGAACTGGGGTCCAGGCCATTCCGGTGAATCGTCATCAATTGTGGTGGTAAATCCGAAGAAGGTGTTACCGTTGCCCTGGAAGATTCCGAAGGGGAGGTTTGGGTGATTAGCCAGCCACTCCTGGGGGATAGTTTGGATGTGAGGGAAAAGAATTGGTGGGACGTTGGTAATGGCAGGTATGTTTTGGGGTGTGGTATTAGGGTTAAAGGTTGGGTTGTCGAGATCCATGGGGTCTGGCTGTAGAAGAAATGCATCGAAATCAAACTCTGTTAGGAAATCGTTTCCAGTCTCGAAGGGCTCATAGGGTAAGTCGGCAGGAGAAGCTGTGATGGGGACGGCCTGCTGTTGAAGTTGGTTGATAGACCCGATTGTGGCTCCAGCAGGGGTAGATTCGGGGTCACCCGAGGTTGGCGGTGTGACAGACTGTGTAGGAGCAGCGCCGACTGGGTACCCGCCTTCACCATGCATGTTGTCGTTAGGGGTTTGGTCTTCGTCGGAAGAAAGATCGGTATCCTCGTAAGCGGACTCCATCAGTACATCCTGAGCATCTGTAGCCAAATGAATCGAGCTGGCAGGGACTGTTCCTGCAACAGTTGAAGCAGCAGGTAGCGAATTCCCACCACCGTCTTGTGATGATAAGGGATCATATCTTGCGGGAAGCTCTGTGTCTCCAGGTATGTCCGAAATAGCTGACGGTAAGCTTTCCCGACCACTGTGAATCATATTGGCACCATCTGGAAGGCCGGTTTCGATGTGCGATGTCAGAGGGAGCAGTTCAGATACTGTATGTTGTAAGACTTCCAAGGGCACGCCGTTGTTCTCAGCGATATCGCTCGGCCAGATTGGACCGTCGTTGAAGCCATGGTGCTGTTGTTGTGAGGATACACCACCACCACCACCGCTGGTTAAGCTATCATGGAGCGAGCTGGAGCTAGAGAGTGTGGCACTTGAGTTGGACAACGTGGGGCTCCTTGTGTGAGGCGAGGAGAGACCTAAAACGTCAGAGCCTGAGGGAGAGGAGGCATCGGCATTGCTAGGCAAAGACTCGCAGTCGGTCTTTAATGGAGGCAGTGGAGGCAAAAGATCCAGTTCGGCCTCGTCCATTAAATCGGTATCGGGGGCCTCTGGGAGCCTGAGGGTGGGCGAGTGCTTGGATGCAGCATCGGTTAGGTGGGCGGACGTTGACATGGACGTCGCCTGGTCGGAAAGTCCGTAAGGATCAGAGGAGGAGGATGATGATGATGATATAAGGATATGAGACCGGCTACCGTCGACACCGGACGAAGCATCGGCGGAGCATTGTGGTTGGGAGTGCTCAGAGCCAGACATGCAGCACTTCCTTCTGCGACAGCGTCGGCAGCGGAGGGTGTGACCCGGTTCGGATCTGGCTGACCGACCTTTGAGACTTGCGAAGTAGTTCCCGGAAGGATCCGTCGGGAAGACTGTGAAGTATCCTTGTGAGCGACCGGAGGTGAGTATTATAGTAGTAGCACTTGATGTCTGTGAGGTTTGTAGTGGTAATGGTAATGGTAGTGGTATGAATGGTAGAGTAGAGTCGGAGGCAATGCAATGTGGTTGGTTGCAAGGCAGGCAGGCAGGCAGGCAGGCAGCAAGTAGGCGGCTGGAGTGGAGTGGAGTGGAGGGGTTTTGGGGCAGCCGGCAGACGACAGCTGACAGGCGGCAACTTGCAACTGACTGTTCACGTTCAATCTGTATAACACTTCAATACTCACTTACTTTCTTCCCTCAGTGGCAATATAATTCAGTTACTAAGTAGTTAGTTTAGTTAGAAGTACTTAGCTAAGCAATATCCAGCGTAGTCGGAATCGGTGAATTGATCGAAGGGTTCTTTGCTCTCCCTCTCTCTCTCTCCTCGACTAGCTAGCATGGCATGGCATGGTATGGCATGGGAAGGGAAGGATGATGGGGGAATGCGCCTCGCCCGCTGACGTTTGCTGAGCCTCCGACAGCCTATCCAGTACGATACACTAAGTAGTACTTAGTTACCACTAGCTAGTAAGTGTATGTGCTGTATATACAAAGTACTACCTATGCCTAGAGAATAGCTAAGTACTAAGTAAGTACTTATTTAGCTATCAGGGAAAGAGAGGTCAGGATTATCCGTAATTTCCCAGCAGTCCGGATTCATCTTTCATCCTATAGCTATATTCTCGGTCGGATTCAAATTCGGTCGAGAGTTATAATCAAACAGCCTTAACTAACTAAGTAAGTAGTAACCAGACCTTGTTCCTGTACTTCCAGACTGACTTACAGACTTACCTACCTCACTTACTTCATCATCAACCCAAACCACCCAACCCAGACCAACCCAACCCACCGCCCACCACACCACACCACACCATACCATCATCGCTGCTGCCATCGCACCGCTGCCTCGACCAGACGACACCACCACCACCACCACCACCACCACCACCACCTCCTCCTCCTCCTCCTCCTCCTCCACCTCTCATTCCTCTCTCCCCATATCACTTCCCCGCCTCCTATTCTTCCCTTCCCGAATCGCCTCATCTTATTCTTTCTGCTTTTACTCCCCCCCCCCCTGTGCCTTTCCTGCCATCGCATATCGCCTCCTTTTTAATCGCGCCGTTTGTCACTAGACAGGGAATCATAGCTGGGCTGCGTCTCGGTAGCTCGACTTCCGCGAGTTTGTTCGCGGACTGGTTGGGACCATACCCATCCTCCCCATCACCATCTGCCACAACCTCATCCATCGCCCTTCCGCTGCAGCTGTCGCCTCCTCTCCCTATCCTTCTTCCGTCGCCTTCACAGTCTGTGCTGTACGGCCAGACACCTTTACCATCGTAGTCCAAATCCTCATATCCGTCGACTTTCCCAATCCTCCGCCCTTCCGGCTGCTGCCTGTCCCACCTCAGAAACATGTCAAAAATCGTCCGAGAGATCAAGAACGTCACCAAGGGGTATTCGAATACCCAGATCAAAGTTCGCAATGGTTGGTCTCCCGCCGTCCAACATCTCTCAACATCCCTCTCCGGATGCTAACATATAACCTCCTTCACCCCTCTCAGCTACCAGTAACGATCCATGGGGCCCTACAGGGACCGAGATGAGCGAAATCGCTAGGATGACCTTTGATACGTCAGTTTGTCTGTTCGGCACTCCTAGAATTCGGCTGACGTTACTGACTGTCCGGTGCTATAGAAACCATGACTTCTTCGAGATTATGGAAATGTTAGACAGGAGGCTGAACGACAAGGGAAAGAATTGGAGACATGTCCTGAAAGCATTAAAAGTCCTTGATTATTGTCTGCACGAGGGCTCGGCTCACGTCGTCGTTTGGGCCAAGGATAACATTTACATCATTAAGACTCTCCGTGAGTTCCAGTACATCGACGAGGAAGGCAAGGACCAGGGCTTGAATGGTATGTGCGCGTAGACGCCCCGAGATAACTCTAAAAACCACACTCCGAACTCACACCGCTGATAACTTCCTGCTTGGTTCAAACAGTTAGGATAGCGGCAAAGGAACTCACCGGCTTAATATTGGACGAAGAACGTCTTCGCAATGAGAGAAAGGACAGGAAGTCCTGGAAGGCTCGTGTCGCTGGCTTGGACGAAGGCATCTCATCCGAAGGCTCACACCCTCCGAAGGAACAACAGCAGACCCGCCGTCGTCAGCAACGGCCGGCGAGAAACGACGACGAAGATCTCGAGTACCGCCTCGCCATAGAAGCTAGCAAGAATCTAGCCGAGGAGGAGGCTGCCAAGAAGCGCTCTAGGAACAATGACGCTGAAGACGACGACCTCGAAAAGGCTATCAGATTAAGTAAGGAGGAAGAGGAACAGCGCCAGAGGGAGCTTGAACAGGCCAACGAAAGCACCCTCTTTGATGAAAACCCCACCCCCACTCAGAGCCAACCTTCCCAGCAGCTCCCGCAGCAGAACTGGCAGCAAGGCCAAGCCGTAGATCTCTTTGGGAATCCCATCCAATCGCAGCCCACTGCCTTCCTCTCGAACGTCTACTCCCAACAACCCGGCCTCGACCAATCCCAGTATGGCCAGCAGCCCGGAGGTTACGTCCAAGGCCCCGTCGCCACCGGATGGGGTGTCCCTTCTCAGTTTCCTCAGCCGACAGGTTTCGACCAACAGCAGCAGCAGCAGCAGCAGCAATCGGCCGCCTTTTTGCAACCGCAGAACACTATACAACCACAGAATACTATCCAGCCGCAGCAAACTGCTTTCGGCGCTAGCAATCCTTTCGCCACTGCTGGTTTCAACCCACAGGCCACCGGTTTCCTCACACCTGACACCAGCAATCCCTACGGAAATAACCAGCTAGGTGTTCAGCCACAGCCGGAGGCCCTGAAGCCGATGCCTACGGGTTCCAACAATCCTTTCGCCCAGTTTACATCTCCACCGGCGCAAAGTAACGGGTTCAACAGTATTTCCCCGCAGAGAACGGCACAACCAACCTTGTCTCAACTCCAACAGACCCAACCTTCCGGGTACCCGTCTGCTTTCCAACAGCAACCTTCAATCAATCCGGCCGACCAAAAGCACGCGCAGCTCAGTGCTCTTCTGGCAACTGGCAACGAATCGGGGCAGGATACCTTTGGTAATGTTGGAAACTTGCGAATCCCGGCTCAGCACACCGCACCCGGTACATTTGTCAACTCTGCGGGTACTGGACGGACTGGATTGGGTGCCCAAGTGACGGGAAACAACCCTTTCTTGAACACCCAATTCACCGGTATTCCTCAGCAGCAATTCCCTCAACAGAATAGAATGATCCCGGCCGCAACTGGGCCTGCGGGGATGAACGGTTTCGGGCAGCCAAATCCATATGGTGGTTTCGGTGGGCAGCAGCCGCAGCAGCCGCAGCAACAACAGCACCAATCCACCAACTTGATTGACTTCTAAAGCTGTAGTATTTAGCATACCGGCTAGTCGTTCACTACCCCCCTTTTTTTTTATGTATCGAGGACACAGTCATTGTTTTCGCTCCGCGATATAGTTTCCTCGATATCGAATTGAAGAAGAAGAAGATGTTTTCCAAAAAGGAGATTCCCGTAATGTTTTGCTTTGGCGTTCGACTGATTCCCTCTGCAAGAATCCCCCCGTTCGAGTTTCCATTTTTTTCCATTTTTCCATATACCTCTAGCTTTGCTTCAGTGTCTAGTTCTGCAATTCGCTTCCTTCCACCGCTTTCTTCTTATTCTTTTTTTTTCTTTTCTTTTCCTTTCTTTTCTTCTTACTGCTTTTTATATCTTACTCTTCTTTTTATACGCTATATCTTCTTGCTCGCCGCAACTCTTCCCGTGTCCTCTAAAGCTCTTCTCGATCCGTATCACAAGACCCAGTGCTAAGATGTTCCTGTTATCGATACTTGCAAACGAAAACAAAAAACCATGTTTTGTCTGAAACGTCTCTGTTTCTTTTCGATTAATACGGATCGAGGTCTGATCGAAGGCATGCTCATCACTATGAAGGAAGAGGAAATGGGGGAGGGAAAGGAGAAGAGGAAGAGGGAAAATGCAGTGTTTCCAATTAGTTAAAGTTGAAATGTTCTACTTCCTGTACATAGACTGGTAGGCAGGCTTTTCCTTCCCGATAAATTTTATTATACCGCCACGGACCAATCCTCAAGTAATCGAATTTGATGTAGATTTATTAGAGATTTTGTGGCTGTATTGATCTGTTTGCAGGGGGGTATGGTTTGGGGGATTACGAGCAACTACGTCATACCTTGGATATTTTAGGAGGGTGGACATCAACAGATACAGTTTCAACTTAAATCCATATCTACACATTTAACTACATCGTAGCAATAAACGCCGTTTCGGATCAAACAACAACATCGTACAAAATATGTCTTCTACGGATACGAATTCAGGGTACCTGGCATGCCGATTGATTGGCCTGCTCGGGACGGGCTTCGCTTCGGGTACGACAGCACCCTCCTTCCGTTAATCGTCATACCCTGACAAAGAAAAACTTACTGACAAAAACCCATGGTATTATGGTTATAAAACTGGCAGGTGTTTTTCTCTCCACGGCATACTTTTCTATGCCTGGGTTGCTCAAAACCCAGCATGCGAGCGAACAAGCGGTCGCCTTCAAGGAAACCTCGAGCAGATCTCATGCTCTCCTAAACCGTACCGTGTTCCCGTCTGCCATATCCTTGATCTATGCAGCTATTCAAGCGCCTTCCCATCCAGAGGAGTGGATCAATCCGACGACTTTGTTGGGAATTGCGGCGACAACGGTTACCTTTACATTGCCGTATTCATACTTTAAAATGTCGAAGGTTAGAAAGTCATTGATGGCGGAGGGACAGGCAGTGGAGATTGATAAAGAGAAGGAGATGGGACTTTCAGTTGTGGATGATGATACCGTTCGTAGTAATATGGTGACTTGGACGGCTGGAGAAGCAACGAAGGGATGGCTTGTGTTTGGTGGGTTTGTGCTGGCCGCGGTGGTGGAGGTCTACTATCTTTAGGTACTAGCTAAGTTGTGCACATACATTTGATTGTAATCGTAAAAGAGCTAAGTTAGTTGGCCAATTGAAGTGTCTACTGGGGCAAAAGATGGAAAATTGACCGATGCTAGGCGTCTTTTGTGTAAATTATGTGTCACGATACGAAGATACGGTGCACATGTCGGGAAGCCCCCAACGGTTTCCAGCGGGTCACAACAGCTGAAGTGCTGTTGACGTTGGAAATTACCCAAAGTAACGCCGAGAGCCGATGCCGAGCCGTATTATCAGATTCGGGCTTAGACATATAGCCGGACGCCAAGCCGGACATCGGCGGGGGAAATCCCTCTTTTCGCTGTTGCTGGCGTGTTCTGAGGTGTTTTTTTCGTGTGTGACGGAGGGATGAGCCCAGTTGCTAAGTTGACCCAGGAACGCAGACAACCATGCAAGCAGGCTGCAATAAAGTTATCAGATCCGAGAATGCGCAGAACTCGGCCACCCAAAGCCGGGTTCTTTCTGGGCTATGACTGCCTCAAAGTATATTATTCAGACGTTGGTCAATCGACGTCTGTAATTAGTCACTGAGTAGAGCACCCGGTTGGCCAGCGACCGGATACCTACCTAGGTTGCTACTGCTACTCGACTCCTCTCCTCCGTCGACCATTAACTATCGTCTTCCTCTCCGTCTTCCTCTCCGTCTTCCCTCCATCTTCCCTCCATCTTCTTTCATCTTCACTCCTCCTCTCATCCTCAGCCGTGAGCGAATAATTACCTACAACCAGGCTCTCCGAGTGCGAGCTCGCAATCGCCAAGTTTCTGTCTGTCCTGCATTGCATTTTTGCAATCGACTAATCCGTCTTGCTGCAGCGTCCGCCGCCCTGCACCCAATCTGGGCTTTCATTCCTCGTCCTATCCAAGGCCTTCGTCGGAGCACTCAGGATAATTAAATATATCAAATCCATATTAATCACCCATCCATCCTCTTGCATCTGCACAATCTTGCTTGCTCCCCATCCTTCTCTTTTTTTCCCCTCCCTCTCTTTCTTCTCTCTCCTTCTTTCTCCGCCCATCAAAATACATCCCTGATAGATAAAAGTCTTATTTGCCTTGCAGCCTCTTACTTCTCTGTATACAATTATCACTCCCTTTGCGCTCAAGTCTTCCTTCCTTCCTTCGGATCCTATAATTTGCTTTTGAGACAAAAAAGTACCTCAGTAGAAAAGTATATCTACCTACAACTTCCTTACGTAAGTCCTGGTCGTTCGGAATCTTTTCAGCTCTTCTCTAATCTTCTGATTCTCAGGCCAGCAACGAAACCTTTTATTCCTACTACTTTTTTTTTTTTTTATTAAAACTTTTTTAGACTATATTAATTTAAAAATATTCTTTGCCACCGAAGTCCCTCTTCGCCATAAAGTTGTCGCTTGTCCCAGCTCGTCCGACTCACTAAAATCCACACCCGTCACGGTTTCCCTCCTTCCAGGTTAACGGCCGAGGTAGTCGGAAACCGGCACCTACCCCAACCATGCTCAGACGACTCGTCAGGACATTCACATACGGACACCAAAAGTCCACTGTCACAAAGGACAACCTTTTCGATACAATTCCCGCCAATTGTGACCAGGAATGCCACAGCTGCACTATAAAATACCCTGCCAACTTTAAGATAGAGGAAGGGTCTGATTTATGGCAGACTGGCGACGAGTGGGCGACACATTTGATTGTCGCTACTGGCAAGTCGGATTGGGTTCGAGATGTGAGGTAGGCTAATATAATATCATACCACGGAAAGGCAATAATTTACTCACAAGAGGATTTAATTATATTAGTGATGAAAAAGGTTCCATCATGGAGGCTATCAGCAAGGCCAAGAAGCCTACCAATGGGGTCAGTAACCACCACACTTTGCGGGGAAATGCGAGATGGGACACGCCAGTCTAACCAAACTCTGCAGAAACTGAAAGTCTCCGCTTCAAACATGTGTCCACCTCCAGAGTACTACACCGAAAGCACAAAACCTACAACGTGTGTAATTTTACCTTCCTGGACCCAGGTCGAAATGGTAACCCCAGACGACGTTCAAGAACTCGTCGACAAGTTTATCAGTCCCGGGCCGACTACCACCACGCCCTTGGAACTACAGGGTGTACCAGACTGTGCCACAAAGGAAGCCAAACATGATTCTGCCATAAGTGCTGCACCCGAACGGTTGAATGCGGAAACCGACAATATGCAAGCCATGGCAGATGACTCCACCAGCAGCGATAATGAAACCACGCAGTCAGAAGAATTGGCAACCCTTACAATCAGTGCTACATCTTGCCCTACAGCCGCTGACCTGGCCGCTTCTTCGTACCTCAAGTCGTACGAATGCCCACATGATTATTTAATTTTGCTCTGCTCCCATAAACATCGTGATGGTAAGGCTCCTTAATTTCCCAGCCTAGTATGGTTACACAAAACACTAACTCGAGGGTTTTTTTTTTTCTCTTCCTTTTGTCAGCCCGCTGTGGACAATCTGCACCATTGCTTTTGAAGGAATTAAGACGCCACCTCCAACCATTGGGGCTCTACCGCGACCTGGACGACTATAGACCCGGCGGTGTGGGTATATTCTTCATCAACCATGTTGGTGGGCATAAGTGGAGTGCCAATATGATTATTTACAGAAAGAAGGCTGGACAGGGTATCTGGCTGGCGAGAGTGCGGCCGCATGATATCGAAGCGATCGTGAAGTGGACCGTGTTGGAAGGGAAGGTGCAGCCGGACAAGATTAGAGCAGGCTTTGATCGGTCGAGAGGGGTTACCAGCTGGTAGTACCCTTACACCTTTCCCTGGTTTCCTTTTACTTTGGTTCTTGGAGGGGTAAGTGCATTTTCAGCGAGGTTCTGAAAATTTTCTTCTACTGTATTTTTCATCAAAACCATTTCCTTGTTTACGGTTGCTTTTGCTTTTACATTTTACCCATTTCTTTTTTACGTTGGTGCAAAAATGGTTTTTTTGGGAAGACAAAAAAAAAAAACGGCTATACGATACAATACAAGATAGAAAGGTGCGAGATAGCGCAAGCGGGTCTGTAATGACGTGTCCAGCGACTCCAATGCATTGGGAGACGAACACAAAAACCCGTGGTATTACTATATATTTTAGATTAATAATAATGACAAAGATATTAACAAACCGAGCCCCTCCCGACAGTATGGATATCCGTAAACCGTTTCCTGTGGTAGAGATGTGTATTAACAATTTCGATCGGTTGGGCCGGGAGGAGCATGGTCATGGTCACGCAATTTATCAATCTAGTCTTAAGATCTTTCGCACACACACACATAGGAATTTGTTTAAATCTATTATATTGTATTGTGGTTATATCGATGTATACTGTATCGGTTTCGTTGGTGGGGCCGGTACCATCTTCCGAAGGGCTTTTTCATATACAGGAAGGAAGAATTTTGTGTCAGAAAAAAAGGATACAANAAAAAAAAAAACGCCGACGTGATCCCCGCCAGCTGGTATCTTACAGGCGGAAGTAATGAGAGGTATGGTGAGAAAATGCGAGAGAGAGTGAGAGAGGGAGATGCGCGAGTGCTATGTGAATGAGCGTAGGAGAAAATGCTAAGGGTTGCAAAAGTGAAGAGAAGAAGGGCTTTTTGGCAGCTGCTCTCAACATCAGGTATGGTATGGGATTGGACATGATACAAATGGGAAGATGGTGTAGTGTGAGGGATAGATTAGTGTATACAATACTCATGCAAGAGAAGAAGAAAATTATATAGGTAGGTACGTAGGTACTGTGGGCCAAAGTCGGTTGGGCAGGTATTTTGTAAAACTGCATGCAGAATAACAGAATCAAAAAAGATGGGAAGTCGTATATATAAACCCTTTCCGAAACACCCTGGCTCCAATGAAACAAGATCCGAAACCGAAAGCAAAAAAAAACAAAAGAGGAAACAAATGCAGAACCTGCGGGGATGGCGCACGTTGTATAAATTGGATTACCAAAGTGGTTTTGAGGAGGTCAGAAAGTAGCAAGAGAGCACACGCTATACAATTCGCTCGTTTGGGGGGTATCTTTGAGGGTAAGCAGTCAAAAAAAAAGGTATGGGACAATAAAAGCAAAAAAAAGATGATAGTGAAACAGTCGCTCAGCCGATTGTGCGTACCGCGAAACGGAGAGCACGCTTGCCACGTGAGATGTCTTCCTTTCGTCGTTCGTCGATGCCGTAGACCATTCCGGTGTCAAAGTTTATACGATTTAAAGGTTGTAAAGAGGTATTCTTGAAGAATTTCCAAAAGAAGAACAGGCCGAAGAAAACAAAGACGCTCAGATACGCCGAGAGAAAGTTGGGTGCGAAATCGACATCTCTGGATATCGGGACACCGTTGGCGTCGTGCCGACCGGTTAGGAAGAAGTCGAAACCGTTGAAAAATACGATGACGATGGTGGCGAAAAGACCGATCCCTATAAGTGTTTGATTAGTTATCTCTAGAATTTGAAGACGGTAGATGGGATGTTTACTCACAGGCTAGGTATGGTTGAAATGGACTCCTGTAAGGATATTCGTCTGAAAAACGGTCGATATGACGGGCTTGCTCAATACCATAGTAGAAACGGACGAAAGCAAGGCAAAAGGTTCTAATAAAAGACTTTTTGTCAGTAATCCGGTAAAGGTCTCCGAGTGTTGATCAACGTACCCCCAAACAATTAGACCAGACGTCGTGGTAAGTTTTAAGAGATAGTCGAAAACGATTTGTCCAGTAGGCCCGGCAAGTTGGATGTATGCTGTCAAGGCAATCGCTGTACTCGTCAATACAGAAACATATGGAACTCCACTAGCAGTGCATCTACGGAAAATCCTTGGAGCCTTTCCTTCTAGAGAAAGCCCGTATAGGGTTCGACTGCTGGCGTAAAGGTGTGAGTTTCCAGCGGACCAAGCACAAAAGACGAATATACCATTGATAATGGCGGGAAGGATGGGAATAGATGATTCCATGATAGCAATAACCCAGGGCGATTTCGATCCAAGAGCGCTAAAGCCTTGCTGGGATCCAGTAGCAGCCCCCACTGTTGAATCGTGGAATTGGAGGAGGCGGTCGTGGGTGCTTGGGACGTTTAATCCGACGACAAAGATTCCCAAAACGTAAAAGATAGCAATTCTCCAAAACAATCGTCGGACGGCAGAAGGAAGTGCCTGGCGAGAGTTCGCTGCCTCGCCAGCGGCCACTGCCACAATTTCTGTCCCAAGAAACGAGAAAGCCGCAATCGTGAAGGATCCCCAAGTAGCTAGAAAGTTGGCACCCGGGCCGGTAATGTCCGGATACTCGAAGAATTGGTCCCTCCATTGTTGTACACCATTGTAAGTCACAAAATGTTGTCGAAAGGGCCCGTTCGGGAACTCCCAATTCTTGAAACGAATCGGTGCATGGTTCGGAGCCCCTCCAGCATTGATGATGACCATCAGTATTATAAGGCCCAGTATTGTCATGATTTTGAGTAAACCAAACCAATACTCCAGTTCACCATAAACCCGGACGTTAAAGCAATTGACTGCCAGAACCATTCCCAGGAAGACTGTTATCCATAATGCAATATACTTTTCGTCTTCGATAGGGCTGTTTCGTTGTCAGTTTCCGTGGAGTCAAGATGGGGGAGAAAATGAAAACGTACGTGTAATATCTAATTAGAATTGAGGCAGCTGTTACCTCTGTCGGCAGTGCAGTAGCAAAAGATAACCAATACATCCAACCGGCGGCAAATCCAAGGGCGTCGTCAACAAATCTTCCCGCGTATGTGGTGATACCTCTTCACGTCGCACAAAGGAGTCAGCAAAGTAACATGAAAGATAGAAGAGTGTAGATACGTACCCGGCTATTGGAATTAAGGCAGTCATCTCTCCTAAGCTCAGCATCACGCAGAGCACTACGAAGCCCATGCAGGTATAACCGATCAATGCGCCTAAAGGCCCAGCAACACTGAGTGCTTTGCCACTTGCTAGGAAAAGTCCGACACCAAGAGTCCCCCCCAAAGCTATCATTTGAAGATGTCTAGCTCCAAGTCGGCGTTGCAAGTCTTCATTTATCTCACCGCTGCCTTTGTGCCACCGGTGAAAGTTGTGGTCTCCAGGAAATCTTCTGGTAGGCCGGTTAGAGTGATTGGAAGCGGAGCGGGCTTGGTCCAAAGGATACGTCGTTGAGTGGGAAAAATCGTCATCGATGGCGCCGACTCGGTCGGGATCGCCGTCGTGGGCATCCTCAAAGTCGATAACACCAGTAGCAACAGAGGTAGTCGAGAGTCGTACATTGGGAGGGTGATGGTAAACATCGTTCTTATAGGCCTTCTGAACATCGTATTGATATTCATCGTCAGGATCGTTGAAGTTATGTTTCGGCGGTGAAGAATTAATATACTGTGTATGGTCGCCTGAGTATATCTGAGACATCTCAGGGACCGGGACGTATGCTCGGGCGGGTGCTATCGGTCGAGGCCATTTTCCAGTTCCGTGTCCTACGCCTTCCTCCATCTGAATTGCAGGTGTCTCCATTATGTATTTCCTATTGCTTGCTTGAATTTGGCCAGCATTATCCAACAGCCGGTCCTGCGGTAAATAGTACCTTCCACCTCCGCCCGATGCAGTTGAGTCGCTCGATAACTCCGGTTGATGACCCCTTCGGCTTGTCGAAGATGCATTCTTGAATTGTAGCAAGCCAGCCCCACTGCCAACACGACCACCATCAGATCCATCTCCAGATCCTCCTAGATGCACTACCTCCGGTGTCGTCGTATTCGATGCGACATCGTTGCCGCTATTTGCCGGAGAATGTCGTTGACGAGGCTGCGGTCGCGACCAGTTTATGTTACTCGGAGCATTATTCCTCCACGGCGGGTTGACATCGCCAGACTGCCCTTCAGCACTCATGGTGCTAGTATCAAACAAATCGGTGTATAAAATTCAAAGGTTGTATATATAAAGTCGATGTTGCCTCAGGAAGAAAAGGCGTTCATTGCCGCCAAAATATACTAGGAGGGAAAGGCGCATTAACCATCAGGTTGGATATATTTGATATTATGAGCTTGTCGTAGAATCCTTCAGTCGTAGATATATATGTATACGGATATGTAGAAAAAATTGAAGAGTCGATTTAGAGGCCAGGCAGAAACGTCCGTAAGCTATCGGTCAACAGAGAGCGAGAGGGAAATTGGGAGTTGATGCAGCTGACGGCCGTTGTGAGATCCTGATCAATTAATCCAGCGAAACCAAATCTCAGAAGGATGGTAATGCCGAAAATAGAAAGCGATGAAACGACTGATTGTAATACGTCTACCAGAGAAATTAATGGACTAAGAAGGTGGCATTATCGTGGAGGGAAAGACTATGAGGGACATACTGCAGCAGCGACGGGAATGCGAATGCAAATGCAGATACAAAATGACAGTGGCGATGGATGGATGGATGGATGGATGGTGGACAGATGTGTGGGTGGATGGGAGGGAGCGAGCGAGGTTGGGGGCGCTCTCACAACAACAACAACAGCAACACTCCGGGATCTGTTTCTGGACGTCTGTCTGGGGTAGTCCTCTTCGTCGTCGTCGTCGTCGAATATTGATGTGACTATGGTATGTATTGAAGTGGTGGTTCAGTGGTATCGATGGGCATGGGAGGGGAAAGAAGAATAAGTCGGGGCAGATTACAATCGACCGATGTCAGATCCGTTCGCCAGTGGCAAAGGACAGGCCGAAGTCCAGGTGCTTTTCGTTTCAATCGCTGGGGTCGAAGAGGAGAAATCGAACTCGAGGGAAGGGAAGAATGGATCCAGTCACAGTTACTTAGTTTCCTTAGCTAAGCTGGGCCGGTTTACTCCATCTTTACAGACATGCACCAACGGACTAACTAAAGTACTGCTAACAACATCCCTCCAGCTGTGTCTCAGAAAGGAGGGCTTTGGACTGGTACAGACAGACGGCTGCTGGGCCTCAGACCGCAGACGAAAATGGGAGACGGGATGAGAAAGGGGACGACGAAGAGGGACTAGGCCTTGGGGTCACGCCCAAGACATGCCCTCGATGGACCTTGGCTGGCCCAGCAGAAATTTCAAGGGACTGTCCATGCAACAGGTCATAGGCGGGAACCACTGCGGCTAACCCTTTTCCTGCCTCTAAAATGTTTTGGGAACCGTCGGAAGGCTGGGTAAACGGGATAATCATGTTCATTACCCTATGCCAATGATGCTGACAAGTTTCTTCGGCACAAGCACGGGCAGTTCTGGACGAAGGCGCTCTTGGTATGTATAGAGTACGTACTCTTTACATCTATCTGCCCCATCCTCTTCCATGTCGAATGCTGATGCTGTCGCGAGACCAAGTACTCAAAAGGACATAGCTGCTCTGTCCGCATCAAAAATCGCCTCCGGCTGAAAGGCGCCATCTTTGCGCCGTGGAAAAAACAAATAGGCACTTCAGCGACCAAGCCTTTCTTTGATACGCTATCCATTTGGGTCATGTCACAAATTCCGGAAAGCCCAGTTTGGAGTCCAATCACCGCTAACCAGCAGGTTTCAAAGCAAAGGAAAAACCGTTTCCCCCCAGACAGCCCCGAGACCTTGGATCCATCCGTCGTGATCGTCCGCCGACTGCTTGGGATGGGGATAGATAGACATTCCAACTTTGACCGATAACGATTGTCGTATCATATCATATCATCCCATATCATATGGCAGCAAGCTGACGAGAAATGGATATCCCTGGTGGAGAGTTTTTCTCTTGTCCTCTGATCCTGGTCTCGCCAGTCCCTCTCGCGTGACTTGGCCTGCACGAAATTCCCTCCAGAAAAAAAGGATATTAGCATCTGCTGAAAGTCTGCAACTAGAGCCAACTGCTGACCAGGGCCGGCGCATCAAGAGCAAGCGCATATTGCTCTAGGTAACCAGTTTCCCTGCAGCTTGATGTGCTTTGACATTATAATACCCAGCGCTATCGCTGTTCATAAATCGTGCAACCCGATTCGATTTCCTGTCGCTTGTTTTTGAACCTGGTCTGATCACTTGTAGATCCTAGTTCGCCCACCGAATTCCGGGCAGCGATGTAATCTCAAGACCAGCAACACTGTCGAACCAAGTGGGGGCCTCTTATCAGCGTTTTAATTCTTAAGGAATCACTCAAGTTCCTAAAGCCCTCGAGGCAGATTGGCGGCCTGCCCGGTGATTTTCCTGTTGGCATTTATAATTATAACAGCCACAGGAAGAAAAGAACATCCCGAGTTTCATGCAACGTTTTGTCTCCTGCACCTCAACAATCCCGGCATGCTAAGTACCATTCCAAGATCAAAGACCCAACAGTTAAGTCGGCCCAATACTTCTCTGTTTCCATTGGCACAAAGGATTCTGCGTCGCCGATTTGACGTCGACAAACCAAAGGCGAAGAATATATTCCATCATTGTATCTTGGCTTAGGTAATGTAGCTCTTGGACTCCATAACCTTGATTTTTGTAACGGCGTTCTCCACCAAGCCAAGTTCATGGCTGAAACCTATAGCTTCCATGCAATGCACATTTATATTTCCGTATCAAGCCACAGAACACCATCATAATGTACATGTTCGCTCAAAATAGTTCCTCCTTATTACGAACTCCTGCATATAAATTGCCCCCAACGTGCTTACCACTGAGATCTATCCATTTATTTGGTCGTCCTTACTTTGAACATATGAAGCCGAACGTCCCAATCTTGGCTACATAATCGCTTGGGGACTCTTGGCTTTGTGTCTACCCTAGTTTCGGTTGGGAGTTCAAAGAGTTCTGAGTCGTGTATAAACGCCGATTGCGGTGTTATTAATTAATCGTGCTCCATGAATCAATAAGTTTCGTCCTTTAACACTTCGGTTGGGATATTAACTCGGATCACCATACGCACATCGCTTCAAATATGACCAAATTCAAGTACGACTACCCCGCTTACCATGGTCGCGGGTGTGGACGTTAATCGCGATTCGCTCTAGCTTTACGCATCACTGTAGGTATGACCTGCATCCATAAGTTTGTACATGCATAGCTGTCCGCATCTTAAGGCCTTCAACCTTAGGTTTGGGCGTCTTTGCTCAACGGCTAAGTGCATCTAGTTGGTTTTTTGACTCCGAGAAGTCAAACTGACATCTCGACCTGCCCGTTTGTGAGTAGCGGTCAACAGGCGTAAAGTTTTCCAAGAATAGACTAACGATCCTTTGTCACCCTTGTTGGATCATTTATCTTACGCAACAGACGCTGTGCTAGTTTGCGAGAGCTTCTTAATTAAAATAACCTCGCGATGTCGCAATGCCCGAACAATGTTTGGAGGTCAAGGCGAAAATTGTCACTCGCACTAAGCTATTAAGAATTTTCCGGTACGAACCGTGGCCTGCCGTGAATACGAAGCTCTAAACGAGAGACCTCGGGGTAATGCATGTCTTCAGATATGTAACGGTTTCAATTGGTGCGTCTTTTGTGCGGGGGATGCAAAGTGTCGCGTCGTACATACCTCTAGAGAGCATCGATCATGTGTCCCGATCGTAGTATCAATAGATTTAGACACTAACTCTTGCGGTGTGATTTTCGTGCAACTCGCTCATAGGGAAAATCCAAAAAAAGGTCTGTTGGAACGATTTGCGTGACATTTAAACCTAAAGAAGGGATGCTCTCGTTAACTTTTCTATGTGGGGGTCACACTGATAACTATCACTTGCAAGAGTGGACCTTAGTCCTGGGAAACTAACTGTACCGAATATAGTACTCGATAAGATCCACACATATCAAAAATACTAGTTTCTATGGATATCTCTCCCGACATGAAGGCAATCCCTTCTATCGGGCTTTTCCGGGCTACTTCTACAGTCTCTTCCGGTTGGAAGGGGTGGGAATTAGAGGGCATTGGACATGTACCTGCCTTTTACATATTATTTTTATCTTTCCCGTTATTCTAGAAGGAAGCCAAGGGTCTCTATCCCGTCTAGCAAGAATACCAATTTTCCGGGACCCTTGCATGAGACTACAGCCAGTATCGATACGAATCCTATCTTGTCGCGGAAAACCCCCATGCCTCCTACCCTTCCGGTATACCTCCCATTAATAATTTAACCACGGCACGGATATCAAATCGCATCCTAACGTGAGGTCGGTTTGGTAAATGGCGTCGATTTTAATGCTGGTACATCGGTTCCGTTAGAAGTCTCTCTTAGGCAGCTTCCAAACTCGGAAGCTCAATTATCCCACCCATGCCGTTTGCCATTTTATCAAGGAAACTTGTTCAATCGTGCAATTATGGCTTGGAATTGTTTTACGGAGGGCTTTAAGGGCCAGAATCCGGAGCAATCGAATCCTATGGTCGATTTATGTTCTGATGTGAATGATCCTAGCGGCCCCTTCCTGATCTAGCGTATTGTGTTGGTGATGTTGCATTTTTCGCTATGCTTTCTGTTATGGTGACAATTAAAGTAAAGATAATTCAATATCAATATACTTTGTATTTACAGGAACAACCGGGAATTTCAGTTGATGGAAAGGTATGATACAGCTTCCGGGCGAAGTTAAGGTAGCTATGCCCGAGAAAACAAATCTTTCCAAAATTGCTTGAATCCGTATGCTTTCGACTCAGACTCATCATAAACTTTGCCCTTTTCCCCGGTAGAAAGTAACGATATAAGATTCTGATCTCCTTTGTCCGTTTTTAACTCCCCAAGTTGGAGCCGGGATTTGCCGTAGTTTGGATTGTTTGCTCGCTCGATCATTTCAGCGGGGATTGTGGGCATGACATCCCTATAACATGACAGAATTTCCCGTTTGAGAGTAAGAAATGGTCGCTGTGCGACTTGTGGTGCTTGAAGGCTATGTAACTTGTTAGTTATGGGAGGGTTACATAGCCTGCTATTGGATGGAGAACATACTTATAGGAACGTGTCATATTATTGATGTTCTTGATGCTGACTTCGTGATAAGCTAGTTCGGTCTTTTCCCAATTGCTATCCCGGAAGGGAACCAATGGCCTCTCGGGTTTCGCGTGTTCGATACGCTCTTCTGAGTGTGCCTGAGTTGTTGATGTCTCCGAACCTGAGGTTTCCCCTGCGACTTGACCTGCCTCACCCTTAGGTTTGGTGCTTTCGTCGTTGGTGGCCGCAGGATCTGGATTGAAAATTCGCTCGGCCTTTGCATATTCCTCGGCGCGTCTGATCCAGACGTCTGGAGGTCCGCCCCAGCTCGCAATGGTTCGAACAACGTGTCTCTTCCAATCCGTCCTTATCCGGCCTCGAAATGATCTAACTTCCTTTTGAAGTTCCTGTTGCTTCTCGATCCAAGGGGGGACTATTTCCTGCCGCTGGATCATACGGTTCAAGAGGTATTCTGTTGTATCTATGAAGGGACTTCCAACATGGTGATCCTGTTCTATTGGGCCCTTGGGTAAGTTCTTGAACATCCCTTTCGAAATAGCTTCTTCGATTTTCTCATTAGCTAATGCCGTCAAACCCTGGATAGTGTTCGGCATAGCTCGCGCCCCTGGCTCGAACCGTTCTTTGAACATCCGTGATCTTGCTTCTCTCTCCTCGTCATTAAGTTCAGACTCTGCTTTCTTCATGAGCGGATACTGACACGCTCGGTCCCTTGCAGACACTATTCTTTCATTTTTAGACATCTTGCGCATAGGAGCCAAATTTGTTGGTAGTGACGTCCGACTAGTCGGAGCAGTAGCTTTCCCTCGTAATCGAGGTGTAGATTCATGTAAACTTCGTAGTACCGAATCCTCTAATGACTCGGTACCAGTCCACGGCCTTGCCATAGCCGTTTCCCGGGTTTCCCTGCCCGCCGCATCGGTTAATCGGGCGTATGCAATCGACCCGGCGTGCTCGGACTCGAAATCAGCTTGTTGGATTTTCTTAGAGAGCCTATCTTTCAAAGCCTCTAGACCTTCAGATTTGGAAGAAGGCGTCGATAATTCGCCGGATTCCTGCGCCTGGATCGCCTTGATATGCCTCCGCGGATTGGCCAACCTTGATTGTTCTTCCAGGTCCTCTAGCCTTCGCCGCATTGCCCCATCTTCTTCGTTTATATTGTCCCGGTGAGCTGGGGCCTGGGATTTGCTCGCGCCGGGAGGATCTTGAAACCTAGGATGTATATATGATATGCTTCGTCCAGCTGGTTTAGAAAATGTGATTGGAGCGAGGGGGAAGTCGAGAGCTCGGGCATTAAATAGAATAGAACATTGTCTGGGACCACATCTCGAGGTCAAAGACTTCGATATCTTTGGGATTATGGAAGTTGAATTCATCTTGGTGAACTGATTCTATATATGTTTGCCACACATATGCAGATGGGATTAAACCGTGGTAGAATATCTGCTGGTACTTGTCAGCGTATGTGGTTCGGATGGGAGTTGGTACTATGTACCCGGAACACCGTACCCATTTCAAAGAGTCAGAAAGTCTGAGGCTTATCTGCCTGCTCGTGAAGCACGGTCGCTAGACTTGCGAGGTGGATGTTCAGGTAACGTTCAATGAAAAGGCCTAAAAATCCAACACCGCAACACTGAATTTCCATGCGGCATATTCGTTGTAGCATGGTTCCGACACGCTGTTTCCTATTACCTGATCTCGCAGATTGTATTGACATTCGGATATATATTTTTATACATCAGATCTATTTACAATGTAAGGAATGTATCCTCCCCGAGTGTAATGCATTTCGCTCGAACGATACTCCATGCCCAGGAGATATGCGAGGAATTGACTTCTTGACCTATAAACCCATCCGGATATTCCGCTTCTGCGAGGTTACAATATTCTGCTATTGCAGTATATATGCCCTCGCTTTCGTCATCCACAATGTCGTTTGATTTCACAAAATCGTCAAAAGACATCCCAGGAACACTGATAAGTACTTGAACAAATGGCGGCCAAAACTGTCCACGTCCAGACGAGGAATTATTCTCTTTCCCACGGGCCAGACATTCTCTAAGTATAGCGATAAGGAAGACCAGTTCTTCCTTGGCGATAATCTCTTCATAGAATGGACCATCCTCGCCTTCGATTTCTTCCACAGGGATGGGGTTTTGGTCTAGCTGCTGGGCGAAGTCGCCATTATCGGTCAAGTATTGGCTTACGCTTAAGATACTATCTCTTGCATAGCATTCCAAAAATTTATCCAATTTTTGGATCTTGGAAACTATGATTTCTTCTTGACCCTTACGGTAGATATCTACCAAATTTTCTCGATAACTGGTTGCAGGGGAAGCCAGAGACATATCGTATCTTCTGATTGCTGCCAGTTTCTGACCGATCGCTGCTTTTAATCCAAGTGCTACGGCGAGTTCATTTCTGACGGACACTGGCGTTGCATTCGGGTCTCCATCACGCAAGACTTGGATTTCGTTCTCATTGGCGACAAGAATTCTGAACAGGTCCACCAGGGCTTCCGGCCACTCGTTCTCCAAGGAGTGATCTCCGTTATTTCCGTTGAGGTCAGTCGATTTTGTTAGATGGAATGCCTCTGTCCATTTTTGTTTCAGTTTCCTCTGTTTCCAAACATCCGCCGCTGGTCCTCTGGGCGAAACTGTAAACTTCATGGCTAGTGAGTCCGTTGGATTTTCGGGTATCACGAATCCGTATCCCATCAATAGTTCTTCATTCCCCTTTGGCCCATAATTATTGAAAACTTGAGTTCCGACAGCAAGGTTTTCTGGTGTTCTTAATGAGAATGATGCTGATGTAGGCTCCCAAATAATCTTGGTGTTTGGTTTGTGATTCAGGATATCAACCAGAGGGATTAGAACTGGGAAGTTAGTATCATCGGATGACTCAGTAGGGTTTCCCGCAAAAGTATCTACTACGATACCCACGAGTTTGGAGGGAAATGAACGAGAGCTATAGACCGTGGCTGCCCGTAGATATAGCTCCCTTTGCATCGGTCGTTATTCAGCATGCACTTACTCTGCGGTGGCGTAGACATGCAAGTGAATGGACCTACCATGTATATTCGTCGACATTTTCTACATTCCCGGCTTCCTCGAGAAGCTTTTTCCCTACTTCCCACTCCTGGGTCCAGACTTGCTTTCTTAACACGACGTCACCGGCCCCAAGATTCGTCCCCGCCAACCTCTCCATTTCATCATCATCGAAATATAGTGGAGTATCGAAGGTTTCGGGGAGAAGTCTTATATAGGGCCAAAACTGGCTCCTTTCCTTCAACAAAAGATGCTGGCAGAGGTGAAAACATGCTTTCGTGTGGGTGGAAATAGAAGAAGATTCCAAGAGTGAAACTGGGAGGGATGGTTTTGGATTCGCAAGAGAGAATATGAGGGATGTAGGGCATGAGACAAGAGTGAGAGGCTCTGCTACACTTCCTGACTCCCCAATCCTGTCGGACTGAGATGCTATCCTCGCACTGAACCCGTTTTCTCCGTCTGGAAATATTTGCTGTTGTTATTTTTGCGTTGCCTTCAAATATGGATAAATATGCATGCTCATGTCAATACCTCTGTAGAGTTCTAGAATATCAGAGATATATCCACCAGCGCGGACGACCCATTCTGCGAGTTCGTGGAGGAGCTGGTGTTCTGAATACTGGCGATTGGACTCGGGGTCGAGCTTTGTCCGTTTGGGCGCTGGTGCTGGCTCTGTCATTGGGATGCTTTGCGGTTGATGCTTGTGGAAGGTTCGAGCTTGGGTTCTTGGAAAGTCTATGGAGCTCAGGCGATATTTAACACCAAGTTGGAGCACAACAGGAGGGGAAATGGAGTTGCGACTGTTGAATGCCAGTAGTTACGAGTGCTAATGCAAATGAATTCTAGAACTAAGACCCTTCTTTCTATAGGTACTTGATGTGCGAAACGATACCTCGCCAATCGAGTCTTAAAGACTAAACTTTTTTCATGAGAAAATTTGCTATTTTATACAGGTTCGAAATTAAAATTCGAAATTATGGTTGATCTCAAAGAGAATCTCTCCGTAACGCCATACTCTGCGGTCGGAGCTCGCTATACCTTTAACGAGCCGACTTTAGGGTCTTCTTTAGAACGGGTATTCGATGTAAATGCGCTGTTCTAATTGGGGGGAATCTATACGCTAAATCTAATCCTTGAATTTGTAACTCTTTGGAGCAAAATCAATCGCTCCTCCCCGATAAGCACCTCGTTTTTTCTATATACGATATATGTTTGTTAGCGAAGGGGTCTATCGCTTTGAGGAAGGTAATTGTTCGAACCTTGTTCTTCTCCTTGGTAAATCCTTTCCCCCTTGTGACGATGAGGTCTTCGTGAGCCCGCTGTGCATATGCGGTGCCGTTGAAGCTATTGTCTTTGAGAGCATCGTCCTCGTATGTGACTTGTTCCACATTAATCCTCGAGAAAGGCTTGTTTTTCACCTTTTCGGCTTTAGCGCTCTCGAATTTCGTCTCTGATGGTGTTGACGATACAGGTGTTGCCTTCTCACTCTCTACAGCTTCAGCTACCTTCTTGGGTTCAACCTTAAACGGTAATTCTTTCGTGGGTGTGCTGAGTTTTAGCTTCTTCCTCTCGCGGGGTGGAGTAGTATTCTTAGTAGGCTTTTTGGTGGGTTTCTTATCGCTGTCACTGTCGCTGTCACTGCTGTCAGAGGAAGAATCGTCAGATGAGTCGTCAGAACTGCTGTCAGACGAATCTGATGAAGAGTCTGATTTTGCTTCGGAATCTGAATCTGAATCTGAAGAGTCTGATGAAGAGTCTGAGTCTGAGGAGCTGGAAGAGTCTGACGAATCTGATGAAGATGAAGATGAAGAGGAAGAGGACGAACTCGAGGAGCTGGATGAGGAACTGGATGAGCTAGACGATGATGAAGATGATGTCGAAGTCGATGACGAGTCTGATGAGACTGAAGCAGATCGCAGGCGCTTCCGCGGATTCTTGGGCTTTGGATCCTGAGGCATGGTAGAGGATTCTACTGATTTGGCACTGAGAGTATCAGATGTATCGTCGGCGGCTTCTCTGGCCAGCTGGGCGGATGGAGAAGTGACTGCGACAGTCGCTGTTCTAAAGCGCTGGTAGATGTCGGAGAGGGAGAGAGCTGCTGGAGGTTGAAGCTTGATCTTCCGCTTCTCAGACTCCTGGAGGAGCTTGCGACTGGTCTGGGAGAATCCATTTGACTGCAAGTACTGCGACACCAGCGAGAGAAGTTCTGGGTGGTCGACGTCCTGGGCGCTTGCATCTGCGCTCGACGGTGTTGTGGGCTTGAAGATCCAGGCTTTGTCCGCCATTTTTGATGTTTTTGACGACGGGCGAGTGGGCGAGTGGGCGGCGAGGACAATTGGCCTGGCGACAAGTGAGGTTGATCAGACAGCGCAGCCGATCATAGAAGAAAAAAAAAAGGTATCAAAATTTTGTCGAGGTCTAGTTTGGAAATTCGCGACCTGCCGCCAATCCTGGTCTTGGCGGGAACAAACATACCGGCCCCATCTCTACGCTACCGGGAGTCTCCCCCGGAGTCTCCCCAGACTAGACGCAGTACATGTACATTGCATAGGACCAGATATCCCCTCCTGAGTCCGGACATCCCACGATCAATCAACCTCCATCATCATTAATCAATCAACCCCCCAAGTCCCGAACCACTTCTCCACTGTTGCTGTCTTTTCTTCCCATCTCCAACTTCATCATCATCATCATCATCATCATCATCATCATCCTGATATCCCGTCCGGACCTAGTCCTGCAGTGCAGTGCAGTGCATGCCCTTGTCTTCGCCTTTCCTTTCCAATCCAACTTCCACGCGGACCAATCAAACATGGGCGTCTGAACCCATCCCCAGCTTAAGCTCCAGTACTATATATACCAGTAGTTCACTACCCACGTCTTTATCCCTAAATCGCCAGCGTCCTTCCAGGCTTTCAAGTGTCACTTGCATGGTAGCCGTCTCTTCAAGATGGCTTCGCCCTATTCTTCTATCTCCAGTGCTACCGGTGGCCCCCCTCACTCTCCAGCCGTAGCTTCGCATTCAACCGGAACCTCCAGCCATCGGGAGATATACGAAAATGAGCGGACAAGAATCCAGCAATCTTGTTTTAGCAGAGCTGATGCCGACGGCCAGCGTTCGTAGCCACTCCCCTCTGCTTCATTGTCCTACGGGTCCTGACATTGTATCCAATCTTCAATAGTGCTCGAATGCTACATTACTCATGTCAGGGTCATCGAGGATGCCGTCCACCCTTCCGCTCCACCGCCACCGGACTACCAACCGGGCCCTGATGCCCGTAAGAATCGTGTCATCATCGTCGCCGTTCGGAAATCGGGCCGTGTTCGGTTACACAAGGCTCGTGAGAATAACACTGGATCTTTCAGCATCGGGAAGTCCTGGTACCTCGACGACCTCACGCATATCGAAAATGACCCTGGGTGTACCGGGTTCACGGCGACCATTGGCAAGCCATACTACTGGCAAACTAGAACATCGCGGGAAAAGGAGGCCTTTGTCGCTTCTCTATTCCGTATCTTTAAGAAGTATACGGGTGGGAAGTCTCCGGTGCTCGTTGGATTCGATTCAATAACAGCATTATCAGGAGAAGGACGGCCGGGTACCGCGAATTCTGATCTTTTCCAGGGAGAACAACTGAACGGTCATTCTCAAAGCCCGGCCGTCACCCCTACTATCCCTACACCTTCTCATCCCGAGCATTCAAGGCAGCTCTCTAGTGTCTCAAGCCATAGCTCCCGGCCTTCCATTACCACAGACACGGAACCAGGAAGACCGGAGCTACAGACCAGGTTATCTGACACATTGGTGAACCCAAGGATGCAACGACGGCCGACGAACGAATCTACACGACAACCAATATCTCCGGCTGGGTACGCATCTAAACCGTCATACACCGAAACAGAAGCAAAACCAGAAGAACCAACATTCGTATCGCCACCAGAGCAGAACGCCGACATGGCTCCAAGCAGCAACGGTTTCCTTAACCAACCGAATCAGCGAGGGGCGGGTGGGGGATTACCAACCTCCCCGAGGGGTGCTCTGAGGGGAGGTATTCCAACATCACCTAAAACCAGCCATATGCAACCGATTCAAACAAATCTAGACCCGCAGCGAAGCTCTACCCCGCAGGCGATATCTCCCCAAGCTACTTCTCCCCAGGCTCCTTCCCCACAGGCTACAACGCCCCAAGAACAGTCCGCCCCGCCCACTGCTGCCCCGATTGTGTCACTTCCATCGGCGGTAAGACGCCCCGTGGCACCCAAGAGTTCTGCCAAAAACATCGCCGATAAGTTCAGGCTTGCTGCGGATGCATATGCGGCTGGGGGTGCTCTAGCAAAAGGAACCAACAAACAGCGTGGAATACCCAGTCCTGCACCGCCGACTAGCGCGGTTGCGGCAGCGGCAGTACCTTCAGAGCCCGACCGTGTTCGAGATCTAAAGGGCGAGAACACCCACACATTAAAAGTCGGTGTCAGCATCTCCAAAGAAGACCTGCTACAAAAGAAGATGAACAATCTCCAAGAAACCATACCAGAGAAATCACCCAGACGACCGGAATCCCCTGCGATGCAAAACCTCCCCGAGTCAAAGAAAGCTTCGATCTCGAGTGCTTCAGAAGCCCCATCAGAACGTGCTGGTTCGCGACAGGAGTCTCGTCCTATCCCATCAATTGATATATCTAGCACGCCAGATTCGACTTCTATCCGACAGGAGATCTCCCGTGACCCTACCCCCCCCGCATCCAAAACCGTTGTAATAGATGTGCCAGCTGCAGATGAGCAAGATGTATCTACCGCCACTCCAGAGGGGAAGCCTCTTGGGAAGACATCGCTGCTTTCTGTCCGCCATAAGCGACGCCGTTCGGCAGCTTCGAATAGCGCCAGGAGCAAATACATGGCTCAAATAGATTTCACAAACATGACTGTGGATCTAGATGCGGTACTAGAGGAATTTGGGTGGGATGGTAGGCGCATGAAAATTGACGCTCTCGAGTCTGAAGTTCGACAGGAGCTCGCAAAGGTGGAGAGTGGAAACATCTGGATTGCAACGGACGATGAAAACAAGGCTGCAAACACGACAAAGATTGAAGAGTTGGCACAACAACTCGACGAGACCCTGGCGCAGTGTGATGAGCTAGACGGCCTGCTTACACTATACGCAGTTGAGTTGATGGTATGTTGATGACTCGTGCCGATGCTACCTGAGCTTATTTACTAACCGCTGTGTAGAGCTTGCAAGATGATATCGCCTACATTGAAAACCAATCCCAAGGTCTTCAAGTCCAAACGGCTAATCAAAAGACACTCCAGAAGGAACTCGAACTCCTATTGCAAACGGTTAGCATTTCACCGGAGGAGATCGAGACTCTGCAGAATTCCAAGGTTCAGGCTGAGCATCTGCCAGACATCGAGAGTTCATTGTGCGTTTTGTATAAGGCCATCGTCACAATTGATCCGACCGTTGGAACAGCCGCCGGAGCCAAAGCCACCCCGGCCGAAGCCGACCTGGACGATATTGCCCTAGGAGAAGCAGGGATGGGGAAAATGATGGCCCTGAAAGATAAGAAGGACAAATACGTTGACGACAGTAGAATGTTTTCAAGACGCCTAATCGAGTACATGAAAATCAAGTATCGCGTACGTAGCTCACGCCCACACCTATTATTCGTCTTTGATACTAATCCAAGATATAGCAAGATCTAATGACTCTGGTTAAACCGTTGGATGGATCTGCGCCCACGGGGAGGGCAAATGCGCGTTCGCCCGGAAGACCAAAAGCTCTCACGCATATTGAAGTCTATCAGTCGTTATACAAATTTGCCGGCCTCATTCTTTTCACCCGGGATATCGATCGAAGTAGCTATCTTACATTGGTTAGAGAATATGCCGTAGCTGTCAAAGATCAGTTCACCGAAGAAATAGGGAACAATATTTGGGGCTGGAAGGGTATTATGAGGAAGCCAACAGCTGAAGACCAAGAAATCTGTGAGTTCCAAACTGCCTTTTTGTGACTTCTAAGATTATCTTCATCTGACATAGAGACACTCGAAGTATTCACGCACGCCGAGAAGGAGTCGGAAGGCAGCTCCGTTCAAGGGCTTAAACTAATGAGATCCGCGACTCGTGCCAAACCATTCCGATCCCAAAGCAACGATACAAGTGCTAGAGCCGCCGGAGACAGAATACAAGATGGAAAGATACCTGGGAGTGAATGCTTTGCCGGCTTCCTCGACGATATAATACCTCTCGTGGCAGCGGAGCAAAACTTCCTCTCCGAATTTTTCCATATGTCCTCGAGCTCGGCCCAGAACTACCTTGAGTTTGTGCAGAGTGGACACCCTGATGACAGACGACCAAGTGATCTCAATCGGAGACGAGTACCAGAGCAAGACAAGCAGGTCGCGAAGAGACTGTATGAAACTATGACAGACGTGTTCGGATTCCTAGCTACTGATATGCAGTCCTTCGTTGGCGTGATTACTTCAAATGACCCATTGTAGGCCCCTCCCACCTTGAAAACATTGTTTCTATTAT
Source organism: Arthrobotrys sinensis (assembly GCA_036971225.1). Classification (NCBI taxonomy): domain Eukaryota; kingdom Fungi; phylum Ascomycota; class Orbiliomycetes; order Orbiliales; family Orbiliaceae; genus Arthrobotrys; species Arthrobotrys sinensis. The sequence continues at coordinate 135,454 of JAJTTV010000011.1, read as the reverse complement.
TACGAGTTTGATTGCTGATACTGAGGACAGGCAAGGAGTCGGTATTGTTTATGCCATAGAGAAGAAACTAAGTTTATTCAGGGAAGGAACAAATCAAGAGTTCCTGGTCAAATGCCTTCTCAAACTAAGCGAAAACATGAAGAGTGCTTTCATAGCCTTTTTGAAGGAACAAGTTCGCGCAATCGAAGCTACTAAGGTTAAATCGAAGAAGAAGAGGACTGTTCTAGACTTTATTAAATCATTTCCGGTATGAACGGCGTGCTGTCTGGCAATCCTATCCGGAGATCGCGCTAATTGTATAAAAACAGTTGTTTTCAGCAAAAATCGAGGATCAGCTACCACCGGAGCAACTTACGGACGAGAGCTTGGAAGTTCGAGAATTGGTGAATAATGGTTACGGAATTCTCAATAAAGCGATGTTCGAGGCCATGCAAGCTATAGCAAAGCAGTCATCCTCCGGAGGTGCACAAACGGTGGACCCAGAAGACAAAGAAGCTCTCCATTACCATATCATGATAATACAAAATATGGATTACTATACAGAGGCGCTCGATGTGCGCAACAATTCAGTTCTGCAAGATTCAAAGCAGAAGGCGGAAGAAGAGTACAAGGAGCACATGGCTCTATATGTTGGCGCCGCGATCCGCAAGCATCTGGAAAAGACATTGGTAAGTAGACGTATTATTTGGCTTTGTCGTTGGTTAAGCGCGCCAGCTAATCCGGACGCACCACAGGATTTCGTCGAAGGGGTTGAGGCGCTCGAACAAACGTCGACGCCCGAAGAGATTTTGAATAAGAAGGGATTTACGAAATTGAAATTCAAAGAAATCCTCAACGACGGCCAGAAGGAAATTTCCGGCAGTCATGTTAGGGATGGGGTCAAACAGCTTGTCAAGCGTGTGATGAAGCAGTTTGGAGATGAAGTGCATCTTGACCCACTTTCAGCGAGGGTTTTGAAAGAGGCAGAGGCGGAATACCTGAGACTTGTCAACCGGATGAACAGTTTATTGCAGGGAACATACCGCGACCAGGGCCTGGAGATGCCGTTGAAGAGAGAGGACGTTATCGCCGCATTTGCTAAGCAGATGAGCGCTAAATAGAATCCTAGCATTCAGATGCCTCAGTACTTCCACAACTTTGTGGACTTGACCAGAGCGCAGTCGTCGGCGAGCAAACGATCCAACCGAACCTGATAGGGCGGCGGGGCTAACTAGCGGATGAGATGCAATCTTACTGGTGTACTGATTCTTTTTCTTTTCTTCTTTTGTTTTTGGTTTCTTTTGACTTACATATTTTATTTTATTTTACCAACGACAGCTGTGGAGCAGGCGTTGAATCTTTTGTCTGTCTGGGCTGATTGATGTTGCTTGAACCGATGTTTCTTCTGATATAGTAAAGCGCAGCGAGCGGAAATGATTTTTCACCCCCTCGCCATCTTCACTTCGAGACTACATAGGTAGTTCTGGTGTCCTTTTGAAGCCTTCCACCTCCTCTTCGTCTTTGAATTCGTCATGTACATTTCCTACTAAACTACGGACATACTTAATTTTCCCCACTCCTCGCGGCCCCCTTTCCTACCGTTCCCATATTTCCCTGGGGGGCAGCGCTGCCTAACCCCATCCAGTTAAAATGGGCGGCGATGGGACGTGGAGGATAGGATACCCTTGGCCAGGACATCCGGTGATTGGATCTCCTAATATAAAATGTCAAAATGTCTTTGGCCGAAGAGGCCAGCAGGGCAACTAAGCTAACAGTAGCTGACCTCCAGCTCAACGCACCACCACACCACCACCGCCGCCAATACCACCACACCACCGCCTGCCTCCTTTTTGTCTCCCTACTGAAGTATTTATATCATCCATCTCCATTGACCGCCTCCGCCCTCATCCCTCGTCACTGCTACCACTATCGCACTTCTTACCGTCTTCTTCTTACTGAATCCGCGATCGACCGTTGCGATTTCGCTGTCGCTCGTTTTCCCACTCTCCCTAGTACATTAGAATCCACTTGTTATTTGACAGGGGCTTCTAATTTAAGCTTCACCGCGATCCAGACAGATATCCCCGTCTAAACCGTTTCCTCCATCACCATGAAGGGTATGCTATCCCTCGTCAATTAAGCTGGACTGGCGTAGATATCCTTACTGACGTGTAAAATCCTCGTAAAGCTTTAATTCTTGTCGGCGGTTTCGGTACCCGTCTACGTCCCTTGGTCAGTCCCAATTGACTCGTTCCCCACAGCTTAACAACGAAGCATTTCGGCGTCGCCCGTTCAGAACCTATTCTCGCCGATTTCTATTTCTCCGCACCCAATGCTTCTTGCTAACACGTAGCCTTCTTGGAGCTCTAGACGCTCACATTGCCAAAACCATTGGTCGAATTTTGCAACCGGCCAATGATCTTGCACCAAGTTGAGGCTTTAGCTGCAGCTGGTGTCACCGATATCGTTTTGGCCGTAAACTATCGTCCAGATGTTATGGTCGCGCATCTAAAGAAGGTTAGTGAGCCTTTTTTTATTTTATTCTCAGCCCTACTCGGGTTCTTAGCTATCCAGTCGCTGTCGCTGACACGCAATATCCTACATGCAGTACGAAGAACAATACAACGTTAAGATCACCTTCTCTGTCGAGAACGAGCCATTGGGCACCGCCGGTCCCCTAAAACTCGCCGAAGAAATCCTTGGAAAGGACGAGACGCCATTCTTTGTTCTGAACTCCGATGTCGTCTGCGACTACCCATTCCAACAGCTCGCCGACTTCCACAAGACACATGGTGACGAAGGTACCATTGTTGTCACAAAAGTCGAGGAGCCATCGAAGTACGGTGTCGTAGTCCACCAACCCAGCCACCCAACAAGGATAGATCGTTTCGTCGAAAAGCCAGTTGAGTTCGTCGGAAACCGAATCAACGCTGGCATTTACATCCTCAACCCATCTGTTCTCAGTAGAATAGAACTGAGGCCGACATCTATCGAACAAGAGACCTTCCCGGCCATGACCCGAGATGGCAAATTGCATTCCTTTGATCTGGAAGGGTTTTGGATGGATGTTGGACAGCCAAAGGACTTCTTGTCTGGTACCTGCCTGTTTCTTTCTTCCCTGACGAAGAAGGGTTCGAAACTTCTGACGCCAGCCTCTCAACCCTTCGTTCACGGCGGAAACGTCATGATCGATCCCTCTGCCAAGATCGGAAACAACTGCAGAATAGGACCCAACGTCACCATTGGGCCCAACGTAGTCATTGGCGACGGTGTTCGAATCCAGAGATCAGTAGTCCTCGAGGGCTCAAGGATTAAGGACCACGCCTGGATCAAGAGCACGATCGTTGGATGGCACGGTACAGTTGGAAAGTGGGCTAGGCTGGAGAATGTCACTGTTATGGGAGACGATGTTACGATTGCTGATGAAGTTTACGTTAACGGTGGCTCTATCTTACCCCACAAGACTATCAAGGCTAATATTGATGGTAAGATTCCTCTTTCGCCTCACATTCCACGTCGCATAATCCGAGACTAACGTTGTTCATCCTTAGTTCCCGCCATTATCATGTAGAAAGACGAAAACCGAAAAGTTATAAATGCCTTCAATGAATCAAGTAACGTGGACTTTCCACACCTTCTTTTCCAACTTTTTTGATTCTCTTCTGAGAAGTAAAACTTGTGAGGACTCTACGACAAAGCAGGGATTTATGGTTCTTCTGGGTTAGTTGATGCAGGTATTCTACTCAGCACTGCATCCACTTTGGCTTTGGGATATTCATATTTTCTGCATAATTTTTTATCTCTTCTTTTCTTCTTTTCTTCTTGTTACTTACTTTTAACATAAGTGGCATACTGGGAGGGGGGTAAAATCCTAACATACACATACAAAGAAAAAAAAAAAGGAAAGGATCGGATCGAATCGAGTAAAAGTTAATACCTTGTAATTAATTCATTAGATCGATGGGGTGGGCGCATAGCAAAGAGGGTCAAAAAAAAAAAAGACACATATGGTGGGAAAGCGTTGGGATAAGTTTTAACTGGTTTTTACACACAGTCTTAAGCAATTGAACGAAATAACTCCTCTCTCAACACTGGCTGGCTGTTCCCGTGATTTCAAATGTGTGTTACTCAAATATTTAGATAGTACGTACTTAAGTAGTTGAGGATTGTAGATGGTACTTCTCATTAATGTAGTATTTTATGAAAATGGTAGACGTATAGTAGTATACAATATCGAAAGGCTATGAAGAAAATAGTAAAAAAAAAAAAGAAGCAGAACTTGTTTTCCCTGGATTTCCTTTCCGAGAAAAAAACGCCCCACTCCTAGCTGAATAAGACAAGACAAGAAAAAAAACCTCAGTACTTTTTGTAAAAGAAGAAAAACTTTTATCCTTTTTTGAAACTCATGCAGACGGAGAAGCCAGAAGAGCGGAAACGTAAAGAACAACTTTCAAAAGCAGCGCCATGATGCCTTGTTTTTTCGTTGATACGATAACCGAGCGGAGTGGAGCAAGAATCTGAAAACGAAGAAAAAAGAAGTCGTCCGACGCCAGAGAATAAAACGGAAAACACAGAAAAGAAAGAAACCGAAAAAAAAGGAGACTAGAAAACTTAGGATTCCCCAAAACGCCATCATTGTTCGACATGAATTCGTTTTCAAACTAGGCAATAACCCAGTGGATATTAGTTTTCGGGAAAAACCAGGCAGGTTATCCCTATTTTGCGAGACCGTAATAGGCGTAGATGCCACCGACTTCGCCGAAGTTGCAGGGGATCTTCCGGTTTCCCCATTTCTTGCTTCCCATCTTCCATGGCCTCTCGCCATCGTCTTGGCTGTTGCTCCTCACTAACCATGACCTTCGTCCGTAGGATTGATCGGACCAGCCGCACATCTTGGTTGCGTGTAGCTTAGCACAGCCAGTTACGTTCTTCTCGGAAAGTTCGAGAACCTGGAGTGTGGTGTTCTGTGGGAGGATAGCTCCAGTGGAAAAATGGAGTGCATTGGGAGAGACAGCCGAGATACCGGTCAGATCGAGGTATCGGAGGTTCGACTTCCACTGTGGTGCAAAGAATGTGTTGATATCCTCCATGGTCAGTTCTGTGTGACCGAGAGATAGCTCCTCGAGGCGAGATACAAGCGGAAGAAGCATTGGCATGTGCTCGGATGAAATGGATGCACCGGTCAAATTGAGAGACACCAATGACTTTGGAAGGTTCGGGAGAAGGTCTTCAACATCGACAGCAGACAATAACCTATACCGGCTGGCGTCGTAGTGGAGGTTGAGGACCTTGAGGTCACGAACTGCTGGGTGTTCGAGCAAGAAAGTGACAACGTTCTCCCCCTTGAGTCGGGCACACTTGGAGAGGGAAAGATGAGTGATTTTGGCGGTTACCGGGATCGACATCAGAGCGGAATCCGTAACCTGGGTATGGGAGAGATCGAGATGGGTAAGGTTTGGGAGCCGTGGAAGGATAGCGGTGAAAACACTGGTGGCAAGAGTTGTGCACTCGTGCAAGCTCAATCTCTGGACTGGGAACGACTCCGGAAGCTTTGGATTCCAAGGATGCATGACTTCAGTAAAGGCTTCCTTGAATCGAGAGGCGGAAGCACCGCAGAAATCGACAGCCTCGAGTAGAGGGAGAGTGAAGAACAGCTCCTCTAGGACGGAAGCACCGATATCTGGGCCCAAGGCCTCCTGTGCGAGGAATTCGCGGAGATTTCCAGTGGCTCCAAGGCCCCTGGTGAGAGTCTTTGCTGTCAAGTTTTGCATTTCCATGTTCATCCGACCGGTCCTTCCCAAGCCGACAGAGGTGTACTGAGAGAAATCCATTCGTCGGACCATTCCTCCAAGGACCGGATGGTTGGTGATCTGCTCGAGGAACTTCGAGTAGACGGGAGAGTGGGGGAACATTGCATTTTGGAAGATGGTGAAGAGGGTGGCGGCATACAAGGTGCGAGAGGTTTTGAGAACAGCGGATAGGTCGCTGTTACGCCTCTTGTAGCCAGATGGAGGCTCCTGAGGGATCAGGTAGGAGAAGATTTGGTCTGGAGATGTATTGTCAGCGGCTGGACCATAGGATATGATGCGGGGGGGTGGAGGGATTGCTTGCTTACCATAGATCTCTACAGGGAGCTTTTCGAATGGAGCCCTGTTGTCGGCATTGTCGGACTCATTTGGAGGGGGAAGGGGAGGACGTTCGACAGAGCCGGTGGCGGAGGCGGCTTTCGTTTGCGTCTCATATTCCCAGGAAGCGTAGGAGAACTCCTTTGCGTGAAATCCCATATCTTATGCGTATCTATGCCTAGTGAATGAATGAATGAATGAATGGTGATATGATATGATATGATATGATTGTGCTAATTGGGGATGCTAGTGGTGATGCTAATTGATGGATGTTGATTGTGGATGAGAGAGAAAGATAGATGGATGGACTGGGGAAAATTTAGATTTAAGCTTTTGTCTCGGGGGGGGGGTTAGGAGACTTTAATACCGAACGAACGAACGACTCATCCATACCACCATACTAAGTGGTAATTAAGTAACCATCTATCGTCCCAAAGCAGCATTGTGTTTTAGAGGTTTATAGTCGAGCTCTCTTCTCGCTCCTTCGTGAATTCGGACAAAGAGACTCAGAGACTCGGAGTGTGGCCACAGCAAGCATCAGGTGGCCCTGCAAATTATCTAAGCCGCTGCCTGTTTTGGATTGCGATGGGGTAACAGTTTCCTCACAAAAACCGGCTAACAGTTTCTATGGGGTAACTTTTAACAAAAGTTTTCCACAACAGGCTCTGACGCCATGTTAGCCTGCCCTGTCGTATCCAATCGTCGCCAGCATGCCTTTCAGCAAATTCCCCTGGTCTCCTCTGGCCTGGGCGCAGAGAAGAATTTTATTTTGCCTGGAGGACCTCCTCTTCAATCGGTGCCGCACGTGGCGGATATTATTAGACTCGACTGCCACACCCGAAAATCCGGGGTAGCCAGCGGACTGATTCCGAGGAGAAACATCTTCTTCTTCTTCTTCTTCTTCCATCATCCCCCTTTTTTTTTTTTTCACCCTTGATTCAAGCTTGAGCTCGAGCTCTCTTACTCGCTGTTCGGACTTCCAGAAGACGTCAGCTCAGCCCAGCTCAGCCCAGCCCAGTCCTCCGGGGCCGGTTTGATGGTTTGATCCTCGGGCGGCTTCATGCACGATCCAGGGATCACACTCCAACCTTATTTCCCCAGATTTTGCCCAGTTCGGCTGCCTGCATGACCATTTCCCATCCTTTCCATCCATATCCATGCCTTTTGACATGCACCGTCTGCTGTCTGTGGTCGGATTCCTCGGACCAGCCCGGCCTGAGTCCCCAAGTCCCTAAGTCGATGTCATGTCATGTCAGGACCAGGTGCTATGTTGTGCTCGACTCGCACCATCACCATGCATTTGGCATCATTTTTGTCTTGTCTTCCAATTCGAAATTCCACCACCACCACCACCACCACCACCACCACCACCATCACCACGTCACTACTCGTATTAGTATGCAAAACCTCCATCCCCGGCTGTCTTCGGAGCCTATTGGCTGGGCAAGCCTAATCTAGTAAACCGGTCTCGCCGGTGCGAAGCCGAACACACTTAAACCACTTAAGTCCCAACCCCCGTGATCACATTTCCGATTCATTCAACAGAAAGAAATGGGGTTCACCTCACACATTCAGTCACATCCGAATCATGATCACGGGATCACACCTTTTTTCTTTTCTTTTCTTTTCTTTTTTTGGTAAGGCAAAAGGAAAAATAAGGGGTGGAAAAAGGTCACATTCGTGATGGAACTTCGTTATGTGTCCAGGAGAAAAAAAAGTCCTTGACCTCGGAGAATTAAAATAAAAAAGAAATCGCATATCGTTTCCCTCCACCAACTGCCCTCCACACAAAACAAGCGAATCCATAACCCAAATGCTAGCAATGCATGTATCAACGAAAACAATAAGTCGCAAAACAACCGAAAGCACTATCGAAATGCACGGCGGGGAAGGGAATAAAAGTAAAATAAAAAAATAACCAGAAAGTAAAACCAAGAAAAAAAACCACATCGCTGTTGCCCCATTGCTCCAGCCTCATATTGCGCCTGTAAACTCCGTCTGCACACACACAAAAATATATTGTGAAGATGAAGGAAGCTAAATAACCAAAAACATATCCTTTATATCATTTCGCAAACCAGACGCGGAACTCAAAACCAACAAAGGAGAGAGGAAAGAAAGGTGAGAAAATTGGTTTAGAGGAATTTAACAAAATTAAGGAATTAGGAACGGCCGAATGCCGGGTCGTGGGGGTGTCGTATCAAAGGAAACTTTAAAAAAAATTAATGCACCATTCCCGAAGTTCGTCATCCATTCATTGCATTATCGTCGGTTCGTGGTCCGGAGAACCGTGAAGATATTGATGTTATCAATTTGATCTGGATCAAGGTCGACGTAGCGCACTGCGCGTCTCTTTTTGAACGGCCTTGACCGCTTGGGACTAATCGGTGCTGATTGCGAAGCCTGGGACAGCGGCGGGAAGCTTTCAACACTCATGGGATCCTCTGTCAGGGGCGAGCTTGGTCCAAGACCTTCCGGCATTGCTGGGGTACTGGAGATACCCAGGGGGCTCATCGCACCCGTGTGCTGAATGATTCCGTCCACATCCTCAACATCACTCGCCTCCTCAGGGTCGGCATCGCCTGCACTACCTTCGACTCGATAGTATTTGTCATTGACAACCACATACTCAAGGTCTTGAAGTGGCCCGACGGCCGCTGCCATAAGACTGCCAAGAGTGCCCGCAATCTGTTCATTGTTGGGAATGTCCTCGAGCAGAACATGGATTGCAAGAAGCGATGTCAAGCTCTCCAAGGTATTAACAAAATAGGACTGCCGGGTTATCTCCATGTTAGTAATTCCATTTTTTACTGACCCAGTCACGATCTAAGGTATTTTGCTTACCCAGTCCTCATCTTTCACAGAAAGAGCCAACTCTCGAAGCCCATTGCACTTCCGTAGAAGCATACGAACCGCTTTCTTGTCGAAAACCAAGTTATCAGGCTCCAAATGATAAACAGCTAGGCATTTCAGACATTCGTGATGCTTGAGTAATCCGCGTGTGAGTTGCTCCATAGTCATATTACCGGAACTATGGACGAGATAGAACTCCTGTAATCCAGAAAAGGACTCGAGGAAGTCTGCCAGCTCCGGAATAGCATCATCTGTGATTATGCATTGCAGCCGGGGGACCAGCTGCTCCGTACTCGAAGTGAGAGACCTCCAGAAAGCGGGGTGAGTTCCACACTGCCATAGGGATAGACGGACCAACTTCGAGAAGTCTATTACTCGGGAAAGGTGGTTACTCTGTGGAGGAAACATCACTCTGTAGAGCTTGAGCGAGACGAAGGCGTGCTTTTGTGGGTAATGGAAGTCTTCAAAACGATACCCGCCGTCCTGGTCAGACATCGATTCGTAAGGCTCTTCCTGGAATCCCTCCGAAGCGCTGTAGCTCTCGTCTGGTAGATTGATATTGCGTAGATTTGATAAAGATTCACTTAAAGCTCTCCGAGGGCCTCTAAACAGTATCTTAGACATGTCCATACCCTCAGTACCAGGGATGTTTGGTTTCAGTGCCACCTTGATCCCCACCATATCCGGGGAGTCGGATACAATGTCACCGACTTGCCGAAGCTGCTCTAGAGTTTCGATAAGCATGATGGTAAGGATCTTGATGTTCTTGAAGCCGGTGAAGCAAGGCTCCATCCCTGCCGCCCTTAAATTAGGATGTAATCGCTCTGCCAGTCTGAAGCGAAGGTTCTTTAACGTAGTCCTCGACTGAAGCATAGTGATGAGTCCTTTGCTTAGAGGTACATCTCTGATGTCCCACGCAAAACTCTCAATGTTGTTCATGCGCATGACAGCGATTTTGACCAGTGAGTTCAGCATGAGGACGCCTGGAGACAGTTTGCCCTTCTTTGCGTACTCCGAGTCGGCGTTTGCATATGTCTTAAACCATTCACCGGCAACTGCAAAATCATGGATATGGGATGCATAATTGTTGTCGGTCGATGTCAGCGTATCCAGTGCAGATGTCAATCTTTCGTCAAGATCCTCCCGCCGCCGTCGCACTGTGACCCTAAAGTCTTTATAGAGGTGTGGGATTACAAGTTCGAAAAGCAAGTGGTTACACTGAGCAAGGCGATAGAGGGCTCTTGTTCCAAGCTATATATTGAAAGAAAAAAGTTAGTGATAATCCTAGACGCTCTGCAGGGCGAGGATACTAACGCGATCAAAAATCATCTTTAGGACATCCAACGGAAGCCCTAGGAAGTCGAAGACATCCTGTCTAGAACAGCCTGGATCAGTCGACATTTTGTCTTCTGAAACAAAGCCCCCAGACTTTCCGTTCCTTGCCGACTGACGGCGATTTTGCTTCTTCTTCGCAGACAAAACCCGAGATATCAGTCCCTTCGCCCTGAACCGAAGCTTGGGAGTTTCCGATTGGCGTGAAGGTGAGACTGCGCGGGATGGTGTGATGGTGTCGGCAGAAGCCCAAGTAGAAACGGATACGGTGGAGGAGGCAGGTGAACGGGTGTTAGGCGAGTACGTAGGGTGATATGGCGGTCTGGCGAAGTGTATTATACAAGATTGGTAGTGTGGGTATTTAGGCCGTTCCCTGTCGGCAGGGGAGGGCGATGTAGATGGCCTGGCAGCTACCGGGGGGGAAGACGGAGAGGAGGAGGAGGACGGCTGAATCTGAATTGACGAAATTTTGAAGGCTTGGCTGCTGAGAGCCAGCGAAAAACCTTTGTCGGCAGCGACTGGNGGAGGGAGGAGGGAGGAGGAGGGAGGAGGATGGAGAGGCGAGGTAGCAGCGGTGCCGGTTGAAGGTGGTGATGATGGCCCGCTAAGTCCTAAGTTCGAAGAAGGTTGTTTGGCGGTGGCGCTGTTAATTAATTGTTGTTGTTGTTGTTGGGCAGGTTGGCGGGCGAATTCTATCGGCCGATGTTAGCTGGCTGTTGTCCATGTTGGTTAGCTTCGACAACGTTATATTGTTATTGCCTGCCACGGAATGCATCAAATCAAGTCAAATGGAGATAATACACGGCAGCAGCAGATGATGACGATGATGATGATACTTACTCGAGCTCGTTCGCTCTATGCGCTAGCTGGCTGTTGTCTCTTTTCCCTTCGCTTTGCTATTGCCGGCATTACTTTAATTTTGGTCTCTGTCGAATTCGGCTGGAGTTAAGGGATATAATCTCAACCCGAGATGGCGATTCCTATTTGGCGTCTTCTCCGAGGCTTTTCTCCCTGAATGCTGGTCAAACTGGTTGTTCTAGGCCCTCCTTCCGAAATAGCTGAGGTTGCATGCAGCTCTTTAATGTTTACTAACTGGTCGATACGACTATGCATACGGCTGTGGAGATAAAATCGGTAGTCTCTCTGGAAGGGAGGGAAAAAAAAACTCCCCTCCAAACATCCCCCCAGAACAGAATGCCCCTCGATATATATATTCATATAATATCGCTGGCATTTGCAGGAAGGGTATCCGGTGAATTCTTCGTCTGATTTCTAACTACTTGCCCGTCTCAGGCTGTGATACCATCATGGGGAAGCTTTTGCCCAGAATTAGCTCGTATCATTGGGTGGTACTGCCATAGTCACAAGTACCACCTCCTCCAACATATCCCGTCACGCGAACGACACCATCTTCTGCATTCACGTGCTGTGGCTGCTGTTACTTCAACTCTGTCCAACCGAACATAATCTTCCCCAAGCAAAAATATACCTGACCCATAGCTGCCCCGCTCGGACAAGCAGGTACGGACAGAAAATAAAAATAAAAATAAAATAAAACAGCATACATCCTATGCAAGGTACGGCTGGCCCGCAGGAGGATCTGAAGCAGATGCCCATGTGGAGGCTTCAGATGAACAGCGATGCTCTCTAGTCCCTCATCCGGTAACGCGGTCCTAGATAATGACGACAGCTTTGAAACAGGATATGAGGCGTTCTCTAAAATGAAGAGAATGACTTCCGCTAGGCTGGCTGGCTTGGAATTTATATTCGGTTTGAGAAAAATGCAAGATGTACAAAAGATGCATCGATGAATAAGACACACGACAGTATGGTGTTGGTTTGCAAGGCGGCGTCACGACGCTAGTTGTATGGTATTTTTAATCGTACAGATAACCCTCGGATCTCTACCCACCCGTCTATTCCTCCTCCAATAGAAGCTCGAAACTAAACGGTTCAAACGGTATCTGTGGGTAGTGCGGGTCAGCATCTTGCCGCGATCAAAGAGAAGCCGGGATGGGGTATAGGGACATAATACTTACACCTTCACCAACAAAGTACTTGCTCATACTTTCAACCCATGCAAGACGCAGACTGTGAAGCATAGCACCAGTACCTTCCATAATAACAAGGACCCCGATCGTCAAATTAAACCACATATAAAATGTAACTACTACCATAATAACACCGATGGGGCCGGATTTGGCAAATCCGTTTGCAAGTGTCATATTCCACATGACCTGACTCAACTGTGCGTGGGCGAGGGACAGTGCCCAAAGTCGAAGGTAACTTGCAGTGTGCGATATGCAATTCAAGCAAAATTCTGTATAAATAACAAAACTTTAGCGTCCAGACGTGGATTCAAAGAGGAAAAAAGTGGGCGGGGGAAATACCAATGGTGTGGATGATTTGATGGATCATTTCTTCGCCAAAGTCGAACTCCTCCTCTTCTTCTCCATCAATATCTTCAGCCACAAGCGCCACCGCATTACCATCGTAATCAGCACTGTCCCGACCTAACGTATGACCATTCCCATCTGCACTGTCTCGGCCTTCATCGTCGAGGGCGCTGACTCGGCTGTGTTCGCCGAGTCCTCTGTAACCCAATGCGCGATGTTGCTTATTTTCCCACCTCAGATACAAAGGCTTTGACAGAAGGAGCCATGGAACGCAGACTGCAGCGATCAAAATTAGAATTGACTGGACAACCTCCTGGCCGCCGTAGAGCCTATCCGTAATATTGCCTGGGCTGAGGAACATATTGATTAACATGTTCAAAATACTGGGTGGTTGGGCTCCTCGTGCTTCCCAGTTAACAGACCACTTGTAGATAATAGTAATAACCAAGTACCCAAAGATGGACTGCATAAACAGCATACTAGGCAGGAAATTTCCCCAAATGTCGATTGGCTTTCGGAAAAATTTGGCATTAATGTAAACGTTGCAGAGCGAATAGGTCATGTGCGCCCAACCAAGTATAATACTAAGCTTCATTTTGTACGAATTGGTGAAGAGAAGGTTGTTTTCCGCGCTGTGCCATTTCCAGTCGACACCGAATGGATATGTATACCCATCGACCCTGTGGGCGGTGACCTTCATTCCCGGTTTCCAGTCTTCGGGTACCGAGTATTCCCACATAGATGGGAAGATAAAGAGCGGCTTCGAAAATATATCGTTGTAAATCAGACCCGTGAAGAGCGAAAATATACCCATCATTAACATAAGGTATCGTCCGTAGTACGCCATATCGAAGATTTCTTGAATTTTCCGACCGTCCAAGTGCTTCTCGTTCAAGATCATCAAGGTCGCTGCTAGGACTAGGAAAAAGCCGTGCCCGAGGTCGCCAAACATGACGGCGAATAGGAAGGGGAATGTAACGAGGGTTTGTAAACCGGGGTTGACTTCCTGGTATTTTGCAGTGCCGTATGCATTGATGATCCCTTGAAATGCAACCGTGAATTTATTTGTCTTGAAGTGCGTCGGCGGTGTTTTATTGGTTTGTAGTTCATTAATGATGGACGGCATTTGTAGACCGGCCCGCGCGTTTACTTCTCGGAGAGTATGCTGTATCAAAGGGAGCCCACTCTTTGGACACCATCCCTCCGCGACCAAAACCTTCCGAGCTTGATCGTAGTTGAACTTGTTCAAAGCCTCATACACAGCCTTCTCTTTCTTCACAACAACCATCCAGCTCGCAAGTTGGGCAGCAATCATCCTAAGTTCCGCCATCAGTGTGCTCTTGGTGTTCTGGAGGACAGAGTTCAAATCTTCTATCCTCCCGTTGACTTCATGGATTTGGTCGCGGCGGTTGTTGGTATCTTCGTCCACCTGGTAGAGGTCCGCCCCCAAACTCTCCGAAATCTTCCTAATCTTCGCAACGATCTCCTTCCCGTGAGCAAAGATGACGAAGACGTTCTTGGAGACTTCCTCGTTGGTTTGGGGGTCGACGATTTTGTCCGGCATTTCCGCCTGGTTCATATAGAGGTTACCCCTGAGGGTTCTCCAAAGGATGCGCTCGAAGGCGTTGATCCGGTCCCGTGAAATAACACCCGCAATGAATCCGATATTCATGACAGAGAACGATTGTTGTTCACCTCCTTGGTGCACATTCTGCTCCATATCGTTGTCGAGTAAGGGAGCAGTGTCGTCGTCTTCACCGGTTTGTCGTATTTCTTCAACTTGGCCGTAGGCATGCTCAAATACCGACCCTGCCTCTCTCAGAACCGCCCTCCACTCAATCAACTCGACCCAGCGTTTTTGTAGAGTCTCATAACTTTCATTCAGCTCTGAAACTCGTTTTTCAAGTTGATCACACCGGTCGGCAAGGTCGTCTATTTCATGGGCGGAAGGGGCTGCCGTGACATTCTCGTTTCTAGGAATGGGCCGTACAACGATGCCAGCCTTTTCCATCTGTGTAGCGAAGAAGCCTGCGATATGATAACGTCGTCCAACAGACTTTAGCCTCCCATACACCATATATAGAGAACTGGGATCCGTCCACACTTACGTAGCTGCCGTTCAACATTGTCGAGCCGACGAATCTCTTTGGTAAAGGTCCGTTGAAAGGCGTTTGTGTCAGAGTTTAACTATACCGAGAACCAGAGTAAGTAAGGGTAGCCTTTTTATCGTTTTTATCGAGTTTTTTTTGTCATGGTAGCAAGTGATTCTTGTGTCTACTAACATCGCGAAACTGGATGCTCCCGAGTTCACCGAGAGCGGATACGACTTCTCGCCCGATCTCTGTGGCCACGTATAACTGCACCAGTGACATATCACTGGAGCGGAAAAGCGTATCTGGAACCCCCATCTTGATAGAACTCGCACGGTTCGCAAGGGGGGCAAGCGGAATGGATTCTCTATCCGTTGTGTGTAACAACCCGGAGGTTTCTATGCAAGCTTCGAGGCTTCGGCGATTCTGGCAGGAACTAAAAAATCATGAACGATACCCCAGAAGGGGGGTGAAAATGGAGTATTCCCGGCGTTGACAGATAGCTGTGCGGAGGTTTCGGGTTGTATCGGTAATTTATTGATAGTATTCTCTGATGTTGTGATGAGATGGGAAACGATGACGACGGTGGTTGGGAGATGGATGGGAAGAAAGGGATGCGTGCAGACACGTGTTGCTGGTCTGGCCTTGGCGTCCAACGCTGCAATGCAATGTCCGACGGAACAAATATCATTCGCATCCTACATATACTTAGTATACAAGTACTTGAGTACTTTACTTCGATACTTACTTCTAATTACTTAGATAATATAAGTACTGCAGTAATGCTACTCACGAAGCAGCGTTTTACAAAATGTCGAGATAGAGAGAGAGAGAGTGCGCGTGGTTATCGAACTCGCTAGGCATAGATAGATTCAAGGAAACGTTCGAAACGACCACCGCAGAGGCAGAGACAGCCCATATACACAAACAACAGAATAATGTCAAGGCGCAGAGTATAGGCAATGAAATAAGCATGGAGCGAATCCCTTTCCTCCTGCAAATACCCGCTAGGTATACATCCTATTCCTCCACCGAACTGCAATTCTTTCAAACCAGCCCGTCTCTTCGATTGCAAACCAGCAAAGCCAGAACTATGGAAACATATCATATATGAAATGAGTTGAAAGAGAAACAAAGAAAGAACTGATATCATGAGATAGACGCCAACGTGTTCCATACTAATCTTCAGCGCATCATTACATAGTAAGAGAAACCAGGGCCAAAAAGGGCGAAAAAATAGACGAACGCCGGTGGTATAGTTGGGAACCACAACTATGACGACGAGGTATAAACAGGCCCAAGGGCAAATATGCACAACTTCTAGAACCCGAGGACGAAATTGCATCAACGAGTAGGGCATGACGCCGAAAGTAAAGAATCTAACCATGCATCACCATAAAAATAACTATGGGGAGCCAAAGCTTGTGATTCAACGCCTCCTGATGTCGTCCTCTGCTACAAAGAGAGTTACGGCGTTCATGGATTCCTCGCCTCCGTGGAATCGGCTTTCGATGGCCATCTGGACGTCTTCGTCCGAATTGACAGTGATATAGTCACCGTCTTCATCCTGATACCGGACCCTCAAGGGATTGTTACTGGAGTATGTTGCTCCTCCACAAAGTCTCACCTTCCGCTCGATTCGATCCATCAATTGGGTATATCCGATGTTCTGCGGAACAATAATCACAAACATATCTGTGATGTAGCTGACCTTGACTTTGAGTGATGGCACGGGCATTTGCCGCATTGTGGGATGGGATGTAGTGTCACCAACTCTTAGGGCTTCCGTCGGCGGTGTGCCATTTCTCGGGATATAGTCTTGATGCATTGTGCTGATATGTGCCATTCCACTAGCGCGCGGATTTTCAGGCAAAGTATTCAAGTGCTGAACATGAGAATACAGAGACGGGCTTTGGGATATCATTCTTGAAGGTGGATACCCTGCCGTATTGGGCAGTGGAGGAGTGCCCAAAGCATTTGCACGCCCGAGAGGGGAAGAGGCTGGCAACGGGTGAATGTTAGGACTACTTGCGGACCGCATTCTGTTTTGCTGGGTGGTAGATTGAGGCTGTGCGATACCTGGAAGTGAAGGCCGTTGAATACGCTGGCCGGTACCTTCTCTAGAAGTCGATCTAGCCATCGCAGTTCCATTTTCATGGCCACCTTGCTTCGGGAATGGGTATTGTCCAGACGTTTGTCTGCTTTGTGGTGTAGGCATAGGGGATTCCGACGGTGAAAAGTAGGACATACCATTCGTAGGTGTCGCTGCGGAGGGAGGGGTAGCGGTTGTGTGTGTCTGCATGTATTGGTTGGATGATGAGATCGGGTACTTGGGCTGTTTGGGGAGTGGGAAAGCAGCCTGGCTACCACCGGGGGGGTATTTCGGCGCTGATTCGTTTCGCATGGTCTGTGCCCCGTCAGTCTCTCCTTGTTCCTCTTCATCATCATCGTCATCATCGGACGAGACCCCGTCCTCAGTTGGGCGAGGCACTTCTGCACCGGCGGTCCAAATAAACTCTGTATTTGATGTGGGGAATCGAGCCGGGCGATCGGACTTGGCAGGGGCATCATCTCGTTTCCACAGGGCAACCTGTCGATGAAGAAGATTGTTCCACTGTTTCAGTAGCTCCTCATTGCGCTGGCGAATAATAAAATTCTCGACACCTGGGTCTCCTTTCCAGAAGATTTGCAACGTGTACGACCCTATTATTGCGTTAGAAATGAATAAAAAATACATTCGACGAAGGGTTTGTAGTCACCATTTTTTGCCAGACTAATAATGTCCGTAACATTTTGCATGAAGATTCTGCCTTTAAGTTGGAGACGGGGCTTTACCCCTTTTTTACCAGCAGCCGCAGCCTTTGATTTTTTGTTGGCCCCGATCTCTTTACAGCATAGCAATATCCTTTCGAACAGGTAGATTTGATACTGCAGATTAAACCGAATCAGATAGGGTCACCAAAGGAATATGGGAAACGAAAACAACATACCTCGCGCTCAATATCGCCTTTCGCATCTCCCTTGATGACAGTAAATTGACCGTACAAGAGGAGGTCGCCGAAATGGTCTATTTGGTGTCCCTTCCAATCCTCGACTCTATCCTTCAATTCTTCCACAACCTCTGCGTTCTCCAGCTTACCAATAGCCTCGTTTACCTTGGTATTAATTTTGACTACTGTCTTAAGACCTTCTTCAAGGTCCTCTCTCCTCGGGTCATCCGGGGCCGAGGCTTTGAGGATACTCTCTAGCAGCAATGTATATCGACAGATTCGTTGGGGCGGCTTGATTAAGAAGCCTCCAACGCCAGCCCTGTTCAGCGGATGATCGAGTTTATTCAGTCTCGGGGCTTCTAACACCGCAAGATCCTGTGCGTGTTTAAAGTTGGCGCAAAAATCTTCATAGACACAGAATTTCGCTTCCTACCAACTGACAGTTAGCTTTGATGAAGTCATTGTAATAAATTTGGGAGGTCTTACATAATGTTGAAAGAGAGATCCCCACTTCTGTTTATCGGGTGGCATATCATACATCATCTCTAGTCTGACGAGGAACCGTCTTTGAAAGTCTAGGAGGTGATCAAGGTTAAGGAACAAGGAGTGAATCGTGTCATTGGACACAATCTCCTCTGCCTGTAGCCTTTGTTTAAACTGCTGCAGCTGCTCCAGATCTTGAACATACTTCCGTTCTGTATCCAGAAACTCAGCAACCGCCTTACCCCGCTTGTCAAGGCCAGCCCGTTCGCCCTTCTCGTCGGCAAGTTTATTACTTATAGCAAGTATATTTCTCCTCTCTAGCTCGTCTAGGACCTGCGATACTACTTTTGCGACCTACTCCCGGCAGTTTAGCATCTACTTTCTCGCAGGAAAACGATTCAGATAGCTTTCACACTAACCTTGACGAACCCATTTGTGTCATCACCATAAACATTTGTGATGATAAAAGTGTTTTCGCCAATGAGGCTCAGCTCCTCATTGATGTTCTTTAAAAAGCGGAAGACAAGCGCCTTTTTCTTATTTAGGGAGTCGGGTATCTCGTCCACGCCCGCAACCTGGTTATCCGGGCGAAGGGTATTGTAGAGAAGGATCAGGGGTGCACCGGTCCTGAAAGTATGCCAGAGCTGGTATACGGGGTCCGCCGGCAGATCGGGATGCTCAGGATCCGTAGCGAACTGTTCTAGGTACCTCTCCATCCCCGGAATGAGCACCAGTCGCTTCTTCAGCTGCCTGCATATCTGGTACAACGACTGAGAAGCGTCTGCTTGTTTATTGATTACCGAGTCATTGACAGTCGGGATCGACGGACCAAACGTGGCCACCGGGGAGGCAACAACGGGCGATCCTGCCTGGCCGGGAGCAGCCACCGTGGATGTTGTCGATATCGACGATATGGTAGACATTGAGGCGTGGGGGTTGACCAAAGTCGACGACGTCGAAACACGCGGGCTAACCGCTGAGGCGGCTCCGTGGGATTTCATTAGGAGGGCTTGGTCGAGTTCAATTGTCATCAACCGGGCTTTGGCAGGTTTTAGCCTCGACGAGGCGAACTACACGGCGGGATGATAATTAGCAATGCGATCTTGGGCGATAACAACGACGTATGAGACGCATCAAAGCATCAACGAAGAAATCGGGAAAAGGAAGAGTACAAAACACGAGTATGGAGAACCAGCGACACCGAAAGGGGACAACACAAATATCGCAGCCCACGAGTTTACCGAGGCGGGATAGATGATTCAGTAGCTGGCGATATTCGTCTGGGCACGAAATCGCGTTTTTCCCTCACAGTAGCTCGAAGGCAGCTGGCTGGCTGGCTAGTTCGCCGAAAGCACCATGCATGCATGCAAGATCCACTTGGCGAGACAAGACCAGGAAGGATTAAAGGAAACAGAAAGGAAGCTCCCGTTTGTGGAGACTCGACGAAGGGTTGCTATAATAACATAGTGGTAAGGAGGATGATAGGAGTTTGTCCCGGATCTTGTATTGTGTACCTGTCAGCGATGGGATAGGAGCGGTTATTTGTTGGATATGGAATCTGCGAGTGATTTTATGATATCCGGAGTGGTTGGGAATCGATATGCCAGCAAAGACGACGATGATAGGAGGATGGATGGTGGATGAACGGATGGGTGTGGGATTATTGGAGCCAGGAAGTATTGTACCTGGGCTAGGTACTCGGATTCCCCTCACTGTTGTCTGTCGGAAGGACCTCTTCGAGTTTGTGATGTCCCCTCTTCTGTTTGTTGGAGAGCAGAAGGACGGAACAGAAGAATTGGGATATGCTTCCTTCCGGGGAGGAGGGAGAAGGGAGAAAGGGACAGGCGAAGGAGCAAAGAGTAGAAGAGATATAAAAACCACTCTGGTCGACTCGACCCAAAGCAAAGACGGGAGGGGGAAGAAAGGGAGAGGAGATGTGAAGTGGTTGCTTAGTAGTGGTTATTAGCCCGTCCGGGTCAGCCAGCCAGCCAGCCAGCCAGCTTAGCTAAGTGCACAACTTAAAAAGTATGCAATGGACTCCAAGCAATTATAGTAATTTTGGATCCAGGCGCCTTCGTCCCCTCCGTTCTGGAGGGTTGATGCGATTGCTAGTGAATTCGGGCTGCAGGCTGGGACCCAGAAGGGCGGATTGTTCTTGGTAGGGCTTCTGTTTCAGGGAATTCCAGTCGTCGAGAGGCTGTTCTTTCGTCTAAAGGGGCCAGAAAGGCTCGATAAGAAGCGCGCCAGTGGAACAGCGGAGCAGGACGGGAGGATAGCAAGAGGAGGGGCAGCGAGGGTCCGTATCGCGATAGTCCAGCCGATGGCGAGGAGGGCAACTTTTTTGGAAGGACCCTTCCTTTCACGCAGGGATTCAGATAGATCTGATCCAGGCCTGGTACATCCGTGCATCCATACAGTACATATACTTACTTGAGTACTTATATGGATGTAAGTATGTAAGTTTGTATGGGTATTGTATGGTATGGTATGGTATGGTATGGTATGGTATGGGTACGTTATGGGTCTGGTATGGGTAATGGCATGGTACAAGATACAACAGTAATATATATAGGAAGAAAAGGCGATGAAAATGAAAATGAACCTACCATGGCCGAGTCCGCATACATGATGGCGGAGGAGGAGGAGAAGAAGGTGGTGGTAGTGGTAGTGGTTAGTTTGTTAAGTAGTAAGTATAGTATACAGCTATAAGGATTCGAAGGTGGTGATGGCGATGAAGCTGATGGTGATGGTGACGGTGACGGCGATGACGGTGGTCGAGTGCGCAGGTGGGTAGGTATAATATTATATTGGAATGGCTTCCTCTATCCTCCTCCTCTTCCCTGCCGTTCTCTTCTCTATCTCTCGCTCTCCCTCCTCTCTCCCTCTTCCCTCTTCAACCTATCTCTCTTCTCTTCTCTTCTGGCTCTTCTTGTTCTCTTCTCTTCCCGCCTGCTTTGAACAGAACCTGAAGCTCGAGCTGTCCGACAAGCGGGTTTCAAAACATGCAGGGCCTCCACGGCGGGTCGCTCAAACCAATCCGGGTCCAGCTTGACTCGATAGATATGTACAGATGCCTGGGTGTATCTTTTCAACCACAACTTCGAATTCTGCGATTCTAATTTTATTGGAGAAAGGGAAAGGGAAAGAAAGCTTCCATGATCCCTTCCAGAAGTTCTTCTTATATAATTACCTCCCTACCACTTATATAATACCATGCACAGGGTATATTTTCGAGCGAGTGTGGGAAATACGGGCGGCGTCTATGCTCTGGTCCTCCACGAATACGGGCCACCATTTGTGCATTTGCATTCTGGCCGGCTATTTACGACCGCCTAACCGGCAGCCTCTGCGGCCAAACTTCGACGATATCCGACAGGACAGTGAAAGACTATTTCTGTACATGCTTAGTGTGTACTCCGTCTACCGGGACATGTGTGGGTTTTAGTTAGTTCGAATCCCCGCAGCATTCAGCCCTTGCTTGACGGATTGCATTGGATTGTCTGACTGTCGGCCGGCCAGTGTGGAGATGCATTTTGCGGGGTCGCACATGCCTACCTGCTTGCTCCCAGACATTCTCTCGCTCGCTCGCTCGGTCATGCAATGCAATAATCCCGCACGAGAACTCGTCCTCAAACCTGAAACCCACGCTGCACTCGTCGTATCTGCATAATGGTACCGTTCGACGTGTGGGTGCATCTCCCGCTTTTTGAGCCTAGTTTTAAAAGTCTCACGCCTCTGCAGCCACCTCGTATCGAATTCTCCAGAGTTTGCCCGACGACTGGCCACCGCCCATGCACATGCTTCTCGAACACAACCGCTTAATTTGCCAATTTAATTAATTTTGTTTTTTTGTTTTAATTTATTATAACCACCCAATTATTCGGCATCTCCAACCATGTCGCCATTCCACTAGGAGCTGTGTACCAAGGCAAGTAGATGGCGTCCTCTTACTACTACCATATCGTCCTCGAACTACATCACCGCTCCCATATCCTCTCCCAAACAGCCATCCAAACCGGCCTCGTCCCCGACATTGAAGACTGTACCCTGCCACCCCACGGGACAGATTTTTTTGCCTTCGTCCCCGAAGCCGCACGGTCCTCATGTGCCTCAGATGATAACGGCAGCGGCAGCGTCACTGCTAGCCCCACTCCTATAGAACCTGTCTCTCCCGAACACTTGGATTATAGATTCTCCGTCATAACCCTCGAAAGCATCAATATGGCATCCCAGCCTCAAACTCCAAATGACAGCGATCTCTCTCCTGGCCGGCTCCGAGGCAAAAGCGTGAGCTTCGCTGACACTGCAGACACCTACTTTTCATCTGTCAAGGCACGCTACACCCCAATAGTGTCCTCAACAGCGAACATTGGATATGGAGTCATCCATCTCTATCGAGAAAAGGCCGAAACGCCTGGACTCCTCAGTCCAGGCATCACAAATCGTCCAGAGCTAGATACTCAGGTTTCGCCAGAACCAGCTGGTGGGGACACGTATTCCGCCAGAAATGCCGAACTAGACAAAGATTCTACAGATGGCGACCACGAGTCTACCGTTGTGGCGATTTTAGCTGTTCCGGCCTACATGACTCCGAGCGATTTTCTTGGGTATGTCGGAGACGACACACGTGAGGCCGTGAGCCACTTCAGGTTGATCCGAACTGGTGAAGACGCCCGCAAGTACATGGCCCTTCTGAAGTTCCGTAGACTCGAAGATGCAAAGGAATTCGCGAGGGAATACAATGGCCGGGTCTTTAACACTATGGAAGTACGTTTCGGCCCTACTTGGATCCGATCTCTGTGTCGTATCTCGTTAACAATCACCTAAAAACAGCCGGAAACATGTCACGTAGTATTCATCAAAAGTGTTCAATTCCAGCTATCAGAGGTAGACGCTTCAAAAGGCCATTTGGCCGGGGCTAGTTCTACCTTAGTAGACGATCCAGCGCAAGCACTCCATCCAACCCAATATGAAACAGACCCGTCTTCGCCTTTTCAACAAACCCCTGCGACGATTCCCGTTACCGCGGCCCACTTGACAACTAAGCCGGCCCCGCCTCCGACGGCTTCGTTGTTGGAACTTCCCACTTGTCCCGTTTGTCTGGAACGAATGGACGAAACAACCGGCTTGTTAACCACACAGTGTCAGCATGTGTTCCACTGTGCCTGCCTTAGCAAATGGAAAGATGGAAGCTGCCCTGTGTGCCGCTACACCTCAAATGATAAGAAAACCCCCGGCGGGCGCCCAAAGCAAAAAATGAAACGATTTAGAGATGGGAAAGAAGAATCCACCGACGAGGATGAATGTGATATCTGCTTCAGCTGTGAGGCGGTAGACAACCTCTGGGTTTGGTAAGTTCACAAGCTTGGCGAAATCAAAGGCATCGGCTATTGCAGCCGGCTCAATGTTAGCCTCCCCGTGTATTTTCCCAGAATAGGTTCTGATCTCATCAAATAGTTTAATATGCGGGCATGTTGGGTGTGGAAGGTATGAGGAGAAGCACGCCTTTCAACATTACGAACAGACGCAACATTGCTTCGCTATGGATGTCGACACCCAAAGAGTCTGGGACTACGCTTCGGATGCATATGTCCACAGGCTAGTTCAAAATAAGGCTGACGGGAAGCTCGTCGAGCTTCCCTCCGGGAGAAACGAGAGGAATACAGAGGAGTTGTACGACAAGTTCGATAGCATTGGCATGGAATACACGTACTTGTTGACACGCCAGCTAGACTCTCAGAGAACCTATTTCGAAGAACAAGTGCTCGCTGCCGCTGATAAAGCTACTAAGGCATCTCGTCGCGCAGATGAAGCGTCCGAGAAGCTTCAGGAAGCGCTAGCTGCCCTCGAAGAATTGAAGCTGAAGATGGACGAGCTATCCCACGATATCGTTCCGTCGTTGGAAAAGTCCAAAACTCGAGCTGAGAAGAAAGCTGAGAAGGCTACGGAGCTGCTTCGTAAGTTCGAAAAGGATTGGAAGGAAGAGAAAATCGTGAATGATGGTCTACTCGAGCGGGTCGAGAAGATTAACAAGGAGCGGGAGGACCTTTTGAGGGAAAATGTTGACTTGAAAGATCAGCTACGGTAGGAATTCACCTAACCAACATATATACACCGGTAACTTGTGCTAATATATAAAATTTCCACCCGTATAGGGACATGATGTTTTTCGTGGAGGGGAGAGAGAAGCTCAAAGAGATGGATGAGGAAGGGATCGAGGAAGGCGAGGTGACCATTGGCGATGCACCAGACAGCAAGAAAAAGCGTAAGGGGAAAGGCAAGGGGAAACGATGATGGCCTTTCTTAGTCAATGTGACAATTCTGCATCAACATGGCGCACGTTGGAGTTTGCTGTTTTGGTTGTCAATGAAATGCAAGATACCCATTACCTGTTTGAATGCCGGCATATATTAGACCACGCGGATTACCTTCGTGGAGGCTGGTATACGAGACCAGATTACCTCCTTTCGGTCCCGAACTATTGATATATCTATATCACAATATATATAACAATCCCCGAGACTTAAGAAGCTAGATGGATGTCCAGTTATTAATATTGCTGACATGTTTCCTAAATAATTTTCTGCCCCGGCTAGATACTGGTCTCGGAGACACTGGCACGCCGTTGGGAGCGAAATCTCAAATATTTAAATGCAAATGCTGAAGTACTTACTTTCGATGTTTTTAATTTTTATTTTTAATCGTCAGGCACCGTAAAATGCGTCTCCTCCACTCATCTTATTCCTGTCAAACATTCACCAAACCCACAATTTCTCTACATCTAAGCCGCACTTGACGTTGGGTCCTCTTGGTACACGTACGACATGATATCGGCCTAAGGTTTCCAATTGTCAAGCTGGTGGAAATATCCTTTGCATGTCATATCAGCGCCGGGCAGTCGACTCCAAAGCCAGAAGGAAAGTTGTCTTTCCGAAAGCCTGGCCCACGATGGTCCAGATAGAGTCTCTCGATGGGCAGCAGCCTCAGCGAACAACTCGAACAGACAAAGTTGTAGAGGAGGCTTCACATCTCAACCCTTACCAAATGCCTTCGGAGCGGGTTCCTGTCATGCACCTTAGCCTTCCATTCATTCTAGATGACCTGAAAACAGAAACCTCCCAGAAGCAGCTTTCCACGGCGCGAAATATCATGAAATCTGTTGACCAACCTACGCTTCCACCATTAGATAAGGCAACACATATCGAATTCCTGCTCAATCCACTGGACGAGGGCTTATCGGGCGGTTTCGTGGGTCTTGATGCTAGCAGACCATGGTTATTGTATTGGTGTATCAATGCTTTGTCTGCTCTCGGTGAGGATGTTGGAGTCTATAATGAACGGTATGGAATACAATCCCGTATCTGAAAATGCTACTTACTAATACTTTTATCCTGCACTTTGCAGAGTTATATCAAGTCTTAAGCCGCTGCAGCATCCAGGTGGAGGCTTTGGGGGGGGGAACGGGCAGGCTCCCCATGTTGCTGCAGCCTACGCTTCCATTCTAACGCTTACGGTCACATCATACTACGCTTCAAGGGGGCTACCTGAGAATGAGCGACTGGGTGTCTACGCCAATTCATTCGCCTGGATAGATCGAGAGAAGCTATTACAATGGCTGCGGAAGATTAAACTGCCAAATGGAGGATTTAAGGTTAATGAAGGCGGGGAGGAGGATGTACGTGCTGGATACTGCGCCCTGGTTGTACTGGCTCTCCTAGGCTACAGTGAAGAAGATCTTCAAGGCGACCTTTCTCTTGGTGAACTTCCACTTTTAGATGGGGTCACGGAGTATTTCAAGAGCTGTCAGACATGGGAAGGCGGGATTGGTGCCAAACCACATGCTGAAGCTCATGGCGGTTACGCTTTCTGTGTTCTAGCTGCGCTGTGTCTCCTTAGTGATCCCCAAGAGGCCTTGAGTGAAAACCTGGATTTCAATAGGCTTGTTTCCTGGCTTTCTGCCCGACAGTACGCTCCCGAGGGTGGCTTTTCCGGAAGAACGAATAAACTAGTTGACGGGTGTTACAGCACTTGGGTTGGGGGTTGTTGGTCCCTCGTTGAAGCGGCCGCCAATGCGATGGAATCCAGCAAGAAGTCTATGAAAGTGAACGTTGGAGATTTGTGGAGTAGGAAGGCGTTGATCCGGTACATTCTCACGTGCTGTCAAGGTCCTTATGGTGGTCTTAGAGATAAGCCGGGCATGTAAGTGTTCTCCATTGTCAAGATTTCGTACAATTCTAGAGTTGTGTTTTGAGCGGTTGCAGGCTGACATCATACTTGATTGATCAGTCGTCCAGACTACTACCACTCCAATTACGTACTGCTAGGTCTTTCTGCTGCCCAGCATTATTATTACTACGACGACTCTTCCGTTCAGACTCCCGCCCTCGCGAAGTCGCCATTCAGATATGGGTACCGTTGGAAATCGAGCAAGAATGTTCCCAAGCCGAGTGGCAATGATGGAACTGGTGGAGGCTGGCTCGAAGGTCTGGTGTCGGATGAAAGCGACAGGGTAGGAGTTCAACATCCGTTGTTCAATATCCCTCTTGGGGCTGAGAGCCACCTACAGAGTTGGTGGGAATGGTTTAACGATGTCAGCGATGTGGACGCCATTCCAGGGGAAATATGACCGAGTGATATAGAAATATATATTCGATTTACTAGCGAGCGGGGATAATTCTTACTGACTTAGTAATCAGAATGATCGATAAGAACCGATTAACCACGCCACACGGATTGCCTTACGATGCAATGGAAGTGATGTCAAAATGAAAGAGATGTCTGTCAGTCTCAGAGGTCTCGTGCCCGCACTAGTGCTGATTGAGGAAAGCCAATGCATAGTCGAGCCCATGTGCAGTTCGACACATGTATGTATATCCATGCCTATGTACATGTACAAGTACAAAAGACGACCACCACAGCGGCCGCAAGACATAAGAACGGTTCGAGTGGGTATATGTATGTACCGGGGACACAGGAAAGCCCAGCCTGCCAGGAGGTTGCGGGGTTGCCATTGGTCATGAGACCGCTCCCACATGCGCCCGTCTTTGAATCCAACAGCTTGTCCTTGAACACCACTGGTATCATATTTTACGACATTCCGACCATTTCGTCCGATAGTTCGAGCAGCTGTGAGTATTTTGACATGGGACTGATAGGTCTAGGAGGGTTTCTCAAATCTCTTGAGCTGAGGCATCCGCAACCTAACTATCTCCGTCCAGGCTTCGAGTGCAGGTCTGAATCTCTGGAAGGCGCCCCCCCTGAATTACATCCATACGAGTACGTCTGCCGTCTGGAATCCTGGCCTGCCCCCCCGCCGGTCTACCCCGTGTGATAAATTATAATTAAAGATTCGAAGTCCAAGTCGAACTAGTGGCATCTTGACATGCCAGGCTAAAAACTCCAGACTCAATTCAGAAGATATGCCGCTTCGATAGTCAATGCTCCTCCCGTTGGATTCCTTATCACCACCCCTCACTCGTTCAGCATCATAATCATAACCTCCCAAAAGGCGCATCGCTGCGTGGGCGCATCGCTTCTCTCCAGAGATACCGCTCCCAGGGAGAACTCCAATCTCATGTTCCCAGCCAGGTCGGTGCGACGTCCGTCCCCAAATCCGTCCCGTCTAAACAGCAACAACACTTCCCTCTGCGAGGTTCGCCTCCGCCGCTGGCCCAACCGCCATGAGGCAAAGCTTTCACCGTTACCTTCTTCCACCAGCATTATTGATAGTGCACGCCCTGTTGCTTCTACCAATCTTGATCCCATACAGACCCGATAATTCGCCAAACCCAGAATCCTCGCTACAGGTCGCTTTAAATTCGGCTCGATATGCGCTTCCGCTCGCCTGCATCGCCTTTGCGACAACATGCGGTTTGCGCTTCCTAGCACGATCACAGGCCTTATCTCCGTCGGAGAGCCGTGTCGCATGGGTCGTATTTTTTTCGCTTGGTGTAGCAGAGGAAGCCGTGCGATGGGGTATCGCAAGATACTTATCTGACTTGGAAGGCGGAGGAGGAGGGTATGGCGCGAAGAATCCGGAACCCAAGAGGGGCCGCCGCCCGATACCTGGCAACAACATGTTCCTGGATGTTGCAAGCGTAGAGGTCGAGCCTGGTATATGGGAAGGAATCTACCTTATGAGTTGGCTCTGGAGCGCATTAGAATGCATGGTATGCAAATATATATCTCTCGGGGATGTCTTTTAGGGTCGTCACTGATTTTTTGATTTTATAGTATACCTGGTGGATTTTGCGACCACACTTGACTTTGGATCGTACCCTGCCGACTGATATCGAGGTCCCAGCCCCAACTTCGCGGCCTCAATCGTATCACAGCTGGAGGAAAGAACATGCCAAAAAACGAAGCACCGACTCCACCATCCGCACGATTCGAGGTTTGTCTAGAAAGTCGGATAGCACGTTTACCAATCCATACTCTGCATCGCTTGAAGAACACCGCTATCAACCAAGTAATGGCGGTAGCCTGGCATATCAAGGACTACTTAGTAAATTCGAAGATAGGGCAAGCTCACCAGAGCTTAGCCGTCGGGTCGCGCGCGAAGAGGATAACGATGCCGGCGATGAGGAAACCTCTGCTACAGATAATGACAACGACGCTCTAGACTCGCCCCTAACCCCGACCACGTATCGACCCGCGTATCACGCTGCAGTACCAGCGCAGCTGCCGCGACCCACGACGGATGAAGACGATGACCAGGAAGAAAGTACGCCAACGCAGCAGAAGCACAATGCCCGGTTTCTCATGCCCGGGTCTATAACTTCGGATAGTGACTATTTTGGGAGACGGGAACCGGCTTGGACGTTCAGCAACCAGATATCACCAAAGAGACAAACTCCCGAGCCCACTCGCCGGTTAAGTGCTTTAATCAGCGACTCCGAGACAGAGAGTTTAATATCCGGTGCACAGACACCCCTTTTGAGTTCATCTATTCCGCTGGATCAGGAACAGACATCTCTTTTAGACCATCCACACGGTCCAAGCTATGGTAGCACTCAGCAGCTGCAAACACCCCTAGGGAATTTACCTCCACCACCCCTAGATACCCATCTGAATAAATTAGATGTGATAAATCGACCATCGATAACATCGCATCCCAGTTATCTCTCTATGACAACAGGAGACGAGGCGGAGGACGAGTCCGATACACAAGGGAACGGCGGTTCCTTCGGTAGAGCATACCCATCACATCCTGCATTTTCTGCTTCTTATATACACCAACATTTTCCTTCTCCTGGTTTATCAAACACGACCTACGGCCAATCTACACCTACGAGCACGACACTCCGCTCTTGCCGCCCGAAGCTAGCAACTTCGCAGACTTTGCCCATTAAAAGAAGCAAGGCAAAGCGACCGCGAAGCTTTCCAGGCATCCCGCTACAACATACCCCCCCTCCGATCGAATTATCGCCGCAGCCTCCCAGCCGTTCCCGCAGATCTTTCAACGGGGTCGACATCAACTCTGTTCCCTTCATTCTAGCAATACTTTGGGCCGTCATAGTTGCTTTTCAACATATAGGTTATAGTCTGTGGTTTGTTTGGTTTCCGACTCCCATCTTCGAAAGTGTAGTTCAGGGATGGAGTATTGTCTTCTTCATTGGCATTGCATTTTCAAAAGGAGTGTACGTCGCTGAGATTAGCAGCGGTTGGATTACAGCGTAAGTGTCTCGTTTCGATCATTGAAGGCCCACAGCGTGGAACTTGCTAATTCGGATCTGATAGGAACGGCCTGCTTTGGATTACAACATTTGGCTGCATAGTTTCTTCGTTTGTTTTATATTTTATAGCCCTTGTCTTATGGGGGGTACTTTGGTAGCTGCGTACTACCTACCTTGCGTCATTAGACACGTATCGATTATATCGAGTAAAGGCAGGTTCTTGTTTGGCGTTTTAACTTTGCATCAGTTGTACATAAGATTATACCTCCCGGTGGCGTTTTGTTTTAATATATGGTGCGCGGCAAGGAACCATGCGCAATTTGGAGTCCAAGAGTCCATAACCCGTTTTTTAAGCCAAAACTCACATGCCTTCTCAACTGTCTGCCCGGTAGCTCCAGTATCGGCTTCGAAATACAACCGATCAACCCGCAGACGTTGAAGATGTAATGGTCGGATATTCATATGCCATACGATACTGGTAATATCACATAGCTACAACGAGGCGCATGTGTAACGCCTGCCATGTCGAGGGGTCTGTCCTCACTTCCACTCTGGCTCCTTTCTCGAGCACGGAGCTACAGAACTCGCCTGGTTGGACCTAAAAGCCGCTGATTTGAGATAAAAACATTTATCTGATGTACTTCTCTGATTTGTTGAGAAGAAGCTTTTTGAGGCAATCGATGTGGGCTAACATCGTCTCATTCCGGGCGATGGCAGTACTGGAGGTGTCCACCCTTCGTTGGTTCTCGCCGTAGACGACCGTAAACGCGGGTAGCACGTCAACATCGAGGATAGTGGATAGTGGGGAGAGAGTACAGTTCTATTGAAAATAGGTAACATCAGACGATTAGCAATAGTTCTGGTTGCTTCAGCGAAAGAACGTACATCGCCAATGCAGCTACCCTTGCCAAGCTTGGTGCCGACCTCAATGGAAGTGGCGTCGCCGATTCTTGCAGATTGGATATGGCAATTCACTTCCACATGGACATAGTTCCCTAGAACAAGGCCATCGATATCCGGTGCTATTAGTTGTGTCCTTTCGCTGATGATACAGTTCGATCCGATGATTATAGGGCCTTCGGTGGAGTTGAGCTTGCATCGAGGGTGTAGAACAGTATTCGCACCGATCGTTATCGGGTATGTGCCGGAGAACGAGATAGCATCGCTCAGAACGGCGGCGGGGTCGATTGAGAGAGGCGGGAGCGGAGCGGAGGAGGCGGAGGAGGCACCAGAGCGTTTTGGGGCCATGGTTAGCAGTGGATGCTACAGGATGCGATTGGTGGGTGCTAGCTTGCTGGGGGCACAAGGCTATCAATCTAATCGCATCTAATCGCATCTAATCAGCAGCCTGATGTCATGGACTTACGTCACGTTGTCGTTGTCGTTGTCGTTGTGCGCGGCTGCACATCATCGACGACGACAACACCAACAACAACACACCCCAACCCAAAAGGATCTAGGTAAGGGCAGATGCATCTGCCTCCTTGGCCAGCCACAACCTCTCGAAACAACGTTACCACCAAGGCGACTTTGATGATACTTCAAAATGCCGCGCGCGCTTGAGGGTCTGCAGGCGTTAGATCTGGGCCCGATCCCACATTCTATTTGCGAGAAACTAGCTGTGACCACTACTCTCGCTATCAGGACTTTTGCGTACGTATTTTTGAGATGGGTGAGTGGACATTTGATTCCTAGATTGGCCTGGTCTATAGTCGCCAATAGCTGACAGTTCATGTTGGGTTCATCCGGTGGCTAACTTTCTCTGCTAATTTAGATTCCCGGCCCTGTAAGCACCTCTAAATCATGAACCCCATTCTTCCGAACCATCACGATTCGTGTATGCATTGCCTATGTTCGGGCCCGCATGGGAGCTCGAGCACAACGCCCGACCACTGCTAGTTGCTACCGATATCTCACATCGGAACAGGAATTAGACAGGCAATTCTAATAGTAAGCTTGTGCATTCTCTAGTGGATACCTAAGGTACTGGGACCTTCGTTCGCAATTTTCCTACCAACCTATCTTGCGCTCTCTTTGTCAAAACCCCTATTTACAACAAAATCTGAGTCCGACGTGACTATTCGATCAAAACCGGGACACTCGACGTCCCAAGATAATCGGGACGCCAAATCCTCGAATGGCACTGTGGTTATTGAAGCTACAAAAGTAAAAGTATCAACTCGCCAGAAGACACCCCCTTGGAAGACCCTTGTGCTTGGAAATCCTAGTTCAACGGATAATCCCTTCCTGACGATTGTTTCCTTTCTTATCAATGCTCTTTGCTTTGCTGCGGTGTACGATGCCACATACACTTTACCAAATTATTACAAAGGGCATGACCTCTCATTCGCGAGGAGCGGCTGGGTATCTGATAACTCTGCACGAATTCTCGTTCGGGAACCGGGAAACTCGGACTACGTTAAGCATTCACCGGTCTATGTTGTATCCTGGAGAGAAGAAATCTCTCCCAGGGCCATGAAAACCCCTGTACGATGGAATACTGTCCAAGTGGGAGAGTTTACTGAAGAAACAGACTACACAGTCTCTGTGACCCTTCCAGGCCTTAAACCCGGGACAAAATATCAGTATCTTACAACGGGAAATCATACAGGCAGCTTTACAACAGCTCCGAAACAGGGCACCAAAGGCAAATTCACCTTTTTATCAGTCGGTTTCCTGTACCCCTCAAAAGGTTGACCTACGCTAACGATGCCGTAGACCTCGTGTATAAAACAGCGGGTCCCGTATAACCCATTTGCACACCCACTGCATATTCCCGGTTTTAAGACCCTAGGAAAGCTTCTCCCAGAGCTCAAAGCCCAATTCATGCTTTTCCTAGGAGATTTTATCTACATCGATGTGAGACGATTGAACATAATCAGAAATTTGGATTGGGACGTATTCTTACAGTTTTGCTTGTTATACAGGTCCCAATGCGTCCTGGAAAGGATATAGAAGCGTACAGAATGAACTACCGCCAAATATATTCGTCCGCGGATTGGGCGGGTGTTGGGAATCACCTCCCTTGGATCCACGTCTATGATGTAGGTCGTCGGATATAGGAACATTGGTCTTGTTGGAATTTCATGCTAATGAAACGCCGTAGGACCACGAGATCGCAAACGACTGGGATAAAGGCGAGAGTGGCCTCTACGCCGCAGCGGTCGACCCCTACAAATCATATCAACACCAGGTCAACCCACCTCCAATCAGGGAAAACTCAACATATTACACTTTTAATTGGGGGCCGGCCTCGTTTTTCTTGCTTGACACTCGGCGCTATAGGTCGCCGAACGGAGTTGCAGATGGCCCAGAGAAAACTATGCTGGGTGCAGCACAGCTACACGAGCTTCTTGAGTGGCTCCGTAGGTCTGACAAGGACATTCAATGGAAGTTTATTGTCAGCAGTGTCCCGTTGACCAAGAACTGGCAGGTCAATGGAAATGACACATGGCGCGGTTTTCAGTGGGAGCGCTCTAAAGTACTCGAAGCTGCGTGGTCTGTCAAAGGCGCTGGTGTTGTGGTCTTGTCTGGCGACAGGCACGAATTTGCTGCGACAGCGTATGTTACCCGATGGATATCCGTATAGTCTCTTAAAGGCTCTTGCTAACATGTTCTCAAGGTTCCCACCTCCTCCAAACTCGCCCTACCCTGCATCCGCCACAGTACACGAATTCTCCTGCTCCCCTCTCAGCCAATTCTACCTTCCAGTCAGGACATATAAACAAAGAGACAATGAAGACGTTCTCATTAAGTATGGTATTTCTCTTTCAACGGTGGTTGGTTCTTATTGCTAATGTGTACCATGCAGATACATACCTGATGGGAATTCCAAGTTTGGAGCAGTTGAAATCGACTCTACCAGTCCCGGACAAGCAGTTCTCAAATATAGGCTATTTGTAGATGGGAAAGAAGTTTGGAACTGGGTCCTCACCAACCCCCGCCTATAGAGACAGTTCGTCTCGATTTCACCCAGAGGGAAATAATTGTTTGAGTATGCTACGCAGTTAATCAAGTTGGTGGTGACTTTTGCTACTGATTTCGCTTGTAAACCTCTCAGATACCTCTGTTAAATCTCTTCACTCTATCTATGTTACCATGCTATACGTTTGACATTTACCTAGGTGATATATGGCTGATTACTCGCTCTGATTACCAAAGTTGATTACTCGAGTTTGTCCTGGGAGAAAGAGTCATGTGTTTCCTTGAATTATAAGTTCTTGCGTTCAGAAGGTACATATGTACATTGGAAACTGCAAGCATATAGGCACAATACATATGAGGCCGAAAGAAACTACGTACAACTAGGCTGTATATTACATTGTCCGCTGATTCTACCTAACCCGCGACATCTGAACTTACTCGCAACTTCTTAGAGTAGGATAGGCCTACTAATTCGATATGTAGACATTTACTTCCATTCACAAGTGGTTAGGAGATGGGTATCATTGGCGGAAATAGCCTAGCACTATATACATGTCTTGCTTTTGGTATGGATGAAAGTGATGGGCCTTTACAGCTTCAGTTTAATGGCACCCCTTCCAGTAATCGCGGTCTAGTTTCATCAATGCCGCCTGCTTGTGAGGGAATGCGAAATCCTTAACCTTGTAGAACCCATAGCGGGTTAGTAATCGTATGAACCTAGCCAGAGTTAGCGTCAGGACGATCTATAATCATTTTCATAGGAAGGAGAGTGTCCACTAACAATTCATTATCAACCCTGGGTTCCAAATACACGGATTGGGTCCTGGGGTCAGAAAGGAACATATCTGAAGAGTGTTTTCATGTATCAGTACTGGTACCCTCACAGGAGTCCTTAATGGCTCTAGCTGGGAACTTACAGTGAACTATAGAGTCGAGCCACGCAGTGGACCTCCCTCTAGCCCAGTCTTCTCCAACTAGCAGATGAACACCTCTATCCCAATCCTGAACGTTGTTCGCGTAACGAGCCAGGTGGTCTTCCTTTACCCAATAGATATCGAAGAAGCAGGCGTCTTTCCAGCTAGTAAGATCGCCTTCAGCGTCTAGGTCGTTCCAGCTCCCGATAGCAGTGAAAGAGTGCTGGCTGGCAAGACAATTTTCCAAGAATTTCTTCTGGTGCTCGATTGGACCTTGTTCCCCCCAGAATTCCGCGACTCTTGGGTTATTCATCCATCTGTGAATCAAGTCTAGGTCGGACATGTCAACAGGCCTAAGTTTGAAGACCGAGTTCACCTTCTCTGAAATGCAGTGACGGGTGTAGAACGGGAGCCCTTGTGGAGGTGGAAGAGGGCGTTTGGGGTGGCGTATGACTCCATTGGATAGAGTGTACCGGAGCGGTTTGACAGGGAGATATCGATGAGCATTGAGATTTGACAGAAACAGCTCCGGGGATAGCTGCCAGAAGACATTGGCGAAGACCAAATGCACCGATTTCTCCCCTTGGGTTTGAATGTCTATAAGGCCAAGTCGCTCCAGCTGTGCACCGAATCCCAAACGGATATTAGGAGTATCAGACTCGAGAACCAGTTCTACACACCGTTCCGGGACGGGTTTGCCTTTGGGTGTCCCGACGGCTGAGCCGCTTGTATATTGGAAGCACCAGTACAGAGCCGTCCATATGCTTTCCAGATCTCCGGCAGAATCCTGCAATCGCACCTTAAGGCAGGTTTGCGGCTTATTGGGCGCTGGTGCTCGGCCCAGAGTATTCTCAGCTACTGTGTGAATATCATGAATCGTGTTGGAGGAATCGCCATTCGAATTCACTGGACTTGAGATTATCGTGGTGACGACCTCAAGGTCTTCTGACGGGCGAGATACTTCCGAATTGAAGGACCTGGCGGCAGGAGGGTTTGTCGGCAGGTAGAGGATATTAGAGTGACCCATGACGATATATATATAGCTCGATATCCATATATTGGCTAACTAGTCCGAAGTATGTAGTACTTACTACCTAGCTACCCTTTTTTTTTTTTTTTGGTCGCTTCCCCGTGCACAACCCCACAAGCATGTGCCTCGGTTCGGGACTCATCGCGCTGAAACCCAGCGCCGGACGCAGGCCGCTGGGCGACTAGTCCAAAGCAAGGCCTTCGAAAGTCCGGGGTTCACGTCGGCCTTCTTTTGGTGCATGCGCTTGCTTCCTTCGGTCAGCTCCAGGCGTTGACGTTGCTGACATGTGAAATCCTGGCCAGCCCGCTACCAACTATATAACATCAAGAGCGAGCCCAAAATATTAACTACCGAACTCGAGAAATTAATCCTCTGTCACTGCTACACCTATACTCGTGTATTATATAATACAAGTAAATATAATATCAACAACATGGCCGGTATGATAACTAGTCTTAGAATGCGTTTGCAGGTCCAGGTTTGCTGATGGTGACACCTTTTAGCCCAGCGTCTTTCCCAGCTCTCAAATCAGATCTCTGGCGTTCCATCTAGCCCTCGCGATGCCTTACTCGCAAAAAATCCCGACGATGTACGAATTTCCGTCTTCTTCCCTTCAAGGGGTTCAACATTGAAATCTCGTACTAAATGATTTATCTAGGTCGTCATTGTTTCCGCGCTGAGAACTGCTCTCACCAAGGGTGGCAAGGGTGGCTTCAAGGACACAGCCGGGGCCGACCTGCTTGCCGGTGTATTGAAGGGGGTTATTGAAAGATCTGTACGACTCATTCGATTCATCCTCCTCCGAGTTGATTATAACACTCTCTAACTCTCTTTTTTTTCCCCCTGCGTACAGGGCATCAAGCCAGAATTGGTCGAGGACATCGCCGTCGGTAACGTCCTAGCTCCCGGCGCTGGCGCCACCGAATTCCGCGCGGCAGCTATAGTTGCCGGTTTCCCAGTTACAACCGCAGTTAGAGCACTCAACAGACAGTGTTCGAGCGGCCTCCAAGCTGTCGTTGACATCGCCAACCAAATCAAGGCTGGCATGATCGATATCGGTATCGGTGCAGGTTGCGAAAGTATGTCGCAGAACTATGGGTATGGAACTCCTTCCTCAGAACCCAAATCGTGATAATATAATACATTCAGCTGTCTGACTGAATCCATCTCACAGACCAGGTGCCGTTTCTGAATTCTCTCCGCTTTTGGATGGGAATGTTGAGGCAGCCAACTGCAAAGTCCCAATGGGCCAGCTTTCAGAAGCGATGGCCAAGGATAAGGGGATTAGTAGGGCTTCACAGGATAAGTTTGCTGCGGAATCCTTCCAGAAGGCTGAGAAGGCCCAGAAGGCCGGGCTATTTGATGAGGAGATTGTTCCTCTGACTGTGTCCTTCGAGGACCTAAAGACAGGCGAGACCAAGCAGATTGTGGTATCTAAGGATGATGGCGTCCGACCTGGGATGACTGCCGAATCCCTCGGTAAGATCCGACCGGCTTTCGCAAAGGACGGATCTATCCACGCTGGTAATGCTTCTCAGGTCTCGGACGGCGCTGCTGCCGTTTTGTTGATGAAGCGTTCCAAGGCCGAGCAACTTGGACTTAAGATCATGGGCAAGTACGTTACAGCGGCTGTCGCTGGAGTTCCCCCACTTTTGATGGGCGTTGGCCCATGGAAGGCTATTCCAAGGGTATTGGAGAAGACTGGTATCAGCAAAGATGATGTTGATATTTATGAGATCAATGAAGCTTTCGCTTCGCAATGCCTGTGGTGCGCTAATGAGCTTGGATTGGATCATAACAAGATCAATCCAAAGGGAGGAGCTATTGCATTTGGTCATCCATTGGGGTGCACTGGTGCAAGGCAGATTGCGACGCTGTTGCCAGAGCTGAAGAGGACAGGCAAGAAGATTGGGGTTACCAGCATGTGCATTGGAACGGGGATGGGGTTGGCAGCGGTGTTTGTGAACGAGGCGTGATAGACTCGGAGTCCTTATACCCTTTGCATGCCCGTTGTTGTTCATCCGTTGTTCTCGTTTGTTTGGAGTTCATGTTAGTTAGTATGTACTGTACAAGTAGCCTAGAGTACTAATTGTAGATAGTTCCTGAAGCAAATATCCGTACTTCGCGATAGTTCACGTTCGATATCTGTCATAAGCCTCAAGTCGTCTTGACAGGCTAAATGCCAAGAGCGACAGGCCTGCCTAGCGCTCGCCAGCTGCAGCCCAAGATCCTACTTCCTGGATAGATCCTAACTGACTAGGATCATACATTCATCGTTGGCGTGTACTTGAAGCTACTGTCGGAGTCATCCAGGCTGCCTTGTGGCTGGGATGCGCCTTTGTATCTTCTCGTACACCCGAACAATAGCTCACAACGTCATGACTCTTAGTCACGTTCCGGCGCCTTCCACACCCTTCGTTGCCTCAACACGCCTGTTTTTCTTTGTCACAGAAAGCTTAAGCTTGTGTTGCTGCTGCGAGCTCAGCCCCCCATCTTCTATTTAAGCTCCTCTCCTCATCCTCCACCTGTCACATCTTCCCTTCTTCCTCTCCATCTCACAATCCCATTCACAAGCCATCTCCTACTTCTTGCTTGCCATCAGAAAAGCACTGCCCGCCTCCATCTCATCCAAAAACTTTTTAAATCCTCATACACGAATCAGACAAGATGCAGATCTTCGTCAAGACCCGTATGTTCTATTCGCCACCCAAACCTCCGGCTTATCCCTCGTGCTAACTTACTGTCAAAATCTAGTCACCGGAAAGACCATTACCTTGGAGGTTGAATCCTCCGACACCATCGACAATGTCAAGGCCAAGATCCAAGACAAGGAAGGCATTCCCCCAGATCAACAGCGTTTGATCTTTGCCGGAAAGCAGCTCGAAGACGGAAGGTACAGCTCAGCTCCCTGTCCTGCCTCGCTGAGACGTCCGACACCAAACTAACGCGTGGTTTCTTCTCCCTTAGAACCCTTTCCGATTACAACATCCAGAAGGAGTCTACACTCCATCTCGTTCTTCGTCTGCGTGGTGGTATGCAGATCTTCGTCAAGACCTTGACCGGAAAGACCATCACCCTCGAGGTGGAGTCCTCCGACACTATTGACAACGTCAAGGCCAAGATTCAGGATAAAGAGGGCATCCCACCAGATCAGCAGCGATTGATTTTCGCTGGTAAGCAGCTCGAGGACGGCCGTACTCTTTCTGACTACAACATCCAGAAGGAATCTACCCTTCACCTTGTGCTCCGTCTCCGTGGTGGTATGCAAATCTTTGTCAAGACACTCACTGGCAAGACCATCACCCTCGAAGTCGAGTCTTCAGACACCATCGACAACGTTAAGGCCAAGATTCAGGACAAGGAGGGTATTCCACCAGACCAACAGCGCCTCATTTTCGCAGGCAAGCAATTGGAAGATGGTCGCACACTCTCGGATTACAACATTCAGAAGGAATCTACCCTTCACCTTGTGCTCCGTCTTCGTGGCGGTATGCAAATCTTCGTGAAGACTCTTACAGGCAAGACTATTACTTTGGAAGTTGAATCTTCCGATACTATCGACAATGTTAAGGCCAAGATTCAAGATAAGGAGGGTATTCCTCCAGACCAACAACGTCTCATCTTCGCCGGTAAACAGCTCGAGGATGGTCGGACTCTCTCGGATTACAATATCCAGAAGGAGTCCACTCTCCACTTGGTGTTGCGTCTCAGAGGAGGCCAGTAAATAGCCTGCGCTTTAGTGGACACGTGACTCTGTCGGTCTTAGCCGATGGGGACGTTTTCAATGTATTTAACGGTTTTTGTCTGATCACGACGAGAGGATAACTTTGGACCTCTCTCTCTCTTACTTTTGATAGCCCTTTGTATTGCTCTCTTTCTTAGGACATGTAGTTCAAGATAGAAATAGATATCCCCTCGCTTGGTGGGGTTTCGGATGAGAACACTCCATAACTGTGAATTGTCGACTGTGACTTTTAAACATTCTATCAACGCCGCCCATTCCGCCCTGACGAAGACTTCCAACCGACGAGGCTGTTCTCCTTAATAAAAGTTTGCAGTCGTTTTTTGAAACCAGTGTTGCATGCTATGGATTGCAACAAGCTGCACCGCAGATGTCGGGAGAGGGATGACACCTGTAGAACCCGATTTCCCCACTTCTCCTCCTCGACTCAGATCCAACGATATTCCTATCTTGCGGCGGCAATGTTAGATTAAGGCCAATATGGCGCCATCCACTGCAGATACAGCTTGAGAGATCCTTTGGCAAGCAGCGTATCATGCCATCCACCCTCTCCACTTTTTGACGATACCAAGAGGGTGCTTTTTGACCATGCATGGACAGTACTTGGTACATACTCGTATTCCTGACAAAGGAAACTGAAATGCAAACCATCCCAGCTCATTCCTGGAGACGGTCGAGAGTGACCTGAACTGCGAAGATGCAGCGCCTCTGAGCTCACAAACTGAATCCGTTCTTTCACGGCGGATATGCCGGCCTCAGCGGGTCCTCCTCTAGGTCGTCGAGACCTTCTACATACGAGTCCACCGTCTATATCCTTATCCTTTAGGTATTCGTTCCCTTTCAGTATAATGCACCTAAGAAAGCAAACTCTTGTTTTTGACAATCAATTAACCCTTCTCCCTTGCAGACAGGCTTCATGTTTTGCCAACTCATCGTGCATAACCGCAAACTAGCAGCAACAGCCTGCCAGTATTCCCTGATCAAGCACCATGCACATCATTCGTCTCACTCATGCACCAGGAAGATGCAAACATGCAATATGCAAACCGTTCGAAGCAAGCAAGCAGCATGCCGCTCATGTTCCAGCAGCCCGCTGCACGAACCTCATATTCGATTCCACAGCTTTGTTATGAGATGAAGTGGATGAATACCCGCTTCTTCCCCTTCTCCTTCTCCCATTGTCCATCTATCTGAGGCTCAGCTATTAGCTATTCTTTTGATACTACGACTATTAGGATCTGTGTCGTATTCAAGAGGATAGAGTTTGCTAAGTTTTTGGTCGGGCTAGCATCAACAGGGACACCAATGCGGACGGCTGCGTCGGGATAGACATTCTCGGGCTACCTGGGCGTCGGGCTGTTTAATGTCACTTCCTCAATGGATATTGCGGGATTGCCTTTAGATTGTTCCGACAAATTGTCCTTGCATTCTACTTGACCGATTCCGCAAGTGCGTCAACTAATGCTAGGTAGCAGATTATTTACATGGCCTCCAATGCAGTTTCGCGGCTTAACGAAGTCATGCTCAAAACGTTACATACATGCATGCATACTGTCTGCACTATTCCCAAGCCCTCGTTTGGGGGCAAACTTAAGCACGGAGAGGCCAGAGGCAAAAAGAAATAATAATAATCAATCAGTGATTGCTCTTCCCCAGCTGCATTGACTCATGATCTGGTCTCAATATCGAGGGAGCATATAGAGGGGTCCTTCCGTTTGATATTTTATCAGTGATCCTCAGTCTCTCTATCCAAACCTCAGCGAAGAATTAACCGGCAATTGCCCCTGTCCCTTCAACTTAACCCTCTTCTGCTTGGTTGTCTGTTACGGAATCGCTTGGGACGCGGTATCTTCCTCCTGGTAAACGCCTGGACCATCCTTTAAATATTTACGCTGGGTGCATCATGACTGACAATGATACTGTTCCGTTTCCTTAGGCACTCACTAGAGCCTTCCGAAATTGAGCATATCGATTTCGCTTTGTGGAAGGCGACTCTGCTGGAACGATTCAACCGAAGTCAGTGCAGCGAGCAGGACAGCATTAGCCGGCTGCAGCTTGAAGCTCTATATTCGGTTCGCGCGATGTACTACATTTTATACCTCTCAAGTACGTCCCTAGACCCTACTCCTACACGTTCACAAAAAGGGTTCATATGATATGCCGGGCTGGTTTTGAACCGGTTGAGATATATCTTGATATTGAAAAATAAAGGGTAGAACTGCTACCAGTATATACTACTTGGTTACTAAGATAAACTCATTCTCTTGTTTAGGTCTCTGTCGTCGTCGAAGGTGGCCGGACCCACACTACGAAGTACTGCAATGTAACGGTGGCTACAGCTGTATTGTCCGCGTCAATCATCGGGAGTATTATTGCGAAAGCATATCGGAATCCGAGGTCCTCGCGCGGGAAGCCGCAGCACAACGTGCTTATCAGTTTTCCGTTAACGAAAGCCAGTTTGCAAAGGCTGCTGGCGTAATTGTTGCTCCGTCAAAAGCAATTTATGCGAGCACACCGATTATGTGATACTCAAAGGAAACAGCGGGGGGGAGTTGCTCATTGTCTGAAACACCTAGCTGTACTCCTTTGCAGCGTCCCTCATGTAATGGTGAGGGGCCAAAAGGCGCCTATGAGCTGTTGTTGTGTTGTAGGGGTCAAAGGATGTTGGGCAAAGCATGGGCGGGTAGGGCTGACAACGTGGAAAGGTCGGCGCCAATTGGCGAGGTCTCATGTCTCGTTCACGGCACATCTATGTACATATACTACACAGGCATGTCCCTAAAGTTAGTAGTTTTGAATACTCAAACCCTCAAAGCATATGTTGAAGCAATGAAGGTATTGGTATCTGCAGGCCTTTCCATTCTCGATGGATAACATGCCATCAATCGGCAGCGAATCGGGTGGTGATTCGCCCATTGACTGGGCTTCTATTACATTCTTTCCAAGGTGGTGTTGGTGTTCTGAAAGAAAATGAGAGTGAGGGGATACCAACAATGAACCCTGCAATAAATATTTCCGGTTGTTAGAAACGCAATACCGAAACGGCTCTTCAATCTGTGTATTAACTAAGAAGCATTTGATATTCGCCGTTAGTGGTTTGTTTTTACGAATGTTTGCTTTTTTGGTTGGGTGTGCATTCCAGTTTTTGTTTGGAGAGTGTTTTTCAGATTCGAACCCGGTCATGGGCAGTTCTCATCAACGTTGACCCCGA
Source organism: Arthrobotrys sinensis (assembly GCA_036971225.1). Taxonomy (NCBI): domain Eukaryota; kingdom Fungi; phylum Ascomycota; class Orbiliomycetes; order Orbiliales; family Orbiliaceae; genus Arthrobotrys; species Arthrobotrys sinensis. The sequence goes on along the minus strand of JAJTTV010000011.1, from coordinate 92,710 downwards.
TATGGGATCAACTATGTTGACCGTCGTGAGAAATAATGAAAAGGATCATCAGGTAACGGAAATTCTAAAGGGGATTGAGTGAGGGGGCCTATGTAAGCTTACCTTGGGACATATCATAAGAACCGCAAGATGGGAGGAAATTTGCCAACTGGACTGTGTCCCTATCTAGTAATTCTGTTAGTTGTCTAAAGCTTCACTAGAGGTATTATCATCTACATGTATTCCACACGTGTGCTGTGCTCAGTCATAATTCGTGTCGCCAACGCCGCAGATGGGCTCGGACATATGCTTGTCATTGTTTGAATTGGAAGATCATCATGAGGGCAAGGGCAAGGGAGAGAGTGTATAGGAACGAGGCTTACATTTAGGAAGTGCGGCCAATCTGGCCAATATCGGCGCGAAACAAGGCATGATACCTGAAATCGGGGCGCAAGTCACAACCGGCTAGCATCCTATAACGCTCAGGTGGTTAGTCGCAATTTCGCGAGCCATATACTTGTTAAAGAAAGGGCAGATAGTATGGTGTGTTCTTCAATCAGTTTTTGCATGAATGGTAAATAGTTGATGTTCTCGTCATCGGAAACCCGAATAAGACTCGTCATCAAAACTTCATCAGGTGAACTGTAGGACTGTGGGGCAGGGGACGTGGGAGAGATTGCCGTACCCGAACATTCGAAACCAAGTTCCCTCAGCATTGATTACCCTATTGGTCTACATTCGAGGGGTTAGCACTTGGGCTTCTATTTAAACGACCACCGCAAGTTCAAATAGGGCATAGTGTCGTAGAAGCATTCGTTCAGTCGGCGAGGTTTTCTAGGCCTGCCACGGAGTTGCGTTTCGGCTCATAATAATCCATAAGGACATCGGTGCCCAGTGCAGTTTCATCATTTTGCTTCCACAAGATCATTGTTGGGAAACAGTCGTGACCTACTTAGATCCGGGAAATTCGGAGTTCTTCACTTCTAGGACTATGACGTCCATGGTGTTGGTTGGCGCAAGAGAGCGTGAGGTATAGGGTATCAAATTGGTTTTCAATTGTTCCCCTCTCAGGATTGTTTCAAGTCCGATGTTGCACTGTGACCAAAAGATCCGGTTAGCTTGACATGTTTTGTTAGAGTCAGCGTTTCAAGCCAGCTTGGGCGAGCTCATAAGGTTAAAGGTGTATGAAACATAATCAGAATTTAGCCATTTTAAATCCGCATTATTCTCAAGGGAACTTGGACGGTAATTTCCATTTGCGTATAGTTGTTTTAAAAAGTCATCATATGAGATGGGAGTGTGGAGGATAACCAAAGGTGCGGCGTGAGGAGTGGCGCTGTCTTACATGAATAATATACTCCGGGAAGAATCTGCACTTGAGATCCAGACATCATTCTAGGCGTCTGATAAGGTGTTAGCCCCAAATACTTCAACTAAAGAAGAATACCACCAGAGACGAGTAATAATAAAAAGGTCGCGAAAAAGTCAGACTGACGTGCGCACGTTGAGTTTCATTCCTCTTTTTTTTGAGGTCAAAGACTCTAGTTATGTATATCGGTGTTGGAGTCATCATAGAAAGTTGCGAGAGGCAATTGCAAACGATATGAATTGAATTATGAGCATGCAGGAGGGGACGGGTGCTTACCAAGGTACTTTGTCGTATGATGGCGATGTAAAAGCGATGGCTATGCAGAGGGATGAGATGGTGAGTGGTGTTGAACTGGAGAGAGAGAAAAATTACTCGGGGCGTGGAAGAAATAATAATTTTCTGTGGTGTTGGGTCTTGGCGCCTGTGCAACACAAATGCGGAAGGTCTGTGTGTGTGTGTGTGTGTGTGTGTTTTGGTCACGTGATGAGGCAGGTTGACGTCGGCGCCGAATCCTGTCACGTGTAGGCTAGGTGGTTGTTCTTGTGTTGTTGGCACGTGCAGCCCAGTCGGATAAATGCACAGCTCCAGGGCTGGCGCCGCGGGAAAACTGGTTCCGTCACTGAAAGCTTGGGCGAAGTAAGTATCAGATATCATATCAGATACCCAAGTAAGTACTTACTTACTTACTACTCAGGATAAGTATAGTTACTGATAATAAATTAAGGAAAGCAGCTTGTTATCTTCGATTGAAACCGTCCCGCCGCAAACCCGGACAATTAGAATTCAAAGGCGCCATTTATCCGCTAACGTCCACCCGACAGTGGCCGAGAGTGGTCGGTCACCAACTTTTGGCCTGTCTACTACCCGCCTCTCGGGAAGCTTCCGATGACCAGATGCTTCAAAATCCCGCTTGTCATCGGGATGTCAGATCAAAAATATCAAGGCCAACCAGGCTTGAAACCCGAAGAAAGGCAGGCGCTGTTTTCTTAAATGCTTTCTTGTCCCAGCTTCCTTACTTACTTGTGCATATCTGGGTCCCGTTCCGTCTGGTAGGGCGTATCTTTTTCCTTCCGAGCGACGACTATATAATTAACTTCGGCCTCCCTCCCTTTTTAAATTCACCTTTTGCTGTATCTAGTAGCTCTTCTCCTCTGATAATCATTCCGATTCTTTTTCTCCCTTCCTCCCTCTCTTCCTCTCTACAAGAGTACCAATAAGCCTTGTGCAGATACATCCTACTCGGGAGGCAAGCTAGTATATCGTCTCGGATCATAAAAATCCAACCCATCACGAATAATACCCTAAATATCGATATTCGCGCCAACCTCATCATATAAAATGGATCAAAACGGAAACGGCTGGCAGGTCCACAGTGAAATCCAAACCGATATCGTCACACTTACGAGATATCTCACGGAAACCCAACATGCCTTAGGTTCAACAGCAACCGGTGACTTCACGTAAGCTCATAGAATAGAACTATTAGATTGGAAGGTGTGATATCGGATTGCATGTGATTTTAACTCTTAAAAACCGAAACTAGGCTCCTCTGCCACGCATTGCAGTTCTCTTTCAAGAGCATATCGTAAGCCACCCCGCCCACCCGCACCTCTCTAAACTGTAGCTGCCAGAGCTGTCGTATTATTATACCTATACATGGGTGTATATCCACACGGGCTAACAAGATGCCAAATCGCCTTATTTGCATAGCTACTACATCCGGAGGGCAACCTTAATTAACCTCGTCGGTCTGGCTGGTTCGGAAAATAAGACCGGTGATGACCAGAAGAAGCTTGACGTCATTGGCAATGAAATATTTGTCAACAGCATGAGAAGCTCTGGGAAAGTGAAAGTCCTTGTCTCCGAAGAGGAAGAGGAGGCCCTGGTTTTCCAGGGTTCTGGCAAATACGCGGTCGTCTGCGACCCAATTGATGGTTCTTCAAATCTTGACGCCGGTGTCTCTGTGGGGACTATCTTCGGTATCTTTAAATTGGATGATAACGCAGAGGGCAAAGCCGATGATGTCTTATTGCCTGGAACCGAACTAGTTGCCGCAGGTTTTACGATGTACGGTGCATCGGCAAATTTGGTCCTTACCATGAAGGACGGCAACGTCAATGGTTTCACGCTAGACAATGCATTGGGAGAGTTCATCCTCACCCACCCGAACGTGAGTTGCCCGCCATCGATAGTTAAAGTGTGATAATTGTTAACTCGGTTCCGGGCATAGATGAGGATGCCCAAGACACGATCTATCTACTCTGTCAACGAAGGTAACAGTCTTTATTGGGACGAGTCCTGTAAGAAGTACTTTGATAGCATCAAATATCCTACCGAGAAGGGGGCAAAGCCGTATTCGTCCCGATATATCGGCTCCATGGTAGCAGATGCTTATCGAACTCTATGCTATGGTGGAATGTTCGCATACCCCGCTGACAAAAAGAGCCCGAAGGGGAAGTTGAGAATTCTATACGAGTGTGCCCCAATGGCGATGGTCATGGAAAATGGTAATTATCTCTGTTTTCTCTCCCAAGGATGGATTGTCGATTATGTGCGCTAACCTTTATATTCCGGATTTTAGCTGGTGGACAAGCTGTTGACAGTAACATGAGGCGGATGCTTGAAGTCGTGCCGACGCATATCCACGATAGATCGGGAATATTCATGGGTTCATACGACGAGATTGAAAAAGTTAAAGCCATCTTCGGGAAATTATGAAGCTGGTCTGTCAGAGAATGTGCGAGTGTGCGGGGTCTATGGCCTCCTGCGTATTTCCCTTTGTTGTAACCTAGGGTATTGTATATAAGTATTAATAAATACTTTGACGGAGAGATCTTGAATCCATAGACGAATTGCCAAATGCACATGTCTTTCTACTCCCCCCTCTGCTCTATCCGTCGCCTAGAATACTTCCCTGCTTAACAGCTCCCAGATATATGATGCTGATAAATGTTCATTTACTCCCTGCAGCTTTGGGGGGCCTTTTTGGGAATTCCCGTACTAGAATACTACAGTCCACCTCCCTGCAGAGAGACCGCCGTCGTTCAGTTGGGACCAGGGACAGGAAGTCTAGCCCGCTAGCCTTCTCGATCATTTCCACTGGTACGGCAAATTCTGTGAGTGGTGTCTTGTTGTCAATCGGTGCATTCGGAAGGACAAAGGCGCCAATTGCCACAGGTGCTACCGGGCTGGGTGTAACAGCTGATTCACCAAGAATGATCTTGTAAAAGTGTGTAGGGACAGCAACGTTTGGCGGAGACCCGATGACTTCATATGAAACACGGTATTTACCATCGTTGCCAAGTTTTGGTAGGTAGAGGGGACCCGTAATGACACGGATAGACCGATACTTTCCAGTCAGCCTTCGACAAAAGTCCTCCAAGTGGGCCCAGTCTGTAAATAATTAGTTAGTTGTCTCCATCCTAACCCGGCTGGCGGTAGAGATATATAGCCGTTTCTTACAATCTCGATTAAATCCCTCTCCAACCTGTGGACACATATTCGTCAAGTAAAAGGTTTCATCCATAGCTTGCTGGTTGAATTTAGCGTCTGCTGCTGGTGCCTTTTCGGCCAACTATATCAGCAATAGATACATATGTAGACGCACGTTTAGAACATATTGTGGTACGTACCATGTGGCCACGATCGTATCCGCTCCGGAAATAGTCTTTCAGTTTGGCGCGGAACATTTCTGGAATAGAGTGATCCTCCAGGAAGACGCTGTTTTTCCTATCTCCTTTCGAGCCGGAAAGAGACTCGGCAGTGATGTGCTCAGCAACCTACAAAGCCATCGGTAATGTCAACCAATGAACTATCTTGATGTTGTGAAGGAGAAGGGGGACAAAATAGATCTACATACCCATGCTGGGTTCCTCATCCTCCGATCATAGACCGATATGAACGAGGTCCTCGAAGCAAGATCATTAGTCGGCCCAGGAGCCCCTATAATCCGGTGTTAGTTTTAAGGTATTGCCTTGAGTAATAACATATGATATGTTTTTCGCGAACAATCTAATATGTAGTGTGCACATGTGCCCTCCTCTTACCGTATGCAAACCATCCGCTTGGATCTATAATGCTTTTGGTGAGACTTTGGGCGTTTTCCGCTGGAGTGGAAGTTGGTGTAGACTTCACGGTTGTAGGGCCGGGAGGTGGTATAGCAGGTGTAGGTAGCTGGCCGTCGCGTCTACCTAAAAGAATTGCAGTGACAGCCGCTCCAGCGGAGGCGCTGGCGGCAGCTATCAAAAGCATTACCTTGGCCATTTTTGACTTTTCCGCGCAAGAGGGAAGAGGAATTAAGATTTTGTAGCACGGGGGCACTGAAAGCCGGCAATGTTTTTTGGGCTGGCGCTGGCGAATATTAATTCGAGAAAATGATAAAAATAAATTTTGGTGTTGCCGCATGTGGTAGTCATGCCGGCCAAGATGCCATCCCATGGCATGCCCATGTGCATCTTCCTTGGGCCCGGTCTCTCGACAGAATTATAAGTATATACATACTTAGCCACGTACTTCTTAAGTACTTGCTTGCGTAGTAAGTAAGGAAGCAGGTAATGCTACAAGGTCAGGCTGGTGGTACTCGAGTTGGCTACAGTGCGCCGATATAATACAGCTCCATGCAGCGGCGGTATATAATTATATATAAGCAGCCCATGTGCGTGCGTACCATGCTCTCCAAATTTATCGATTTCAATCATTTCGAGCAGAAACTACGCAGCTAGCAATGGTTCAAGAAGCAGGCGTAAGACCTGGGTACGATGCCGACAGCTCGGAAGACGAGGCCAGCAGGCATTCTAGTATTTTCCAAGCAAGCGTCTACTTTGTAGAGGAAGGAAAACACCATGCATCTGGCTCAGACGTCGACTCATCTGGTAGAACAGGCCAAGACGAAGCAGGGGTTCTGAGCACGTCCGTCGATAGCTGCACGACGTTGGTCCCAAATGCGCTTGATGCAGTTACTCTCGATTACGTGGGCGGCAATACGGTTGATATCGATATCGATGACCCAAAGATAGAGCCTCTTTGCATCTACACAAGTCCAATGGAACCGATCGAACGACCGCCTAGTATGCCAGCCCCCCCGCCACAGAGGCGTGCCGAAGCTCTTGCTGAAATTCTTTTTAGACAAGGTAGGGTAACTAATGAAATTTTGACAATATGTCGGAAAAGAAAAGAAAGGGAAGGGAAAAAGTATTAAGTTATTACATTTGCGCTAGATATGCAGACATATGGGCTCCATGTGAGCACTTCGGCCGCCGCAATGTCGTATATTCGGCGAAGCGAGTACCACGAAGCATTACGCGCGACCGAATTTAACTTTCGAGCCATTCAGTCCCAACAGCGGGCATATGGTGACCTCCGAAACCACCCGTTTTATCGCGCGGCTCGAGAAGACACCCCACTCCTCCGACCTGGAACGTGGATGGAGTCTAATGAGGAAAGAGCAAGGCGAAGGCAGCAACGTCGAAGTCGATCAGTAGGTCGGGAAGGGACCAACAGCGGCATTGGTAGTTGGGAATCTGGGGTATGGGGTGTATTATTAGGAATATTATGTTGCATGGCTGTTCCCATAAACGACTATACACGGGAAGCGACTGGGGATTGGTACTAAAGACGAAACGATAGACAACAAGACCCCAACCCGGAAAAGTATTAGCACGCAATAGATCTATGAGAAAGGGACAGACGTGGAATGGACAAAGTGAATGGGGAGGCGGATGCGTAGGCTGGTAGGCTCGAGAAGTCCGGGGATTAGAGGCAGCATTCGAGTGGCTCAGGCCTGGACGAAGTTAATTATTAGTATTGACTACGCGGAGAAACACAGCGAAGGTTGATTGACAGGGCTGCCAATCAGCCACGCGGGTTCTCCTTCCCCACTTTATAGAAATATATGTCGCATAGATGAAGATAAAGGTCATAGAGCAATCAAAGTGCCTTCTTGGCTTGTGAATAGTCTTCAGCTTCCCAGCCTTTCATCCAATTCCCATTTCTGTTGTATTTCCGTTCTTCCTCAAGCTTGACTTCCCGTAGAAATCTCTTCCTTTTTAAGCCCCATCCAAGCAGAATGGGTAAGAAGTGCCAAACATCAAACTCAGGCCACATACAATCCACAAACTCTATGTCTGTGTCTTGGTGTGCTTGCCAGAGCATAAAATCGGACAAACGTTCGACCCCCGATGTTCGGATCAGAAGGTCTAGTGGGGGGTTATCCGCAGTGAACAGGTGCTCCGTTATCGTCTGTTCGTTGATATCTTCTAAATCGAGAATATCCTGATGACGAACCCCGGCAAAATCAACATGTTCCCGTAGCGGTGCTGGAGCCGGGTGTGGGGAGCCACTGACTATAGTTGACGCAGAAGTCGTGTTCGATGCCGGCGATTCGGATCTACTGTGGGAGCTAGCTTCCTGTACCCCGTCGGGTATATCGGGATTTTCTTCGGTCAACGTTTCCAAATGTGATCTCTGTGGCCTCGGGGGTGCGGCAAGTGCGACTACCGACTGGATCGCTGACGTGATCTCGTCCCGTGAGGTGTATGGGAAGCAAACGTTGAGTATCGCCCTTGATTAAGTTTATAGGTTAGAATTGAATGATAGAGGGGCTGTTTGAAGATTGAAAGGGTTATACTTGTTATTGTGTTTCGTAAGCTCCGTTGCACGATCAATCGCATCCAAAACCTCTTGGTTTACGAGCGATCGATGTCCTAGTATACGGATCTTAGCGCCGTAGCGATCAAGCAGGTCGCCATGTTGTGAAAGTTGCGAGAGTTTGATTTTGGCGATATCCATCAATGCGTCAACTTCATATTTAGATCGTTTGAAATTCTCAATAGAGAACGCGTAGATCGTAACGACCTTGACACCAGCCTTATAGCAAATTTCGAGTATCTAGGTGGTAGTATACGGTGCTTGTCAGTATCCGTAGTCGGGCGTTGCTGGAATTCCGGTTGGGGGCAAACTACCTTTGCTAATGCCTCGAAACCCAGGTTGTGTCCTTCCGTCGTTTCGATGTGGCTCTGCCGGGCAAATCGCCGGTTTCCATCCATGACGAAAGCGACATGTTGGGGAATGGGTCCTTGCCGTAGAGCTCCTATAAGAGTCTCTTGCAATCGCAGGCTCAGCCATTCTATCGGGGGAAGGGAGGAGAACCACCTGCGTGTTCTCAGGGATGTTCGGAGCCCGTTTGATGGCATCGTTTGTTGATGATTTCTACTGAGGCGCGGATGCGCTTAATTATAATATGAAGAATGGAGGTGTCCTTGAGTACTACTTAAGTACTAGTAGTTATCACGCAATGATATAATGTTTGACGAAAAACCGGTGGTATTTAAAGGTAACTAGTTCTGCGACGACGTATGTATGTACGTCAGAGGAAAATGGAAGTCTTCGGCTCCCAACAGCCGAGGCCACGCGCCTTGCCTCACCGCCACGTTCTGCTGACTGGCCCAGAAAATCCAACAGTGCCAACACAGCCATAGATAGCTATAGTCAGACTCCTCGATGACGCTACGACCAGTTTCCGGCTTTAAGGTGATTTGCCATGTCACTCGTTTTTATGGTCTGTCTGGGTATCTCAACAGCTCGGCCTTTCTGTTTCTGGATGCAGCTCACACCTATTGGTAACTCAAACTGGAGCAACGATGGTCCGTAATGCTGGCGGGTTGATTCCGGAGTGTCTGACAGGTCATACTGGAAGGGAACCGGATGTTAGTCGTGAACATCAGTATTCTGAGGAAGCTAGCCCAGATGCATATCCTAATGGAGAGGGGCGGTTCAAACAATCGACACTTACATGATGACTTATGTTGACGAGGGGATCGAGAAGGTTCTCTTCTATTGATTTTAAATTTTCATCTGTGTCGACAACTTTATATTTATTCGGTGATCTTTTTGTTGCGACTTTCCTAGGGTTAAAAGCACATATATAACCTTTTTCGATGAGTACTGAGAGAACACCCGTTACGACCGATTGCTGGAGTGACTCAATTCCTGTTCATCACCCAGTCAGTGCTCCTATCCAATCGAAAGAGTTCTATTTGTTCCTAATACCTATCGTCTTCATGATATCATGAAGTGTTCGTCCCATTTTACTTCGAATGAGGCACCGCATGATCCTTCGTGCGATCGTGAACGAGCACATTTGCTGAAGGAGGCGGGGTTCGTCCTTCCCTAACAGGCACGTGTAGCATACATGCACGCTGCCTATTCGGGGGTCGCCATCCCCAACAAATCCATAGCACTCGCAATGTTGCCACATATCACACAAGTCGCATTGAATCTATTCAATCCGAATCCCGACTATTGTTAGCTCACGCTTAATTGGATATTGCGCTTGTATTCCGGAAAAGTCATACCGTATCCATGTTCTCGGTATCGCCGCCACATTCACATTCGATTTGACTACCCTCCGTCTTTCGTCCATTTTCCGTTTCCTGACCAGTTCCTCGGATCGTATTCACTAACTCATCTAATTTGAGCTCGCCAAGGCGTAATGATGGAACCGTAGCTACAGATTGGCAATGTTCTAGACTAGGCAATGTGCTCCCCTGTGATTTTTCTATTCCGATGGAATCATAAGGGCGTTCGGTCTCCTGGTCACTAATTTGGTTTGTATGTGCCATTCCTGTGACTGGGTTGTATCGGGAGGGTTTGCGGGTTTCGAATGGACATTCATCAACACCTTCGTAGGCACGGTCGCCTGGTGTCAATAAATCGCAGTTGGCGCTTCCATAGCCCGTGCTGGAAAAACTATCCTGGGAGGATTGATGAGTCCCCCCGTTAGGCTGTACTGCGTAGTGCTTGGCCGAGGTAGCAAAATCTATGAAATTGTGCGCGCCTATAAGTCCGCCATGGCACTGCTTTTTCGGCGGATGTGGAGTCTCGTCTTCGGGGTCGCTCGCATCTACTCGAATGTCTGAGAATGGCCGCTTTCCTGAGGTAACACGGACTTGGACTCTGCACCTTGTTAGTTTGCTTCTGCGCATCAAAGAATATGCCCACGGGAAGTCCCTACGAATGTAGCCCTGTTTCCATAGCCCCGAAAATCTCATCACTCAAGTTATTGGGTGTCTCGCCGTTGAACCAAAGTGGCTTTCCAGTCGACTGGGTGAACATTGGTGGTGTCCAGTCTCTTGGAGCATCAGAAGTATGGTATAGTCTGATGGTGAGATACCGGTTCTCTGGGTTTATGTGGTTAGACTGATCTCTAAATTTTAATAGGGGACAATCTCACCTGGAAGCAGATCCAGATTTTGGGTAATGACAATCAACCTTCGAATCAAGGCTCTTACGGATCTATTGATTTGTGCGATATCTAGCAGTTCCGCCGAATGATCGCAGCTGGCACCCTTCTGTATTGCCGTACTCATAAGGATGTCCTTGATATCCACCAACTTCCCCGATTCTCTCGCATGATAGTTTATAGAGAATGTATATGCTTCTTGGATAACTTCTGGGTGATTTATATCCAGAAAAACGGCGAGTTGGAACGCTTTTAGGTATCCTTTGCTCAAAGCGCTAAAAATACCCCTTTCCTGGATGTAAAGTTTGAATATAAGCATATGCAGGTCAAAGAAGTAAGAAATTGCCCAAATTAGGGCGGGTGTAGTGTTTCATACAACTAAATCAAGTAAGGTATCGGCTTCAGAAGAAAATCCACGTTGTATTTGTTTTATTCGGGTTCCTGACACCTTCTTTTTCCCTGTCTTGTCGGATTCCTGGCTGATAAATCCGCTTTGGTTTTGAAGTTGGGATTCATTGGCTGCACCGCCATAGCTCATGTCACAAAAGCTTTTTTCAGGGATCAGACCTCTGAGAGGGTATCCTGTTAGCATTCCCCCCCCCCCCCGGATCGTGGTGTTGGAGGCAGCCAAGGTACCGAAGATAGGTGATACAGCCGATAGCGGCACTGATCAGATCCTGAACAACTTTCTGGCTTTGCTGTTCCATGAAGAGAATGGCCTGGTGCCGCTCAAGGTCTTCTGATGCCTTCAGCCTTGTGGTTACTGCCTGTGCCGAGACAGAGGATCGGTCTTGATCTTGTGCTGAAATCTTTCGCGATAACAGAGGCTTCGCGCCGGGCTGTTGAGGACGCGATCTCTGGAGCTGGCTGACAGGCATGATACGATATTTGAAGAATTGGTGATACAGGCCGGGTAATGCCGATAATATCGTTTGCTAGGGGTTAGTAGAAGTGGAAGTAGCAGGAGAAGCAGGAGAGATAATGCTAAATACAAGCGACATAGTGTGTTGTAATTGTTGTATTTCCCTTTCGCAAACACCGGCCTTGGTCTCGGCACCAGACTCCAATCCGGCACCGACCTTCTCTAATTCTATTTTGGAACACCAGATTGACCTCTAGCAAAATACCTAAATCTGATTCGCAAGTAGTAGATATTTAAGTACTTCAGTCCTGAATAAATTTGCATTTTGTCCCAATGTCTCTTTATTTCGGCCGCTATTATCTATCACCAACCAGCTTGGCTTAAAGATCTAATCCAAATTGTTCATTCTTGACCAGTTCGGATATTTCGTTGGACTCAGAACCGCATAATCCAATACCTAACATGCAGCCGGATACCCCCCACGAAACATCTCTGCCGGAACCGACCAGTTTCGATGACAATGATCCTCGTTTCTTCATGCAATTGGCTCTTAATGAAGCAAAGAAGTGCACACCATCACAAACCGCATTTTCCGTGGGAGCTGTCCTCGTAGATGGCACCATTCGGCCCCACAAAGTTCTGGCAACCGGCTTTTCTCGCGAACTTGAGGGTAATACACATGCAGAGGAGGTATGCTTCACGAAGTGGGGGAAACAGTCCCACCCCTCCGAAATCGAACCCGAGTACATCCTCTACACCACTATGGAGCCCTGTTCGGAGAGACTTAGTGGGAAAAAGGCCTGTGTTGATCGAATCATTGAATTCGGCGGAGTTTCAACGGTCTATGTCGGATGTAAAGAACCGTCAACTTTCGTTGTTGAGAACACGGCAACCCAGAAATTAGCGGGAGAAGGTATTCAGTATCTACTTGTCGATGGCCTGAGCTCTGAGTGCAAAAATGTTGCGACAAAGGGGCATTCTGATTCTTGACCCGGCCCGGATTCAAGATGATGGGGGAGGAGAGATGGAAGGAGGGGAGGGCGCTGTGGGTCTGGGGCATTTGGAAGGTTCAGGGACCGCATGTTCGGCTCTTGCATTCGCAAATAGGTCATTGTATTAGTCCGAACGTTATGAGACCGGTCTAAACTAGCGTCAGATGATGTAGAGAATGAACAAATCGATTCGTATAGCTCATATTTAATAGTTTGATATCTAAGTCTTAGAGGCCTGCTTCTAGATAAGGCTAAACTAAACTAGCAGGATAGCAGCGTTCTTGGACGAATGCGAATCTTGAAGCTTCATCCTACTGCTGGGCCCGGGTGGTCTTTTCATAACCCTCCATTGTGAGCGCAGCCAAGAAGCAAGGGATTTCTTTCCTTTCTTCAACGTAGAATTTGAGCTGATTCCTGATTTCCCGGGCGAACTGGCTGTTGGGGCCGCCGCAAAGCTTCATGGTACCTGCGGGTCGCAGATATAAGCGTCACTCTGAGTTACGCAAAGTTAAACCAGGGGATATAGGGAGTATTACCTTGCTCGCCATCAAAAACGATTCCCGTGTCTACACCACTATAGAGGTCTGATCGGTGAAACATCGATGTAACCTTTACTCTCCCGTTGGGCTGAAAGTCGACTTCATATCCGAGCAGGCTGTAGACCGCCTGTCTAAACTCCAAGGCTTTCTTTGACCACATCTATTTTCACCAAACTATGAATATTAGTAGGAAGATATTGGGGATCGTGTTAACATACCTCCTTTAGCCTGACCATCCGCTTCTCCTTTTCCGCAACTAAGGCCTCCATCTCCTTAACATCTAATCTGCTTCTTTCTAACGTGCTTATTGGAACGAATTTTGTGCCCCCCTGCTGGCCTTCGAGCTGCGCTAAAAGAGCTTTGTTTTCCTCTCTGAGGATATGGAGGGCTTCGGCCTTTGTGACTTCATGACGGGCCGCGGGGTTGTCTTTGAGCTGTAAAACCCTCATTCTCGATGTTGCTTCCGCAGCTGCAAGTTGTTTTTGCAATGCCTTTAGTTCAACAGAGACAATCTTATAGGCTTGCTTCGAACTTTCTAGTTCTGCGAAAAGAAAAGGAAATATTAGCATGGAGTACCCCCCACGAACCTTTTGAAGGCGCACCTTTATGTAAATCGTCAATTCGTTCTTGAAACTGGTCAATGTTGCGCCGGTAATCTGGGTTTTCCTCCAGTCTTTGGGGCTCTACTATCCCGACAACGTCTCGTTCCTGGAGCTGCTTCGTAAGGGCATTGATTTCATGTTTATGCTCCCCTAGGAGTCTCTCAAGCTCCTCGATTCGTTGCGACTTTTGGTCATCATAATTCCCATCCATCATGACTGCTTCTTCGGTAGAATATGTTTTCTAATCCTGCGTCAACGAAATTCGGAGGTTGGAAAGGGAATGGGGGAAATGCTGCTTGTTAAAGGGTACCAATGGGGTGACTTCATACCAATTGCTCCCGGAGGAAACTTGCTTCTTTTAGGGCAAGCTCTTTTTGTCGTTCGAGTCGCTGCCTCTCCTTTGAGTCTTTATTCAGCCGTTGCTTCAGGCTTTGGTTTTCCTCCTCCAACTTTGCTTGAGTAGCTACCAAGTTTCTTATTTCTTGATCTCGCTCCGCTATCAAGGGATCAGGCCGTCCGAACTTTTCTAAGAGAGTGTTCTTCTCGATCTTTGTTTGCACATATGCTCTCGCTAGGTGCGCCGGGGAGGTGAATTGACTGCCATCTGGGTCATCTTGTAAGAATGCAGTCCAGCTCAGCCTTTCCTCTTCCAGGATTGCCTTCTGGAGTTCAAGGTTTGAAACCTTCTCACGTAGCCCATCGAGGGCTTGAACTTTGCTTCCTAGAGATCTTCTTTCTTCCTCTATAAGAGAAATGCTCTTGTTGTACGACCTTAGCTCCTCATTCTCTATTTCCAATTTTCGATTTCTTGCTTCGATTGATCTTGTATGGTTGAGCTGATCAGCTAGTTCCCGCTTTAAGATCCTTAAGGTCTCATCGCTCTCCGGGTTTTCTCTTGCGGCCTCGACTTGTTCTTGGGATTGAAGGATTTCGTCCTGGCTTTCGCGAAGCTTGTTTTGACAATCCCGTAGTAAACCGTCTCGGGTTGCGAGTTCCAGACGAAGAGAATTCGCTTGTTCGCGCATGAGGTCTATTTGAGGCCTTAGCTCTTCTATCTCACGGCAATGGCTTCTTCGGAGAGCATCGCGTTGAATCTCCAGATCGTGGGCAGCTTCCTTCAACTCAAGGTTCTCGGCTTGTAGATCTCGGAGCAGTCGCTCGAGAGACCCCTACATGAACAGCGGATACATTAATAAGGCATTGAAATAAAGAGAGGCGTTCTCGAAAGGCACCTTAGTATTCGTTGCATCTTGCCGAACAGATTCGAGCTCGGAAGCGAGGGCTTGGTGGCGCTCAAAGATGAAATTCTTTTCGCTCCGTTCTTGCTCAAAAAGTTTACCATCTTCTTGCACCCTTTTCTGCAGAGTCTGTATTTCTTTGCGAGAACCAATGCTTTCCAGTTCGCGCTCCTGTTTTATGGTGGCCAGTTCGTACTTGACAGCGTTGAGTTCAATGAGAAGGGCATCTTGAGCGTTCTCCGACGGGATTTGGGGACTGTGACCTGGCAAACATGAATATGGGGTTCTATGGCAGATATAGATGAATGAATTTGTAGATGGATAGGTTTGGACTAGCAATATTGATCGGTGAAGCTGAAGTGGTCCAACTCACCTCGTGCCGAGGTGTCCGTCGTGATGAGAATGCCATCGTGGAGATGGTTCAGAGGGCCAGACTCCATTGCGGGCAGCGTAGTAGATCGAACGAGGAGGACTACTGGAGGAAAGCCCGGATTAGAATTGGCGTGATCTTTATAATAGTTTCCTTCGGTTCTTGGTTAGGTGGGGTATCTACCGTATTGTGGTCCGCTGACTTGTCACTATGTTGGCGCATACATGCGCATGTATGGGCTGATGGATGAGAGTGGAATTGAAGTGGTGAGATGATATCCGCGAGACGCGGATTGCTAGAAGCGCGTTTGCTGACTCAGCGGATAAAATTCTGGGACTAGATCCGACTCAACATCTCCGATATATCAGGCACGCCTATTCTTCTGACTTACTAACTTAAGTAAGTATCTACTATATAAGTATATAGTTAGAGGTACTAAGTACTTCCTTCCTTCCTTGTTTTGCCCACTGATATCGCACGCAGGCCGCCATGTGCAATTGCATGGCTATCTTGTATAACGTAGTAGAGCCAATATGCAACATCTGCATGTCCCACGCCTCGCCGACGTAGGTAAGTATGCACCCTCCGCTCGAATCCTCAAGAGAGCAGGCCGCGGCTTCTGAAGCAGCTCAAAATTTCGGTATTGCTCAATAAGACAAAGGGTCTTTTCCGGCTCCCGTTGCCGAACCTCAATCAACCTCAATAATGCCAATCCCAGGCGTCCAACAAGCTTGTGACATCGAAGAGGGCACGGACCAACTGCTAGATGGCGGGTTTCTCGCGTCGGTTACCCAAAGCATGCACGTTCAGACCAATAGCCCAGCCGAATGCCTGAATCTGTATTAGGGGGGTTCTTCAAGACCCTTGTCGACCGAACTCCCACACCATTTTCTGGCATCAAGGTGCATATTCGATCAATTCTCCTCCAAGCACAGCTCTTCAAAGCCATGTCTATATAATCCAGCTCGGAAGCCCAGGAAGAATTCATTCCATTCTGCCCTCAAAAACATTCTCCTGGTGAAATCCGACAATTTTATATCTCCAGCTCACGACCGACCAATCTCTACCGACTCTTTCGAATGACAATCGCGATAGCTGAGGTTTTGGGAGGCTGTAATATCAACCGATCATACTTTGGGGGAATTTCACGAGTGTGTGGGGACCGTGGCCTAGTTGAACGATCCTTCGAGTAACCGAGCGGAATCGTCAGAAGTTTCGTTTCCTTTCGCAGCCGACCCCACAACTATCGCAGGTCACCCGTCTTGCAAAAGCACGCTTTATTATGACTACAGAATTGGGCGGACGGACAGTCGACATCGGCAATTCCGACGAATCGGCGCGGGACAAAACCAAATGTGCCAAGCGACAATTCTACTTGCATCCACTTTCCCACGCCCATGCTACATGCTCGATTATCAAGACAACGCACATCCTGAAATCTTGACGACCAAACAACCCCATATCTCTATTGCTGTGCCAGTGTTTCAGCCTGAGGACAAGTATCACATCTCTGTCCTTCCAAGCCTGCTTTTCTTACAGCCAAACATCAAATCGACACAAATTATCAGCAATATTCAGGCTAAATTTGATGAAAATGGCACATGATTCTAACGCAGCTTGGACGGCACGAAGGCACCAGTTCAGGAGAGTGATCGTCCTGAACACAGGCGTCTTCCCTGCCCCAACGAAAGTGATTTCCACTTGTTACAGCCGGTTTGGGCTTCACTGTGCTGGGGCTCTTCATTGGCCACCTGTGGTGCTACCAGGACTCCACTTTTTCTGTACTGAAGTTTAATCCAGACTGTAAATTGCATGATGAAAGCGCATGACATGGTATGTTCCCCACTGAAAGACGGCTCGGGTTCAGCATGACTGAAGCCGATATTTTGCGCTAAACCTAGATAGGCAATGGACCTATCCATGGGCAGGAAAATCGCGCAGATTTTTCAAATCTCCACATTGCCCAATTTTTGTCTGTCGATATGTACAGACGCTCACAGTGTACAATCGATCAAACTTTGGGTTTCTTTCTGAGCGGTATCCTTTTATTCTCGCATTCTCCGCTACCGTTTGTGTATAGGTGGCCCATGGCGCTGGATTTTTGAGCTTCAATGCCAGGTACTCGACCCTTTGGACCACACAAACGGAATCGGTTAGAGGGATATGTAGTGTCGAAACTAACCCCGGCAAGTTGTCCGAACCAATATTCGGTATCTCGACGTACAACCAAGTACATGCTAGTAGTATCTGAGAATGCAAAATAGACTAGCATATAGAATCAAATTAAAGACTAGTCGTTTGGAATACGGATCAAGGTTAGATCCTTTATCCATGTCGACGACCCGCACTACTCTCCTTTTGGACAAGACATGTATGAGACCGATTGAGTCTCGAGAACGGATTTGATAGGCCAGAAGGTGTCGTATTTGGTACTCACACTGTCTTACTATTTTCACTTTGCGTCAGCTATCAGCGCGAATTTGTTCACACACACATACATGCAGTGCGACCCGAAGAATGAGAAATATACAGTGAGAGAGGAAATGCTGAGTCGACAGAGCCTCTATTATCATGTGAGTCTTAACAAAATCATGCTCTATAGCAAAGGCCACCGAAAAACTATTCGTAAGGCGGAACTTATGAAAATATTGGTGTTTCA
This sequence comes from Arthrobotrys sinensis, assembly GCA_036971225.1. Lineage (NCBI taxonomy): Eukaryota > Fungi > Ascomycota > Orbiliomycetes > Orbiliales > Orbiliaceae > Arthrobotrys > Arthrobotrys sinensis. Next base: position 74,862 of record JAJTTV010000011.1, on the reverse strand, counting down.
TCTATTCGCCTCAAAGGAACCCCGCAGTGGCGTAAAGTTATCAGAGAAGATGAGACGCTCATCATTAGCTTAGCTTGAACCCTTGTTTATCAAATGTCTTCTTAGTCTTCCACACACCCAGGAATACGTTACGACAATGAGGTTGTCCTTTTCCTCTAGCTTTGAGACGCATTCCAGGAGGTTAGGCCATCCACTAAGCCACGACGTCGATACAGACATACATAACATGTGTGTTCCGTCTTCATGCATCCAAATATCCATGTTCCGTCCAGCTCCACCAAGGACAGTCTCGTGGATACTAGGATTTACCCCAAAGGTATGTGTGACCGAATTTATCCAGAGCGACCAAGGATATTCTTTGAACAGGCATATCCTGGTTATTTGTGAGCTTGGCATTCTCCAACAGCTGCGTCTGCTAGTCCCGAGATGTACTAGGTTGGAAGGCTTCCACCGATATGATTTTGAATTCAACAAGAAACGGACTATGCCATCGGAGGGAGCAGTTAATCTCGAGATTATGTAGGGAACGGTTGATAGATCTAGATGGGGGAAATTTAAATACTTTGGCTCATTAATTTGCATTTGTTGGTTCATAATCAAAGTATCAACTAGTTGTTTGAGGCTGGGGAAAAGAAAGCCAGTCTTGCTTAGAAACAACGTCACGAAAAAGAAGGGGAAAGAGAGGGAGAGAATTGCATCCCGGATAAAAATGCAGAGGACGATTTCTCAATTGCTCGATGGGAATAGTACTGGGACCGTATTTGGAACGCACCTACAGGCATACTTATAAGCAGGTATAGCAGTTATATAACTTATTATGCAAAGACTGGCGATGTGATAAAAACCTGGTCTGATTCGCAAATGTACATGTACTTGTTCATACGTGTGGAGTACCAGCCTCATGTCCTTTTTGTTTTACAAGTAATGCTGCCGGCCTCTGGCTCTGACCCGCGCTGCAAGGAACCCAACATGCGGTTTTAACGTTGGTTACGGAGGTAGAGTACAATCTGACGCACCAAAACTTATAATGCTTCAATGTATATCTACATCGGCCGGTGCAGCTGGTGGAGACTTGGCCTTGTGAGCCGACGCATATGCACGTTCTAGTCCAAATTCAACCAGCTGCATCCATCATCTGTCAACAGAAACTCCCATCGTCATGAAGGACCATATGTTTCCACATCTGAACGAGGGTGGGAGGTACAAAGACGGTACGTATTTACGCATAGAAGACATACGGTGTCGACAAAGGTACTGGTGTTCAGCCATGTATATGTCTAGATACACAGAGATACCTCACTGGATATCGGCCATCCCTTTAACTAAGTATAGATATCGCACCAGTCCTTGTCGTTTTCTTTTTCTTTTTCTCTGTCCTGTGCCTCTTCTGGATGGGTGGATCCTCAGTCGAAGCTTTTCTTTTTCTCTGTTTTTCCGGAATCCCTTCTCACCCCCTGGTCCTAGTCCTCGTTCAAGCGTGGATATTGCTTTGGGTCACATCCCGGTCACCCTGTTTCACCATCTAGCCGCAGAGTCTCTAGTTTCGCCGGATACCTATCGAGTTAGGGTCGGCCTCGGTCCAAACCTTCGACCCATCATCCGCACCACACACGGAACACTGGCGCACCCGTCGTATGTGTGATCCAACTCCCGTCCCTTTCGTACTCTCTCCCTCTCTCTCTCGTACGTCGTAGAAGGTCGGTTTTACGGAAGCTTGCTGTGAATCGAGAGTTTATAATTTCTTTGACAATTAACCATCAAGTCCATTTATCAAGCCTCGTTTCGGTTCGTTTTATAGACTGTTGAATTTCGTCCGGGAGCGGTAAGGCGTCGAGGGCAGATCTGTTCTTGCCAGCCCATGTTCTCTTGTTACATCTGCATCGCACCTAGCCTACTCCAGTATTCAGCTCCTGCCCGCATGTGGAGATGGCCATCGATCAGGGATCATCGACTCCAAGACACTAGAGGACATTGTCAATCTAAATGAGGCGGGGAACGGTAGCAGGGGCATCGGACCCACATTAAAATTCTGTAGAATAGACGAAGAAGAAAAAAGGAACGAAATGTGGAAAGGCCAGGGATCGCAGAGATCAATGGTGGAGCGCGATTCAATCTTAGCAGAACCATTGCGACGAACATAACATGGCTATCGCCTTGGTCGTCTGGTGTTTCGCTATATATCAGCATCACCAACCACGCAACCACCCCCCAGCAGACAAGAGCTTTTTTCCCGGGCAGATTCTCAGTTCCTGCGTAGGTTCCTGCTGGCTTGCAAGCACTCGCTTCCCTTATTTCGTTCTCGATATTATTTCCTGTCCTCGGGCTACCTATTATTATTTTTTATTATTTTCTATTTTTCTTTTCCACTTGACCAAATTTTTCCCCCCTTCGAAAGCTTCTTCGATATATTCTCCCAGTCGAGGTTGTCATAGAGGATTCTCTGCTTCCGACAGCCACCGGAGCACCCATTCGACACTACGAGGCGGCGACGTCTCCATTCGTGTAACCCAGCAGCATACGCCACAGCAGCTTGAGAAGCCGCCGTCCCAGTCAAGATTTAGGTAAGAAAAGAACATGTTCGGATCACAGTGGACCAGACGAATATTGCCTGGATTTGAATATGCCATGGACCAGCGCCCATGACCAGGGAGACAAGCTTTAACCGAGTCCCCGATGACATGGAAGCCAATCCTTCCTGTTGTTTCCTTTGCTTTGCACACCATAATTCTCAATCTGAAGATCCGAAGAACAATTCCTACCTTCTTGTCTGGGTAAGAAAGAGTTCTGGCAGACCTCTTTCCTGTCCCAGCGGATGGGTGGGAAGTGTTCGGGAATGCAGCCTGTCGGGTGGGGTGGGGTGAGAAAGAGACAAGTGCAAATTTCAATGCATGATGAACAGGACAGCGAGGTAAGCAGGCAGGCACTGTTGCAGGCTTGCTCACTCCCACAGACGCATGCCGCCACGGATCGTTGATTACTATACCAGGGATGGGATTGATATATTTAAGTGTTTGTCTACCTGAGTATACCTGAGTATATATAGATCCGCACCCTCGCTCTTATCATCTTTTGAAACTGTGAATCGCACTTCCGTCGCTTCCTGGCCGTCATCCATCCCTTTCCATCCGTGTCTTCTAGCTATCCTTCCATCCGCCAAGGAAGCTTCAACGAGATGACATTGCTGAATGCAAATGGTGCTGACATTGAAACTCCCGTTCAAGCAAATAGACGGTCTTTTCCCTCCCTTGCACCGCTAAAGGGCCCTTGACTCTCCCGACAATTGCGCGGAAGCATCAGATCAAGTGCTTCGAAGGTTGTAAGTACCAGCCATGTCCGCTCTGCTGGAAAACCGAAATGTGTTGAGTCTAACCAGCTCTCAAAAGCCAGACGACATCTCCAACACATCAACACACCAACACCTATCTCCCCTAAAATGGAAATCCACGAGCTTATAATCGATGAACGCCATGCTCCCAAGCAGTTTCCGTGCGACTGGCCAGATTGTAACAAGGTATGCGCTTCAATAATCTCTTCCTACGTTCCCTCTCGTTAACCCTCTCAATGTTAGAAATTCAACAGGAAGTCCGACCTTCAGAGGCATCATAGAATTCACACGAACACACGCCCCTATGCATGCACTTTTGCTGGGTGTAAAAAGAGTTTTATACAACGAAGTGCTCTGACAGTTCATATCCGTACACACACCGGTGAAAAACCGCACCAGTGCGAATTTATAGGCTGCGGTAAATGTTTTTCTGATGTAAGTCAAGGCCAGTTGTTTCAAAACTTGAATGTTTGTTTCCAGATCGGTTGCTAACAGTCGACATAGTCGTCAAGCCTTGCACGCCACCGAAGAATACACACGGGGCGGCGCCCGTACCTTTGCGGCGCAAACAGATGTGGTAAAAGGTTGGTCCCATAACCCCTTGATTTCGTATTTGATTCCCGCGCAGTCGCCTAACTATCTTCCCTTAGCTTCTGCCGGAAAACTACCCTGATCAAACATGCCCGACGTGCACATGGTATTGGTCAAAACCTTGACGTTTCTGACGACGAGTCCGACAATGATGACCCGACCACCACTGAACGCCCCCATACGAAATCCGTTTCGCAAACTCGTGCCGAAGCACTGCGGAACCATGGGCCCGACAATGTTCTCCAAACCCAAGGCCGCCATCTTAGCCTCTTCCGCCCAGAGCTCTCCCTCCCTCCAAGTCCACGTTCGAACCCTAATAGCATAGGTTTTAACGATACATATAGCGGTGCCGGTGCCGTGTATCATTCGCAGAATTTGGTTTCGGATCACCCAATGACACCAACCAGTCCCTATTGCTTCCAAGAAACCCCGCCGCATGCACATGTTTCACCTTTTTCAAATCTCCCTCGTACATGTGCTGAAGACTTTATCCCCACTGGTCCGGGACTGCCTCAACACCCTCAAAACACCCAATACAACCCCAACCTTCGTATTATTTGCAGCAGCAGCCCCACGCAACAAGCTTTGGTTGCAGGCCACTGTGTAGGAAGCCCTGGGGAACTTTCAAACTGTTCTACTGCCACTAGCGGTGCCTCGGTCGACTACTTTTACCGTAACCCTTCCACCGTTGATGGGGTGGGCAATGTGGCGCTCTTTATGCAGCAACCTACTGCCCCAGACCACCTTTCCCATCAGGTACAGGATCAGGGTATTACAGAGATACCAATCGCCGTAATTCCCCAGCAACAACAGCAACACCACTCACAACAACAACAACCCGGCGCAGCCATCTGGTATGGCTACTCGCAGTTCGACCAGCCACAGTTCCATGGTGGCGAACAGCGGATGTTTTATGAAAACAGCTCTATGGATAACATGACACCGGTCAAACCTACTTCGGAGGTTGTCTTACATCCTCTCTTGACTCCAAGGGCTTCTCTATGTTGAACCGCTTATTATTCTCAAGTTTTCTCAGCCCATTTACCTTAAGATTTCTTGTAATTTTATTTTCTCTTGTTTTTGTGGATGTGTCCCCTGATGCGGCGTTTACGGCGAACGGTTCCGGTTTATGACAAGAGTGGCGTTATCTCGTTTGTGTTTCTCCCTGTACAGTCCTAAATACTAGTATACATAAGGTGCGTATTTCTTGAGTTTGGATTTTTGGGGTCCCGGTTTCGCGGAGAATAAAGGTTCATCATGTACATACATACACACACTAGTTTTGTGGTCTAAGTTACCGTGCATCGACCAAAGCTATCTGTCCATTGGTTTCGAGGAGGGGGTATTAAAATGGAACAACTTTTACAGTTGTGTGTCGTTGACAAGGAAGCATTGCAAATTCGCCCCATACTAGTTCATTAGTGACATTCACAAGATCTCCTGGTTTTTCGCATTGAAGCTATTCACCGCCAAAGCAATTTTGTTATAAAGGAACTGCCGGCTCGTGTCAGTGCATGGAATGAATGGCCCAGTAACACCGCCTATATAATCGTATTAGTGATTCTAATCCCTGGTCAATGGGTGTTCTAGAAACATTACCTCGAAGAGACAGCTGTATTCCCGTTTTCTCCATGCTAATTGTTTGAAGGTCCTTAAGGGGAACGTCCCACTCGCACACGAGCTTTTTGGACTTAACAAGCATAATCCGGCTAGAAGTAAAAGGTTAGCAAACTAGGGCGAGCGGGAGATAGAGATACCCACCTATACGTAAGCATTACAACGACATCTTCGCCAGGGAGTTCGAGATGCGCGATGTAGTCTTCGTCAAAATATTTCCCATTGTCCAGTTGCTTCAGCCAGAACTGCCCCAATGCTTCTCTTTGAGAATATGGTCGAACAATCCCATCCCGCCCAACAAACCTTGTTAAGCGGACCCTCTCAAGGCCTTCCGCATCAAATACAGTAGTTGTATTGCGAATTCCTTCAGTAACATCTGCACTCTAATTAGCTCTGGACGGTTGGGGTTTGGAATAGTAACCTACTCGAAGCAAGATCGAATACCCCGATTGCCGGCTTTGTAGCCAAACCAACTACTCCCTTCCCAAACCCTTTAATGAATCCGGCTACACCTTCCCGCTCTGCTCCTTCCAAAGGTTTTCTAGCCAGCCCGCCTACCCCACTGGCAACACTCGTGATAAAAGAGTTTGCACCACTTGTGACCCCATACAAAGCGTGTTTTGGCCGATTGCGGGATCGTGACATCCGCCTACGGTCTTGGAATTGTTTATCGAGAGTGGCAGCCGAGAGCCCTAGTAGCCAATTAGTCCGGCGTGATCCTTATCCAGGATTTTAGCGTCAGACAAACCTTTCGAAATGCTCCCTGTGACTTTCGATAAACTGTCCGTAACCCCAAATACCGATTTCTTAACAAAACTCGTCGCTCCTTTGGCAATTCCAATCCCTAGCTCTTGAGGCCGATCTGTCATAACAAACCCTTGGTATGGTTCGTAGAATATATCCATGACCCCTGAGCTGATGTTGTTAAACAACCCAACAGGATTACCGAGGAAGTCTGCTGAACCAAGAATCTTATGTACCTGATAAAGGAATTCTTGGCTATAATGGCCTTGTATCCTTTGGAGCAGGATTGGTACCGACACCCGAACGTTCTCCAGTAAAAGTGCGTTGAGTTTTACAGGAGCATCATTGATATTGCCAATAGCCATGGTCAGTACGTTGACGAAGAACATCAGGGGGTTTCTGGAAGACGTTTTGTCCTCCGCGTTGACTCTCTCTGTTCGAACGAAAGAGAGATCCATCTGAGCCGGTTGAATATGAAGGAGTTCGAAATAAACATCTTGCCCAGCCTCTGTTGCTTTTGGTTCTGGTATTCCAAGGCTTTCGTCACAAAGGTTCTCTTCCCTATCCTGGGCCCAGCTTGCACCGGGAATTCTTGAAAAGTCCAAGAGCGCAAAGATGAAGTCCTCATCGATCTCCACGGTCATTTGCTGAAGCAGAAAAGTAGCGTATTTTATGTAAAGGACGCCATAAGCTGAATAAAACTCGCTTGTCAGAGCATAAAACCTTGAGTAATAGGTCAGGAAGGCTTACAATCATCTTTAACCCTAGTAACCGAGGTGTGGAACGAGGGGTGGACGTCCATCTCTTTCCCAGTTTTGGGAACGACGCTGGGATAGAGTAATATAGGAAAGATACCACCATATAGTTGATTGTCTATCTGAATCCACTTAACTATCAGATTTAGTGTCTGATATAGGTTCGATTCATTGTATCTGAATTCCATCCCTCGAAAGGTCACGTATGCAAGCTCTTTAAGGTGGCTGTTGATTAGAGACACACCGATCCCTGCAAACCGGACCTGGGCCTTAAAAGATACCTCTCCATCTTCTTCTTGGACCTCGAACCCGGACGTAGAGTTGCTCGCCATGCTAGTTTGCGAAATATTTGTTTTTGGTTTATAGATGCTTTTTGATTGTTTGTAGTTAGAGAGAATCAAGGTTTGGGTTGGCCCATCCGCTGCTACGTTGATGTCAATGATCTTCAATTGCGAGGCACCAGGCTTCGCGGGAATCTTCATCGGGATCTATACAACCATGCATGTTAGAAATTTCCTAAGGTCTCTGGAGAATAGGAGCACATAGATTCGAGGCTAGGGGAACAGCTACAGTCATACCAGATTTCCAATTTCGGAAAGCCGAATGTGGCGTTCCTTCCCATTAGAAGATAGAATGAGCTCTTTCTTCCTGGCGGCCGGAAAGTCCCAAGCATAGGGCATTATGCTTCGGGGTGGGAGACGATACCGAATTGGGCGGAAGTTCGTGTCATTATTGGATTGATCTTCATCTTCGTCAAGATGAGGATCCTGATAAAGAATAACCGTCAGCATCATTGTAAGTTAGCATCTTACTAGAATTTGTACCTACCGCCTGCCAGAAAGTGAACTCAGCATCACTCTCGTTTCTCATCGAAAATGGCCAACTCTTTGTTTCCATGCTAATGTGGAGAAATATTGTGGCGTGCTCTTGCAGGACCTCTATCCGAACCAAACGCTGCCTCCGACCTGATTTCGATATTTTAACATGAATTGTCCCTATATCCGAGATGTTGAACGGCGAGGACCTTCCTCACCCTTAGATTAGTACGCCGTGAAACCCCATATTAAGATCGGGAATTGCATACCATTGGTTATCGAGGCCGGGGAAACAAAGCGTTAGCTGCTTTTCATGGGCCTGTCTTAGGAAATGGAGCGGTAACAATTCTCCCGATTTCAGTGTCATAATTCTCGAAGAAGCCGACTCGCGTACATTAATTTCTTCTGACAGCTTGCTGTTCAAGATAAATCTGGGAGTGAGTGTAACAATTTTTGTCATTTTATACTAATCCGGAAACCATTAGTCGGGGTAAAGTTTCTAACAGGCATATCAAGCAATAAACATACCTTCCCTTCCCCCTCCGTTACTGATATTCCAATATGAATCTCTTCCTGCTTGGACGAGCTAGCAATGACAACATCATCAATGTTGCCGATAGCCTCGAAGCTCACCGGTCTACTCCATGCGGAGTCGCCCACTTTCAATAGAGCTCGATTCCGGCGGTCATCGGTAGGATAAGAAAACATGTATGGGATTGCCTTCTTCCGAGATATATTTTCTAATAAGCCCCAAGGTGAGAAAATGTACATGACTGGAAGGCATGATGTAACAAACCTGAAAATGACTGCCCAGCCGCCGGTCGAGCCTGTTGCATCGAGGATTTTGCCTTGACGAATATTTCGAGACCAGTCTTGTTTAGAAGCAGAAAGGGACTATATACTGACACCCGAAAGGCGCCGCCGGCATTGGGGATCGGACTAGAAGACGGTCAGCTGCATAGCTGTTTAAATTGCCGATCAAAAGCTTACTAATAATGAAGCTTTAGTTTCAGAGAAAGACCACTTTTGTCTTTCAGAGAGAGTGATGATTCCCGCTTAAAATCATCATTATCGGCTGAGTTAATAATTGCAAATTCGCTTTGCCCAAAAACTAAGGCTGATTTAGTCGTTCTTCAGTAAAAACGAGGGTTCGTTAAGTTTCTAGCTCACCGGTATCTTGCATCTCTATACTCATCAAGAGAAGATGGGACAATTGCACGACATGCACAGGGCTCAGACCACCCTTTCTCAAAAAGTTTGTCCAGTCCTTCTTCGTATTTTTGTCGTATATCCGATATTTAAAATCAAAGGGCAGAAGATTTTCGACTTCGACGGGCGCGGAAAGGCGGATTTTCATGTTTGGGTATTTCCTGGAGTAAAACTATTAGCCTAGCATTGTGCACGCAGGGCTACATCAAAGTACCTTGCCAAAGGGTCTGTCCTATCAAAATTGGCATGTATGTGGAAGTAAAAGGGGGGTGCGGCTTCCTCTTCGTTTCTGCAGGTGAGCATTTGAGTAGGCGCTCCACGGAGATCCTCCCAATATATCCTGCTATCCGACCAGCTGTAACCAAAACCAGCTACAGATTCCACAGTTAGTAACAGTCGGCATTTTAAAGGCAACATTCTTACCATCCGGTCTAACAACAGCAGAACTATAAAATGCTGCTTCAACTGGGAAAGGGTGAGCGCCTCCTGGCTTGATTTTGTAGATCCTGGCAATATGAGCTCGCCCTGAGTCCAGAATCCCGAGTTCAATCGGGATCTGAGTGTTATTTTCCACAAGCAGCGGGGAACGGAAAGTAATATATTTCACGTTGTCTGTGCCGAGATGTACCTCGCACAAGAGCCGATGAACGATCTTGTTCACTCGAGGTCGAAGAGCGTACGTTTCTTCTCCTTCCCGGTTGACGGCTATTTTGGTTACGCTCTCGAATGGTGTATCTTCTAATTTTACGCCGACAACCCCACCGCCACCTTCAGGATTGAGATTCTTGAGGCCTATCAGCAATTGTATATTTCCCGTACCATGCTATTGTACTAACCTCTCGCATTTTCTCCCACTCTTCAAATCTCCAGGGCGATTCTTCTCCGTCTTCTAGACGCCGAGCCATCGATGTTCCTGAATTGGTCTCAACGTCGGCCCACACATGGATCGGATATCCCGAATGATTCCTAATTCTGTAAGGAGCATCAGCTCCTCGTGGTTTTGTAAGAACATCATCGCTCTGTGAGAGAAACTGGGCGGCTTTGGATGCTAGAACGATGCTCTGTGTCGTGATCGTAAGCTCCATCATCTTCCTTGAGAATAGCTCAATGGCAAGACGTCCAGGATTTAGAGAGCGAGATACCTAACGAGTATCAGTGTGGATCTTTTCTCTTGGAGACGACAATTACATTCTTACATGAAGCCCAAGTTGCCAGGGCTCGATCAATGGTTCCCATGCTGATTTCGAAAAATTGTAAATATTCACAAATATCTCGATATTAGTGTCTCCATTCATCTTGGAGTGAAATGTCAGCTTCCTGCCTCTAGCCAATGGGTTGCATGTACATACTTCCGATGACCAATTCCCAACTCTGGCGGTAAAATGCTTTACACTGAGGTCCAGGAGAGGGAGTTCATGGGCGTCACCAATTAAAATTACCCGGAACCCATCAATCGCGACAATCATTTCTTCCTTGTTCAGGATCGTAGAGGCGGGCTGGGGCCCTTTTGCCAGGGTATTGGCGGCAGGCGCAATTGTCGAAACTTTCGAAATAGAAGATGACCTACCAGCCGCTGGCTTTCTTAACGAGCCCGACGAACTCAAGTTCCCGAAATGGGGTTGTTTCGAGACATCCAGCTGTTCTTGCGTACTCGAGGTGCCAGAGAGCTCAGAGGCCCGTGAAACAATCTGCATCGCGAGCATTATGTCTCTGAGGGATACACGCAAAACAAGTGGTTCGATGGTTATTGATACGGACGTTATCGACTGTCCATCTCCTACTGGCCGAGTTTCCATGGATGTTTTAGCGCCAAAGTCGTCTAATATGCGTAACCTACTCGTCTCGAATCTGTCCATCCTGCATAAAAACATCCCAACCTTGCTCACTTCTAGGGTCAAGGCATGCTGCTGTGCTAAGAGCACCTGCTTTGTCCCCAAGACTATGGCTTCAGAGCTGTTGCTTTCTGGGTGTGCGATCAATATGACCTGCGCGTCAACGATATTAATCCTAAAAGATGTTTCCATTTGAGCCCCAGTATTCCCATCCGCTGCACTTGAGGACGTCTCTTCCTTCCCATTACCAATCTGGATGTCAATATCGGAATCGGATGAAATGTCATCTGTGCTAGATCCTTCGGTGCTTGAAGATACTGGGTCTGTTTGATTGGGCTCATTGATCCCAATTCCTGTTGTAATAAAATCTCGAAGAGCGAATAAATAGTCAAGAGCAAATATTATCCTAGGGCTGTCAATAGTAAGCATCGCAATAAGATGGCGATTTGTTTGCCCTGATATCGTGATGCTAGCCATGAATTGCGAGCCATCGGTAATAGTAGAAGACATTATTTTGCGGTACTTGTTGGTCTCTTTCCGACGACTGTCATTGATTGTGAAGGATTTGATGAGAACCTCGGACTCTAGCGATCCGTCGCTCATCATCCGGAGTTTAATCCCCGTCCGATTTAAGGAGAACTTCGACAGACTGGCTGTTGGAATATCACGGATTGGCTCTGATGGTGAGCAGACCAAAAGTTCAAGGCTGATGTCGCCCATCGTAAGAATTAAATCTACCTTGGTCCATATTCCAGACACCACGGACAGCTCTGGGTGTAAGTCCGAGGCTGGAATATGAGTATCTGATCCAGATGGCCGCCCGGGAGAGGGTGTATTTCCTGCGGATAGTACTGGCTCCGGAGGAGCATAGTCTTCCGGTTCCCCGACGAAAACTCCGGGAATTGAACGACTTAGATCAACAAGAATTTGCAACTGGCTCTGTGAAAGTTTCATTTTCAAGTCCGACATTGTACCTTGGACCTATACAAGAACATGGTTAAGAAAATCGCCTACAATGTGGGCAGTGGGTGACGAGTATACCTCGATATCCGGTCTTTCTAGCCTTTCTTGATGCTCAAGATAATTTATCTTAAACCCAAGGTCAATTTTATCGATCATTTCGAGTTCTTCGACCACCTCGTGCGTAAAATGGAGCGCAGATATCAATTTGACCTTTCGAATGCCAGATTCAATTCTGTTCACAATCGGGGAACGGTCAGAGTCGTCTAGTGGCGTAAACTTGTTCGAGGCGTATATTTCTCCGAGGAAAGCTGTAATGGTGTCCCTCCCGACCCTGTCATTCCGTGGCGCTCTTGGGAAAGTAATAATTGGTGTCTGGATTGTGATGTCGAATTGAATCCTATTAGCCCGTTCTTGCATCTGGCTTGCTTGATTAACCGCCGCCTGTCTGGCAGCATTGAATAAGGCTTGCATGCGGCCAAATTTAACCATAAAGTTGACAATCTTGCGGAAGGGTTCTTCAACGAAGTTGACTCTGATGGAACCTGATTTTAAATATATAGATGTATCATAGCCAGGATATGTTGCTACGTTATCAGGGTCGAAGGTCTCGTAGCGGAAATCGGCAAGATTGTCCCCTTCAATGGTCATAAGCTGCCGCAAGTCAGATTCCGCGCCGGCGCCTTCGTTGATATCGTCCAGTAGAGAAAAGTTCCCCAGCCTTGCACCAATTCGCATAGTTTTACCCATCAAGAACACTCCAACATCTGCGGATGCGAGGCTCAGCGTTGCTAATCGAAGCCCGTCATTGTTCAAGATGAGAGCTATTGTAGAAAGATCTAATTTGACTCGCATTTTTTCGGGGCCATATTCGATTTCCGGGGGTTGAGAGCCACTAGGCGAGTCATTCTGACCCTTTTCGTGTACAGGAGCCTTCTCAAGTTGCTTATCGTTTTGGTTCGTGAATGTTGTCACAATGAAATCAAGCAATGTCAAGAGCGTCGTGCGTGTTACTGCAACGTTAACCGTTGAAATCGAGACATCGATATTCGTATCTATACCCTCATACATTGTCATGTACTCCGGTGAATTCCTGTTGATTTTGACATACTTGACGTGCACTAAGCTTTTACCGATCTCTTTGGAGCCTTCGGAGGTTATGATGCTTTTGAATTGAGGGGAAGGATCCGTGTCGATCTGATCCTCCAAGTTTAAAGTCTTCAGAATAACGTCGGCGACCATGTCATAAGGTCTGACATAAAAGTTGAGAATGAACCCATCAGCAACTAGCTCTGCTAAGGGTCTGTCGGGGGTATCCGCTGTAGCCTCGGCTTTGAACAGTGAGCCTTGAAGTCTATCAACCTGAAATTTGAACTCAAATGTCTTTTGGTGGAGTTTAGGAGCATCCTGGTCACACTTAGTATCTTTAATTTCACACTGATAGGACATAATTAGAACTTACAGAGGACCGGCCTTCCGGGGCCTCAATAAAGTGGTCATCATCCTGGCTACCGTCATCAGATTCCTCTTCAACAAGTAGCAGGGCCTGCTCCTGGGCTGAAAACCGAAATGTGGAGTCGCGCCGGGTAGTTTCGAGCTTCTTGTTGTTCCCCTTCTGGCCGACCTCAGTTGCTGTTTTTTTGTCGATATCGCCATCGTTGAATTTGGGGATCGCAACATCAATAATACCCATTAATGTTTTATATTTTTTGTCTGAGACACTGGCATGCAGCATTGGCATATGCCCTGATATTCGAAACTTTGTCAAGTTAGGCGCTTTCGGCAAAATGGATATCTCAATCTTAAAATCGATGTTGATGCGGTCCACAACCCGTAGTTGCTTTGAATCGCTTTCTTCCTTGAGTTGAGCGATAGCCGTCTCGACTGATGGACCGATTAATATTTGAGTCGACTTGAGTTGCAGCAGGAACTTGTCATACATGAGAGACTCTAATTTTTCATAGTCTGACTCCGTATACTGAGAGCTCTGCTTCGCCTGGATTTCCTGCACAGCGTGTTTTTGTACTAGATCACTTGTGAGGCTTACATGGCCAGCATCGATGATCAAGCAATTTGCGGCGTAGGCTGTGACATTCTCGGGAATAACAAGGAGAGGCGCTTGAAGGTCGAGCTTAGCGTTGAGCGTCTTGTGTTCCTCTAATGCAAATTCAAGACCAGCTCTAGTTTGCTGTCTAACCGCTTCAACAGTGGCACCAGCAGTTTCCATCAACGCTCCTATTGATTCCATATGACGTTCCGGTGGCTTGAAGAACTTATAAATCTCCTCTAAAAATCTCGGGTTATAAATGACTTCCATACTCCGCAGCTTTGCAGTAACGGCTGAATCAGCACTCTCATCCAACGGATTTCTCTCGAAAGTGGCATGGAAAAAAGCGTCCTTGTCATTGAAACGAGCGCCTTGCACATCGACAGGATGCGCATCTATCTCCGTTTCATTAGGCTTTACCCGTACGATCTGCGGGAATAAAGACCCAGGGGTAGTTCCGTCGTAGACACGTAGGCCGCCTAAGCAGGTCTCGGCTAAGAAGGAATCCGGACGCTGGACAAACGCTGCTTTGAAATCATCGAATGATAAAGATGTAATCTCGACCGCATCTGTACCGTGAGGATTGCGCTTGAGGGTGAAGCTTCCGGTTCGGAGGCTGGTCTCCAGTTCCATCTTGACCGAATCACGAGGCAGGTCAATGCTTTCGACGAGAGATTTTTTCTCGTCCCAATCGATGGCGTCGTAGAGCTCTCGACGCTGTTGCTCAGTCATTGTAGCGTCATCGGACGTTTCGTTCTCGCCGTCGGTTGCGGCAGAACCCCAGGCCCAGGAAAACCATCCTTTTGGCTGCTGTTCCTGTGGTTTTTTGACGACGGCTCTTTCTTTGCGAAGCTGGTTCCTTGCCAATGAACGGTAGAATCGTAGATCCTCATAGGAGAGCTTCCATTCCAGTTTCTTCAGGTCATCTGCTTCACTAGGCGAGAGAGGCTCGGTCTTCTTCTTTTTCATAAAAAGAAGAATATAAAGCAGTCGGTCATTCCTTCGCTCTTTGAAGTACGCCCAGGTCCACTTCTTGTTTTTCTCATGTATTTCGTCGCGAACAGCTGTGATCGCGAATCTAAACCATGCTCTGGGGTCCTCCATGAGCGCCGACTTGGGCCGAAACTTCTTATATTGCTGGTGGCGTATGTAGAAATGAAATAGGTCAATTAGCATCAAGGCGTCTCGATACTGGTGCTCGTCAAGGACAAAACCAATTTCCTCAAACAAAGCCCGGGCTTTAAGCTTTGGTGTTTCTCGCGATGGTGTTTTACAAAGTTCGAGTCTCGCCTCACCGCTAACTGGCTTTAGAATGAACTGTTGCGACTCAGCTGGTTGGCTACTTTTTGCAATTAACCGCGGAAATTCAGTTAAAACGTCGTCATGAGCGCCGTGCCCAAGGAGTTCCGTATCTGTATTCCAGTAGACGGCTAAAGAACTAAGCTTGCCCAGTTTATGAGTGACCGCTACATTCCCTTGGATGAAGATGGGTTCCCAATTTTCATTCGTCGAGACGGCGGAGAACTCCTCAAGAGTAAACCCTAGAGCGAAGGGATGCTATAATAAGCGCCGGTGTTATTTCCATTAGTCCTTGTTTTCTCGCGAATACATAGAGACGGGCCTGCCGAGACTTTTTGCATGTGGAGAACTTACTCCTGGCGTTGAGATGGAATCTTCATAGCGAATGTGTATGTTTTTAATGGTAACTTGTAGGTTATCGACTATCTAAAAAGTATCATTAGTGCTTGACGTTGTTGCAGGAATGGTTTAATAGTTGATACCTTTGTCACTAGGGACTCGGTAAAGGATTGGTGCTTCTGTTGTTCTTCCTCGGAGAGTCCAGAGGTAGTTCGTTCGTGAACTAACTCTGCGCTCTCAAGTTTCTCTTGCTTTAGTATTTGCCGTCTCCTTTCTTCATCCTCTTCGTCATACTGCAACCGATGTTAATAAGAGAGTTTTTTTTGGGGGGGGTTGACCTGCGGATATTCGTCTACCTCTGAATCTTGTTTTGGGGTGGCGAGAAGGAAGACATCCTCAATAGTAACCTTTACTGGCTTGTTTTTCAGATTGCTCCACGGTATCCTGCATGCGGAGACATTGAAGGAGTCAATATGTGATGGCAAAGGAGTTTATGAGCCTTATAGGGTGGCGAGATGCGAAAGGCGGCAGGATGGAACGTACTGGAGGGTCAGGCGCCCAAGATGCCCTTCTGACACATTTAGAGGTAGCTTCATTTGATCCAATGCCTTAAGTTCCAGAAAAGATAAAATTCAATTATCAGGTTAGTTAAGCGAGAGCATGCTTGTTTTGGTTTCGTTTAAGTGAATGTCACCTCTTTCCTAAGTTCGAGGTCTCGTAGCTGGACATCGCCGCTTCAGAGGGGTCGATTAGAAACATATCAGAATTAAAGGGATTATCGTTATGCACACCTCCAAATTCCGATATTCAATTGTTTGGGATCGAAATTTCGTATATACCTAAGCCAAAAAGTTTAGCGTGTGGTCGATGGCTGCGCACTAGAAGAGGACACCCATGAACATACATTCCCAGGAACCGGTTAAGGAGCGTAGCAACCAGACCCTCCAACATGTTTGCTGTTTATCGAGCCAGATGATGACTCGCGCATCAAATAGTGGGTCGATTTACGGTTATGATACGGATAGACGTGGTGATGCGGCTAGGGGCTAAGATAAACGGGACCAAGGTGGGTACAAGGTCGTCTGTTTCGGCCGCGGATGACTAGATGTCAGACTCTGCCGGCTCGGATACTCGAGAGATTGGGGGACAGTTTTTCGGGCCGTGTAGGCCTTCTCAATTGAGCCGATTAAAATGCTTGTGGCCCTGAAAGGAAGAACATTGGGTGAAGTGGGTAAGGTCTGGGAGCCGGGAGGTGGTTGTTATGTTATAGGGTTTATTCGTATGCTAGCAGTGCAGCTGTGCTTGAGCACTGATGTTTGATTTGGTCGAAACCACCGCAGGCAGAGTGGCAGTTGCGCGGGGGGCCAATATCGAAAGAAGCCTTCGGAAATGAGGTTTGATGTAATGGAGCTCGCGAAACGCTTGTATTTAACTAGCAGCGATGAGGTTATCGAGTGGTGTCAATGTAACGTACATGAGTACCAAGTACCAGGCTAAGTAACTCTACGTATGTGTAGCTAACGAAGTACTTGGTCTATTGGGATGACGTAACGCCAGAAAGCAACACCTGCGCTGTGCAACACAAAACTGCCTAATGAATTCAATTCGATCATGCAGCCGACGCAATGATGATATCGCTGAAAACCTACGAAGCTAACCAAGTACAAGTACTTAAGGCTCAAGGACGGACGGACGGACGGACGTGCTTGCCTACTTACTCACTTACTACTTAAAGGGGGTGTCTCCCTGCTACTTACTACTTAGGCATTTAAGTGCTGAGGCAATAGTATTGCAGAGCACCAGCAACCAATCTTCGCTCCCCGAAACAACGTGAGCCGCAGCACTCCTCGCCTTACGCTACCAGTATGATGTCTAGCCGACACATAATTACGAGCTTCCGACAAATCGTAACCTCAAGGGGAGCGTTAACGGCTTCGTCGCCTACCCCGTGGCGAGCTTTACATGGCCCCTCCAACCAGTACACCTGCCGATTCAACATATTTCTAGCCATAGCTCGCCCTGTCTCTAAAACCTATGCACCAAAGCTACCGTTCCATCTTAGGAGATACACGGCCTGCAAAGCGCCAGAGGAATCAGGCTTGCGTCATCAAACTTTGAAGAGTGATCCTTCTAAAGTATGCTGAAGAGCAGTAAACTTTTAGCTCATGCCTTCTTAAAACCACCCACACAGTACCTTTATTCGCAGTGGCTGAGTAAGGAATCCTGTTCGCAGGTCACAACAACCAGTTCGATCCGTCCAATCATCGAAACCTCACAGGCCCCCGATCACGGTGCACAGCAAGATATCCTAAAGGGAGGATTTCGGCATGATTTGGTCAGCAGTGGCGATCCTCATTCGAAATATTCGGATTCTAACCTCATATTGGGGGAGATAGAACGTAATCAGAGAAACATTCGCGTTCAGAGAAGTTCCAAAGGAGGTAATATTCTTTGGGGGGGCAGGGCTCGTTCCCTATATTGCCACTACTGCTTCAACATTCTTTGTCGCCTGGGATATTAAAAACATTTCACAAGAAGGAGCAGGCTACTTTGTAAGCCAGGAAACAGCTTCTGCAGTACTTGACCTACTAGAGCCTATCCAAGTTGGATTCGGGGCCGTGATTCTTAGTTTTCTAGGAGCAATACATTGGGGCCTCGAATTTGCTGCCTATGGAGGGAGCTACCCGCAAGTCTCTCCCAATTATCCCCTCTATAAATTTTGCTTGTGCAAGCTAACGACATCCTATCGGCGAAAACGTAGATACCAGAGATATCTTTTAGGCATTGTCGCACCTGCGTTGGCTTGGACGACGGTATTTATGCAGTATGACGTTGCACTCTTAACACAATTTCTAGGCTTTACCGGAATGTATTTTGCGGATTCACGTGCGACGACGCTTGGTTTGGGTGCGTGTTAGTTCCTCTCTCATATCGTAAGAAGTGCTAAGTTAATACGGAAACACTTGGCTTCGATCTGAATTAGCACCAAGATGGTACACGACCTATCGTTTTTTGCTCACATTCGTTGTTGGCGCATGCATCGTTATGACATTGGTAGGCCGAGGCAAAGTAAGTTGTAATTTCTCTTTAGGTTCTTGTCCGCTTCTTTGTTATATATTGTTGATATTCTGCAGCGCTGATTCTAACATACCAATTTAGATGGGCGAGAAGGCAAGCTTAAGGCCGCCAGAGGCATCCCAGGAACGGATTCATAAGCTACGACAAAGAGAAGGTTTAGAAACGACAGATGCCGAATATCGCCGGCTCGTTCGACGAGATCAGCAGGAGATCCAGAAAACGGCATGGCTTGAGAAGGAAAAAATGGAGCAAAATCTAGCCCTAAAGGAAGCCGAGTACATCGAGGCCAAGGAAGCAGCTGATCGAGCTGCCCGCAAAACAGGAGTGAAGCCACCCCAACACTAGAAATTAGAGCTGGGGCTCGATGTAGTAATTGTAATTCGCCAGCCCTATGGCTTAAACAGTACGCGGCCACTCTCGAGCTTGGTGTTATTCTTTAAGGCTGTGAGAGGCTGCCTAATATCAGTACTGGGTAGCAGGTGGCCACTGATTAAGCCGCAAACAACCTAACAAACAGTTTCAAAGGGATACGATAGGGGAAATGCAATATTTTATTTACAAAGTACGGCATAGTCCTAGTAGCCTAGCGGCACAGCCATATCTACACAATAAGTGCGAGCCGTAGCAGCCGGAAGAATAAGTACTCAGTCTATCGCAAGCTATTAGTGTTGAGAGTCTCGGGAACACGAGTTGCGACCCGATTGTTAGTGATGCCGTGTTGAATGTGTTGGATATTTACATATCTTGGCGCACAAGGAATAACGTGACTGGAGTTTGCTTTCTTTTTCTTCGCTTTTTTTTTTTTTTTTAAACAAAAGCCGAATCAGTCGACTGTTCAAACACATATTCAAGGTTAACCAGTGCTGAGAGACGCGAACACTGGAGAATCTTAGGCACGCAACAAATCCTGACGGGTTGGAATCGGTATTTTCCTACTATGTATATTAGTCCCTGTTACTTGATTGCTAACTTGATTAGCACTAAAAGGCTACGATGAGACAGATTCTAGGCCTCGGCAACCATCCTCCACACCTCGTGATGACGACAGAGGTTAAGAATGCCGGACAAAATGGACCGAAGGACTACGATGCGGCGTCGGTGTTGAGGGAGGGAGTCAATACGTTCTCCCAGGCGGTATCATCTCAGCGGAAAAGAAAACGCGGGGTATCCAGTATACTCCAGTCAAGTAATGCAGCTATTGGTGCTAGGCTCGATAGTGAGGATCTCAAGATCATTGCAGGAACTTCACGTTTACAAAGCTCTCTGAAGAGGCTCGTGGATGATGTAGATGTCGAAGATCATTCAGGCTCTAAACCTCATCAAAAACTGTCTGCGCCCGTACCACACGCTATACAAGTTCGCTCAAACCGACAGGAAGCATATTCCACGACCAAGGATACGCTTAATCGATGGCTTGATACTGTCAAATCAACCCGGAGCGCAGAACAACTGATATTTCCTCTTGACGGGAAGGTCATCCGCCTCAACGATGGTAACCATTTGTCGCACCGGACGGGGCAAGTGTGCATGGAGTCACCATCCAAGCTAGAGGGTAGGGTTTCCCAGACGCTGTCACTAGCGACACAGTTCCCTAGGAGCGACAAACCTACGAAATTGAGTAGCAATCGCACACAAGCTACGATGGCGCACTTGCGGATGGAAAGAGAACTTCTTCTTCGGAAAGAAGCCAAAGCAAGGCGAATAAAGAGAATCAAGTCCAAATCCTACCGACGACTTATAAGGAAAGACCAACAAAGAGTTTCTAAGCAAGTACTACCCCCTGGAAATGTCAACGTCGACGAAATAGAAGGAGTCTTGAGAGGAGGGGAGGAAGACTTTCAAAGAAATAAGAATACGCCAGCAGAAGAGGAAGATGGTATAGGATTGCCTCGAAGCATAGATGACAAGACCCTCTTAGGAAAACGTAATGATGGCAATTTTCCAGGTCAGCGTCTGCTTGCGATGAAGTTTATGGCGGAGGCGGAAAAGCACACCCCGATTAGAAATGAGATTTTCGAGAGCCCCGAGAACCAGGACAATCGTATAGGAAGGCGAATATTCCACGACGGAATCCTTGTTGATCAGACGAGACAGATCAAAACCATGCCCACCAAACAAAAGGATCGCCTATCACATAATCCAGAGAGCTCTTACCCTGCACGCCCTGAGTCAAATCAGCCAATAGAAACTAGAAACCCATGGCTTTGCCCCCAGTCCACGAACAATAGCACCAGACCAGGAACACCGCCGTCAGCGCAACCAGAGTCCCGGACAGATAAACCCCAAACAATGCTTATACAAAACAGAAATAATGGACACACCGCTTGCTCATCAGCTTCATCACCCTTCGGCGCTCAGGGTTCGATCCGCTCTTCACCAGTCCTACCAACTCCTGATGGATTCTCGGCTGATATATCGCACAAAGAGCAACCAGAACTCTTGGCACGTGCCTTTGCTGGGGATAATATCCTCCCAGAAATTGTGGATGAAAGGCCGAAAACCCCGAGTCTGCCAGGCCGTGGCGCTCCCGATAGCCTACAAGGGTGGGGCAGCTGGGGCGCTCCACTAAGAGGTGCTGGCAAAACCCGTAAACAAAAAGCCGGCCAGCAACGATCGAATAGCCATCAAACTCGGAGCGAAAAGGTAATTTTAAACCAGAGACTCTGCAAAAAGGTATGTATGGTCCATCCTGTGTTATATCTCAAGGGCTAGATGCTGACAAGCCGCGGTTTTCACGTACAGGGAGTTAAATACCTTGCCACAAGTCTTCCATATCCGTTTGAAACAAGCGATCAATACGAACGCTCACTCCGGTTCCCGATCGGACAGGAATGGTCGACAAAACAAACTCATCAAACCCTAACTGCACCTAAGGTTATAGTTAAGGGAGGCACTGTGATAGCCCCGTTATCATAATATAGACTATATTAAGCGGTCTCGTGCGGCTTCTATAATCTAGTTGAGAAAACCGACCACCCTTTCTATTTCTCTTATGGCTAACTCAGGGAACGAATTGATAAAAAGTCCACATACACTAAATAACCTTGCTAAAGTAACGCTCAGAGGGTACATTCGCGTATCGCGGTGTTTAATTCACCCATCTTGTCAATCGTAAATGCATCGTTCCGTATTAGCTTCAAGATCTTATTATCGGCAAGATAATCCCATAATTCAAAACGCTTGCCAAAGTTCTAGGTATAGATTTAACACTGCCCATATGGTTGGCCTCGGCAGGAATTTTCTAGCGTAGGGGCCTTGGTAAGTTGATCATTCTAGGATACACCGCGCATATGTTGTCGAGCTTTCATTTGCTCTATGCGCATTTTGAGCTGCGATGTAACTTGGGCTGCTCTTTTCCAATTTTCGTTCGGATCTGCTATTTCGCTTGCAGGGTCGGATCTTTGTACCTTCTCCTTACCGGAACCGGAGTCTGAAATGGGGCTTCGCATGCCATCGCGTGGCGGATACATGCTCGAGCCGTCATCAAGTCCGTATGAAGGGGGTCCGGCGAGGCTCGACCGATTGCGGGGCCGCGAAAGTGGATTGACCCTCTGGCCATGTTCACTGATCCCTGAAATACCAGTCGCGCTTACTGTTCGTTCTCGAGGATACCCACCGAATGGCTCATGGGCTAGAGTGTCCCCGAGATCCGTCGCCGCAGGTGAACTAGCTCGGCTAAATCGTGCGAGTTCTCGCTTGAGACGGTCAACCTCACGCTGCTTCTTTTCGAGGTTCTCTTCGGCGGTTTGGAGGTCTGACCGTAACCGAAGTAGTTGGGTTTCTTTCGCTTTGATTGAAAGCACATCCCGCGTGTGTTCCTCGATCAATTGTGCATTCTATCATTCAAACAGTGTAAGAAGGATGAGATATATGACTTTTATGAGTATTAAAAAGACCTACCTGTAGTCGTATGTCGCTGAGTTCATGTAGTAACTTTTCCTTATCCGCGCGGTAGTTCATATTCTCAGCAAGCAGGACTTCTTTCTCAGCTTTGACACGTTCTACCTCCGCCTTATCCGCTGCAAATGCTGATGAATCTGTCGCTTTAGGTGTTTCGATACCCTTTCCATTGGATTGGGGGGCCTGAAGTGTCCTCGAGGTGAGACCCCCTCGGCTACCGAGGCCATATTTCGGATGGCTGTGTGGGTTGGTTGGTGCGCTATCCTCTGTTGGTGCAACTGCTCGGGTTGGGGATGTTAAAGGCGGCTGGGGTTTCCTCCCTAACTTTGAGACCTGGGCCTTTGGGGCAAGCTTTTGGACAGCCGGTGCCTTTTTGACAGGGGTCGCGCCTTCATCCGCCTGCCCGCGTCCCGCGCTTGCCCCCGCCGCTCCTGCCGGTCGAATTGGTTGCGACTGGGCGGTAGGGCCCTTCGGTGCGATTTTTTTTTTCGGTGGTGGTTTCGACACTGGCCCAGACGTGGAAGGGGCAATGGGTGCCGGGGGTTTGTCTTTCGCTTTGACTTGAGCACTTTCGAAGAACTCTTTGATTTTTGCTTTCCGGATGTCATCTAGTCCGTCGATGAACGGGTTCATCGCCCTTTCCCCCATGATCTTCATTAATGTCCCCATAGCTTCCGCGGCAGCTGTACGAGTCGCCTCCAGCGTATCTGCCAATAATTTTGTCGCATTATCAGAGATCATTTTCACCTCAGGCTTCGAAGGTGCCACTTTCGTATTTTTGAGGCAGCGAATTAAAAACCTCAAGGATTCTAGTTTGACTTGAGGATTTTTGTTTCTCAGAAGCTCCATCGTATCTTCCAGAACATCTGTCAGGGACGTCTTTGTAGTATACGTTAGCGAATAGGTAAGTTTGGAAGAGAAGGTATGATTTCATGCGTACAGAATTAAAGATACCGTCAAGAGCGCCCCCAAGTGCATCAGCAACCGTTTGTTTCTTCTCTTTCAGACGTTCTGCTGTGGGAACGAAGATTATAGAACGGTATTTTGCGAATGCACCTCGCAAACCTTTGGCAAGGCATTCGACGCAATTGGCTGCAACAATCACAACTGTGATATTAGCATCTTTCATGCTTTTTGCGAGAACCCGTGCCAGTTCAGAAAAGTCTTCTTCTTTGATGCGAGGAACGTTGACTATTCCGTAAAGCATGTCTAGGCTCTCCTTTCTATCTTTCCACTTTGTAGAGTTGATTTGATCCCAGAAGTCTTTTGAGATTTTGCTGGAGACATCAACGGGCTCGAATAAATCAAACGTATCCGGCTCTCCTTCCGGCTCTTCCAATCCATCTCCATTTTCCGCAGCTGCTGATTCAGCGAGCGCTGCCTGTTGCGAACGTAGTAGGCGTGTTTGTTTTGCAGGATCACCCTTAACTTTTTCAAAGGCTTCATCCAGTTCTTTCTGTTGCACCGGCTTCAGATCGTTGAAGAACATAGGTTTCATGCCATCCTTTAGCCACTTGTAAAGCTCGACAGTGAGGTTTACAGCCTCCGCACGAACATTTTTGTCACCATGGGCGAAGAGTTTTGGGAGTTGCTGAAGTACAGGTTTCGGGTTGGCAGTTTTGGCTCCAAATTCTCGATAGATGGTGAATAATACGTTCGTCGTCGCAGCCACCACCTTTGGCATTTTGTGAGATAGGAAAGGTAATAGTTCGTCAATAATGGGTGAGGGTGTATCTAGTTCGATGTATAATAATAAAACATCGATTGCTTTCGCCTTGGTTGCAGCCTTCGTGGAAACAATACCCTTCTCTGCTAGCGCAGGGATAGTGTGCGGCCGTGAGCTAATTATGAGAACAAACCATTAGCAAGGTGCCTGCGATATTGAGAGACATTCATGCAAAGATACGGGGGCTCACCGAATACCGGCATTGGAGCCTCCGAATTGTAGGAAGGCATGTCTGAAGAATACGACGAGGATGAAAATTAGCAAACATATCTCTAGCATAGATAAAGGTTATACGCGTAAGGGAGCACACAAGCAGTTTATTCCTTCTTGTTGAGCCGCAACATTCGAATCGGCAACGATGGCCTTCCAGATGGAAGGATCGTTGAGCCATAGTCGGAAGCAGCTGTCGGTCTCGGAACCAGATCTTTCAAACTCTTTGGCGGTATCCTCGTATGCTTGCTTGCGGACTTTCCATATCTGGACAGCAAATAACCATTAGTCTTAACCTCGACGCGGAACGGAGTTGACATACTTTATGAGTGACTCTGTCGGTGAGTGGTAGTGAGGAATAGTCTTCTTCAGGGTCCGCCATAACTATCCTTCAAGACAGCAATAGTGCAGTTGTTGTAATAGTCGTAGGAGTAGGGGTAGTATTGTTAGAAGTATTCGCGGCAGTATTAGTGGTGGCTGTGGGAAGGCCTGGATGATGATGTGGGTAGGTATGTACTTAGAGAAAGAAGATGGTGTCGCCAGGCTTTGTTGCTATCTAAGGGTTGTTTGTTGATGATGAAGTTGAGCTACCAACGCAACCCGGACATCATTCCTCGGCGCCAAGTACTTACTTGAGCACCCAGCAAGTATTTTATATTTATTTGGAGAGACAACAGCTCTGGCGGGCTAACCAGCCAGCATATCACGATACCAAATACTTAGATATATCATAAGGGTCCAATTTTTCCGGTTTATATCGCTTAGACGGCATTTTTTTGTATGCTATATGTATGTACAGGCTGGGCCACAGACAAAAAGAGCAAAAGCAGTAGTGGCATTATTGTGAACGAGACTACATCATCCTCCCGCATCGCTATTACTTGCCTCCAAGAGCTTTGCTCACAAGTTCGGCTTCCTCTCTCTAAAACGAAGTCGTTGTCAGCATCCATACTGAGAAGATGAGAAATGGGATAAATCTTTACCAGATGTGTGGCCTTTTGGCCAGTCGCGACACTAGCACTCGGGTTACGGCCTGCATACTGTACAATCTTGTCTTTATGATGGATCGTCTGGTTGCAGATTGTTTGTAAGCGAGGTTGGACGTACGTCCATGCACCTGCATTCAATGGCTCCTCTTGTGCCCAGACTATTTCTTTCGCATTTGGATATTGATCCAAGGTATCCCTAAGTTGGGCCCAAGGGAACGGATGCAGTTGTTCCACCCGGGTTATAGCAACGTCGTCAATGCCCCTGTCCTTCCTGCCCTTGTACAATGCGGCGTAAACTTGGCCCGTACAGATGAGTACACGCTCACACTCCGAAGGTTGTTTTAGGCTTTTGCCGTGTTCTGGGTCTGGGATGAGCCATTCAAAGTGCGAATCCCCCGTGAACTGTGAAAGCTCAGACCTTGCTAGGGGATGGCGGAGCAGCGATTTGCTAAAGAATATGACCAGGGCTAGAGACAGATAAACGATTAGCTAGGGACTTAATAGTTAAACGGGGCATTTTATCCTAACGTTTTCTAAAGGCACGGTTCATTTGGCGACGAAGGATGTGAAATAGATTGGAGGGTGTTGTCATATATGCAATCTGCATATTGCAGTCTTGGTGTTGGCGGTCGAGTTTCTCCGGGGGCGGAAAGACCCTCGGGTCTTCGTTGCATAATTGGAGATATCTTTCGAGTCGTCCAGAGGAATGTTCAGGGCCTTGCCCGTCGTACCCATGAGGAAGTGACATCACCAGGCCAGATCTCTGAAGCCACTTAGATTCCCCTGCAGCAATGAACTGGTCGATGATGCATTGTGCGTTGTTCGCAAAGTCCCCGAATTGTGCTTCCCAAATGACCAAGGCATCTGGTGACGAGAGCGAATAGCCATACTCAAATCCTAGACTTAACACCCGCATAGTTTAGCCACGCTATTCTTATAGACCCCTTGTATAATGGGAATAAGTGAATCAACGTACGCTCCGAATTCACTGAGAGATGAATTAGATATCACAAACTGGCCTTGATCTTTCGAAATATGTTGTAGAGGTGTATACGTGTTTTCATTGCTTTGGTCATGTAGGACGGCATGTCTTTGTGAAAAAGTCCCACGCTCAACATCTTGTCCGGAAACCCGAACATGCTTCCCATCATTGACCAATGTTCCAAAGGCCAAGGCTTCGGCAGTTGACCAGTCAATACCGGAACCCTCGTCTACGGTCTTTTTGCGGTTGCTGAGGATCCTAGTCAGGTTCTTATGAACTGTGAAATCTTTTGGGGCAGTCGAAATAACTTCCGCGATATGTTGCAATGTTGTCTCGGGGACAGCGGTGGGTAAATGCGGCAAGACTTCGGTAGCTAGCTCCTTTGGAGATTTAAAGCCGTTCCATGCACTCGTCAGCCATTCGCGCGAGGTTGGTTGATAGTCTCGAGATTTCGCGAAGCTTTCCTCTAGCATTCCCCAAACCCTGTATGGTAATGAAGGATTAAATTATGGTTCCGATGAGACTAAGCAAGGAGCACTCACCATTTTTTGTGTTCGTCTATGTCTGCTTCGGTAAATGTACCTTCTCTCAGCAGTTTGTTGACATATTTCGAAAGCGCAGGTTCTTGCTTAGCAATACGATCGTACATCAACGGTTGTGTGAAACTTGGTTGATCCGTTTCATTGTGGCCATATTTGCGGTAACAAACGATATCAATCACGACATCCTTTTTGAATTCGGCCCTCCAGTCAGCTGCCAGTTGGCACACAAAGTTAACGGCTTCAACGTCATCCGAATTGACATGAAACACTGGAGCGTCGATTGCCTTGGCAATATCCGAACAATAGGGGGTTGATCTCGCAAATCTAGGATCTGTTGTGAAACCGATCTGGTTGTTAACAATCAAGTGAATCGTGCCACCTGTCGAGAAAGCTGGCAAGGAATGAAACCCGAGTGTCTCATAAACAACGCCTTGTGCAGCAAATGCGGCATCGCCATGGACAAGAACGCTCATCGCTGTTTTATGCTCTTTTTCGTCATTATTGTAGTGTTGAATAGCCCGAGTTTTACCAAGAACAACAGGGTCTTCCGCCTCTAGATGAGAAGGGTTGGCAACAAGAGACAGCTGGACGCGTTTCCCAGAAGGGGTTGGACGCTCAAAATTCATCCCTAGATGATATTTGACATCTCCCGAGCCCTCATCGGAAGGCTCGGTTGTAGGGCTGAACTCGCTGAATATAGACTCATTGGGCTTCCTTACAACATTCGACAAAACATTGAGTCTGCCACGATGGGGCATCCCAATAACAATATCCTTGACGCCAAAATCAACAGATCTATCAATGAGAGCTTTCATTCCAGGGACCAAGCTCTCACATCCCTCCAGACCAAAGCGCTTGTCGTTTGGATACTTGGTAGCGAGGAATGATTCGAAGGAAGACGACCAGATGAGTCGATCGAGAATGCGACGTTTCTCGTCAACAGAATACTTATAGGGAGTAGGGATTTCCACTCGTTCGCGGATCCAATCGCACTGTTCTCTGTCCGGAATATGGACGTATTCAACTCCGTACGATCCGCAGTATGTGCGTTCACAGGCATCGACGATCTCGCGAAGTGTCATCTTTTCTTTGCCATCCTGGGCAAAGCGGGGCAAGATTCCAGGGCCTAAACTGTACTCTATGTCCATGTCCTTTTCGGTGAAACCGTAATGGGATGCATCTAGTTCCGACGGCTGTTGGTTCTTCCCAAAAAGAATATCGGCTTCGCTTCGGATCCCAAGCGGGTCGATTTTCGCTTTATGGTGTCCACGAACCTGGTAGGCTCGAACCAGCAACTGAACCTTAAGATGGTTTGTGATATCGGTATTGCCCCCAAGGTGGCCTCCTGGTAAAACGGATGGATAGCCCGCTGGGGCGGTTGGCATGATGGTTGGAGGTGGTTGGAAGGCTTGTTCGGCTGGTAGTTTACCGTCTTCCATGTTGCGGAAGTAAACCTGCCAGGAAATATGAACACTGGATGGATTTTGCTTCCAACTCAAATACATCTCATCAATGTAATTGGCGGAATTGCCTTGCAGGAACGAATCACTCGGGTTCTTTTTTCATATACACATGTTAGTATTCGGATCTATAGGAGACTAGTTAAGGGCTTAGGGATTTAGGTAGCGTACAACGCTGTCACTCGAAGCTGGCGAACCAGTTGAATAGGGTTGACTCCTGGCCATCCTCGCTGATGGCCAGAGCATTGGTTTCCGGACATGCATTCCTCGGTAGGGAGGGATAACGCCGCCCAAGGGCAGCTTTGGAAGACGCGAAGCTGTGCGTAGCATCTTGAGATTTTGTGGAATGGCGATAAACCGGTTGGTTGTAAGATGCTTTGTGACGTGAGTGTTATCCTTGTTTTGAGTCAAGGCCGGATATGTCCCTCCATAGTACGATGTCGAGTTTTCGGGGAGAGAGCGAGAAGTTAGAAAGGGCTAGTAATCCATAGGCGTGTTGTTTAGCGGCCGGATTAATTTTTGGAGCTTGCGGTTGTGGGCTGGCGGGCAGATGGATGGATGGCGGAAAAACGCCACCCTCTCTTAGTTCAACTGTGAGGCTTTTACTCAAGAAAGGTGTCCCATGCGTAGTTACTTTTCATGGTCACCTAGTAAATCTAGTCCAGTGATGCTTCGGATTCAATGCTTTGTACAATACAATGGGCGAAGATTCCATTATTATTATTGCGTGTCATGGCTATGAAGACGGACACAGGAGATTCCAATAATTATACCAAGGCTATACCAGAACTCGGTGTATTTCATAATACTTCAAGGCTTATTAATTAAGATCAAGTGTAATGAAGCAATAACATCCTAGAGCTAAAGAAGCATCTGTTTGCTTGAGGAACAGCATGGGGTTTTCCGTTTAGAAGGTAAAATTAAAACTTCGACAAGCAATGAGTATCTTCGTCCGCTAAGTTACCAGCGAGGCACACCCAAGCCTCACTGATTTTGGAATCGAAGAGCGTAGTATCCCCATCCTTGACCATATAGCTTCTTCTGATCGGTGGTGTAATAGAATACTAACCTCGTCGAAGCTAAGTCGGCGATTAAGCAGTAGGCTGTCTTCCTCGCTAGTCCACGAAGCGTTCTCGGAAGTCCGGTAGTTGTCCCCCCCGAAATGTGCAATGTTCGTGCTATCAAGCCTTAGGTGTATCTGGGAAGTCGATGGATTGCATGCTCTGATAGGGTCTTCTAATATCCTTCCAAGATGCCTGACTTCAGGGCAATCCCGTTCCTGACCTTCATCGGGCTCCCAAACACTGTGGTCATTTTCCCTTTCGCTTGATCTTTTGCTGTAGTGTGGCCTCCGCGTCGGCGGACTCATGCTTACTGATCTAGAAACCGATCCACGGCTTTGCAAACATTTTGGCTCAGCAAAGTCCGATGGAGAGGATGGAGAGGACAGATTTGTCTCCAGTGTTTTTGAGTCGCCGTCCGACGAGGTTATATCGAATATGGTCGAAGGATGTTGTTTCCGTACTTGGCTGTCAAATGTCCCAAGGAAACCATTCCCTTCTGCAAGACCCCGGCTACTAGACACCGGTAATGACTGTGTGCCATTTATATGTGGGGGGCACTGTCTGTGGCCCTTGAGCGTCCCAGAAACTAATCTCCGCCAACGGAATTGGCAAGCATGTGCTGTTCTTTTCGGGACTGTTTTGCACATAAATTTAGCACTCAACTTCGTCAAATAGCTGCTGGGTCTTGGAGCGGGGGGTTATCATACAGTATGCGGAAATCTCTTTCCAGCCAAGCTTCCGAAGTTCTTTCAAGTCTCTGAGAAGGATATCATCCTCCGAGCTCCATGACATAGGGGTTTTTGGGAGTTCAGATCTACATGAATTAATTTCGAGTGTCAGATGTGAAGTCCATGATAGTATGGGCGTTCCTGATCTAAACCACACCTTTGAGGGCTTCCCGGCGTTTTTGTTAAATCTCTATTCGTGGTCGACGAGATTTTTCGGGACCTATTGATCCTATCGCTTTTGTTTCACAAAGGCGGTATTAGCTCCAAGGGCTCTAGTTTCACTGTCGTATCTTCCTCCAATTCTGTTTCTTTTTTAGACTAATATCAAATGGGGTGGAGGGGGTGGGAACACGGCATATTGTTTTGGAGAACAATACCATAGATCAGAGGCTTACCGTCCATTTACGATCAATCTTGGATGCTGAAGCGATTGGTGCCTCGAATTCAGACCTGTGTCCGAAGAGAACGCATGGCAAGTATTCGTAGCAACATTGCTATCATCGTCCATCAAATGGAAAGAATTGTGGATGTCGTGCGGGAATAAAAGTTTATACCGTGACGGTTCGTCGACCCCAGCAAAGGTCTTGCCTTCTCTGGATGTCACCTCATCGGAGCCATTTCCTAGCCCTTCTGCTCCGGTATAGCGGGCCCCTCTCCCTTCTTTGGTGTCATCAATTCGACCATCCAGGGTACATCTTAATGGGCTAATGAACTGAGAGACCTCCGAGACCTCCGAATTCCGACTAATCACGTATCCGCCCATTATAGTCCGAAGAAGAGAAGCACCTGGCCGCGGGGGGACAGTACCCAAGTTTTAAATAAAAACTTCTCAGCCAGAAGACGGTTGCATAAACCAACAAACGTTTGCGTATCTCGGAGATGGTTGGGGAACTTGAAGTTGACACGGATTTGATGAAAGGTTACACTCCAAACGCGGAGAAAATAATAGGGTTTAACAGCTCGAACTGCAAGCGGATGAAATGGCGGATCTATCGTTCCAAGAAGCCTTTGTCGGGAGTGTGGACTGTGAAGCAATTCCTAGGGTAATCTCACCAGCTTTATTGAGCGGTGAGTAGATGTATTCCCTCCGATATCGACTAGTTCGGACGGAGAAGAAGAGGAGGAGAGGGTATAAGAATGAGACTGTATATTTTTGTGATGTGTTTGGGATAGAAGGAGGTCAATGTTGGAGCCATTGGGTGCTAGCCTACATCGGACTGGCATCGCATCGAATCCGTGTCACTGCACACAAGAACCAACGAATCGACTGTGACCATTTGGTTGACACCGCTCACACGTAAGTACGGATGTGCAGGGCAGGCTGCCTCATGCACATAGCACATGTACATGGCCTGTGGTTCAGGACGTGGGTTCCCAGGTTGTCTGCATCGCAGAATGTGAGTTAACCAAGCCTATCTCGAGCTTAGGGAACAAATTAAGTACTTAAGTAACTAGGTCGGTAGGTGGGCACTTACTCATCAGCCAATCGGGGTCAATTATGGCCAGACAGCTTCCATCAACCTCCGCTGGATGGCCAAGTCGACACCTCGGGGCTGCTGTTTCCATCCCCAGAACCATCCCGTACATACTCTAGCTTCCCTCCTTCCCTTCCCTCCTCCTCCTCTGTCATTACTTCTCTTTTCGTTCTCGGCGGGGCATCATGATTATGATCCACTGATTGAACCACAGCTGTGACGATGAGGATTTGACGATGGAGTCCCGGCTCAATTTCGCTGGCCGGCGCGAGACCACGTCAACATACCGCCGCCAGTTGGTTCTGCCAGTTCGTTCTGCTTCTGTTTCTGCGGATACTGTTCGCTCGTCACAGCTGCATGGTGATGTGGCAGCAGCGATATCTGTCTAGCTCTGGCTGCGCTAACCGCTACTGGCTGAACAGCGACGAAATAAGGTGAGGTGAAGCAAGGTAAGGTAAGGTGAGGTGAGGTGGAGAGAGTTAGTTTGTTATTGGCAATTCCAACAGCTAGGCAACACACACCTCAGAATTCCTCCCCCAATCAATCCATCCTAACTTGAACCTTCCACCCATCATCCATCACCTACCACCTCTCCCACCATGAGCGGCACTAACCCTCGACGGCCACCCCAGTTCTGCCCGGGCCTGGCAGCATTTACAGATGCCATCGAGGCCCTACCCCAGGAAACCATCAGGCATTTTACTCTGCTTAGAGAAGTCGATGCCAAAGCCTCCGGCCCCGAGGACTTACTCCGCAGCTTTATCAAACACGCATTGAGCCCTCCGCCGCCCTCATCGAAGTCTCAGCCTCAGAACTATCCCAATACCGACCCTGTTCGGCTTTCAGATGATGGAAATCATGGGTTACATGGCGAGGCTCTCCCTCATCCGGACGAGCCACCATCCAACATACCGGACGATAATCTCTCTGATGAGCACACTAAACGGTCGCGTCTGCACCAAGTACGAGTTCTAATTTCAGACCTTCTTCTTACTTTGGACGAAAAGATCCATGTAATATCAACTGCATCAGAAGCGCTTGCGAAACACCAAGTCCGTATTGATGATGCCTACGATGCCACAACCCTTGAAATTGAACCCATTCTCCGCGACGGAAACCCAGCCCACTGGGCGTATGGCAACTCGATCCTAGAAGGTTCTTTCAGTCAGAGACCAGGAGTAAACGAAAACATATCAACAACAGTATACCCTGTTGACCCAGACCCTAGCATTGGGGCCTCAAGAACCGAAGGTCGTAGAGAAGGGGCGTCTCGGCGCTATGCTCATGCGCCAGATCCGCCAGATCCCAAAGCAGCAACCCACGCCGAATCAACGGCCCTTCCGTACGAAAACTCGCCAAGTATTCCAGCCGCTAAACGCCGTAAAGGCACTTCGCATGTTGCGCAGTTAAATAAAACGCTCGCCCCAGAGCGAAACACCGCCCAATCGCGGAGTGGAGTGTACTCCAACTCCCATGTTACACAAACTACAAAGACACAGCCTATTACGAGGGTGCATGGGCCCCAGAGTTCTATGAGCAATACAAAGCAGTCGAACTCAAGGAAAAGGTACGAATGCACAAATAGACCTCGGACTCCTACACTGCTTGTTAACGAGACATTTGCCCTTGTTCTTCTAAAGAGCGCCGGGTCAACCAGCTACGAATGCCCTATCTCCTACGAAACACAATTTCATAGATCCTCGTGCCACGGGAGGTCCACTTCAGCCTTCGGAAACACCCATTGGCACAGGCCCAATTGGTGGGAGAAAAGACACAACTCACAAGAACCCTCGCTCAAAACCCCACTCCGCGAAGCCAGAATTACCTAGGCCTACCCCAAAGATTGATAACAACGTTAAACAGGAAGATAAGATACCCCCGTTTGAATCAAAATCGGCACAAGCCCCAAAAACGCCGCAGGACAACCTACCACACCCAGAAAGTGAAGGAATAATCGACTCCGACAAGGAAGCGGCTAGTCGACAAGATGAACCAATGGCATCTCAGGAGATTCCTACGACTATAACTAAGGATGTCACTCAAGATGACCAGAGCTCGGCGTTAGATGATGTGCCGCCAAACGCCGCCGGGGGTTCTTCGATAGCCATAGAGGCTCCTGACAAAATAAGCAGCCGCGGCGTTAGTTCGTCCTCTGGGAAATCGGCGCCTAAATCCTCATTGGTTTCTGACACCTTGAAGAATTCCCAGACAACTCTCCCCAAAGCCATACCAACAAAGCCATCGAAACTGGGCAACGACCAGCCACTGCCGAGTGACGATAAATCGATCGTGCACGACGCCCGGGACGATTACGACGACGACGACGACGAAGGGGATGTTGACGCCGATGAAATGCGATATTGCTATTGCAATCAGGTTTCCTATGGTAAGATGGTGGCTTGCGATGGCCCCGGTTGCCAACGGGAATGGTTTCATCTGCCATGTGTTGGACTCTCTCACATGCCAAGCTCAAAAGGTATAGACCCATATTAAAATTAAATTTGATTTCACAACCGCTAACGCATCGTCATAGACAAATGGTACTGTAGGGAATGCCGAACTAGTATCCAAATCCCTCCAAAATCTAGCAAGGCTGGCCAGCATCGAGCGTGAACCTCTTTCTAGTTCTACCCGCTTTTCAAGACTAGATATCATTGAATTGGGGCAGCAATAGTAATACGATGGAATGGAATATCTATTGCCATTCGACGACGCAAGCTAGCAGATCCGTTCGGGAATACTGAGCAGGGCCTTGTAGGAATCCAGAACCTTAGGGGATACTTGGAGGTCTTTGCTCTTTCTGTCGAGGGCACTCTTTCAAAGATCTAACCAGCCGGCATCAGCCCCGCTTAACTAGAGTCTTGATACAGAAGCTTTTCGTGTGGCGGGCGGGCCTTATTGCTGGATGCGTGCAATAAATGAACTGGAATTCCGCTCCTACCCCTGCAAAATACGATCTACCTTATTTCCGTCCCGATAACCTGATGCTTGAATCCTAGATTTACTTGTCTCAATATCGTGAATACTGGTAGACAAGGATTCATTAAGGGATCGAAATGACTATAGGGCAATCTCCGCATAGAGGCGGACACAGTCCGACATCCGGATAAGATAGCTAATTCTCAGTAGATTGGGTGAAGATTTAGAGAAAACACCCGACTAGCATGAAGGAATTGACACAAAAACAGAATCTGACGCTCAAATACCTAGGTATCTACAACCCAAACCACCCACATTAATGCATTGTCATAATCATGTACAGTCAAGGAAAGAAAGAACAACGCTTCTAATTATACAAAATCGCTGGAACAACTTGTGAATGCGAACCACGGGCGTAAAAATGTTAACACGGCAAATTTGGGGTCGTGGGTTATATGGTTCATAAGTCATCATTTATAATTTCAGCCGGGTCAACTTCTATACCTTTAGAATTAACGACAATTCGTCGGCCGCGTTGATCATCAGGAACGCCATCTCTAGCTGCCCCAAAGTCAAGTACCTATATGCCATCGCGCATCAACATCACGGTCCCTAAACCCACAGATGGATTGTCTGGAAAAGGTCTTACCTCAATGAAAGTGAGATTTTCTCGCTGGACGGCGGCGACACAGCGACGCTCATTAAACTTGACTTGCCAAACTCCGCTCAGGTTGGTAAGAAGGTCGCGAATAAACCTGCCAGTCTTGATATTCCACATTTTCAAGGTACCATCGGAACCTGAGATTACCTTATGGCCATCGTGCTGGAAGCACGTTATCGCTCCTGTATGCGCAGAAAGAGTATGCCGAAGTTGGCCCGTTTCAGGGTCCCAAATTCGGAGAGAGGCATCTGCTGCCGCCGAAACGAGATAATCGTGAGAAAGGTCGAGTAATCCGACGAGAGATGTGTGGCCCTCAAGAGTGTAAAGGAGGGCTCCGTTATCCAGGCTCCAAACTTTTACACAGCTGTCCATGCTTCCACTAATGCAACGGTTCCGTTTATGGTCAAGCACGACGCTGTACACTTTGGCTGTGTGGCCAGCAAGCCTATGAACACATTCTCCAGTCGATATTTTCCAAACACGTACGAAATTATCATAACTTCCGCTGACGAGTGTGTCACCATAAGCGGCAATGGCGCGAACCGAATGGCCATGCCCTTGTAAAGTGCGGATGAGGAATGGATTTGGGGGCTGGCTATCAATATCGGCCGTTGTCGACGGCTTGTAGGGCTTATCCGCTCGAGTGGGCAGCCTCCATATTTTGAGAGTAGAGTCCCTAGAACCTGTGATAATCAAGGGTTGTTTTGGCATGATAACAGATTTTCCATCGCCCATGCTTACTTTTGTCGGTAAAAGGATCTGAAGGCATCGTACGGTTGATGTATGTCCATGAAAGACCTGGGTGCACTCCGCAGATTCGATATCCCAAACTCTCACGGTTCTGTCTGTAGAACCGGAGACAAGTGTATTGTTATGATATTGCAGAGCCCAAACACCACCTTCATGCCCTTCGAGCTTTGCGAGCAAAGCGCCCGTGTTGGTGTCGTAAACGTTGATGTTTGTATCGTCTGACCCAGTCAATATTCTTTCGGAGTCAAACTGAAGACAGGTCACGACGAAACGTTGGTGACCACGGAAGGAAATATGTCGTGGTTGAACATCAGGCCGGACCCAACTCTTCCTGA
The DNA here is from genome assembly GCA_036971225.1 of Arthrobotrys sinensis. Lineage (NCBI taxonomy): Eukaryota > Fungi > Ascomycota > Orbiliomycetes > Orbiliales > Orbiliaceae > Arthrobotrys > Arthrobotrys sinensis. The sequence continues at coordinate 38,510 of JAJTTV010000011.1, read as the reverse complement.
TAATATGGTGCCGGCGATAGAGTGATTTATACAAGTGGAGGTTTGTTAGAGACGGCAGGCCAACGCTGGGAGGGGGGTTTGCGGATGCCGCATGCACTGCAGCCGCGAACCCCTCATTGCTGGAAAGATCATTTATTAACTCTTTAAACTCATCCTTACCGAGGGATTCAACAGTTTGCCTCTGCTTTTGAGACTTCTTTAGCGAAAGTCTAGTCACCTTGCGCTTCCGAATAGAATTCGAGAGAAGTGATGTTGGTGTTGATGAGAAAGCCCCTTTGGCAAGGCATATCTGGATGTCCTTTTCGCAATCAAGAAACCCTTCTGGGTCCTGATACCCCCAGCCCTCTCTAACCGCACGCTCGAGTTCGCCATCGGCTAAAACATAGCCGTCAGCTTCGAACAATCGTTTCCAGGTCCACTCATCTGAGTCGATCAAAATTCTCCATTTTTTTGAAACTTGCGCGGCACTTGCTAGGCTCCTGTAGTCCAGAAATTTGATGATATTGAGGGAGAGTTCCGTTGGTAATTTAGCAAGGAAATCGCACTTAAGCGCTGGATTCACAACACCAGCAACAAACTGGAGCGTGTTTTTATCGCACCGTCTCAAAAATTGATACATAAGATACGACTTAATAGCTTGAGGCATCGAATCAAATGTGTCAACCATTTGAGGAAGCTGCATCAACCCCGGAATCCCATCAAGACCGCTTGTACCCCGCGATAACGGTGGGACTTCGTCAAAAGGTGCAACATCGGTATCTTCCATACAATCCTCAGCGTGGGATAGCGCTAGTGGGGAACCAAGGTCTTCCTCGTGGCTTTCAGACCGAGAGAAGTAATCGGTTCTTGATTTACCCAGAGTCAATGCGGCGGTTACTGGGCTGAGACTTGGCGAGGGTAAGCTAGGCGGTTCGTTGGTCGGCGTCGGCACGGATTCGCCCAGCTCATGGGCTGAATGACTTAGGTCGCTTGTTCCTTCGCCAGGTAACCGTATGGAAGAGCTCAAGTCGGTCTGATCAGCCGCGAATCGTGACCCATCTTGTTCCGTTGGTGTAAATACTAATGAGGGCCTATTTGCATAGGGAGAAATCGCGGCCGGGCCCTCTCGTAATCCGCTGTCACCAAATTGCGCGAGCTCGGGAACACTCGGCCATATGGGCGCGGGGCGGCCCTCTAAGGAAGGCGTAGAATTAAATCCCGGAGAGCGGATGGGATGTAAACCCGGAGAAGTGTTACCAGGAAACCCAGATGACGGGGTAATTATAGTCTGGTTCGTCTGGCCGCGATGTTTAGAAAACCGGACTGGTTGTGTGTCCGTCTTCGTTTTCGATGTGTGTCTACGCTTTGTCTTTTGATAAGGAATAGATTTCCCAGACAGCTCAATTGCCGGTAATGGAGAAGCCGGGCGTTTTCTAGCACCAACGCTAGCCGACAGTACGTCGACTGCGTCGACTTGGGATACAGGCGGGGTCTGATAACGTTGCTCTCCCTTGTCAACCACACGTATAACACCTTTGCCGTCTTTCATCCCATTAACAAGGTTTTGTAAGTTTATCAAGGTTTTATTCGGGTCGTCACTTTCACGGAAGTAAGTGGGATGTCCATTGAGATCAAAGCAAAATCGTTTTAAGGCCAAAGGAGTAGGTGCTGTCGCCAAAGGATACTCCTTTGCATCGAGTTGGCTTAGACTCCGAGGCGGTTTGATTACCAGGGGCGGAAAAGAAGTCGTGGTGGTCGTAGTCGTTGTCACGACTGTGGTTCGGGTTGTTGGCACAAATGAAAGTTGACCTATGGTATCTGGGTTCTCCATCTTGTTCAAGGGATTGTTCTGCATCGCTGGAAACCTTTGACGAATAGTTAATACATGTCATTAAAATGTCGCTTTGAAGGCTTGCCTCCGATTGGAACCATGTTGTAGGAGTGAGCCCACAAAACATACAGAATTTCAAGAAGTTGACCCTTGAAGGAGGCCCCGCGGTTAATATTTTGACCTAGAGGCCACCGAGGTTACGAAGTGTCAGGTTAGGTCCTCGGAAAAATCAGATTGGTGAATAATTTATTCCACAAATAACGTCGGGGTCATCCAGGGCGGTGCTTCCGGGGATGAAGTGCGTTTCAAGACGCGGGTGGGAGCTATTTGCTACCACAAGGCACGATCCCAAGAAAATGGGCATCCGCTCATATAGGGAACCTATTATATTATCGTGACTGGGAAGCGTCGGGAGTGGGAAGGTGGTGGCGACGAAGGAGGACGAGGACGAGGACGACTAGTGGTGGTGGTGGTGGTGGTGGTAGTGGTGGTGGTGGTGGTGGAGTTGGAGTTGGAGTTGGAAGAGTAAGTACGGAGCGGATGTGATGGTGCAAGGAGATGTGAAATAAATTGGGCTTTAGTTAACTGAGCCAAACGGGCTTTGCTCTCGGAAGGAGAAAAAAGACACACCACAACGAATATGCTGAGTGCATGTACATGTACATATACCTTATTCGTCCTCAGACTAGGGTGTTTCGACATCCTTACAAACCAGGTCTTTATGGGAATAAAGTCGAATCGAATCAAAGGCAGTTCGAATTCGACCGCAGTAGTAGCGGGGTCTTAAATTAACAAGCATGCATTTGGTTTCGTTTTTCAGTCTCCCTGGTTTATATATGGTAAAGTGCATTTACAGCCGTCTGCCTGATCAATCAAATGTAAAGGTAGTACATATACTCTCCCAACTCCTAAACAGCGCAATATTCAAACCAAAAAAAAAAAAAAACACCGTAAAGCGGATATACAGAACATTCAATCTTTAGCATTAGCCACCTATCGCGGTTCCTCGCACCTACCAAGTTTACCTTTGCGTTTATGAATTCTTTCTTTCTTTCTTTGATCCGTAGGCCCACCACACCTACCAGACACTACTTCTCCATCTCTCAATCTGATCTGCCAAAAGCGCTTGCTGATGTTGGAGATACTCAGCATTAACTGGCGCGTATGGGAAAGGAATACCAAATTCGTAATCTCGATTTTTACCCAGAGGGCCGGTGGGGTCTTGTTGATACGGTAGCATGGGCTTTCTTTGGTGTATCAAGGGCCGGTTTAGTGGCTGGTTTCCCGTGAAGTTTATATGCATCTGCTGCTGAGCTTGATAACCAAATGGTAGCTCGGGGTTCGGCGGTCCCCTTGATGAAGGATCCTGTCCAGCAAGGTAGGATCTCTGAGGGTTTGCATGAAGCACTGCTGACATTGAACCGACTATCGGGGGTCCAGTCGCCTCAGGCTCTTCTTGATCCTGGGGTTTCTCACCGGCGTTATCTCGTTGTCTCTGAGCGGCTTGAAGTCGGTTACGGCGCTGTCCCAGCGTCTCCTTTTCATCCATGGCATCCGTTGGAGTGATGTTATCCAAAGGCTCTTTGCCCAGGCTATGTTTCAATCTTTCTTGTCGTCTCCTTAGTGGTTCATTATCCTCCGCCTCTCTCATCGCTAAAAGCCCTGGTGCTCTTAGAACTTCGGTCGGACGCGAAGATAACTTATTCGCAAAGAGGACTCCCAGCGGCACGTCATCTTCCTCTTCGTCGATGGCACCGTGATCGCCCTGCCAGCCGAGATTTACTGGTCCTCGTTTTCTTGCTTGCTGTTTTACCTCAGCAATGGCATCTCGTTCGAGGAGTGTCGGCATTTGCCGTGAATTCTTCGATACTGCAGCCTTGTTGGTTCGCGCACGCTGTTGTGTTTTTCGAGATTCTAGTTCGGCTAGAAGAGTCGCTGGAACAAATTGTATATCTTCTCCTTCCTCTTCTCCTTCCCCTCCTTCTTCAGCGTCATCGTGGCTGGAATGTGGATAATGAGACGCTCGGGGTAGGTTATCGGCTATCTCGTCACCAACACTGCTAGAACCTACCGTCATATCCCCTTCCACGGCAGAGGACCTCGCAGGGGCAGGCTGCGAATGGATTTCCTTCTGTAGCTCATGTTCATCGCCAGGGTCAGAGAGTGCGGAATGGCGAGACGGTCCCCGAGGATCAGACGCCGTATCTTCGATTCTTGGCATCGACATGGAAAACTTGGAAGCTGAGCGGCCATGGCCCGGGTTCCCCGTAGCTTTGGTGTTGGAAACCGAGTGATTTACAACCGATAACACTGGTGATGCGACTGTAGCATCAAGTATATTGTCGAATAATGAGGATGCATCGGCTTTCGAATGAGACGCTTTTAGAACAAGCGAACGCCTAAACGACGTTAATGATTCTCTTCTTGCGCGAATGTCCTCTATTCCCGTCTGGGGCTGGCTCTGTGCGCGATTCCCGGCGAGCTTCGGGGGGAGATTTAGCATCACAGGAACCGGAGCTGGATAGTAGACCAAATCGCCCTTATCCGCGGTAGAAAGGCGCTGCTCCTTGGCGATGTTAGGCGTGTGCTTCTCATTTTCGACATTGGGAGGCCCATCAGTCGGCCGGGGGTTCTTGGTGAAGTGAACACCGTCGAAATCGTCGAACGGGTCCTCATGTTCTGTGCTGATGGGACGGGCCAGCCCTCCATCTCTCCCTTGGGACTCCATCCCTATCAGACCCGTTTTTTTTTTTTTTCCCTTCCTTTTTTCTTTGTTTAAGGCACGATACGATGTGTCGAGTCGACGGCGAACAGCTCCTATTCTTTTGTGGGTGAGTAAGTAGTAGTAGGTTGGTAGTAGGCCGGTGCTAGGGGTGCGATTGCTCCATTCCGAAGATAAAGGGTGGTTCTTAAGATGCTTGGAAGCACCCAGCAAATTAAGCCCAAAAAGACTCTCAGCTGTAACACTGCACACACTCCCTCTTCGGATCCCAGCATCAATGAACTTCCATCATGGATTCCCATCACCTCCCTACCGTCGCTCTCATAACAGGCGCTAACAGGTTCGAATTCACGCGAACCCTACAAATTGTATTGGGTTGGAATTGACTGACATCCGTCGTGTGATCTAGTGGACTTGGTTACGCGATTGCCTGCCGCATCATCGTGGAGTTTTTCACCCACCGAACCAACGACTACCCAGCGACACCTAATGCAGGCACTCTCGTCATTTGTCTAGCCACGAGAAGCATCGAGAAAGCACAGTCCGCAATCGCAAGCATCAATGCCTTCCTCTCTTCTCGGCTGCCAGAGAGAGAGCGGTCTCGCCTGGAGCTTGCCCATGTCACTCTAGATCTATCATCCCCAATATCGATTGTTGCTGCAGCCGCAGAGCTACGAAAGAAATACCTCCGTATTCATTATGTATTTTGCAATGCAGCTGTGGTCCCCTTTGTTCGCATTGACTGGATCATGGCTGCCCGACAATTGGCGACCAATTTCATACAGGCCTTGACAATTCCACGATACAAGATCCAAGGCGTCGGCTGGCTAACCGATACACGTTCTAAGCTATACAACCCCTCCAACAGAAGCGACGCCGCAGAGCTACCACCGGAACTAGGTGCCGCTTTTGCCGCGAATGTCTTTGGGCATTACTATCTGTTGCACGAAATCATGGAAACACTGCACGCGCCGGCCACATCGCCGGAAAATCCGTCCCGTGTTATTTGGGTTGGATCGATCGAAAGTGACCCCCTAACTTTTGACATAGAGGACATCCAAGGAATCAAGTCGACCCAACCATATGAGAGCTCCAAGACACTTACAGACATTCTTGTTCTCGGGTCCTATCTTCCTCAGGCCCGGGAGTATTTTCGTTCATATACAACAACTTCGAGACATGAGGCACCCATGGCTCCTCCCACAAACTCCATACCCCCCCTATTCCTGATAGCGCACCCTGGCATAATCTCGACAACCATAGTCGCGATTCCATGGTGGCAGAGTTGTGCGAAAAATGTCGGATTCTGGTTGTGTAGGGCTTTTGGTTCTCCCTGGCATTGTATTGACCCATTCGTCGGGGCGAACGCTCCGGTCTGGCTTGCCCTTTCCCCTCATGTAGACCTGATCAAAGGGAGAAAATGGGGGTCGGCGTGTATTTGGGGGAGCGGCGAAGTGGTCCTTGAAACAGAGGTAGATAGTGACGTCGCTGCCCACGCAGCACAGCTATGGTCACAAATGGAAAGCATACGGGAGCTTTGGAAGGTTGGGCTGAAATCCCAACGTTGACTTCAATGAATGATCTGCCCCCCGCCCAGCGACACCTCTACCGACGCATTTGTTTTGTTCAAGCTATCGACCAATACGCAGGCTTTACATATCGGCTGCGATGACATGTAGCCGCAGTTCCCGCAGACCCCGATAATCTGAACCCGTGATCCATCCTAAGCATAGCATGTGTCGCACTTTAGTATTTGTTTCGCAGTTTATAGAGATACCTGAATGCGTCTTACAGTTGCTTGATGGGTAGTTCCGTGCCCGGGTTGGGGGGCAACCCCGGGTAGCGATTTCGGGTTTCCTAGAACCTGGTTATCATTCCCTGATCCCTTCCCTCTTTCGTACCACTCGTTTCGTTCCTCACAACGTAGTTTATTGAGGCTTGCCGCGCCGTGGACAAGCTGTTCCCCGCTTCTCACGATATCGAGAACGGAGCTAGGCCTAATCTTTTCCAGTTCTTTAAGCAGCGACCTAGCGTTCCCACGAAATGCCTCCGGCGAATAAACGCACTCCGTCGAAAAATAGTCTAGCTCGCGGTAGTGTGCATAGAGTACAATTTCTTTCTCATAGGCGTACTTGAGAGGCTTGCTACGCTTCATAGCGGACGTGGGGGATGCTGTCATGATCTCTGCGCACCGACCTAACCGTGGAAGATCTCCTCGAAGAACTGGTGGAGCAGGCTCAGCAATCGCGCTACCATATTGGGGGTTCAAAAAAGAAATGCCTGGGATTGAATAACGTACAATTCATAAGGACAGTTTCGGCAATATCGTCCGCATTGTGACCTGTGAGGATGTGGGAGATATTGAGCTGTTTAGCACCACGATCCAAAGCCTGCCTGCGGAAAACCCCACAGTATGTACAGTTTCCCTTCCTGCCGACCTTCTCGACGACTTTGTCCATCGTCCACCCGTAAAGAGTGTCATAACCGACGATGCAAAGTTCCATCTCATACTGTGTAGCATTCCGTTTTACTGTCTCCAAGCTGTCATCCCGATAGCCATGAATGCCCTCGTCGATGGATAACAAAACGAATTCCACGCCGTAGTTATACCGTTCATTAAGGGTTTTCAGAGTAGCAGCAAGGACGGTAGAGTCCTTCCCTCCGGACGCTCCGATCGCGACCCGCTCCCCGCGATTCGGGAAGATATTGTTTTCGATTATTGTCGTATGGATCTCGAGTTCGAAAACTTCAAGGAAGCAACCTTTGCAGATCTTCTGTCCATTTTTTGGCCTGATGACCTGGGCGCGATTGGTCTGGCATACAGCACACTTATTCATGCTGCTGGTCATTGAGGTCGTCGCAGGGGGGTTATGCATAGGCATATGCATCCGGGATTCTGCTTCAAGGGCGGGTTCTTGTGGTATATTAGAATTGATTGGTTGCTGACTCAGCGGTAGGGAAAAAATGTTGGAAGACTTAACCCGAGTCAGGTGCAAGTATCAAGTTTCAGCCCAAACATCACTTCTCCAGCATCCGCGATGACAACCTCAATGACGCCCGCCAAAAAGCTACTCACGATATCACTCTACCGGGCTTGCCTTCGGGAACTGCCACCGATACTCACTTGGACAGCTAAGCTCCCAGGGGCTAGAGAACCCTCCTCCACTGCCACCAGAACACCCCACACCCGCCGACTCTCCCTCCATAATTATCTCAGAGTTGCTACTCGGGCAGTAAATTCGGGTGGGCGGTCTCAGGCACAACCAGAAATGACTGAGATACTCCGAATTCAGCAGATGGTTAGGTACCTTGAAGCCCAACGATCATACATTGAGTTGCTTGAAAGGTATAACGTTGGGCTGGTGGAGGGAAACCAGGACAGAATTCGAAGAGCAGCAAGGTGTGTCATGTTTATTCCCGCCTCAGTTCGGGCTTTTGAAGTTGCTAACGACAAATAATACGGATACAGACGGGTTGGTCTTAATATTTCTGAATGACCCTTCTCTCACACTGTGCCCTATCTACCACCCTCATCAGAGGAATGCTCTGAGTCTCTTGGATGGTGTATTCTTTGTTGGATATTTTTATGTCGATTACTACTTATACATACAGACATGGACCTTGCACTCAAGCCGTACAACATGAAACCAAATTCCGGGGAAACTCAAGCCCAGCACGCTATGCACTTTCAATATATCTCAAGCTATCTCCTCCTTTCACAAAACCTTCCCCATACCGTCAAAAGCAAGAGCAAAACCCAAATTAAGAACTAGAAACGAAGAAACAGAATCGGAATAGGGGGAAATGTGCCACTAGGTTCGGGTAGAGTGTGTTTTCTCGAAAGGATTTCGTTCGCCCCCGAGAAGACGAGAAAACAGACCAAGACGTGCTCTCTTGCTCGGCTTTTGTGGCAAGCTCAAATTTTTCGGGCTCTCGCATGCATGTTCCCTAAGATAATGAACCTGGGCGATTGCAGAGGGCGACGGTAGCCGCGGGGAGCTCTCGTTCGAGTGAATTGAAGGGGCGGTTCCGCTTCTAGAGAGTTCGGGAATTTGAGTGGATGGTGGGGTCTGTACCATAACAGGGTCAATTGGAAGAGTCTGTTTCCGGTGGTTAGACTGCGATCGCGATCGCGATCGCGCCTGTTCAGCATTGGCCCGGCCGGCTCTCGAGATAGGCAGCGCCTGAGAACGGGATCTCGGTCTCGACACCGGCGCTTGCCTCTTGTTTTGTTGGAAGGTGTTATAGTCCAGGCAATACCCGCTGCTAAACGGCTCGGTGTCGTTATCGTCCGATGTCACTGTATCGGAATAACTATGGAGAGCGGGGCAATCAAAATCGTTTCTAAGTTCCCGTTCCTGCTGTTCAATGTGAAGTTGCTGACGAATGGGTGTAAGGAACGGCTCCAGGTGCTCGTAAAGATCATTAGTGGATATATTAAGGTCCCAATCCAGCAGGAACAGTAATTGCTTTTCCATCAGGTTAACTTCTGTAAGGGAAAACCCGAATCCTTCATATCCCCGAACGGTTGTATATCTAGCCCAGTGTTTGTTCTTCGGGGAAGAATCATTCAGATTCTTTGCGGAGAGGATAAGAGATGCAAGGAAAATCCGATGCACAGTACACCGCATGCCCTTCGCTACAGGAGGCAGTCTCCGTCTTAGCCTGGCGAGATAGACTAGCGTCGTCATCAATGTAGAAACTTGGACGTGGGAGCGTTGAACAATGGAAGTTATGAACGTCTCGAGGTCAGGGAGCGACTGTTCAAACGGATTCGCAATGCTATTTTTCGGGGGGGTGGATGGGGGTGTGGGCAATTCCGTTGGTGAGGGATCGCAACGAATAACTTCAGAAGCCTTAACAGCTAGGTAGGCAATCATCTCCCGCGAGACCGGTAGCTGAATGAACTCAGCAAGTGCAGCTTCGTTCGACATTTCGGATGATGGGACTGGTGGCTTCGGTTGCTGGGTGTCTTCAAATGGTTTTATGCGCGAGCCGTACAACCAACCAGCGGGTATAGCAGCTAGATATTTTGATTTTCTGTTGCTGGAGTAGAGAATTGCGGGTATCTTCGACCGGGAAGATTTTTATCTTTTGCAAGCAAAAAATAAAATAAAATAAATAAAAATATAAAGGGTGCCGGATATATCGAACAAGTGAGTGTGTGTGTGGAAGATCAACCTCGACGGAGATGTTGGCAGAATTAAGCTACTTGGGATGGTCAAGAAAAAAAACAGACGTTGAATTAATATATGATATGAATGATAAAGTCAAAGCCCAGCCCAGGTGCTCGGATTAAGTCGAAAAGAATATTGAAGAAAACAAAAACCGTTAAAGGCAAAAAACAATGCAGTATGGATAGAGACGTGTCATCCTCAAGATGGGTGTGAGAACGAGTGGGCAACAGAGGTCTCTTATGCAGTGGAGATACAGTGCCAGTTGTTCGGTGCCCTCTTTGTTGGCAGGTATGCGTACCTACCGAATTAGCTGGTGGGGCCGGGCCAGGGCCTAGCCACCAATGCATTTTTTTAAGATCGAGGCGGCAAGTGGAAATTGATGGTGCCACGAGTTGGCATTGGGTCGTGGGAGAATGAAGGCTAAACAGAGAGCGCAGGGTGGTTGGATGAGCATGGCCGCGTGGGAGAGCTCCTGTGCCAGATGATTGGTTGGCTGGTTTGTTGGCGAGCGAGATTGATCCGTTCTTGTCCAATCAATCATCGCCTGCCCCAGCTCGCGCTTTTCTTAACTCTGGCAGTCTGCTGTTGGCGCCTTCGTGTTTATTTGATTCTAGTTCTTATCTGTGCCCGTACAGGCGCCGACCATTTTATGCCAATTTCTAAAATTAGAGGGCGTTTCTTGATACAACGACACACTTCACGCTACTAATTTGATGCCTCGAACCCCGACCGCCATTTGAAAACAATGCAGACCATATAGGTACTTATGCAGTAGCTGAAGAATCGCACTGAAATTAAAGAATCGCACCGAACCTAATATCAGGACACTTTGGTGTTAGTATGCAGGGGAAAATATATATATATATATATATATATAAATGAAAAATAAAATGAAGGAATCATCCTGATGCTCACCCAAACGTCAACTTAATACTTCTCACGTAGTATTCACCGAAGTTTTTCTTTGCCATATCTTCCTGTCCAATGGGCACACCTTTCCAGGTCAACCTGAGAGTAGTCACATCAAATCCTTGGTCAAATACCATCGTCATGACTGAATAATGGCCTGTTCAGTATTCATCACGTGATCACATGTTAGCAAAATGCTCAAACAAGGTATGTTATCCATGTACCACTGTATTCACCTTCGGGCCAGTTGAGCAATCGCCATTTTTGCGTGATCTTCCTTTCTTCTGGGGCCAAGTTCACGAATTTGCCCGTTACATTGCCTCCGAAAAGCTTGAACCGGCCTCCCTCGACGGGTTCAAAGACCTCAAGATGGCTACGGGTGAACGCAGCAACACGTTGTGGGTCTACAAAAGCTTTATAGAGTTCGTCGGCAGATGTCTGGAACTCAAACGATTCCACGATTTCGGTAGTGTTCACAACGGCTTCTCTAGTCTCACTTCGCGAAGTTTGCGAGCTTGATTCTTTGGCTGGTCCGGCCGATGTAGGGGCCGACGAGGACGCGGATGCCGTGCTAGAGCCCTGGGGTGACCTGTATTTGGGGTCGTTCTCCTTGGTGTGCTGTATGTCTTTCCCGTGCTGTTCCATGAGGGCGTCGGCGAAGCCATAGAGCCTTTCGCGTAGCTGTGGTGTTAGGTGAGAGCGCACGAGCTCTCTTACTGCTTGTTTCTCTGCTGTGTCGGAATAATTGGAAATTTCGAACTTGATCCCATAAGCTACTGGTCCGGTAACGGCATCAAGGGCAAACGTACAACATATTCATCCTTTTCGGTATCATGCGCCACTTCTGGCACAGTTATTGTTCCCGAGACATCTTCACCAGCCTCGGTTTTACCTCGTAGTAGTGTTAGCTACAGCTCATTTGTATCAGGCCTATCAGCTAGCATACCACTATACTCAAGCTGAAGTTTGACATCAAACAAAGTAATGACTTTGCCCTTTCGTTGGCTTACATCCACGTCGCCGTCAACACTTAGGACCTTTTCAATTCGAACATAAGCCCCAGATCCAGAATCCTTGGTCTCGGTGCCGATGAGGGAGGTTTCAAAATATTCTTTTGCCCAGGCGGATGCGTCCTTGTTGACCCAGTGCCCTATTAAGTTAAAGTAAATCAGCATATCGTTGAAGATGAAAGTAGGGAGGATGCACCTTACAGTTATTTGGGTTGTGGAGCACCATTCTGTAAACTGCTCTTAGTCGCAGTTATCCTGAAAACAACGATAGCTAGTAGGTTGAAGGTATTGTCTTAGGACCCGGAGGTTAAAATTGTGTTTCGGTAATGATACTGTTGTGATGTTGATGTTGATTATGCTACTGGAAAAAGCTACAAGCCCTACTGAATTTGGTGTCGTCGAACCATCCAGAACATGCCGCACAGCTACTGTGAAGAGCCAAGAATACCTTCGCGCTAACCTCACTCTCCAGCAAGGGTTTACATAATACACTTACATCAATCTTCCAGCTGCGACCATAACCTCTTAAATTCCGCATCCCTTCCTCTTACTTAGATGTAGGCAGGTACCTTGGGCTCCTATCGCAATCAATCAGACTTAGGAATGACGGTCGACGCGAATCCGCCGCCCTCTCGAAACCCTCCCGCCAATACTACATAAATGTATGGGCAGATACCCCATCGGCCAAACCGTTGAACCTGNCTTCCAAAAAAAAAAAAAAAAACCCCCGATCCTACCAACCCCGTACTACCAGCTTATCCGACGGGCTCGGGACTTTCAGATATGACTGAGCTCAAAGCCTCAACTCAAACGCTGGATCTCGACGACGAGATCGCATTGCATCTTTTAGTCGAGACAGCGATCTTCGATTCTAGCGGCTATGAGCTTTTAACTCATGAGGAACTAGATCATTTAAAACGAGAACAGACCATTTTGATCGGGCGCATTGAAGCTCTCCGGCGTAAGCTTCTTCTAGAAACCAAAGTACGAGACGCCGCCCAATCGCTATCACGTCTGCGGTCGCCGAAACAAAATGAAAGTCCTCTTACCTCACCGGTCAGTGCCTTCGGGGGTTCCTCCAACAGAACCAGCCACGGTTCTATGACACAAGCGACAGCCGAGCTCAGTGCCTCAATTGCCAAGTGTCACGAAATTGACACTGATATTCGTAGACTAGAAGCAGACTTATGGATACTTGAGCGTAGACTTCTTTGCCATACCTCGCGAGTTCTTGCGACTACATACCACCATGCCGAAAAGCCACGTTACCATACAGCCAGTATCATCGGACCACCTTCGCTACCCTCATCAACGCCCAAAAAGTTTGTCAAATACCAGGCCGCAAAACCCTTGGAAGATTTTGACGCCCGTAGCCTTTACCGACCAGCGAATAGCCCAGAAGAATCTCCGGCTCCACATTCGGGATTTATAACTAGTGGATTAGCAGTTCATGCAACAAACCCAGAAGCTCAAACCGCTGTGCATCCTGATGGTTACGTAGATCAAACCGTAGACCAACTATCATCCTCGAACTTGCCACCGATCCTTAAGGATCGAACCCTCTCCTCGATAGAGCAAAAACTTATCATCTTCAATGACATTGTCAGAACGATTCTGGTTCAAACCGAAACATTGGCACCCAACCAAACCCACCTTGTCAATGACTTAATTTCGGAACCAAATGGCGATCAAAGCTTTGATTCAGACAGTGTCATTTCGTTTTCCACGTTGGAGCAGGTAGCTACTTTGGAACGGGGCCTTAAGCAAGTCCAGGCATTAGTATCCCACAAGGCTGCGATCACAAGCGACCCTGTAGTATCTGAATTGGATGCTGGGCATCTATTGCCTGTTTGGGATGCGATATTAGATTTTGAGAAGAAAATTCGAGAAGATGAAAACCAGGAACGAAGTAATGATAAAAGTAGGATCCCCCGCAGCATGATACAATTTAAACTGACATGACTCCAGGTTTAGGCCAGCCCCTAGAAAATAGAATGAATGGCACACCCAAAGACACTCGACGTGACGGCAGTGGGTCTGAAACGCTGGAAAACAACGACAGAAGCATTAGGGAACTGGCGGAGAGAGTGAAATCGTTGATGAAGACCTCTTTACGTTGGGGGGCGGAGAAACACGAGCTACAGCTGCAGCTTCTTCAAAAGTCACGCCAAAACCAGATAGAAATTCAAAAAAATGAAGATGCAAAAACAGACCACGAACAACAAATCCTCGGGCTCACAAATTCGCTATCAAATACAATGAACGAGCTATCTCAGATTTCGTCCAAGCAGGATGCAACTACATTACAGCTAAAGCAGGAGGCTGCAAAATTGCGGGGTGAGCTGGACGCAAAGGATCAACACTACACCCACCAAATTGAGGATCTCCAGCAGATGTTGAACTCCCAGAAATCAGATTTCGAAGCCCGCGTTAACGACGCTCGAGTAGCTGCTCAAGAAAGAGAACGTAGCCTTGAAGAAGAGCTTCGGTTATCACAAGAGGAGGTGGAAATAAAGACTAGAGCACTGGAAGACAACTTGGCTATGGCAGGTAACGAAGACGAAAAAGCCAAAGAACTAGAAGAAAGGGTTGGTTATCTACAAACCCAACTAGAAAGGTCCCAAGCCGCAAAGCTCGATAACGAGAACCGGTCCCTTCTTGACAAACAAAATATCGAATACCTGACCGAAACACTCCGTGCTCGCGAGGCCCGCATCGAGGTTCTCGAAAAAAATGTGAATGAAATCGTCACATCTAAGAATAAATTCGAGACAATGTACCATGACCAGTCAAAACGTGTCGAAATACTCGATGACAAAATATCGGATCTACAGAACCAACTTCGAGGCAAAGATGCACATACAACGGAGCAATCTTTAGGTATCGAGGAGCTCAAATCACGGCTGCTAGAGAGCCAGACATCCAAAAAGCAGCTCGAATCAAACATCTTGACGCTAGAAAACGAAATCCAGCAGTTGCTAAAAGAGTTAGCGACACTAGCAGATGATCTCCAAGTCACCAAGACAAATTCACAAAAGCAAATCGAGGAGGCAAAACAAGAGGCGGCAGAAAAATTCAAGGTTGAGCAAGGAAGGCCGCAGCCTGTTATGGATGCGAATTTTGTCGCGGAGCTAGAGAATCTATCGAAACAGAACGAAGAGCTACTAAAGGCTAACCTCGCTCTTCAGGGCAAAATATCCGAGTCTGGTGTCTCTCGACAAAGGGAGGGCGCAGACGAGCTCCAGGCTTCGCAAGAACGATACGAGAGGCTCCAGAAAGAATTAAACGAAATACTTGTCGATTATGAAGTTCTTATGAAGGCTTCTGTCGATTTTGAGACAGAAAAGTCGCGCTTGGAATCACAGATAGATGTCTTACAGGATAAAACGGAAATTCTAGAACGTAGCCTAGCGGATGAGAGGATCCGGTGGTTGGGGAATGGTCACTCCGCGAAGTCAACGGCTGCCTCAGCCAACAGCTTGGTGACACCGCTTCCGCCTCCCGGAGAAAACATGACAGTGTCTGTTTTAAGGGCTGAGTTCAAGAAAATGATGAGGGATATGAGAACCGAGCATAACAGGGCATTACGAGTGAGTTCTGGGGGCTGGCTGGATTGCGAAGCTATCGAAAATACTGATTGTTTACTTCTTTATAGGGGGAGCAGGAAGCAAGACGGAGGCTTGAAAATGAGTTACGACACGTCCGTAGAGACCAAAGCAACGGCGTTAATCCAAAGCTAGGACAATAATACGGGCAGTTATGCTGCTAAACAGAAAGAAAGCTAGGTGCCTCAGGAATCCCTTCTCTAGATAGGAATGTACATGTATACACGGGTGATACACCACCGTACCTATTTGAAGAGTCGCATATATACTCTTAATGTATATTACTTAATATGAATACGACTTGTATTCGCCTTCTAAGTGTGTTTTTAAAGAGAGCAGTGTAGATGTTCGTAGCCAATGCAATGGACCCAAGTATACCTGTGGATGTAAATGTGTGGTTTTCAATTTGGGCGGTGCTACTTAAGCACCTAAGTGCTCAGCACTAGTTAAGGAGCTTAAAACTCCAACCAGGCCGCGGTTTGCTGGCCCACCACAAACCATCATCTTCTTTCCCCTTCACAACACCACAACCCCTCCTGTCGAAACGAGATATATACCTGCAAGTTGACGCGCAGCGAATTTCCGGTGCTGTCCTGTCCGTTCTTCAACTGCTTTTCCGTTGGCTCCGACCCGGCTTCAATCCCAATACCCCTGAGCTCTGTAGCCAGGTTGCATAGAGATTGTCGGAAATACGTATATGGCAGGTCTCAAATCAGTGGACGGGGTCTGCAATGCCATAAGCTAACCTAGAACTTCCGTCTAGACAATTATACGGCACTTCGCCCTTTGCTCCGGCTCGGGAACCGTCTCTACGGATTTTAAAATCAGGATCGAGGATCAGTACCCACCTCCGGTTTGTCATGTCGGGCTCCGCCTTGACTGATCGTCAGAGGGACGAGCTGTATGTGTTTATACCTCCCTCTTAACCATTAAGGCCCAAGCTCGCCAGAATCCGCGAACGGGCTTTGGAATCTGAGCGACTTCCCTTCCAGACAACATCTCACCCATAGTTCGCCGAACCTTGTAGCTAATCCATTGTCCTTATTCCTCTCGGCGCCCCCCCACAATTTTAGGAATAAGAGTATCGCCGCGTACTTGCAGCAATCTGGTCATCTGAAATCGGTCCAGGCGTTCCGAGAAGAGGTTGATGGAGAGAACGAGCTACTTTCAGACGATGTGTGCAAAAAGTATGAAGGGCTATTAGAAAAGAAATGGACAAGCGTTGTTCGACTTCAAAAAAAGGTACACTTCCTTGGTTTTGAGCTTTGTGGAACTTTGGGGTTCGTGAATGAAAATTGCCGTTCTTTCGTTCCCCTCGCATCGTATTCCACCTCCTACATCTTCAGCACCGCATCACAGCAGAATAGGGACAGAGGAAGTAAGAGGAGATTACAACTGTGTGATATACACCATTCGGCTGCTGACCACCGTGATCGAGTTGCTGAAACGTTAGTTGATGGCTTTATAGATCATGGATCTCGAATCCCGCATCCAAACCCTACAGAACGAATTAGACCTATCTGCAACCACTTCTTCCTCTCAAAAGAAAGTAGATCCAAAGTCCTGGTTACCAAGAGCACCTGCCCGTCACACCTTAACCGGGCATCGTGACCCTATCAACGCAGTTGCGTTTCATCCCGTGTTCTCAGTTGTTGCTTCAGCTGCAGAAGATGCCACCATAAAGGTCTGGGACTGGGAACACGGCGAACTAGAGCAAACTCTCAAAGGTCATACAAAGGCTGTCCTAGATCTTGATTATGGTGGTCCGAAAACCGGTGTCCTGCTCGCTTCCTGCTCCCACGACTTAACCATAAAGCTCTGGGACCCAGGGAACGAATACAATTGTATAAGGACGATGAAGGGCCACGATCATTCTGTGAGCTCTGTCAGGTTTATACCAAGTGGCTCTGGGGCCGACTTCCTGGTCAGTGCTAGCCGGGACAGGACACTGAAAGTTTGGGATGTCTCTACAGGGTACGCTGTGAAAACAATACAAGGCCATGTCGACTGGGTACGGTGTGTGGAGCCTTCTCTCGATGGCAAATGGATGGCCAGTGCTGGGAATGACCAAGTAAGGATTCGAAGCGATTTTTCCATCCTTCCACCTTCCACCCTTCCCAGGCTGACGCATTTTAGACCGCCCGGATATGGGATACATCGACAAACGATCACAAAACGTCATTGATCGGCCATACTCATGTGATCGAATGCATCGCTTTCGCGCCAGTTGCCGCATACTTGACTTTATCGAATTTAGCTGGTGTTAAAAGACCCCCCCCCTCAACCTCCTTCAATGAATATCTAGCAACGGGTTCCAGAGACAAAACTATCAACCTATGGGATTCGAGAGGTACTCTGATAAAAACCCTCACTGGGCACGATAATTGGGTAAAGGGGATTGTGTTTCACCCAAGTGGGAGATATCTTTTGAGCTGTTCAGACGACAAAACGATAAGGTGTTGGGATTTGTCACAAAACGGTAGATGTGTTAAAATCATTGAGCCGGCTCACGGACATTTCGTAACATGCATAAAATGGGCGCCGAATCAAATACGGGGGAATGTCGACGGGGGGGCTACCAATGGGGCCGCCAGCATTGAGCCTCCACGTCAGAATGGTACGCCACCGAAAACACAGAGTGACCTTTCCGAAATGTCAGGCATCCGCTGTGTGGTCGCAACTGGCAGCGTGGACCTTACTGTGAAGATATGGGCGACATGATGTTTGGGACGCCAGTTTACTGCTATTCTCAGTGTTTCCTCTTATTTTAGTTAATTATGATACGGGACGCAAATGTTGCTCGCAGGTTGTAGTTAGCCTGTTCAACCTTTTATTACTATTGGGAGTAGCAAACATCTTCTTTTCAGGGAGCTATAGGCTTCATCGATCGTGTGCCTATCCGAGTTCTATGCAAAATAGCTCTTCCACAAAACGCCTTCTAGATCCTCCAGCTGGTCGGAAGTAAATGCCTATACAGAATAGTGTCATTAGCGAATCTAAAAAATCTTTCAACTGGAAGTCCCGTCACTTTCACGGAGCATAATATTACGGACCTTGACATCGATATGCCAGGTATCCTGGCGGGTTTTTTTGAAGTCACTGAGGCACGCCTTGACACTTTCCCCAACCATCCCAGGGTCCGATGCGGCTCTCAAAGCGAGAATAGTAAGAATTTCGGGTAGCCACAGGGGGGGTGGCGAGACATAGGGAAAAGCCTGCACCAGAGCATTAAGGCCGAGCACCGCAGCATGCCTGTTTATAGTTGATTTCTGCTGCGCGTTCCCTGCTTGCGTTAATAGATCTCTTTGCAGTGGGTTTCTCAAGAGCAGGTTTATGAATCGTTTCTTTAGAAGTGGAACGATGCGGTCCCTAAAGGGGGCCGAGGAACATCTTATCATCCCCGAGAGGGTTGCAGCAGCACCTATTCGAACCTCGAGCTGCGAGTCTCCTAGCATGTTTGATACGCAGCTAAATAGTGACCGTCGCTGCTCGGGAGAAAGAAGGAATAATCGACGGAAATAAACCACTCCTATATTCAGAAGGACCCGTAGGCGCTGGTGCCATGAGCTGGCATTGGAACCTGTTTGTATCAAACCCTCAATAAACGTGTCGTCTTGCCCGATGGGGTGTGGAATATCCGGCAAGTGTCGAAAGACATTATATGCCAGAGATATCAACTCTGGATCCTCCCTGACGTCGATCATGTGCAGAATTTCATTGATGAATGCACGTGAAAACAAAGGCGCAAGTTGGGTACATTCGTGAGACGAAAGGGTACTTTCGAGCCAGAGTAGCACAGTTTTGCTAGCAGAAGTGTAGGCGGGTATATTTTGTTGCCCCGATCCCCTCCATCCTGAAAGTTGGCTGAGAATCCCGGGAAATACAGCCGCTAAATTATTTTCCGAGTGGTAAGGCGGTGCTCCAACTGATGAATGGCTCCTTTGTACCCGTAGAAACTCGTCTACGCAAAAAAATGACTCGTGGTATCGGGTCCTGCTTATACAAGCCAAAGTTTGGCCAATAGCCTCTCTGACCCCCTTGTAGGGATGATCTAGATGTCGAATAAAGTCATCCCAAATTGGCTGATGCAATCGAAAATGCCAACCCGCGTCGTTGATACACTGCTGAAGTAATTGTATTTTAGAGCTTTCTTTGAAGGCGGCATTGGAACCGAGATCGAGACGGAAGCTCGCGAGGTATTGAACGATTGGCCAAGAACGACGTAGATCTTTGCCTTGCTGTGAATACGTTTATATGAGTACATCTTCGGGAAACTCAGAATGATGATACTTACCAATGAGGCATGGATAAAAGCTACCCAATAGGAGAGGTTGTCAGGATTAAGCCCATCGTCAAATATCCTTGTTATCACTGGGAGTATGAAGTCCCAAGTTTGTTTCTTCTCACTCTCAGAACATTCCCTGGTGGAGTTGAGGAGTGCACCAAATATTTCCGCAGTTGCTCTGTGTTGGTTTTTGTCACTCCCATCTCCAAACAGCTCGAGGACCCCTGCACAAACATCATGGAATGTGAGGATTGTTGTTCCTTCACGAACGAGCTCGAAAACAAATTGGAGAAGAATAGGGCTAGCCATTCGAAACCTGTCTGCAATTCCCTCTCTTGGTTCTTGCTTCATATACTCGCAAAGAGTATTAAACCAGGCGCGATCTATAAGTCGCCCGATATGACCTCGGACCGTGGTTTCTATGGCGTCCCATTCCCGTTTCTGAGTCGGGTCGGCATCAAACACTGTCATTTTCTTACCCCAGGCCAGCCATCCTATATGATCAAAGTCGACATAGAAGGACGCTGCTTCCCGAGAAAACCCCTGTAAAAACTCATGTGTCCATTCAGGGTTGTGCTCTTCAAGGGGTATCTCCTTCTGCGAAGGGAAGTGATAATTATCGAGCAAGAAATTTTGGTATCTGTGTGCACATGCGGACCTCAAATCGATTAAACAAAATAACTATCGGACTCAAATTGTTAGTACTTAGCCATCTTAAAAAAAGAAAGAAAGAAAAAAAGAGAAAAAAAAAAAAGGGGGGGGTTATCATGTACCGCAATGAGGCCGCTGCAATAAAGTCCCCGAAGCATTGGGTGCGTGTCTACCGAACCGGTTGTCATTAGCTCGACCATTGACATGCTAGCAAGTGTATCAAATCGCATTCCCATCCCAAGAATAACCGTAACTGTACGGTTCGCAATTTTCCAATGAGACCCCTTCGCTACAGCCACCAATTCGGCCACTAACTCAGCCTTCCTTCTCTCGATTTCCTGAGACCTTGCAACAACCTTTTGTTTGCGGCGAATGATGAGGCCTCGAACATCTTCAGATGGTGCAATTGCCTCGATTACCTGCTCATCCAAGAGTACCATTTGTTCAAGCGGGCGTCCGTAATCTATGACTTGGAACGTCGCACCCATCGCAAGCTTTTGAACCGATAATTTGTCGGCCGCAGAAGCTGCAATAAAGGCTTTGATTACTCTTGGGGCGAACCTCCAGTCCCTGCCGATCGTCTTACTAAGGCTGCCCAGGAGTAGAGAGTACATTGCGCCCTTCATCCTCCCATGGTTGTTGGTCTTTGTGGCGTCTTCGAATGCATCAATCAATTTGGGGATCACGAGAGGCCTTGCCCCGATAATGACCTTACACGCCGACTCCGCAGCGCTTTGGGCATGCCTGCGGATCTCGGTATATGACGACACCGCTGACTCGGCAAGATCAAGAAGAAGGCGTTCGTCTAGAGAGGTCCGTTTCCGCGGTCCTGCATTGCTTCTGAGCCGTTGTAGGTGATACAAATTTGCGCGCCGTAACAGCAATGGCCGCGGGTAGACTTTCCGGAGGCCGCTTATTTTGAAGAGATGAATGTCAGATTCAAAGAGCCGAAGGATTCGTTCGACTACTTGCGCGGATCTTTCAATCCCGACATCCACAAACCACGAGCGGTACGCCTAGCACCATATTGTCAGAACTATCGATACCAGGTCGTTCCAAAGGAGTGGTTACCGTATAGAGAGCATTGAAGCACGCTATGTCATCTTGTTGCGCCCTAAGAAGGAAATCGTGAACTCGATGAAGTGCTTCACCAATCCGACGCCTCAGGGCATGAATAAGAGTGTAAATTTCATGCTTGGTATTCTGGAAAAAGTAGCCTGTAGGATATGTGAAAGATTGATGCTGGTTATTGTCGCTATCCAGGGAGTCCTCGTCATCTTCAAATGATAAATGTTGATCATCACCCTGCACATTAACCTCTCTCCGCAAGTCTTCGCCCTCCACAGCATCCCCACCCGAGATGTCGACGAGGGAAGCAATGCCGGATAGGAGAAGCCTGACCAGCACTAAGTTTCTCGAAACATCATCCGACCATTCTTTCCCGACACCGTCTCGTTTAGAACCGAAGTCGTCACTGATGAGCTGGTCTAAGCGCTCGAGCGCATTTGTGGATAACTTCTCAAATATTTTCACTGCCAAGCGAATTTCCTCCTCTGTTGGAACATGCCATTTGATATGGAGATTTTGCGGTTCAACTACTTTCCCCCAAGTTTCAATCCCTGTCGAAGATATCAGCAAAACCATCCGCATCGCTGGAGGAGGTTGAAACACTAACCAATCCCATTTTCTCTAGGCTCATCCAAAGCGAAGTCGTTGGTATACGTAAGCGTCAAGCTTAATAGAAGGTGGTGGATAAGGTTGGACACGTGCACTGCAGGAATCCCCTTGCATCTTCGCTGCATGAAATCCGTAATATCGAGCAGTTCGGGTGTGTAGGTTAATAAGGCCGACCCTACGTGGACCACACACATGCTCAAGATCGTGACAAACCAAACCAATGCACGATCTCGTGGAAGAACATCTGCGCCGCTATGTCTTGTCGAAGCGGCCCCGTTTTCTTCAATCTCGGCCTTTATACCTGATATCAGCAATGGCAGCAGGCGTTTAAGGGCCTTTTCGGGATTGACTTTGCATAGTGCATCACATATAAATGCCATTGCATCACGGGCTTGGTGAATTACATGATTCCCAACAAAATTTGCAATTTTATCAAGTGCCAGGTCGTACAGAGAAGGGGATAAAGCGGCCAGCAATGGAAGGAAAGTTGAAGGCAAGGTATTGACGATCGCTTCTTCTGGTGATCCACTTCTGACGCGGGATGCATCCGGTAGGTTTTCAAGAAGCGTAAACACACGGTCAAGGAAGGACGAGATAAATTCGTTAAATCCATAGGTCGATGATTTGAGCAAATCGGCGTCCTCAATTTCCGTGTGAGTGCTGTATCTAGAAAACCCCTCCAGGTCGCCAGCTTCAAGTGCTTCAACTTGTTTCTGGATCCACTCTAAGGCGAGTTTACCTTCGGGCACCTCCGGATTTTCAGAAGTATGGCTGAGGTCGTGGAATGGTACATTATATGCGACTGATTGTATGAACGCTAGAGTCTGCAGCGTTTTATCTAAATCATTCGCATCGATTCCAGGAAGGGCGAGCGATAATAGCGTAGTAGTGTGGACCCGGTAGCCCCTGTGCCGCACTATTATACTGGCTAGCACTTGCAGTGCCCTCAAAGATGAAGTCGTCCGATGGACTTCGACTAAGCCCTGCATTGCTGGATAAATGCGCTGGAGAGAGCCAGGGATTATGAGATCCGGTTCTAGGAAAGCCAGGCTTTGCAAAGACTGCATCGCAAAATTCATAGCCGTCCCGCTCTTGGAGTATATCCCCATAAAAACTGCTTCCCTGAGTGCAAGGACAAATCGACGTTTCAATCCTGGAGTTAGGAGACGATCTTCTGGTATGTCCATCTCCCCGCTTTGCTCTCGATTCCATCTCATGACAAAAAAATCAGATAAATAATACGCCAGTTGAGAAAGCGTTTTCGTCCAGTTTCCGTTATTGGATGGGTGAAAGAATGTCTCAACTGCTTGTATCAAAGCCTCCAAGCTTTCAAGTATCGACCCACCTTCCGTAAGGGCGTGGGGGGAGAGAGACATAACGACCCATCGGGCAATATGATGAGCAACAGGATGTTTCTTGGGGTCTTTTTCTAGTGTGGCCGCCAAACCAGCGCTGATATCGACGATAGGGCTGTACGGGCTGGAAGCTTGGCCAACCGGTATTTCAAGGAGACGAAGAATAGCAGTGAAGATTGTTGCTGATTGCTCTTTGGTGAAAATTCCATAAGGCCCAAATTGAATGTGGTGTGCCGGAAGAGAGTCGCGCGCTAGTCGTGATAGAAGATCTAAGAAGTTGACGTCAAACACCCGAGAGCGACTGCCCAAAGCCCAAATGTGGAATATCCCTTTGACAAAGTTAGTATCTTGTGTACTATTCGCAAAGGATTTTGACGAACCTGGTAAATACTTGTCCGGTTGGCCGTCTGGGAACGACGGCGGAGGTGGTGCAGTCGGCAGTAGCAAATTCAAGAGTCCAACTACAATAAAAGCTCCTTCGGGATGAGATAAGCTATACTAAATTGGAAGTGTTAACACTTATCTTCTTTGTGAATTTAGCAGGAGGGAAAGACTAACGTAAGGTAGAAACTCCTCAAGCATCCGGGGTATCTCAGCCGGGCTCGTGTAAAGTTGACAGAAGGTGCACATTTTTGTCAGTGTCCTGACATTCCGCTTGACGTGCGTAGTATTGATGAAACCAGTTTCCTGTGGTAGAATGAAGATCTTGAGTTCTCGATAGAGTGGGTACCAGTCGAGATACAAATCATGCCCAGGCTTGAGGTAATGTTTTCTCCTGCCATCAACTGTCAGACTCTAACAAATCAATTGAGAAAGGCGGGGCAAATACGTACTTGGTGAGCAACATAAACATGCTAGCGAATCTCTCGGAAACAGACAGCGTCAAACCCCGTGAAAGCGCCAGGTTGTAAAATAATTTGACGAGTTTGGCTCTGGTATGACGTGGGAGATCAAATTTCATCTGAAGCCATGATCTCAACTCCCTTGTCCAGTGTAAGGCTCCCGGGGCAAAGTCCCCAGCTTCAACGGCTATGTACAGTCGCTTTATGATTTCCTCTAGGTTCCGGAGACGAACTTCTTCGGTCTCGCATTCGTATGGGAGATACTGCGTGTATGGGAAGGTCCGTTGACGTTGTCTTGGGAGCTTAATCTCATCATCACTCTCATCTTGCCAGCCCGGGCCAGGGGTGGTGGTCCTGGATATATCCTGGACACCATCTACTGAGGCCCCCAAGTGAAGACTCAGACTATCCAGGAACCTTTGGTCCATCCTTCGAGGCCTATTTGTAGTAGTTTGGGGATAAAATTATCAAGTGACGTCGATGGGTTCTAGTTTCCAGACTAGCGAATAATTTAAGAATGTTAGGACCTCAGTAAAGAAACAGCTATAGAACTATGAGTAACTAGGAGGTACTTACTTCTCAAGTACTTAAATCAAAGAGGTATTCCATGGGGGTAAGCTGAGAGGGAATTCAAGGAAGCAGTTACGTACGACCTACTTGCTGGGCACTGACCGGGCATGTTGGTTTATTACGTCCACACCTGGGTTATGCGTTAAATGCCTGGCTGACTAACCAACACATTCTCCCCCACAAGCAACCGTTAACTACCTCTTTCAAGCGACTAGCTCCAGTGCTTACTTAAGTGCCTAAGTAGGGAAGTGCCTCGGTCAGTCCCGACCGTCTTCGAGTTCGGGTTCCCCTGAAAGCGCCATCCCGCCAACGCAGTTACCAAAAACTCGAGCCCTCAAGAATACCGACAACACAAGGGATACCGACGCACCCGAACAAAACACGCGCCTACCTAGGCGCCTGTTACTAGTTAAGGCCTCGAGACTACAAGGGAGAGTTAGTGCTTAAGTAAGAATAAGTATATTTCCTCACAGCTTACTTAGTTAAGTGCCTAACTAGATGACAAACCGACTCCGTACAACTGGTGGTCGACATTGCATTGCTGAATACCTGAGACAAATGAATACGGGGTCATCTGGAAGTTAAATGATTGCCGAGGCTCATATGCCTGCAATTTAACCGCACTTGTTTTGACAGGGTCTGGATGTTTTGATGGAGACATTTGAAGTATTGGCCTGCCCTGTCAGCCCATCCATCGCCTTTGGTTTCTCACAACTATCCAGTAATTAAACTAAAGAGAATACCGTTCTTCTACGTAAATGCCAACCAACGATGCCTCCCCCAACCGCTCCCGAGCCTGGGCCAAAAGCGGATTCTAAGGATGTTGCTATCTCAGGGTGCGACGATCCAGACATTCAACAGACAGCTACTCGGGAATTCTCGATTGCCGATGCGGCAATATATCGTGTGTACCGCCGGCGATGGGTGGGGCTAGTCACGTTGATGTTGATGAACATCATGATTAGTTGGGGGTATGTCTCTTAGCTATTTCCTACCTGGTCAAGGTACTCCATCTCGATTATCTTATCAGCGCCTGACTAATCCTCAATGTCTCTTTCTGCTTATGCATTGCAGATGGATCACCTTTGCGCCAGTCTCAACTTCTACACAAACTTTCTTCCACCTGCAAAAAGCGTCCTCTGTTAATTGGCTATCTACTGTGATTTTTTTAGCATACATATGCATGAGCCCGTAGGTCAACCCAATCATTCATCCTTTTGTACTCTTGCTAATTCCTCACCCATGGCAGAGTTGTGATATTCTCACTTCGAAATTTTGGAGTCCGAGCAGCACTGCTCTTCGCAGCCGGGTTTAGCATAACCGGCGTCTGGTTACGTTATATCGGGGCAAGAGTTGGCAGTTCTGATGGAGGTCATTTCCCCGTCGTCATGGTCGGACAAATACTTATTGGTTAGCCAAATGGTACTATTGCTGTATAGACGAACTCACCTGCTCATCCCTCCGCTATTCTGTAGGGTTCGGACAACCTTTCGTCTTGAGTGCCCCCGCCTACTACAGTGATCTTTGGTTCAGTTCAAAGCAACGAATCACTGCCAATGCGCTGATTTCTTTAAGCAACCCTTTGGGAGCCGCGGTATTTCTGCCCAGGTTATCCTCCTATCAAATGATTTTACTAACTAGCCTAATTTATTGCCAGCTGGGTCAACTAATCGACCCATTCCTTGTGTCTCGACCCGAGTAAGAGAGGGCGTGGTTTTTCATGAGTGGCCATCAGTATACTAACCCCTTCTCCTAGAGATATACCTAACATGCTTCTTTATATTGCCATAATAGTAAGTAGGCTACCAGCACATGCCATAGTACGGTTATACACTGTCTCTAAAACTCACGGTAACTAGACAACTGCAGTAACAGTACCGGTTTTCTTTGTTCAAGGGAAACCTCCAACGCCCCCGTGTCCTTCATCAGCACAAGAGAAGCTTCCACTCAAATCCGCTTTCCCAAGAATACTTACCTCAGTGGAATTCTGGTTGATATTTATCATGGTAACTCTGACAGCACCTGTGGCTATGCTCGTAAATGGACCTCTCTATATCGAACGATACTAACGTAACCCGATTAGTTTTCTATTCTCGTGGGGTTCTTCAATGCGAGCAGTTCACTATTAAATCAGGCATGTTTCAGGATACAGAAAGATACTCAAAGAGCCGCGAGCCCTTGTCACAAACCTTTGCTAATGATATTTACTTAGATTCTTGAACCGTATGGCTATTCTGAGAACGAAGCCGGCATCGGCGGGGCAATCCTTATCGTAGTTGGCTTGCTAGCGTATGACTTAATCACATTTCCCTTCTAACGATTACAATACTTACTTCAGAAGGTCTGCGGTGGTATCTCCTATAATTGACCGCTCCCATACATTCCTCCTAGCTATCCGGATACTTGTTCCGATTATTTCAATATGCTGTGAGTGGCGAATGGCATTTGAGATCTACTCCCAATACGTTGCCGTGCTAACCCCCCAATAGACATCGGTCTTATATTCGCACCAACTAGTAGATCATTGGCGCCACCTTATGTTGTTCTAGCGTTCCTGGGGGCTGCTTCATTCTCGTTGCTACCCCTTTCGCTGGAGTTCGTTGTGGAGATCACACACCCTGTATCCCCGGAGATTACGTCAACATTACTTTGGTCTGGCGGACAGCTTCTAGGGGCAGTCTTCATCCTTTCTATGACGGCATTGACCGACAGCGGGTCCGGAAACATGAGGCGTGCGCTAGTGTTCCAAGCAATAATATCCTGCGCTGCGTCCATAGCGGCGCTGGGAATCGGGTGGGGTGAACGGGTGGATCACGTTCGAGCGCGAAGAATCGCTCTAGATACGAGCGAAGGGATATAGCAACTTTTAGATATTCCGGATGGAAAGATCATTTCCTCCTCTCTCGTCGGAGGTATTATTATACCATTGGTGTATCTCTTTTAGTTAACCGGAAATACATGCTCAGCATGAGATCAGGAAAAGGTAAGAAAAGGGCTAGGATATAATTACAATATAGCGTGTGGAACGGTGCCGAAAGAAAGTTGGGTTTCACTCATTACACTGCGCCTTGGACCAATTCCCGCTGAATTAATTCACCGCCCCTACGCTTCTCCATTACCCATCCTAGGTCGGTATCGTGGACGTATGATGTGCTGATATCACCTGGATGGTGACAAATAGATTCATCAAACCCAGAAAAAGGGTGCGACTGATCGGCTGATGGTGTTGGGTTTGGGGCTGTAGCTCTTGGGTTATCAAACAGGGGGGCCATTGGAGCCGCAATTGAAGGGCTTGAGGCAATTAATGTTAAATGCTTCACTGTTTCTTCTGGATGCTTAGCCCCACCTAGAAGTTGTAGTTGATTGAGAGTTGTTTCGTCACAACTTAGCTGCTCGCTTTTGGCGAGCTCCGTAAATAGTGCTGTGCTGAGTGGCCCTGCTGATACCCCTCCGTGTGCTATCGAATTCGGGCTAATGATGCTCAAAGAATTCCGGAGCGAGCCTTCGGAACGCTCGCTAATTGGAGTCAGGGAAGGATTTCGAATAAATCCGGGTTTGGGGAGGTCAATACCGAAGAACCCTCCTGCTAGATAGGTACTATTGGTAGAAGAGCTGGGGTAGAAGTCAAACTCCTGGCCATACCACCCATCGCTATCCGATGCTAGGGCGTCGCGATTAGCTTCGGCTATCATGTCATCCTCGTCTCCGATTTCAGCCTCTTCATCATGGAATTCAGTCTGGTACCCAGGTTGACGAAGCGATTGGAACCCTGAGAATGACGAAGGGGATCCTGAGTCATACTCGTTTACTCCTTGTGCCGCTGTTTGAAATATGTTATGGAATGTAAGGATATGAGAACTTTGCGCTTCGTCGGTTTCTTGGATATTTGAAGGCTCGATCATTTCAGACTCCCAAGCGAGGAGATCGCGATTGCTCGGCCCCCCGGGTGGATTTATTAAAGGAGGGCAAACTGAAGGGTAATTGTTGTCGAATTCTCCTTCTTCCTCTTCCGTCGTGCTCCCATTGATCCCGATTTCGCTAGACCCAATACTACCGCTATTTGGGCTCGTTGGGGGTGGATGGTTATCACTCGGTTCCTCTAATCCTATTTGCTGCAATCGACGGGCATTTTCGAAGGCATCAACAACTACGTTCTCGAATCCGGGAGGAGGAGCTATGGTTTGCTGGAAGTCAGGAAATGTCGCCGTGAAGCCATCACCGTCCTCGTCTCGGAGATCCTCAGACGTAATAGAATGAATATCATCACTTGTGAAGGATGCAGTATCATAGGAACCGCGCCTGCCATCAATACGAGGTCGATACTGTCTTGTCATGGGAGAGGCAATTAGCTTGACCTAAGGAGGTTAGGTATACTCGCGGGACAGAATACGCACGATTTTTGAACAAGATTCTCTGATAACGTTAACTCCTCACCGTGTATCGACTCCGCCGCGCTGCTTGCCTCAAAGCTGAAGCGTGAGCTATTGTGGAGAGGGTCTAGAGAGATATCCGAATACCGGGTGAGAGGATTTTGAGACCTCTCTTCAATCTCACTCTTATCCATCCCAACTAGCCGCCCTTGAGTTGGATCACCATTCTCAGAATGAGTATTTTGGTTCTCAGATTGGTTTTCGGGATCACCTCCTGTAACACCCCGCATTAATACGGGGGCGGATTCTGACACGTTTTCACCCCCGGCACGTATTTCTTCATTATTCCCGACGTTCGGTGCTTCCGGGGCTTCGGGACGGTATGGCGAGGGCGCTCCCGAATCCTGGCCTAGTCTTTCGGAGCGGGTCTCAGTATCAAAATCGCTGAAATGTTCCGTAAAGAAAGCCTGTCTTTTTCGCGGATAAGCATTCTCGGTTGGTGGATCTTTGTTTTGTGAAGAGCTTCCATTGCCTTTATCCCATGCCAGCTGTTAGAACAGTAGTGTCTTGGGAAGACAAACCCCTGCATCTTCACAAACCTGAATTGAGTGAGTTTCCTTGGACCCGGCTTTCGGGGCGAAGTATGCTCTGAGTCGGAGGGGGGGCAGATCTACGAGGGAATGACCAGTCGGGATGCCGAGTGCCATAGATTATACCCGGGTCAAAGTCGTCGGGTAGGTCCCTAGCAAGCCCGTAGCTTCCAGGCGGCTCACTACCTCCGTGGTTCGATTGGCCTGACCGCCGGCGAAGAAGAAGGGACATAGGGTGAAGTAGGGCTTTAGCATGGTGGCGTCGATGACCGCCCCCGGTTGGGGGACCCTGATGGGTTTGAGGCTGGGTATTATGGTGGTTTGTTGATGAACTATTTGACGCGACTAGAAGTTAGAAGCATAGGAGCCGTAGACAGTTAGAAATGTTCGAACGGGGCTTATGCAATAGAGATTGGAGGGGCTTTACAGGACTGCGCTTGGTTTGTAATTGACTTTGAATTGCCGCTCAAAGAGTCGCTGCTAAGGGCACGAAGGAACGACATGATGCGCAAGGCTTTTATAGAGGAGATACCGAGATGATGATGGAGGCGGATATGTTGATATGTACATAGGAAGGTGCAGGTGCGGGTGGCGGAGACGATGGTCGCATTAGTGCACTGAGCTTGGATGGCGGCGGAAAAAGCAATGGCTAAGCGGAAGCCTTGAAATACCCCTGCCACTTCATGACAACCATCCGATGAGGGACCCAGATTTACATTAAATCCCACGGACGAAGCCTCATTGTTCACCAACCCCACAAACAACCCTCCCAGCGTTCAGAATGCCCGTAGCCAAAGCTTCCGCTTTGTACAAGAAGAAGGATGGGGATATAACCCTAGATGCGGATGGCAAGAATCTCACCTGGCGAGGAGAGCCAGCAGGCTCTGGGGCGCAGCCGATGCAGATTGCCATCGCCGTCGACTCGATCACAAGTTTGCCTGGCATTCGAACAAGACTCCCAGTACCACCTTAACTGATACATGTTCTCCACCAGGCCTCCAAGCGACTCCGCCGAAATCCGCCAAGGTGATGATCAAGGTCTTCGTCCAACATCCGACTGAGGGCACCGTGGATCCCTATGTTTTTACCTTCTCTGGCCCCCCCGACGAAGCCTCCGCCTTTAAAACCGCCCTTACCACTGCTATCCAGAACTCCAAGTCTAGCCCTGCACTAGATACCGCGTCTTCTGCTGAGGCAAAGGATGACCAACCCGGATTGGACACCAGATCCAGTAAAGTCCTACAAAACAAAACCGATCATGAGCTTCAGGAGGACATGTCACTACAGCAAGCAGTTCTCTCAGCGTCTCCCATCCTACAAAAGAAGTTCCACGAAGCTGTTATTTCGGGTGGTATGACCCCGGTGCAATTTTGGTCAACCCGCATTCACCTCCTCCGTGCATATGCAGTCGAACAAGCCCAGGTTCGGGGCTCTTACAACGTACTAGCCACTATCAAACCCAAAACAGAGGACTCCATTGTTCGCGTCAGCTTATCCAGAGACCAAATACACACAATATTCGAGCAGCATCCCGTTATCCGGAAAGTTTATGATGAGGTTGTGCCAAAGCTTCGCGAAGATGAGTTTTGGCGGCGTTTCTTCCTTAGCAAGCTCTACAAAAAACTGAAAGGAGAAAAACTTGTTCCTACCGACTCTCACGATGATGTCTTAGATCAGTATCTAAAAGTTGGAAGCTTGGGTAAGTTTCTCGACGATCAATAACTCTGATACCCGCCTCTGACTTTAGCTCCCAAAGATCTTGGTAGCGGAACTGGACGCCACGTGCGAGTACCGCATATCATCGACATCAGCGGTAACGAGGACAACCACAGTCAAGTCTGTAGTCTCAAGCTAGTATGGATCTTACTAGAAGCTCACGTACAATAAGCACAGAAGCAAGGAAATCGACCAGATCTAACGATGCGACCAAACAAAATCGAAAACGTGCCAATTATTCGAACATTAAACAACCTTAGTTCGAAGCTCCTAGATTCTGTTAATCCGTATGTTGAAATTTACACAGGCTCGCCCCCAATACCCCTCCGTGAAAGCTTACCGTATGCATAGGGTCGACCTCACTGGTGTGCAGGACCCCCACGCACAGGAGAATACTGATACGAAACTCCGCGATCTCCAGAATGATTTTCGACAGCAAAATATCCTCCTCAATGTTAGGGACCATAGGCAATTTTTTAACGTAGAATCTCACACCAATGTCGTGGATTCCGGGGGGGTATTAGGTCTAGATACTGATGCGGTTGACATCCTCTTAACACTGTATCAAAATACAGCAAGCCATGAAAGCTTAAGTCGGAAGCCTCCAAGTCATAACCTGCGCCGTCAATTCCAGCAGTGGCCTATCAACTCCCCCCATCATGGAAATAGTGATGATAACACTCTTGCTCTGAGAGCTGCATCTACACACATCTCATCTATACTAGCCGTCCGGCGGATCCAAATGCCGGGGAAGCTTGGGAACATCATAATCCCAGATCACCAAATCTGGGACCGATTATTGTTGACACATGCAACTTCAACTGAGTTCTTACGTCATTTCTGGTGTGCCTTTTTCTCTGGTGATTCTAAGAAGACGAACGAAATCAGGAACATGGCCAGCTCCCTCAGCCGGTCGCTCGAAAGAATCGAAAGCATCGCCACATCAGCAGAAGAAAAAGAGAAGTTGAGTAGTGAGACGGGACGCAGCGAACCAGATCGGAAACGGACAAAGGGAAGCGGTAGGGCACTAAACGAGAGAGGCTACGCACTTGTGAAGAAGGTCATTGCACCCCAGGAGAATGCTATCAAGACAGCGCTAGCAAGGTACCAGCAGGCATTGCAGAGTAGTAGCGATAGTAATTAACATCTTCGAGGTATCGATCACGATTAATATTGATACAGTTATTGCAAACCATATTAGCCTTCCTCCTTTTACTAATTTAATTTCAAAGACAGCAACACGAAGGACCGAAGTCTGGATGCCCTAGGTCCAACTGAAATACTATTTATAATGTGAAGAAGACAAGGACGCAGATGTAAGTAAACATCTCATCCAGTCGACGATACAGCGGCGTTGGCAGTCCGGGAAAGCCGGAACTCGCCCATGGCCGAAGAAGATGATTATCCATTGAAATAGAAGCATGCCGGAACAACCTCGCAATTCCAGCACCGTGGCTTCCCAATTGGAGCATACTCATGTTCTGGTTAAGTGGCTACTTACGGCATTGCGGACGGGGCCAACCTAACCCTATGAATACTGGTTTTCTTCGGGGAATTCTAGATTTCTACACCTTTTAGCTCCCCGGATATCGAAAGTTGAAAGTTTCAGTCAACTTTAGCAAAAGCAAGGGTTCTTGACGTCCCCGTGCTTAAATTGTTGATAAGGCGGGGGTTCGGGTTCTTGTATTTGCTCTTCTTCAACTTTTTCCGAGCCACCATGACAGGGACAGAGGATTTTGTAACAAGATAGTTCGAGAATGACCCGAGTAGAACGCTGAAGAAAACGATTAATTAGTACATGGAGCCATTCGATGGTGCTGGAGCCGTGATACACTTACCCCTTTAAAGCACTCCTTCCCCGCGATCCAAGTATAACTAGTGTTGGTTCCAAAATATCAATCTACGGACCCTCCCAGATAGGGGCAGGGTAGTACTCTAGTTAGACTCTCGCATTCCTATTTTCCTCGCCAAAATAATTTTCCAAGGGAAGGCCTACCATTTCAGTCAGAAGGTGCTTCGGACTCTTGCAGTGGATTACTTCAACAATAACATTGACTTGGAGCTTTGTTTTCTTGAGAAGCTTAGTAACTAGAGTGGAGATTTGCTCTGCTGCTGCCCAGCGTTCTTGTTCGGGTTTACTTTTATCCCTAGAGCTAACATCCAAAGCTCCAGGTATTTTTTCTTCCTCGTTATCCACGAACTCGGCTGGAACACGAGGAAGGGCATCCCTGCTCGAGTTGTTCGACGAATATTGATGTCCCTCACCAAGACTATCGGGTACATCCGAACGAACCAAACTCGAAGAACGAATCGGACTACTCCCGGATTTAGACCTTCCCTTTTCCAGGCTTTTCCTTCGACTCGAAAGTGGTGGGGAAGCACCCGCATAATGCGACTCAGCGGTCTGGGACGCAACCTTTTGTGCATCAAAATCTCCAATAGTTTCCTCATCGATAGCATAAATAGCCAATAATTTATCGCCGTCTCGTAAAACGGTACCGATTGTCCACTCAAGGGCATGTGCAGCTTCGGCACTTAAATCAGTTGCCACCAGATAGCTCCGCTGTTTCCTTCCCGACAAAAATTCTGACTCCATATTAGATAAGTCGCCACGCACAATCGTTCGCGCAACCCTATGTGTTTCAGGCGTAGAGACAATAGGGGAAATATTGAGAGAGAGCCGAGATGCCCTTTTCAGATCCTTAGAATCGGCTTCTGCGTCGGAGGAAAACGGTGTTGAAACATGTGACCGAGTATCAAAATTTGTATTGGGATGTATTATATTTCGATGGGTGTTTTGCTGTGTTTGTGTAGGTGGCGAGACAGTAACAGAGGGTAGGAGTGAAGATACCTTGTAGCGAGATGACACCGTTTTCCCTGAAAGGCACAAAGATTTAGCCCGGTAGAAATAACAATTGTGAGAAAGGGGGCTTACGTTCTT
This sequence comes from Arthrobotrys sinensis, assembly GCA_036971225.1. Classification (NCBI taxonomy): domain Eukaryota; kingdom Fungi; phylum Ascomycota; class Orbiliomycetes; order Orbiliales; family Orbiliaceae; genus Arthrobotrys; species Arthrobotrys sinensis. The sequence continues at coordinate 4,280 of JAJTTV010000011.1, read as the reverse complement.
CTTCGGCGGCCGCTAAAAGACTCATTGTTTTCCTTTGTGGTATTGAAGCCTTCGGAGCCTGATGATGTATGCTTTTAGTGCTATTAGGTGATGATGTAGCTGATTGGGTTTCTGCTTCGCCGCTACCAACTCCACGCGGGGGCTGTTTCTCTGATCGTCGACCACGAAACGATTCCGTATCGTCATCGCTGCTATATTCACTATCCTCACTACTCTCAACTGCAATTTCTCTGCCGTCGTCACCCACCATGAATGTGAGATCCTTCTCCAAACGCACGCCTCCATCTCGTGAGATACTTTCCCCAGAGCTAGCCCGTATGTTACTCGCAGTACCTCCCCGTTCAGGAAGGGTCGCTAATGAACCCCCAGAATTCCTAAGAGCATCGTCAGATAACCTCCGGTATGCTGACTCCAGATCAATCAGGGTATCGTTTTCCGTTATCAGGGTCCGTGTGGGTGGTATCATATTCATATTGAGTGGTGGTGACGATAGCGGGGATAACGACAAATTTCCTGCATGTGGGGATGCCGACCGGGTATGGTACATAGATGGTGAGCCAGACCTTCTACTAGAAGACCCAAGCCGAATCTGACGACCTCCAACCTGTGAACCGCTAGGGAGTCCCATTCCACCAGGTTGAAATGGACCCGACTCGTTATATATCGAAGAGAGTGTGTCCTGATACCCTTGAGATAAACTTGAGTGCGTTGGCGTGGGGCTACTTGTCGGCGAAGCAGGGGTTGGGCCTGTCTTTCCCGCGCGACTTCCTCCTCCCGTTCTCCGAAAATGAGGGTTTGGGGCAGAGGGTATAATGTTAAATTGATAATCTGCATTGGGAGTAAATGCCGATGCGTCTCGGTCTCGGTCTCGATCCTTCAACAAACGGGGTCCCCCATAGCCCGGAGAAGTGGCAGAGTGTAAGGACCCATGAGGAGAGCTATCTCGACTTCTCTGATTATAGGCGAATTGTCCCGGCGGTGGTGAAGCCGAATTTGAGCCGCGTTCGGCAGCAAGAATCATCGACGAAATCCCACCGATAGACTGAGCGGCCCGTGGAGGAGATCGTGCTGGAGATGTGGCCCGCGGTACCAGAGGAGGGGATCGTGGAATTGTCGGCGATACTCCGGGCGAGTTACCACCCCCGTTATGCTTGTTCGATACTGAAGGGCGCTCGAGAAGCTTCAGTATTTCAAGGCGCTCCTCCTCAAGGGCCGACTCCAGCGACATAGTTGCGAGGCTCCAGCAGAAACTGATAAAATGAGTTGATAGGCTTGACCTCCCGAATAGACAGACCTACGACAGAGGTTCTGTCAGTTTGGCGAATATTGGGCAATTGGGTGCTTTCGAGGTTTGCCGAATTGAGTAACTAAGTACCTGCTCAGTCTCGGCACTGGTTAGACTAGTATGTGTTGTGACAAAAAGTTTGGCCAATGCTCTTGGCTACCTGACTCGTCAAAATACAACACAAGAAGGGTCGCCAAGACTATATCAAAGTCAACGCAAGGTAGCAAAAGCACAACAAAAACAACACATAGAATTTCTACAATTGGTTCGAAAAGTCTTGCACCCCCGGTGGGGCGGCACCACTAAACCTGTTCTAGATAGAAATCTGTATACAATAAGACCATAAGTATAAACATTAATTTTTAAAAGTAACTTATATATATAATTTATTTTTAAAAATATACAAAATAATACTATTACCAGCTATTTTAGTAATTTTAAGGCTACTTATTGTTATACCTATCCTAAGTTACCCAGATAGGATTTCCTACAACAGCTAATCCAGAATAAACCATTCTAACTACTCAATTATTTAGTTCTTAATAAAAAATATATTGTTAAGGAATAAGTAAACAGTTATATTAAAAATACAATAATAAAGAAAAATAAAAATATTTTTAACTATTCAAAAATAAATGTCATGGCCCAGCCATATCCCACCCTAATATGGAAATGTCTTAACATAACAAACATACTTTCTGTTCTGTTATCCTTTTATCTCACAAAATTATTTAAATTATAATTTCTTAGAATCCTACTTATTAAGATCATTAGCTTGTTTTTTTGTACTTATGTTTGCTTTTTGGAAATATTTCTTATTATGGATATAATGGTTTAGTATCTATATTATTAAACCATTTGTATGGTTTGTTGTAATATAAAAGTATATAGGTTTGTATGGTTTGATGACTATATAGGCTTGTATGGTCTGATGATCATATAGGTTTGTATGGTTCAACAACTATATAGGTTTGTATAATTTGATAAATATATTATATTAATATATTACCTTATTTGTATAAAGTTTTATTATGTATATAAAAACTTTTGAACAATAACAGTTTTTAACTTACTTTAGAATTTTATTGATTAATTTATTTAATTATCTACTCAATATATTTGAGTATTTAGAAATATTTTTATTTTTATATATTGTTATATTTTTATATTATTTATTTATCTATTTGTGAATACACATATTTCCCTTTGAAATTTAAGCAGTTAAATAGAGAGAACAGTTTAACAAAATAAACTAGTTGTTTTAAGAAATTCTACTAGAAAGTTCTAGAACAGGTGTAACACTTTGACTGATTTAATTTTCAAAGATAAAAAGAATACTTGTGTATAAAAAACAATTCAAATTACATAAAAAAAAACACTAATAAAAACAAGAGAAATATTTTTATAAAAGGAAAAACTAATTTTAAAAAAGAAAATAAAATTGTAATAGTATAGTGATTTTATAGAAATGGATAAATAACAATTTGGAACATTTATCATTATATGGATACCCAAGTAATGATAATAGTATTGAATTATATCATTTTGAAGATGTTATAAATAGAATAAATAATTGATTAAGTTAATCAATAATAGAAATGTCTGCAATAATTACCGATGTTTTTATTTAAGGTGTGGAAGGTATTGATGGGTAGCCTAAACTTGTAAACCAATTTCCAGAATAATCTTAATAATTATAAAAAGAAGTAGAAAATATAGATAAAAAAGAAAAAGAAGAAAAAGAAGAAATAAATAAAATATTTTTGGAAGATGTTATCAAAATAATTTTGGAAATGAAAAAATGAATTAAGAAATTTGAGAATCCTTTTTTAGAAAAGATTTATAAATTACCAAAATTAAAAAAATTAATTAAGTATGGAGGATAATTTGAGAAATTTGATTAATTTTTTAATTAATTTAATATTTTTTTTGCCTTTTAATTAGGAAAATTTTTTAATAATATTTTAAAAATTTTATTTATTGGTATGTATTTTAAAGGGGTTGTTTTTTAAATTTATTTTTTATATAAAAAAAAATATGAAAATATTTTAAAAATAAATTGTATAATTAAGATTTTAGATATTATTAAGGTTTTTAATATTTATGTTAGTTTTATTAAATTTCTTTGACAGAAGTGTGGATATAAAAATAAAATAAAAAAAGTATTTTATAAAATAAATAATATTTAATAAATTGGGTTTGTGTGAATGTATTTTTAATTTTTTTAATTAGTACATTTTTTTTATTGAATATGATGATAAATATTTTTTTTATTAAATTTAAAATAAACTCAAATTTTATTTTTAGATTAAGATTTTTGAATATAAAATAATTAAAGATGATTTTATTTATTAAAAAATGTAAATATATATTATTAAGATAGATGATATTATTTATTAAATTAAAAATATTAATTTTTAATTTAAAATATTTTAAAAGATTATTTTAAATTTATTTTGATTATTTAATAAAGGAAAATTTATTTTTAAAAATAATAATATTAATCTTTTAAATAATTAATAAAAAAAAAAAAATTTGGAAAAATAATAACCAAAGAAAATTTTTGGACTAGTTCTTATAAATCTAAATACCACCAGAAATTTTTAGAAAAAACATAATATTAATAAATTACCAAAATCTAATAAATTTTTTTATTGGAAATGTAATGAAGAAGGTTATTTTCAACAAAATTGTTTATAAAATAATATATAATATAGAAATTAATTTTATAATATTGAAAATCAAAAAACTATTTTAATTTAAATAATCTAATTTAATATTTAAGATTTTGAATAAATTTAATAATAGATTTTAAAAAAACAAAGTTTATTATTATTTTTAAAAAAATTTGATTTAAATATTTAAATATTTATTTTATAATTTATTATTAATAATAAAAAAAAAAAATGTAAATTAATTTTTTTTTAAAACATTTTTTTTATTTTTTTAATTAAAAAAAATATTATTAATTTTGGAATAATTTTTTTTAAAAATT